>CP126892.1:110000-1310000 GCA_030440675.1 Furcifer pardalis | reverse complement strand
AGTCTCACTCTCACCTGGAGAAAAGGAACCGCCAGGGACATGAAAATTCATCATTAAGGTATTGAATAGGTTGTAGAAATAAAGATAAAGGTTGAACAGGTTGAGACAGCATCAAATAAGAATTGACGTTATGAAGTCATCTTTACATTCCAACAATATCAACTGTATTCTCTTTTGAGATGTGATTGCTTATAGTAAAAGAATGCCAGGGCAAAGACAATCTGGTTTAACCATCATCTCAGCTACACATTCACAGATGTTTGTGCACATAAACCAGTGGTTCCCAACAAGGGGTACACAGCGCACTAGTGGACTTCAATTCCCAGAAGCCTCAGTCAGTACATTGGCTGATCAGTGCTTTGGGGAAATGACTTAGGCTTCTGGGAATTGAAATCCAAAAACCAGAATTTGGGAAACACTGGCATAAACAACCCTAGATGGTTCACATTCTTTTCTGGACTTTGTCTGGAGCATGGAGGGCCAATGTTATATAGTAGTTGAATCTTGAAACTCAAATGCTCCTGAAATATTGCAGAGAAATGAGATCAAATATCACTGAACATAAGAAACTAAATCAAACACAGGCCCCACATTACTTTATGACTCTTCCATTTGACAAGCAACTGCAGGTAATTCTTGGCATGCAACCTCCATTTTGTTACTTTTCCAAAATATTAATTACTGAGTAATTGTGTGCACACAAACATACATATTGAAAAGTATCGTTTGGCTTACAGCACAGTTCTTTCATGAGTATTCAGCCAGAGGCCTGGTTGATAATGAACTTTCTGTTCTGACATCAGATTATTCTGAAACATCAGATTTTATTCAAAAGAGTTGAGATATTATTCTTGTCTGCCAAGATTTCTTAGAAGATGACCTGAACATGAAGATTCTCTGCCAAGGAGTTTCAAAAACTGATGGAAGCCTTCCTCACACTTGAGAAGAGGAGCCAAGCTGGAATTAAATAGCCAAACCACGGTACAGTACTGGAGGCAACATTTATTGCATTGCTTATCTGTGTTCCTTCTCTCTCTCCTTGTCATGCACAATAAGTTTAAAAAAAAAACACACACACTGCAGGCCAGTTGCCATAAGACAGTCCTGCAAGAAAGAATGTATATCTGGGAGGGTCAGCAGGCCAATATTCCTGGACCATGTAACCTAAGCTACAAAAATAAGTGAAAACTTTAAGAAGTTTATTTACAACTTCAGTGAGGAAAAAATATTTGTTATGTATAGGGGCAAGAATAGGAGAACACTCTAATTACAGATTCATTTTTGATTAAAGTTTGGATTGCAGAGGAGTTCTGCCTGAAAGCAGAAAATGACAACCACAATCCGTTATAGATTTATTCTTGTGTAAGTTTGATTCTGTAAACTGCTTCAGTGAACTGCCACTAATTAATGGATTGCCACTGTCATTCTTAGTTGACATCATGGTTAGGAATGTCAATCATAAGTCATTAATTAGTGGCAATTCATAACAGCAACATGTGCAATTATACTTGTTTTGCATACTATCAAGTCAAAACTGACTTACACCAACCTGAATAACACTTTCAAGTGAGATATTTATAATGTGATTTTACCAGATCCACCAATGAGGTGGCAGAGTTGGAATTCACACCTGGTTCTCTTGGGTCCTATACAGGTGAGCTTGACAGCCAGAAGGTTGGCAGGTCAGCAGTTCGAGACCCAAGAACTGCATGACAATAGTTCGAAAGCAAAAAAAAAAAAAAGTAGATAAATAGGTACTGCATTGGCAGGAAAGGTAATAAGATTCTGTGCACTCCAGCATCTAGTTATGCCTGCCACATGACCACAGAAACATCCTGAAACACAGACAGCTCTGACTCATTGGTTACAAATGGAGATGAGTACTGACCCCTAGAGTCAGACACAACTGGCTTTCTAGCAACTGAGACCTTTACCTTTACTCCTGGGTCCTAAGAAATCACTCTTTCCATTGCACCACATTGAATAGCTCACACAATTACATATAAGGTGGTATAAATCCACAGTAAAGTTCTATTCTTGTTTCTTGTTTCTTTTTTTTTGTTTCTTGAAAGTTTGAGGGACTATTAACTGAATATATTAGCAAAAATAGCATACCAAACTAAATGTGAATGTTCACACTCTAGAAATAATCACAGAGAGATGTGAATTTTAAGCAAAGTTTTATTAAATACATGCAAAACTGGCAGAAGCGTATCCCTAAGTATATGTTACTTTGTATGAATAAATTTGTTGTTAATTCTCTGATGTTTAATGAAATGTGGAAATACTTCAGAAAGTTAGTGGGAAAATGGAGAAGATTTTTCCTTGGTAAAAATATGAAGTCAACCCAAAGATTCAGCACTTTAGCTGAGCTAAAGAAATTGTTTCTCCATTAGTGTAATATTACACAATAATGAAAATTGTAGAGGCTACATTTCTGCATTAAACACATCCTGTGTCGCAGCAAGAAACTAAGTTAGATTGCCCATTAGTGTATGTTCTGGCAGGAATTCAGGAGAACCTGTCATCTTATATATTCTGAATCATTAAAAATAGTTCAATTTGTGAAAAGTATTCCCTCTAGTATGTGTTTCTTAAAGTGTGCTAAATAATGAGCAAATAAACTAATTTTTTAAAAGAAGGGAAGTAGAATTATCCAAGAATACCATATCAGTCTTGGATATTTGCTGTTTCTTTTGAACAACCAGTAGGAGCAACTAACATAATGTTCACCTTCATAACAAGATCTCAGAAGTTAACATCAAAATGATCCGTCAATCAATTTTATCACAGTCAAAGACCAGAACAGAATATAAACAAAACATTCACAACACAATTGAACTTACTGTGGTGGAACTACAGGACAGATTATAGAATGGTCTACTCAAGCAAAACCCAATAGGATCCAGTATATATCATGTAAAATCACAATACAGTAATACCTCGGATAACGCTAAAATCCCATTACGTTAAGTAATCTGGGGAGGAGAACTGGATTGAATAACGTTAATGTCCTATGGGATGGATCGGATAACAACCGCTAAAGCCTGTGCGGTTACAATGTATCTCTATGGAGCTTTAACGTTATCCGATACATCCCATAGGATTTTAACATGAAATGGATAACACTAAAAATCAGATAACACCAAGACTTGTGGAACCAAGTCTTAGCGTTATCCAAGGTATTACTGTACTGTATATGCATAGCATAATAAAGGTATGGTATAAAAAGACGATATAAAATATAATAACATCTAAGATTACAGTGTATAAAATGCTAAGACTTTAAATGTCAGTAAAATAGTAACACACGTATCAGTAAAATAGCAATATCTATAGTTTAAATATCAAAATGATAATTCTTCACAAATATGAACAAGCACTAATAATTTGTAAGAATTATAAAATAACCCCTAAACAAGACATCCATTAATTACATTTTTATACTGAGAATGGGACGACCTGTTTTCAGAGGCCACACACATGTTGCCTTCCCATCAAATCCAGCAAAACTGAATTGATTCTTTAAATTGGTTTTAATTCCAGATTTCTGGTTGTAGTCCTGAACTATCTCATTTTAAGATTTTTTTTTTAAAAAGATTCTGGTTTCTCTACCTTTTCTAATCTCAAGCTTTTAGTTACATGAGGAAATGACTTTGTTTCTTCATAATCATCCATCATCCAGCACAGACCCTCCAGAAGTCATGAAGCACACACTGTATCACCAGGGAGGGACATGTGATCTTTCTTTCTAAAAGAGACTTCATGTTTCAAATGAGAGAAAGAGAGATGAAGATGGAATTGTTTCTGAAGTATTGAACAAGTTTGCTAACATACACCTTGACACTTTTGCTTATTACAGATCAGGGGAAGTAACAATTCCACTCTGTTCCATTTTGGATATGACTCACCTGTAATACTGTGTCCAGATCTGGTCTCTACTATATGAGAAGGATGTTGACCAACTCAATCAATCTTTATTATGGTCCAAGAACAGCATAGTCTGCAAGAAACAGAAGTTAAAGTGAAGGTACTTAAATGTATTTTAAAATATATTATATAGACAAACTAAAGCTAGTGTTATAGCATTTAAAGATAGGACAAAACAGCATTCCTTTGGTCAAACAGAGAAGATTTATTATGTATACATAATGATTCTCAGAAGGGTTTGTCACTCTAAAGCTGAGAATATCTAACAATGAAAGACAGAGCATTTTATACAGTTTTTCCTACATTTTGTTTACCCAAATACATCTTGACCTTTTTCCGTGACATGCCCGTGTCAGGTTATCCAAATTTATTATTCAAACTTCCATTATTACATCTGTTTACCCTGGTTTCAGGGGTCTCAAAGGAAACTTAAGTAACATCTATATTTATTATCAGGGCAAGCTAACATTTCTTATGGCCTCGATCCAGGTCATCTCTACCCTTTCTGATCAGTTTGTTATGTGTATAACATTTGTGTAACATTTGGGTACCTCTAACATACATAGGTCTTGGAGTGTCTATGCAGTGACTTCATAAGCATTACTAATGAGATCATGCCAACCTTTGGTTTCATGTTGGGTAATTTGTACATTCCGTTATAAGCAAACATTACTTATTCAATCAAGACCTTTGTTCCTGCACACAAGCATTTTGCCTTTGCTTTTCTATGTTTCATAAGCTGTTTTTCTAACTTACACGTGGCCTTAGTTTCCCCAAGCAACAAAACAGCATTTTGATTTCCATTTTATTCACATTTTATTTCTATTATTTGATTATGCCTCATCACTAGAACCTGTCTAAGGGAGGGTGGCTAAGATGACAACAGGTCCAGAAATCAAATTTTGTGTGGAAGAGCACAGGCAGCTGAGTATATTTAGCCTAGAGAAGAGAAGAAGTTGAGAGATTATATGATAGCCATCGTCAACAATTTGAAATGTGAATGATGTTTTCTGTAGTTCCAAGGGTAGGGTGAACTCAACTTATAATGAGATTATTAGGAAGCTCTTCAAAGATTTACTGGTGAAATGAATTGCCTCAGAATATAGTGGACTCTCTTTCACTGGAGTTTTTTACATAGAGGTGAAATAACCACATCCACTTCTGTTGGGTATGATTTAGTTGTGGATTTCCTGTCTTGTCAGAGGGTTGGATACAGTGACTTTTAAGGACCTTTCCAGGTCCCCAGTTCCATGATTTCATGATTCAGTTGACCAGCAGTGATTCAGTATCATGGAATGACCAAAAAAAACCCCCCAAAAAACAACCCTCACTTGTACACTCTTCCTGAGGCACACAGTCAACCCAATACATTTTGTTGACTCAGACAGAACAGCAAATGAAAGTTCACTGTGTTTAAAGCCAGCAAGTTGTTCTGCCATATGAGACAGAATGCTTGAAGGGTTTTTCTCATTTGCTGGCAGTGAAACCACAATATTAAAACAATAAGATATTGAATACTTTTCTGCACCCTCATGGTGACCACAGTCTGATGCTACCTCACTCTGCTCTCTTCCTTAAATATTTCCAGCTATTAAGGTGGCTAGTCAAAAGTCAGACAAAGGTAGTAACCTACACGGATGCTCTGAAGAGTTAAATTGTAAGGTGGGAGATGAGACTACTGAATCCTCTTCCATAACACTACAAAAAATGAGGGAGGGAAAGTGAGGCATCATTACCACATTACCTCGTGCCTTGGCTATGGAAGTTCTTTGGCTTCTGTTTGTTTGGCCTTCTCGGAGCATGAAACCTCAGAGAGTGGGAAAGCAATCAGTTACTGGGAACTGCCTACTATATAAATAAAGAGAGATAAATGGTGTGTGTGTGGTGTTTTTGTGGTAGAAGTGTGTTAATTCCACTCCACATAGTTCTGTCCTCTCTAAATGTCAGCGTGTTAATTCAGTCTTTAATAAATCTGAGGGACATCAGAAATGACAGGTGTAGAGCAGAGTAACAGATTACAAGTTTGGAGGATCTGAGGATTAACCAATTGCTCCCTGATGTCAAGTCGAGAATCAGCAGAAATAATCATTTTGGCATCCACAAGGAAAGGTCAAAGGGCACGGTATAATGCCGTCACAGTTGGATTCTTCAAGTAATCTAAACAGGTGCCTAATAGAGAAGGATGCTTTCATATGTTAAAGAGTCTGAAGGGGTCCTAGAAATGGAGATGGAAGATAATTATGCAACTTGAAAAAATTACTATGGTTCCCAGAATGTATTTAGCCGCTTTGCTGTTTATGTATTTCAACCCATAATTTCTGAGTTGCACAGAATGATACACAAGGGACTGCCTAAAGCAAAATTGAGTCTTGGATTGTAATTTCTCCATGGCTATCCAGGACAAGAAGAAAAGGCAAATCTCAAGCTGAAACTTTGTTTGGACCCTGTCCTACTTTTGCAGATGGCACTAAGTGATGGTTTTGTTCAGTGTTACAAATGAAAGACAGACATCACCTGTGTGTAATCCTATGGTCATTAGTTTAGTGTCTCAGGAGCCATATGGTAGTTTGGATCTCTTCCTCCTAGAGGGTAAGGATAGAGCTCTGATCTTTGGTGGGATCTTCTTATCCTACCCTGAGAGAAACATTTATAAGATGCTACCTCTTCAGGCAGCACCTGAAGTTAGGAAAGGTAAAAGCTGAGAAGATGAGAGGAACTGGAATATTGTGGGACAGAGCATGAGACATAAATTTTAAAGAAATTTGTTACAGTAATATTTGGAAGGCACTTAAGTGCAGTTATTCCCTGTGGTATTTCATTTTATTTTTTTTAAAAAAGGAGACATTCTCAATTCTTAGAAGGCATAGTAAATATTTAAATGTAGACAGTCTGGAAAGGGACAAGACATAATTTGAAGTATTGATATCAAAGAAAAGAATGGGAGAGGTTGGTATTAAGGGACTGGTGAGTAAGATTTACAAGATTTTAAACAAAGAAGCTAGACCACAAGAAACATTAAACAAACTTTGGGAACAAGAATTAAATGTTAAAATTAATGAAATAATGTGGCAAAAAAGTGGAAGAAAAGTGGAAGAACTATGTCTGTTAGAGTAAAGGAACATAACTATAAAATGCTAGGGGGATGGCACTTGACCCCAACAAGGATACATCAGATGGGCAAAAATAAAAGTAATTTGTGTTGGAGATGTAAGCAAACAGTGAGAATGTATGAACATATGTGGTGGAGTTGAATTGTGGTAAAAACATTTCTGGAAAATAGAAGAGGAAATTTCGAGAATCTTTGGGATGTGGCTTGAGCTGAGGTCAAGTACAGTCCTATTGACTGATGTGGAAAACATAAAAGTTGATGAGGTTAAGGAGGAATTATTATCTATAATGTTAACATCAGGGAGGCAATGTATTGCATGAAATTGGAAAAGTGATGTATTTTATAAATTGATGATTGGTATAAAGAAATGTGAAATCTTGCTCTAAATGATAAGTTAACATGGGAGTTGAATTAAAAAAAGGCATAGTTTCAGAAAATAGATTTTGGAAAATTTGGAGATTATTCACGGAATTTGCAGGAGTAAAGCCAGCACCAGATCAAATGGAAGAAACTCCAGTAAGGCAACACCCAAATGAGGCTCCTTTCATGTCCCCAAGAGCTGGAACAGAGATGGGCGCTCAGTCCATCATGCAGTACCTGGGTCTTGAACTGCCGACTTGCCAGACTTCCAGCTAACAAGGGAAGCTCCTGAACAATGAACCACCACAGCCCTAGAAGACTAAGGCAATTCCCAAAAGCACTGATCAGCCAATGCACTAACTTAGGCTTCTGGCAATTAAAGTCCAAGAACCAAAGATTGGTAAACAGTGGTCTAAACCTTTCCCAATTGCTGGTTCCTGTGAATTTGAGTCTATCAGGTTGGCCACAAAGCTCACTATTTTGACTGAGTTGTGGGTGGTGACTATCCTGTGACATATTTAATGGGTTGTGGCATTGAAAAGGACAATGGAGAATCTTCCTCCTCTATTGTTATCTACCCTACCATTTGAATTTTTAAAAACATTTTCCTCCTGATACAATATTATTCTAGGTAAATGAGATACAGTAAAACCCCGGATAACATTATGACTTGGTTCCACAAGTTATGACATTATCCGATTTTTAGCGTTGTCCGATGCATGCATCGAACAACGCTAAAGAAAAGCCCTGACTTCAGGGACAAACCACTTTAAAGGCAGGCAGGGAAAGAAAGAGATGTGATTGGAGGGAAAGAAAGAGACATGATTGGTTTAAAGGCAGGGAAGGAAAGAGCCAATTGCGTCTCTTTCTTTCCCTGCCTGCCTTTAGTGGCAGGGAGGGAAAGAAAGAGACCCAATTGGGTCTCTTTCTTTCCCTGCCTGCTTTACTTCATTCACGCAGTCTCTGCGACTGCAGTAGGGTCGGAGGAAAGGCGCGTGCCTTTCCCTGTCCCGACTGCAATCGCAAAGACTGCTGCGGGTGGGAGGTGGATTGGGTAGAAGTTCTACCCAAACCAGCCCACACCCGCAGACCATTGCCTCAGATAACGCTAAAGAATCATTATCCGATGCAAGTTTTTTTCCAAAAAACTTGCATCACTATCCGATTCTTGCATTATCCGATGCAATCGTTATCTGGGGTATTACTGTATAATGGTAGTAAGCAGATGGATTGCTCTTTCACAATGTCACTTATTTTAATGAAAAAAGAAAGGAAAATTGCAACAACCAGCTAAATAACAGTATGGGGGGGGGATGGAGAAGGTAGTGGGAAGTGTCATTAATCAAAAGGGGGACAAATTGGTGTGATCCAAATACCTGTCTGATCTCTTCTCACAGGAGAAAATGTGTTGATCATTGTGAATAGAGGGACCACTCGAGTAAGAAATAAAATAGATCTTTCTAAGACTAAGAACATTTATCAGGAACAAGACCACACCAAATTACCCAATCTGGACAGAGAGATGATTTGATGAAAGTACAATGGAACCTTGGTTAATGTAATTAATGCATTCAATGGGACATTACTTACAGCAAATATTACTTTAACCGAAATGCAGTTTCCCATAGAAATGCATTGAAAACCAGAAAAAGCCAAAACAACAACAACCCTATTTATCTGTTCAAAACTCTTTATAAAGTGGTGAAAAATTCCAAAGTGCAATTTATGAAGAGTTTTGAACAGAACAAAAATAGGTTTTCTTTGCTTTTTTCCGTCCTTCGGTTTTCAATGCATTCCTATAGGAAACCACGCTTTGCACCCACTAGTGGCCAGCTCTGGTAATGACCCAACAGTCAGCTGTTAGTTCCCCCACCCCTCTTGAAGTGCCAAAAGCTTCTTTTAAGCTGCCGAAATGCACCAAAAACATGACAAAAAATTCCAGAAATGGAGCGGAAATGCTCCAAATAGGATTCTGCCACCATGGAAAGTGGCAAGGGTTGACCAAGCAGCCCAAAAATGTTTGTTATGTGAAATAAATCTGATAACCGAACCACTATTTTCTCTGGATTTCCTTTTGCTAACAGAATATTATATTAACCAAACCGTTCATTAACTGAGGTTCCGCTGTATTTATTTTTCAAATTAATAGCAAAAGTAAATGAACTGCTTTTAACCTATTTTATTTCAATTTCTTTTAGTCTTTGTTTAGGGCATTGCTATGCCCCCTGACCTGTTCATGTGCTTTTTAATAGATATAAGCTGTAAACTATCTTGAGCATACATCACCTATAGAAAGATGACATGCAATGAATGATATTCCTTCATATGAGTCTGGCATATGTTTCTAGCTCATATAACCAAAACCTTTCTATATGTGAGTGACCAGTGACAATGTAGTTTTCTGCTTAGAATTCCCCACACAGGGAATGCCAAAGCAACTTCTTGAACTCATGGAGAATGTTTGTATGTGTGTTTGTTTGTAGCATTTATATCCTATCCTTCTGGATACACCACATCAAAATAACAAGAAATAAAGCTAAGCTGTAAAAGAAAAACCATGGAGACCTATATACCAATATCCAGACATCAGTGTCAGAGACATAAAAATATCATTTGAATGTAATCCCCATCCAATCAGCACAGTAAAAGCATAAGTAGAGGTAGCAATAGCAGCAGATAGCCTAGCCTCAGAACAAAATCACATTGCAGCCCACAAGATATTAATAGCCGGGGAAAGCCTGCTGAAATAAGTTAGTCTTCAGAGATTTAGGGAAGGCTAGCAATGACAAGGCTGATCTTATCTCCACCAGCAATTCATTCCAGTGGCTGGGAGCATGGTGGAGAAAGCTCTCCATTCGGTCACTGCTTTCTTCCCCTCTCTAGATATGAACGCTTGGAGTTTAAACATCTGGGTGCTTTGGGTATAATTTATGAGGAAGAGGTGCTCCCTTAGATAGCACGGTCCCAAGCCATTCAAGGCTTTATAGGGTAACACCAACACCTTAAAATTATGACAACCATTCAGCTCTTCATGGAAGAGTCTAAATAGTCAAAGCATAAAATCTCAGGCAAATGCAAGACCACATGTCCCTGCCCACCAGCGGACTCAGAAGGCCCATTCAGCTATCTTCTCATCTCCTTTTCTTCCACCTTTAGGTGGTCACTGGCTCCCACGTCACTATATCTCTGGAGAGGCACCTGGTGTTGTGAAAATACCACAACACTGCAATTTTACCAGCTGGCCCCAATCCCTTCTATTCTTTGTCGACGTCTTCCCATGCTCTCTTCAGAGGTCATGAGCCCTGCTTTGAACTATTTCCTCTTCCAGCAAGCAACAATCTTTCGGGCCTCCCAGCTTCTTTCGATCCAACTGCGACAACTGCAACTGGCCTCTTTTCTGCTTTGGAGGGTGGAACGGCCAAACACTTAACTTTGCCAATCAAAGAGAAACTTAGCCCTGAAATATTTCCCCCATGTGTTTCTCTTTTACAGCCCCCAGTTAAAACAAAGCCATTCTGACTTTCATCTGGTTTAAACATCAGGATAAGACAATGAGAAGCTGATGGAAGCTATTAGTACATTTTGTGTGTGTGTGTGTGTGTGTGTGTGTGTGTGTGTGTGTGTGTGTGTGTGTATGTGGCCCAAAACCATACCATAAATTATGCATCCAGTCTGTCTAGAGATAATATGAAATATTACTGGGCTGACTTTTGAAGGTGTCATTTTTAACAGATTTGTTAATAACTGGAAAGCTATTGAAAAGGAAAGATGAATCTGAATATATATGAAGGGAAGGAGTTGGGTGCAAATATATATAAGATGAAATATATATAACCCATTTTAACAATCCCATTTGCAGCTAAGGAATGCTGATGCTATCCAGGCATCATTTTAGTAACAGATGGTTTATGGTAGTGGAAGAGTATCCTGGCTTGTTATTATGCTTCATCTTTAGTAGATCATTGCCAGTTCTTTGGCCAACTGCTCCATATTACAATCATTTATGTGCATATCTTCAACAGGGGCTTCTGAAGGAAACACAGTAGAAACTTTGAAAGGCTACATGTGCTTCTGTGTTGAATCACATCAAAAAGCCAGGTCACCAGAGGCCCCCACTCTGTGCTTATTTCACATTCTTCTTTGCCACCCTGTTCCGATCATCCTGCTGCTTCAGAGTTAAGTCTGCTCATGCGGGTTTCATTCGTGCATTTAACCTCTGCAAAGGTAAAACTAATAAAGATTATATCCAACTGTCACTGTGTTAGATCACAACCTCAAGCTCAACATATGGTATGTCAGGACATGATTTATATTCCTGGAAGCCAGGATCTATGGCTAAGGCTTTGAGATTGAAATGAGGAGAGAAAGAGGCTGCTATCAACAATTATATAGCCCAAGTTCAAGGTGGTTTAAACTATCAGTAAAATATTAGGCATATGAAAATTCCAGGCCTGCTTTACTTGCTTTTGTTCTCTCTATGTGGAACTATACAATGCATATTTGTTCAGCAATAAGATACACTGATCTTGGTAGATGATACTTCAAGGGACAAACTATATCATGATGGTGAACCTTTTAGAGATAGAGTGCCCAAGGGGGAGGGGGAAGTGCATGGGCAGGTACTGCATGTGGCCACAAACCCATGTGACATCACTGGTGGAAGAAGGTGGTGGGTGGGTAAGAAGTGTGTTAGTAACTGTGCCTGGGCGTGGCACTTGTAGCAACATGGACAAATGGTGGACTATACCTTTAAGGACTATTCTGAAACAGGAGCCAGCTGCACAGGATCGGCTGCTAACAAGGAAGCATTCTTTTGTATAAGAAGCGGCAAAACCCAGAGCCAACTTGCTTCTTATGCCTGGCTGCCTCTTATGTCATTTTGCCTCCTGTGCTTCACTTGCTTTACCTTGCTGGAGTGGTCGTCGTGCTGGACTACTCATCGTGGAGCTGACCTTATGGGCCTGTGACTTTTGGGATCCTCACCACATCGTGGTAGTAAGGACTGCTCGTGTCAGTAACTTAGTCTGTTGATGGTCTTCGTCCTGGGGTATTGCTTCTACCAAAGAGCTTGCTTAACAGCTGCTCAGGCCAAAGGTTTGGAAGCATCTGCCAGAAAACCAACAAGGACTTTGTGGGAAAGCTTACTAGGTATGCGGAAGAGAGTGAGCTGTGAATACTCTCTATGAACTGTGAACTTCGTGTATATATGCCTTCCCTGTTATGCTGAAGATAAGCCTGTTATGTTTTGGCACCATTGTAAATAGTTTTGCCTGCACCTCACCTCGTGAGTAAAAGTTCTTTCAGTTTGCCTCACAAGAACTGTATGCCTGTGTTTTCTTTGGGCATGCAAGCTGCTAGTCACCAACACAGAAGGAAGGGTGTGGCAGGGGCACACTCCACTGTTAAACACTTTGTCAAAGTGGCCCTGCCATTGGTGCATGCATGCCCATCTCTGGCACATGTGCCATAGGTTCGCTATCACTCAACTATATGCTAGAGATAGTCTGCCATAGAAGCTGAAATCTGTTAGCTTTACAAAGAAGTGATCCTGATGGATTTTCATAATTTAGCAATTATACATGCAAATAAAGCCTGTGCTGACGGGCACACCCACAAAACAAAGCAATCTAATTTTCAATCTATAAGTGGTGACAAAAGCTCTTGCTGCGACAATTGGAATTCTGTTATTTAGCAATAGCATTTACATTTATACACTACCCCATTGCACTTAGTACAGTCTCTGGGCGGTTTACAAGTTAATTAGCATTTTGTCCTCAACATGCTATGTACTTATTTTACCAACCTTGCAAGAATGGAAAGCTGAGTCAACCTTGAATCCTGGTCAGGATCAAACTCACAATGTTCTAGCTGCAGTACAGCAGTTTAACCACTGTACTATCAGGGCTCCTGACTTGTTATCTGTAATAAATAAAATAAAATAAAATAATAGATAGTTTGATCCTGGTAAGCAGTCTGAGTGCTTACAGTGTAAGCCTATGCTTAAATTGGAGCATTTTGAGATGAAAGCTGCCCCTTTGCAGATCCACAAACTAGCTGAGCTTCTGATATTGGATATAAAGGAGGAACAGTATTTGCTACCCCTGTGCTTTGGTCTAAAACAGTGGTTCCCATGTCCCCAGAAGCCTAATTCAGTCCATTTGTTGATCAGTGCTTTTGGGAATTGACTTAGGCTTCTGTGAATTAAAGTCCAAAAACCAGTGGTTGTGAAACACTGGCCTAAAGGCAATTCCCCTATCACTAAAACAAGCTTTGAGGTTGGTGTAAACCAGTGATGGGATGTAACAGGTTCTCACCAGTTCGCCAGAACCGGTAGTAACTTTCCCCAGCGTCTCGTAGAACCGGTAGCAGCTTTTGGGGGGAACCACCTTCAGGGCTTACCTGTTCACTGGTTCCAGTTGGAGAACCCTTAAGGAGGTATAGCTATGAGGTATAGCTATTTTACATTTACATTAAGGCATATTATCCTGGAGAAATGGTTAGGCAAAGACTTAGTACCTAACTTCTTTAACTGTTGAAAAGTGCCAAAATGAAGCCATCTTGTGGTGAGTTCATTCTGTAGTTCCTTCCATCTGACCTAGTGTAAGAAAGATTAGCCAGAATATGGTTTAAGCTCTGGTTTAAAAGCTGGTTGATTTGTGTTTGGGGTGGGTGGGTGTATTTTAATGTATTTTTATTTTATTTATTTATTTTATTTACGGGCTTGTGTTGTGGGTGGGTTGAGGTGTGGGTGTGGTGTTTTTATTTTATTTTTAATTATTTTTTCCTTTGGCCCTGCCCACAATGTCATGATGTCATGATGTTGGCTCCGCCCACACTGTGATGACGTCACGGTGGGGTAGTAAAATTTTTGACATCCCACCACTGGTGTAAACGTTCCTCAATGCTGGGAGTATGGTGGAGAGATGGGAGGCCATAGCAATATCACGCATCAAAAGTCTCATCTAAAACAAACCAACACTTAAATCTAATTTGTCTAATTACTTCTTAGTAATGGTAAAAAGTAAAGGTCTCCCTTGCTCGACAGCCAGGCACATCTGACTCTAAGAGAGAGAGAGAGAGAGAGAGAGAGAGAGAGGGTTCACGCCATTGCTCAGTACTTGTGTTTTGAACTTCTGACCTGCTGACCTTGTGATTCAAATATGTGGCGAGAATATGTGATGTATGCATGGGTTCCAGATTTGAGCCATGTAAGGGGCAAAAAATACTGACTTATAAAAAAAATTGCAAAGTCATGTGGTTTTGGGCAAGAGTTTTCAGAGTTGGAAATGAGGCCTTGAGTGTATTCTTTCAGGGCAAGAAACCAAGTTCATCTGTGGTTGGCATGCAGGATTTGACAATGAAAACAAGAAGGGCACATTGACCCAGTATCAATGAGAGAGGAGGTTTTTGGAAGACTGAGATAAGCAGAGACCAAGATAAACATAAGCAATGCGTACACAACTGAAATGGGTGGTGGTGGGGGGGAGAGACAGACATGGAAATACATGTATAAAACATGAAGGAAAGAGACTATAAAGATCCCCATTTGAGATACCATGCATGTTTAGCCTTGAGAAAAGGAAATTTAGAGGGGATCTGATAATACTTTTCAAATATTTGAAAGATATCCATGAATAAGAGAGGCAAGATCTTTCCCCAAACATCCCAGAGTACAGGACACATAATAATGGATTCAAACTATAGGAAACCATGTACAGTAAAACCTCAGGTTACGATGGAGGTCCGTTCCAACAGCCTCCATTGTAACCTGGAAAAATTGTAAACCAAGACATCCATAGGGATGCATTGAAAAATAAAAAAAAATGGTCCTGAATTGATTGTTGTAAACAAAAAACAAAAAAAAACCATTAAAAATTTGTAAACTGTGATGGCATTTCCATAGAATTTGCCTTTGTAAACCACAGCAAACTTAAATCGAGGCGTTTGTATCCCGGACTTTTACTTTACTTTGTAGGCAGAATATTGCGTGGGAAGGGGGGGGGATTAACAATTAGAGCAGTACAACAATGGGCCCAATTACCTCAGGAGGTTGTGAGCATTCCAACACTTTGAGCAATACAAGAGAAAATTGGACAGTCCTCTGTCATGGCTGGTTTGAATGGATTCCTGCATTGAGCAGGCAGTTGACTCACTAGCCTCGTAGGCCCCTTCCATTTCAATGTTTTTGTGATTCTATGGTTGTTTTCCCTCCTCAATGATTTTGGCCCTAACCCATCCTCAAGTGACCATAAAAACAGTGGTCTCAGACTGCCACAGACAAGGGCAGCCTGGAACTGCTCTTTGATCCATAGTCCTCTGTGACATGGGCTACAGAAATGACACACATCGGCCATTTCTGTCCTCGAGGGGACCGTGAGAAACAGGAGAAAGGCCCGTATAAAATAGGAGTTAGTAGTACCAACTGACTTTGTCTCTTTTTTCAGGCTATGAAGCAAGAAAGTATTAACAAGATCTAGCAGCAAATGAAAGGGAAACACATTGGAACATTTCCCCAACCCCCCAAAAAACAACAACACAACATGGGAGCTCTAGCACATGTATATAGCACAAAATACCCAAATGGAAGTGACTGAATCAATAGTCATCTTCCAAATTTCACACTCGCTTTTGTAAACCAGAAGTCACTTTGCTGCAGTTCATATATAATATTAGTATTAATCCTGTTGTTACGACTGACTGAAAATGGGTCATTATGAGCTGCAATGAAAGCATTATGGCTCACTGGTGACTTCCAAAAATAGTCAAAATAATTTGAAGAAGATGGCTTATGCAGTGAAAGTGTACCTTCTAGCACCATAACTGCAAGTTTTACTTTCAAGCCAGCTTCTTCCTGGCACCACATAATTTAGTTTGGTCCAGCCAGCACTTCAACTTCCCTTCAGACTGTTGCATTGATCTGTTGCTTGTTCTAAAAGTGCAGCAAGCACGCAGTCAAGCCTCATTTTGAAATGTGAAAACTGTTAGACCTATTGTCTATTGTTTCCAAATATTCAGTGAGGGAAAAGCATGGGGCGGGGTGTGCCTGCACAATGGGAATGGCACGCCATTAGCAGATACAAACTGACACTGATAATGGAATATAAGAAGAAGGTGGAGGGTTAACATCAAAGAAATATTACAAGAACACCCCAAAAATTCTGGTGGAGGTCACTACAAGTGTATCTCCCTTGACAGTCTATGGGATTAAAGAGGGAGCAAAGAAGAAGAAGACTGTTATAGTAGGAAACCTTGTTAAATGCTTTGCTGAAATAAATAATGACATTGTCTGCAACAATGCCATTACCTGTCAAATATATATATGGATACAGTTGTGTGGAAGCTCCACTGTCGTAAGATAGGTTCATTGGTTGGTGGGAGTGGGGACAGAGCTATGTTTGCTGTGTAACCGATAGCATTATCTATTCTTTAGAGTTTGTTGTTCAGTCACACAGTCGAGTCTTTGTGACTCCATGGACCACAGCACATCAGGCTCTTCTGTCATCTGCCATTCTCTGGAGTCTGCCCAGATCTATGCCCACTGCATCAACAATGCTGTCTAACCATCTCATCCTCTGCTGCCCCCTTCTCTTTTCGTCTTTGATCTTTCCTTGTATCAGGGCCTTCTCCAGTGCATCCTCTCTTTACATTTGGTGTCCAAAGTGCTGGAGCTTCGGCTTCAGTATTTGTCCTTCCAAGGAGCAGTCAGGATTAATTTCCTTTAGGATGGACTGATTTGATCTCCTTGCAGTCCAGGAGACTCTCAAAAGTTCATCGGTGCCTATTCTTCAGTTCATAGGTGCCTATTCTTCTGCGCTCTCTGCCTTCCTTATGGTCCAGCTCTCACAGCCATACTCTGCAAGAGCCAAAAAGAGGAAAATTTGTACACAATAACAAGAGACAGAACAGAAACCTTTTGCTCACTCATGGCCAGCTTTCTTTACCTTTCTTCTCTTTCTACTGACTGTGCTCTTTCTAGCGTCTTACATTTCTGAGTTTTTCCCTCAGATGATGAAGGTGGAATTAATTAAAGAAATCAAGCATAGTTTGTTTTGTGTATTCCCATCTTGGAACCTGGATTTCCTAGTAAAATAATTGATTTTTTTTCTTTGACAGGTTACACTGCTTTTATGTGAAAGCCTTGACTACAGACATCTACTCCCCACCCTCCTTAGAGGAAATCAAAAGGAAAATTGCTTCCTGGTCGCCATATTCTTGTTGAAAATAATCCTACAATGGGTGTGAGTCTAGATTCTAATGGAGTTTACTTGTAAATCTCATATGCCTTCTTTTCAGAGGGTTTTTTTTGTGACAGAAAAAGAGTTTGTATATTTTAATATGTGCAGGCTGTAAAATAATATTTGCGAATCATCTTTGAAAGCAGAAACTAGTGATCCAAAACATGTTTATACTGGAAAAAAAATGGAATTCCCTCCATAGTCCACAGATAAAAAAGCATTTAGGCAAAAAGGCATTTGTCTAGATGTGGGTGTGGGTGTTTTTCTCTTTCTTTTCACAGTTTGGAGAAAAACAGATGTAACTTTCTATCAATAATTTAAGTCAGGAAAGAGACTTTGTCTTTTCAGGATGGGAGGGAAGGTTTGAGTCACCTTGTTCTTCTCCCTGGGTTGCTAGGGTAAACTCCAGACTCAGGTTTGTTCTGAAAGCTACTGACAAACTCCAGGGACCTCAAACTGAGGAGGCCTTCCTGTGCTCATCCCTTATGAATTAAAGTTGGTCATGGCTGGGGTTAGCCTCAAAGATTGATCCAGAGTGCTCTACTCCAATGAACCAAAACACCTGTTGAGGCCCTCCAGTCACCAACTGGTGTAGCTATTTACCCTTCCCTCTTCACTACATGCCATAGTCATGGCAGCTTATTAAAACATAGAACCATTTCAAATCTGCTCATTTGCCACACAGACAATCAGAGAGGGATAAGAAAAATTCCAACGTCGCTTCTGTTCAATACACCAATCAGGAATCCCAGGCCAATAATTCCTATGCAGACTCTAAATAAACAGCAAATTCACTCTGGACCCAGAGGGCAGGTGGACAGACCAAATAGCAACTGAAGGAGGCCATCACCATAAGCGGGTTATGTCTCCTATCCCAGCCCCTGACACTGGCAAGTGTCAATACAAGTACATCACTTGCTGGCCACTGTTCTTCTTGTGGGGAGGCACCTGTTTGGTTTGCTTTGCTTGAATGAATGAATGAATGAATGAATGAATGAATGAATGAATGAATGAATGAAGTTTAAGAAGTTGAAAATCCCTGAGCTTTCATTTAGTTGCATTTGAATGAATTACATCTGCATTTTTTTCCTAATCCTTGGTTTGTACTAGCATTATTTTTCCTTACCTTGCCTAGTTAGATACATTTTCCCAATACAGTATATGCTTTTACTTACAAAGTTAACTTAATAAACTCATTCATTTATGCATTTTACATAGTTTACACACTCCCTCTTTTGAATGAGCATATTTGTGCATTTTTGGGTGGTTGGGTGGGGAATCCCACATAATATTGTTCAGTGGGCTGCAAAATTCTATGTTGTTTTATAGTTATAGGTGAGTGGTCTGTTTTGTTGATTAACCTTTTCCCACACTCTGGGAAAGTGGAAATAGTTAACTGACAACAGTAGAGTTTCTGACCCCATTTTAGGAACTATAAGGCTTTAGCAGCTATCTTACCCATGTATCTCTGTAGAAGGTTGAAACCCTGCCAAGTGGCTATCTACCTCTGCTAGCCATGTCACTAAGACCTTCTTGCTGGGGGACGGAAATGGGCAGAACAATCTGGCTGGGAATGAACTTAATACACCTGGGGCCAATAATTGGTGGGTTTACCAGCTTGATAAATAACTATCTTTAAGGAGGTACCCTTGAACTCAAGTGACCTAATATGCATCATCTCGGTATATTTGAATATGGTGAGAAATGAGAAGGGGTTACCAGAATTCTTAAGGTGTTTTGTGGTCTTTGTCCATCATTAGTTACCTGAGGCAGATTTTTCTGAGGCCAAGAACTCAATTTCCATTAAAACTTCTCAGAGTCTAAAAAGTTTCTCAGAAACAAACCCAACAGCACAACCAACTTGATAAAGACTTTCTTTGTTTACAGTGTTCATTTAGTTTTGCAGAGCTATTCTTAATTTAAAAGGGCTCAGAGCACCAGCTATTTCACTAATTGTCTTTAATGTTTGACCTCTTTAAACCTTTTCTGACAGAATGAAATATTTCATCCTAATTGGCTTCGCTTTGGGGTGTATGTTTGTGAAACATGCTGTTGCAAAAATTGATGCCAGGGAGCAATTTGAGAATTCTTCCCTCTTATTTACTTAGATATCTATCTTCTCTCTCTATCTCTCTTTCTTTTTCTTGCTGTTTTTATAGGAAATGATAAACCAGTTCTGTGTATGTTACCTAGAAAGTCCTAGAAAGGGCACCATAAGTCAGAATCAACTCAATGGCAGGCAATTATTATTTTTATGCTTCTCTGCTTTTAACAGCTATTATGACATTGCAACTTTGAGCAAATGAAACTTTTCTTTGCACTGAGATTAAATGAAAGGGAACATTTATCCTGTTGGCTATGTCTATGAGAAACTATTGCAAAGGAACAAGAAAGGATACATTTTGAAAATAAGGCACCATGCTCTTGGAACCTGTAAAATTAAGAGAGCAGAGGACTGCACTGCTCAGGATTGGTAGGAACTTCCTCCTCAAAAGTGGCAGTTCCTTCAATCACGCCCAGAATCACACTAGAAAGGCACCCCAAGGATTATTCAGTGGTTCAACCCCATACTCGTGTGGGGCAGACCCAGCTAAAACATCCTAAGTGCCTCCACTTAACTTTTTTTTGTTAGCTTTAAAATTATCCTTTTCAATTTGAACAGTGTATCAGATAAGCAGGGACTGCAGTGGCTCAAGTGGTTAAGACCCTGAACTTGATTCCTGGAAAGTCAGCAGATCAGCAGTTTGAGAACCGAATACTGCATGACGGAATGAGCTCCCATCTATGTCCAAGCTCCTGTCAACCTAGCAGTTCAAAAGAAAGAAATTGCAAGTAACTAAACAGGTACCACTTGGGTGGGAAGGTAAACAGTGTTCCATGTACTATGGTGTTGAGGCATGCCTGCCACATGTCCATGGAAATGTGTGAAAACACAGACAGTGCTGGCTCTTTGCCTGCAAACAGAGATGAGCACTGGCGTTCGAGCAAGGGCAACTTTTACCTTTACTTATCAGATAAGCATTCAGATTTGTTTAAAAAAACTAAAAGAGGATAAAGGGAAGAGGTGGGGATGAGAGTAAAATTAAAGGAATGGGTCTTTGTTTGAAGTGGAAACTACACTGATTTGGAAGTGTTGTCTAGACTCTTGCACTATGATAATTGATCATATTGGTATGGATTCAACAGCAATTTCACTAGTAGAAATTGGTAGGGGCCTGATTTAAAAAGGCTTCAAAGCAAAGCAGATGTTTCTCCTGTGTAGTCAGACCTTTTCTGGAAAAAATATTTATGTTGTGATAAGGTGAAGGTAGCAGTAAAAGAGAAAGACCATTTGCAGATTGTGGTAGATCAAGAGACAGATTGACTCAAAAAAGAAAGTCATGACCTTGATTTTGCTAGATCTGAGCAGGTCTGCTAATTTTTGACAGTCACTCATTCATAGGTCACCATAAATTGAAGGTAACTTGTCTGCACATAAGAGCAAATCTATCTCCTCATATCATTCAATTCCCCCAGCATTTACTCCCATTCTTTCCTTAGTAATCTTACTTACTGGACATGGAAGAGAATGTTTTTAACCGGAATTCATGGAATTGAGTGCAATTTATATTCCAAAGTCAATGTATTTGTAAATAAACAATCTAATCTCTTCATCAGATTATGTATGTTTGAAAAATGTGTACAATATGCATGTTTGAAAAATGTGTACATTTAAACAATATCCATGAAGATGCATTAGTCAACAGAGGAAATGTGTATGTTTGAAAAATGCATCTAAAATTCATTCATTGAAAAATTCATTAGAAGAATGTGCACAGAAATACACATACCAAATCCTGCCGAGGCCATCAGATCTTCTCAAGCCATGGGGGTGTGGATTCTTATCCCAAAGGAGACTCAAGAGACTATCTACAAGAAACCCAGGCCTTCTCGGTGGTGGCCTCAACAGTCTGAAATTGACTGCCAACATCAGGCTCCGTCACTGCTAACATTCCACAGACTGGTGAAGGTTAGACTCTTCAGGAAGGCCAGTTTAGCGATATCTTGCCTCCTGGATTTATTTGTGTCTCCATGTCACACAATGGTGTCTTCTTCTTTGTTTCTGGTTTTATTGGCTTTTATGATAGGATTTAGTTTCTTATTTTATGGTTGGGTATGTTTTCCTCCCCCCCCTCCCTTTATTTTCTATAATTGTATGATATCTGTATGGTGCCATGGGTGGCCTATGCTAGATGGGTGGTGTATAATTGTAGCAAATTATAACAGATAAATAACTACAAATTCCTGTACCATATCAAGATAAATCAGATTTCAGGGTTGGAAATAATCTGTTACACATTTCTAATCTTTAATTTCTTGTTTCTTTCCCTAACAGGGCAGAGTGCCAGTAATTTAACCACTGAAGTTGACTTTATGGTCTCAGTATAACTTTAACAAGGCATTTCCATGTTGATTGTTAATCATTAGCTATACTCTCTGCCTAAGAGAACACAAGCTGGGCTATTTCCCTTTTATAGTTAAAGGTTTATTTGACACGCTACTTCCTCTGGTTTCTAATTGAGATGTGCAAGGAGCAGGGTGTGTGTGGTGTGTGTGAGCATTTGCCTTATTCAGATCCAGGATAGGGAAAGAAGTGATAGATACATCTGGGGAGTTGGGTGTGACTGTGACTTAACTGTGAACTTGCATCACACAAGTTATGCATACATGTTATACATTTTAGAATTTCCTCCCGCTGCTGTTGGCCGTTCTTTCTATCTTAGACGTTCTGATCATTTCTCTCCTGAATAATCCTACTGCATCATTATATACTGTACATTGAGAGTATTTGGGAAAGAATGTAGCAGAACAAAAACAAACCTACACACACGTACATATAAAGATATTAAAACCTTTCTATCTGCTGAGGACAGAATAAAATGATTTATTATTGTATTTGATTAATATCTTAAAATACAATATCCACAGGCAATGTAAAGGAAGATATGCCTTACGAGGCAAAAGATACCAAGGGAAGTGATATAGATGTTCTATTTTCAGTACCCAACATGGAGTCTGGTGTCCAGTTGTGAGTATCATACTTTAAGAAGGATACTGATAAGCTGGAACTTGTCCTCAAACTAATACAACAACTTTGGGGAATGGGGCTAAACAAAGAATATAGACAGTACCTATACATGTAACTTCTCAGGTACAGATAGGAGAGACCTTGGCTCTGATTTGTCTTGTAATGATTTTGGCTTTTTGTTCCTGCTATCTATCAATCAAATTGGTTTGTGCTCTTAATGAGAAACAGTGGCAAACTGACGATTGAGCTTCCTGGTTTCAATATCTCCCCCAACCTATTAAGCAAGCATCAGCGCAAAGAATTTTAACTGTCATGGTCAATCATATTGTTCAGTCGTTATTTGCAGTTACCAATTTGTTTATTTAAAAAAAAGCCTAATCTATCCTGATTTCTATCCTTATTTACAGATGGTTCTAAATTCAAGAAGATGTGCACATAATGAGACTCTCAAAGTACAAATCAGCTTTGCTACGATTAGGGTTTTAGAAACCCCCACGTAACTGGAAAATCTGGTCAGGGACTTTGGCCAAAACTCTTAATCTTGAAAATTAATTAGGTATTAATGGGTAAATTTGTTATGAACATGTCCCCAGAATAGTGATTTGGGACCATCCACATCTAAATGGATTAGCATAATGACTATATGAAAACAGAGGAGACTTAGCATAAGGAATGTGCACAAAGAAATGTAGTTTGGTACCACGTAATCACTATTGTAATAAAACTGAAGATGTGAAAGAATTCAAACACAGCCTTGTTATAACATTGTCAGAAACCTCAGGTGTAATTTCACCTGACAGTGGTAGGAGTGAGATTTAAATTAAGACTGCAAGATGTGGTCTATTGAATGAAGAAGGGTTCCTAGGCTTTGCTGTCAAAGAAATAATATGCATAATTTAACACTCATATTTAGCTGCTGTTTGGATGATAAAAACTCACACAAAGTGAACAGTTTTTTTAATGTCTTGTTTACTAGGAGACAATATATGTGGATAAGGGGATTCACCCTCTTGAATACAGAATGAGAATTCATAAAATGTCCAGACTGGTAAAGCCACATCTTAATTAATGTGTTAGATACCTGTATAAGGTTTCATAGTCTGTAATGATATTTTTGCCAACCTTTCTAACATAAAAGGAGAAAAATTATTATGAGGGTGAAAAACACATCCATAGAACATGGTATTTTTCATTCATATTTTCCAATACCTAAATTGAAGAGACAAAACACCAGATTGCACTCTGAGATGGATACAGATCTGTCTTTCCATTGGTTAATCCACCTGTTTGTCCCAAGTGAATTTGCAGGATTAGAACCAAGCGTTAACAGAAGACTTATTGATACAGTGGGTACCCTCTAGTTTGGACTAACATTTGGATTTGGTCTCTGATATTTGCATTTGTGGACGTGGGGATCTTCTGATGGCATTGGATTGATGTTAAAATGCCTGTTAAAGATGTTTTTAAAAATAGTTCTACAGTAATTATAAAATTGGCAAAACTGAAGTGGGAAGGACTGGCCAAATTGTGATATTTTACTTTTAAACAAAATTATGGGTAGTGATATGAAGAATGGTGGTGTCTTGTATATTAGGAAAAGAGACAGGAATCAGTTACAGAGAGAGTAATGAGTAGTTCTGGAATACATATAATGAGAAATTAGAGAGTGTGATTGGGTTGTGGCTGGATGATAAAACATATGCTGTTGGCCATCTATCCCATTTCAACTTTTATTTCCTGTTAAGAAAACAGCAGGTTGCTAACACCTGCTGGTATATCTCCTGTGGCAATAAAGCGAGTGGTAAAGCCCCCTGTTAAAAGTCAGTGCTTGCTTTTTATGCGGCACACTGATCTCATGAGCTGACATGCAGCAAGAAAAACAAGTGCCAACTTCTTAATGAGTGGCAATTTGCCACTGATATTTATGATGCTGGGGTTGTGCCAGTGTGAATTAGTGGTTATGGCTGTTATCAGGTGAATTTATGCTTTATACCAAAATGGAGCAAGTTTCATTGCTTGTGAGTATAAAGTTGCATGCTACAATCCAAAGATTTATGGGGGAGAAAGGGTTCTGTAGACCTCTCTGTTTTTAAAATCATTACCCCATGGTTATGAATGTGGAGGAAACAATCTCATTATTGATGAAAAACTATTCAAGGTTAGTTAAGGTGTGCTGAAACAACTCCTTGAGAAAGCACCACAAAAAACACTGCACAACAATTTTGCTACTGGGAATAACACATTTGATTTACATGATATTGAATGTGGTGATTCCAAATCTAAACTCAGAATTTTCCTGTCATGTAGAGATTTTAAGGTTGTTCAAATGGTTGGTAATTGTACAGATTTTAAGGTTGTTCAAATGGTTGGTAATTGGGTAATGTATTTTTACATGGGAACATTATAGCAGTTGCAGCTACCACCATGCCTGCTGCCGCCTCCGCTGAATCATTCCATAGGAATGCATTGAAAACCAAAATATTGTACATTAACCAAAAATGGGGTTTCCAATAGGAATGCATTAAAAACCAATTAATCAATTTCGAAAAAATTCTGTAAACCAAGCCACTGTTTTCTATGGATTTCCTTTTCTTATGCAATTTTTATGTTAACCAAGCCATTTGTTAACTAAGGTTCCACTGAGGTTCCACCAGTGGTGGGATGTCAAAAAATCTACTACCCCACCATGATGTCATCACAGTGTGGGCGGAACTGACATCATGATGTTGTGGGTGGAGCCAACATCATGATGTCATGACATTGTGGGCAGGGCCAAAGAAAAAATAATTCAAAATAAAATAAAAATAAGCACATGCACACACACACACACACCCCTCAACCCACTCACCCACCAACACAAACCCGTAAATAAATTAAATGAATAAATAAAATAAAAATACATAAAAATATACACACACACCCTAAACACAAATCAACCAGAGCTTTTAAAGCTCATTCTGGCTAATCTTTCTCACACTAGGTCAGATGGAAGGAACTACAGAATGAACTCACCACAAGATGGCTTCATTTTGGCACTTTTCAACTTTTCAACAGTTAAAGAAGTTAGGTACTAAGTCTTTGCCTAACCAGTTCTCTAGGATAATGTGCCTTAATGTAAATGTAAAACAGCTGTACCTCCTTTAGGGTTCTCCAATTGGAACAGCAATTGGAACAGCACAGGTGTAGCTTATTGATGAGGTAACTCCAAGACTTTGCTTAAAAACTCCAAGCCAGGCCACCAGGCCTTTTTAGGAACTGTGGGTAGTACGTCAATATAGGTAAAGGTATTAAATACACATTAAAATACACACAGACACACCACATCCATAGGTGAGTCACTTACCCTGGGGAGCAGGCTATAGGGAGCTTCAGGCTAGCAGCTTCTCTTCCTCCTCCCTGCTAGGGAGGACAGCAAGGAGGCAGTGCATACGGGCCAAGCACTGTAGGCATGCATGCACACCAAGTGCTTGGCAATCATGCGCAGTGGGGGAAACAATGAAAAGGTAAGCCCCAAAGGTGGTTCCCCCTCAAAAAAAGCTGCTACCGGTTCTCTGGGACACTGGGAAAAGTTAATGCCGGTTATGGCGAACTGGTGTGAACCTATTACATCCCATCACTGGGTTCCATTGTAGAGAACTATGCCATTTTAGATGTACAGTCAAACCTCGCATAATGAATGTTTCGCTTAGCGAAAAACTCATATAACGAGCAAGTTTTTCGCTAAGCGGTCTGACTCACATAACGAATTTTTCGCTATACAAGTCGGACTTTTCCCTATGGAAAAACTTGCATAACGAGCGTTTCTATGGGGAAAACTCGCATAACAATTTTTTTCGCTATGCGAGTTTTCCTCATAGAAACACTCGTTAAGCGAGTTTTTCCATAGGGAAAAGTCCAACTCGCATAGCGGAAAATTCGTTATGTGAGTCAGACTCACATAGCGAATTTTTCGCATAGCGAGCAACCTTGCGGAATGAATTAAATTCGTTATGCGAGGTATGACTGTATTACAAGTAGAAATTAACCCCAATACTTTCAGTCTTCTTAGCTGAACAGAGTTTGCCTCTTAGCTAGGCCCTAGCAGCTTATTACAGAAGACTATTGGAACACAAGTTAACTATAATAATAAGATTGTAATACAAAATATTAAAAATACATGAGGGATTCATTTTCTTTCTGTGCAAGTGTGACTCCTTTCTCCCCAAATGGTTAACACCTGTATTTACACTTGCAATCTCATTGAATTTTACACTCAACAGGTGATGTTTTAGAATCACTGGCTAAAGAAAATCTCCTGGTTCCAGTTAAAACGTTGACGGCAACAGGAGATGAAGTGACCAATGAAGTATTTTCAGATCAGGTATGTATATGCTTATACTAACTACTTGCTATAGCACTGCACTGCCAAAAAATGGGAATGTGTACAATAATATATACAAGTCTCAGTAGACTCATAGCCTATCTTATACTATGAAAGCAAAGAACCTCATTTGTCTGACTTTTTACACCATTTTCGGCTGGTGTTGTTGAACAGTGATTGTGGAGCTGGATCCAGAGTATGTCTTTTGTGGATGGACAGACTCTGCTCATGAACAATGTCTCTGCTCACTTGTCAGAGATCCTTTCCTATCTCTTCCAACTGCAGTCTATCCCACCTAGCAGCTAACTCAGGCTATTGTGTAGCAGTATGTGGAAGGTTGGCAGGTGGGAGAGGGAGAGAAAGAAATCTATATCAGCCAAGCCAGTTGCAAGAAGTGCAATAGGATCCTAAACCTACAAGAAAAAATGGCATCACTAGACTTATCTGCATATGGCTTTTCTCTATCTGGGTATCATTGGCCCCTTCTGTTCTTTGTCAGAAAGTGCCTGCAGACCACTGGGGAGGACACCGAGGAGATGGCAACAATGGTGAGAGGAGCACAGGATGACCCTTGGAGGACTATATCCTGCAATCTGAAGCAGACATCATTTCATTCAGTGGTGGGCTGGCCCATCGGGCAACTGGGACTCAGACTGGGGCATCCCTCAGGCCCCCAGTACCATGGTGCCCCCCCGGGTGCCAATCCAAAGAGCCAAGCCAAGCTGTGGTGCCTGGAACAATTGAGCCAATGAGCAGGGATCTGTGTTCCTCTACCTTCCTTCCTCGTCTTATGCTGCCAAAGATAAGATTACAAAATCAGCTCAATTGATAGCAGAGCTGCTGTGGCTTGGAGTTTGCAATTTTGCCTTGTAAGCAGGAGGTTGTTGGTTTGAATCCCCAGAGGGGAGTTGAAATTAGGTGAGTAGGAATGTATATTTTTTGTTAGGGTTAGACACCCTCATCACTCCCTGTCCAGCACCCTTTTAGCTTAGCCAGCACATCCCTGATTTCCCTGTCTCTACCTGGACAGGTGTGTTCCTGAGGGGAAAAGCCCAGGAGCTTGGAAGGGCAAACAGAAATGGATCGGGTGATAAGGCAGGAGCAGGTTCCAGAAGCAGTGAGGCAAATGCTGTATTGGAGGAGGCAGGTTTAGTGTGGGGAGGAAGATGAGGTAGATTGAGACCAACAAATGGTTCCCTAACCCATGGTGCCTAGGGAGCACTGCTTTTCAAAATGAAGCTGATTATGCCATCCTTCCATGAGTCCTGAGCTGCAATGTTGTCACATCATGAGTATCCAGGGATTGTGGGGCACTTCTAATCTTCAAGGTAGATGAACAATGCATCAGGTTTTCTCCAGAGTATCTGAACCCCAACTTAAAACCATAGCTGGTGGTACAAACAACAGTTCCAGAAACTGAGACAGTCAAAACAGGTGGTGAAGGTATGAGAAAAGGCTTTGACATCAAATGAGCAAGCAGTGAACCTATACCTGGTATCCACTACTTTAAAGAGCATGTGATTGATGAGAACACTTTTGTGGGCAATGTGTATGACCCAAGGAAGCATTAGAGAACTCAAGGAGGATAAAATAAAAATGATTCTGTACCTAGAAGGTGTCAGAAGCATTCCAGGGCATATCCATGGTGGGCCTGATAAAAAGACTTGTTAAGGGATGGAATTTCCTCCAAAAGACTGTGTACTGGTGCAGATCCCCCCAATAGCAGTTTTCTAGATTTTTATTTGAACCACTTGCTTGTATGTTCAACCCACTTGCTTGTATGTTCAACCTTCCCCTATGACACTACGGAGCATCATTCTTGAAATAAGTTTCACAAATCACATTGGGCCAATCAATACATGGTCATTTATCTTGAGAGGCAGCTGTGGAATTATCTACTGTGGTAATTTGATGATTTTCCTCACCTGCCTTTTTAGGGGCAAAGCAGTTACTTCACAATTTTGCCTTTTGCTTTGTTGGTGCCCAGAAGGAAGTAACAGCTGCTTCAGTTCAAGGACTGTTGTAACCTGCAAGTGTGTATATGTGTTTTAATAATTTAACTAAGTATAGGTGGTTTCTTTAAATCACATTACTAAGAAGAAGATAAAAGGATACAAGGTAGAGAATGGGATACATTGGTTAGCATGATTGTTAATACTCCTTGCCTCCTTCTGTACACCCCCCCCCCCATATGCCCTTGCACCAGATACTTGCAATTTTTGTTTTGAAAAAAATAATGTAATAATTATAAGTTCCTCATAGATCCATGTTTGAAGTGGCAGTTTTTTTAAAAAAAAACTCTTGCTTTGGGCAAAATTAAGTAGGGATTCACATATATTTGAAACATTTTGTATTCAGTAGAGGACTTCATAATCCAAGCCTTCTGCTCAAGTTGCTAACATTCATGTGCTAGTTAATTCATATTTCCCTAGAGTTCTGGCCTCAAAGCTACAGCTCTTAGCCCTGACCTTCATTACTGATTAAATAACAAGCAAATTACTTTGAGAAAGGTCCTCTTCCTTCTTCCAACATCCTTTGCTTTGTCTAGCTCCTTCCATGGTCTCTAGTGCCCCTTGGGATTTATAAAACTGTTAACATCAACAGCCAATGTGAAGCTGTGCTGTAGTTCTACACATGAGCGTGCACACATACATGTGTACTGAACCACATTTTTGAAAAATCAACAAAAGCTATGTCCTTCAGATAATAGGATTGCAATTAGACCCAGCAGTTAACAAGTTGTTCACTTTATTTTTCAGTATGGCACTCTCATATTATTCACTTGGAGGCTTCTCTCTGCTACACCCACCACAGAAAGGTGATTCATGTCATGCAAAAGGAGGACTGTCAACTGCCCAACATTTGATTAAATTCTAGTAATGCATTACTTACAAAATTAAAAGGTTCTTGCCATGTTTCTAAGTCATAGATATTGTGTACATTTCTACCTGGGAATCTGCAGATTTGAAAGACGACATATCGGAGAAAATAAGTAGTGACTTTATTGCCTGAAGAGCCATGATGAAGTGTAATGATAACCTGGTGCCCAAATTTTAACTATGATTTGAAAAAGCCAAATCTTGAAAACATTTTTGGAGTGGGGTTGGGATTGTGGTGCTTAACATCTTCAAACCAGCTGGCAGAAGATTTCCAGGGCAATGCAATCCAAACACATAATTTGCCATTTGAGCTGTCAGTTTTCTAGGCTGCACATAAGACTAGTTCATCTTTAGCTATTGAATTTAACAAGAGCAGATATCCATATCCATGTTCAATAATTCACAAATCACATATTCAGGAAAGAGAAGATTCAATGTTTACAATTTTTTAATATCTGAGAGCAAAAAAGATAAGATTCTCCCACCCCTACAAAAGCTTCAGTGTTATCGCCCATAGGTACCTTGTCATAAGTTAAAATATACAACATCTTTAAGAGACAAGTATGAGTACATGAAGTGTCTCTGAAGTATATCTATTATTTACAACTTTAAAACATGAGGGGAGGAGAATTTTTACACACCACACCACTTTGACATCATAATCCATGTACATTTTGAAAATGTCTATTTATATTTACCACTCGTAAAACCTAATTTATTTACCAATCTGATACTGGAAGGAAATAAGTCCCAGTGAATACAGACTTTTTTTTAAAAAAAAAAAAACTTAATGTGCTTACAACTGAGAAGAAGATAAACTTGTACTGTGAAATTTGTTTATACTGCAGAATTAAAATTATGCAGGGATTATATTGGTGGTCAATAAGGGCGTCCACAGTGTTTCATGTTATAAGGTCTCTTGGATATGTTTCCTATTTTCTCATAGAACGTCTTTGCCAATGAAAATGTCCCAGAAATGGGCAAGGGTAAACTGGTGCTGAATGACCAACCCTCTACTGCATCTTTATTCTAACTGCTAAATCAATCATTATGCAGTATTGTATTACATAGTTCTTATGTTGCCTAACCATAACCTGGATGTTCAGTTTTTCATTCAATTCAATGGAATTCTGCCCAACGTTCTTTGAAGGAAACATTCTGAACTGGAGTTTGTCATACTATGGGAAAATTATCTTTTTAGGTGACTATGTGATGTCTGACGGTAATGGAGTAGACCGTACAGCCAGAGACTCAATGCCGAGTGTTTGGCAGCAGTAAATAACCTGGCTTCCAAAAGGAGCCAATGGCTACGGGCAGATGAGCCCCTTTACGTGGGGTGATGATGGTCCCCCTCAGTGGAGGAAATGCCACTAGAAACCATCCTATTGGCCCCAACAGCAAAATGAGCGGAGGAGGAACTCTGATTCCCAATGGTCATGGAGGCGGAAGAGGCCATGCCAGATGGACTGGCTGTGAAGGTGCATCTTGTCCATATCCTCAAGGCTGCGGCAGTCCACTGCAGTCCTGGTGTTAGATCCTGCATATGTGCTGCAGGAGATGGCTTCCCGTGATCATAGTGTGTGGGTCACTTCTTGGCAATCTGGGATCCACCTTAAACAAATTCACACCAATGGCATTTTTCCTGCGTCAGGGAAAAAATGGATCATTGGATAAGAGTTCCAGCTGCCGCCACTGCTGATGTGAAGTTCTATCAGGAGCAATTTGAACTGGGATCACGATATGGTTTAATTCTGCAATAAGGTTAATTTGTGATTTTATGGATCATGAACATGTATATTTTCCAAATGTCTATTCCTTTACCCAAACACAAATGAAGCACAGAACAGAAAGCAGCTGCACAATTATTAATCAGAAACATGTAGGTACACATTCACAGCAACAGCAGATTATTATTATTATTATTATTTTCTAGGACTGAGGCTTTGCTTTAAAGAGCAGCACACCAATTACATGGGTTTCCCACAGACTTTGGTCTCAGTGTAAGGAGAATGCATGAGAAACGAGGAACGTCTGTTGTTTTAGTATCCATCAAAGCTTTCTTCCATCTGAAGAAGAGGCTAATTTGTTGTTTCACACTCAAAAAGGCATGAAAGAAAAACAGACTTTGTGTGTGTGTGATGTGGTGGGGGCAGCATGGTGAGTAAGAGTGCTGTATAAGAATCGCCTGGAAATAATAAGATTGGATGCCATTTTTGCTTGATTTCATTTTTTGTGTGTGAAATAAACCAGGTTCATTTAAGCCACTAAACTGTACTTTGGATAAAGCTGGTATAAATCAGTCAGGCATCTGGCCGTACTTTCTTTCCATGTGAATGAGTAAGCCTACAGTCCTACATTTTATTCACCTGCCTGAGAATAGCACCTATAGTACTCAGTGGGACTTACTTCTGAACAGAGGCATGTAAATCTCTTAAACAGCAAAGAAGCAAAAAATTAGGAACATCTTACAAAATAGCAAAGCTGCCAATCTCTAGGTTGTGCGTTATTAACACTAAGTTTTTGTTTTCTCTCTCACACTCACTCTCTCCTCCTCTTTTTATAAAAGAAATATAAAACATTAATTCTGACAATGCACCACCGTCTTTAAAATACATAAGACCTTTGCAAAAAAAGAATACACAGCTGGTTAAAAGACTGCTTCCTCCCAGTTTCTTACGCAGGTTTAATTTTGTCATTTTTTTTTCATATGAAAGAAAGAAATACCCGGGTGGGGGTGTTGGAGGACTTAAAGTAGTAGTGATGAGGTGAAACATGAATTTGGGAACAGGGGGAACCTTCAGGGACAGACAGAAGAGGTGCTGGAAGAAATCCCATTATTTACTAATGGGATTTGTAAGCCTACCTCTCATTTGCCTCTTACAAATTTTGCTCTTCATTGAAGTTCAAATTTGAGTCAACATGTCACCTTACCAGATGGTCTTCAGACTTGTTGCTACTTACACCCTAATGAGAAAAAAAACCCTGTGTTGCTTTCTATAAAGCTAGGATATAGTGGCTTCATTTGAATAAATCAGTATTATCACCCAGTGAAATACAAATTCGCGATGAGGGTGTTGCTGGTGGTATTCAGGCTTGGTAGGTCTCACCAGAGATCCACAAGAGCTGTGATCAAGGCATGGCTTTATGCATGTTATTAAACAGCAGCTCCCAGTAGTAATCTTTTGGCTTGGGCTGCTGGAAAGTGGATTCCAGCACCATTTGGTGGGCCGCCATGCCGCCCAGAGCTTCAGTTTAGAGTCCACATCCTTGGACCTAGTCTTTAGCTTCTAGGTCCTCACAGTCGTAAAGGAAAAGGTTTCTCTTGCTTGAAAGCCAGGGATCTCGCTTTACAGGCAAAGAGCCAGCACTGTCTGAGGCCAAGGACATTTCCGTGCTCATGTGGCAAGTATGACTATACACCAGAGCACACAGAATGCTGTACAGTTCCCACCGAGATGGTACCTATCTGTCTACTTGCAATTTCTTGCTTTCAAACTGTTAGGTTGGCAGGAAGTGAGACAGAAATGGGTGCTCCACTCCATCGTGTAGCACTCTGGTTCTGAACTGCCAACCTTCCAACTGTCAAGTTCAGCAACTTGACCACTAAGCCACAGCAGTCCCTACCGCCAGCCCAATAAAATTTAGCAATGGTTCAGCAGACACCTAGTCTAAGTGTCTACTAGAAATATATTGGTTCAACTAATTATGTAAATGAACTCCTTAGAGCTAGAGATACAAACAAAGTGATCATAGTTTGTATCTGAGGCTCTGACAACCATACAAGGTTCTGAAGAAAATCCCCAGGTCCTAGAGTATTCTTCCATGTGGTCTCATATATATTAATGACTATGCATTGACTGGTCTTTTCCAAAAGCATCAACAATAGGGAGAGTCGGGGGGGGGGGAGTAACAAAAGTATTTTCAATTGTAAAAAAAAAAGTCATTTCTTTAAATAAAATAAGCACACTATCTCGAGACTATGTGTGTTTGCTGTCAGGCAGGTGATGCCGCCGGTTCCGTTTCTTCTTCATCTCTTGGACGTGTTTCCACTTTGGCCCACCTTTGTTGTTACGCTGCCGCTTCTTTTCCCGGTGCCACATCTGTTCACAGTACTCATCCAGACTGAAGCTGGGGCTGGTGAGGAGCTGGATGTAGTCCTTGTACCTCAGCCGTGACTCAGTTTGCAGATCTCGCACCCGCCCTTCCTCATCATCTGTCTTCTGAGAATTTTCCATCTGTCCATTCTCAATGACATTTAAATTTAACTTCACGATGGTTTGGACAAAAGTATGCTCCTGTGCTTTACAAAAATATGCCCCAGTGTCCTTCTTCTGCAAGCTGCGGATCAACAGTCCATATTCTGTCTTGATGATTCTCTCATCAGGTTTCAGCTGTTAAAGGAGGGAAAGGATAGAGAGAAGAAACACAGTAGACCTTACAAAAGGTATACGCTGTAGTGAAAATTCAAAATGGAGAAACTGGCAGGTCATGAACCATGGAGCTTAGGACAGCCTTGTTAAATGTGAAGCTATACTATAAAAACTTAGCAGTGATAAATATGTTTACACATTATCTGTGGCTTCCACAATGTGTATACCTGATCCTCAAGAATATAGGTTGTCCCCTGTATCCACAGGTTTTGGTTATCCATGGGTCTACAAATATTCATTTAAAAAAAATCACCTGGCACATTACTAGAGATGGCCACTAGAGGCCACTGTCTGCAATGTGAGGTATGCAAGGAATGGAGGCAGACATTTTGATAGCTCAAATATAGAATAACAGAGGTATTTGAAACTCCTCACCTGCTTCTATGACTCTAGTATATATTTAAAATATAGGGTTTGCTGTTATCCAAAGTTTAAGGCAGGGGTTCTCAACCTACGACTTCAAAGGACCCCTCATCCCACCCCCGCCCCCATCACTCCTCCCCAGCTCCTGGATTTAATTTTGGAAATTCATGAAAAAATGTAGAAAATTATTTTCCTCAAAAATGTGTATAAAAAATGGGGAGTGTCTTATACTACGATGCATCTTATATGCCACCAAATATCGTAGATGTCTAATTAAAGCTGGTGCAGCACTTGTGGGCACAGAGCTGCACTTTTAAACTGTTAGTGTAGCATGAAAAAACCTTTCATGTTTTCCTGTTAGGCTCATCATTCTTAAAACATTTTAGAGGTTACTGCACTGTTGCACCTTTCAATCTGCCTAACCAAATCCAGAATTTTATGCCCTATACATTTCATATATTTCAGTCACTGAACTGTTACAGAGCTTGTCTTTTAAGGTGTGGTCATAACACAGAATACATATTACACAAATTGGCTGTGGATTGGGGGTCCTGTGTTATCTCGGGAACTACCACCTTTGGTTCTGTATGAGGCAGTTCTGCCCCAAAAAGACCTGGTATGTAATCTGGGGGTCCTCCTGGTCGTGACTACTGCTCTAAGAACAGGTGGCCGTCGTGGCCAGGAGGGCCTTTGTACAACTTCGTGTGATTCGCCAATTACGGCCGTTCCTAGACCGGGACTCCTTGCTCATGGTCACACATGCCTTGGTCACCTCCAGACTTGATTATTGTAATGCACTCTACATGGGGCTGCCCTTGGTGACCATTTGGAGGCTTCAGCTGGTCCAGAACGCGGCTGCATGAGTAGTGGTGGGATGCGGGCATTATGCCTGTGTCTCACCGCTGTTGAGGGAGCTGCACTGGCTTCCAGTTTGCTTCCGGGTGCAATTCAAGGTGCTGGTTATTACCTTCAAAGCCCTACATGGTAGTGGGCCAGGATACCTAAGGGACTGCATCGTCCCAAGGACATCTGCCCGTCCCACCAGAGCGGACCGGAGAGGCTCTCTGGTTGTGCCATCAGCCAGAGAGGCGCACCTTGCTGGCACGAGAAGGAGGGCCTTCTCGGTGTCCGCTCCGGCCCTTTGGAACCTCCTGCCAATAGAACTACACATGCAGACGGAGTTGCTTCCCTTTAGAAAAGGAGTGAAAACCTGGCTGGCAGGTTTGGTCTGGGGAGTGGATGGTTCAATTTCCCCAGCCAATTGGTTGGTTTGACCCCAGTATGGTTGTGTTGTAATTTTTGGTTTTTAATACCAAGTTTTTAAAAGTTTTTAGAGTTTTTAATTTTTTTAAAATGATTTTATAATTATTGTAAATTGCCCTGGGTCCCTTTTGAGAGGAGGGTGATAAACAAATTTAAATAAATAAATAAAAACCGCACTCATCTTTTACAAATTTTGCATTCAATGTAGTAATCATTTTCTGATGTGGAAGCCTGCACTTCATTCCCAGTCATTTTGCCATTCAAGTCATTTTGCCAACGTTTCTAGTGGTAGCATGACAAAAAAGTCAGAATTCATGGCCAATAAGTTAGCTAGTTGCCAATGAATGAAGAGACAGACGAAACAATGCGATGTAACAAAATGACGAGAGAAATAACTTGTGCAGATGTATTTAGTCTGTTGTTTTGTTGTTTTGTTTTTTGCAGGTCCTTTCCAAAGCTATTTTTAACAGAGTGAGATCTACTGCTGAATGGCCCCATCTTGCATTATTTAGCAACACTATGGGAGAAATTCTAGGTCAGTGATGGTGAACCTTGGCACTCCGGGTGTTCTTGGACGTCAATTCCCAGAAGCCCAAACCAGTGCTCCTGCTGATCCGGGCTTCTGAGAATTGAAGTTCAAGAACATCTAGAGTGCCAAGGTTTGCCATCACTGTTCTAGGCTATACTCCAAGGAGCTCTGTGAAGGAAAGAAACTGTGATGAGGGCTTCTCCAACAGGATCTGAAATGTATGGTGTTATAGCGGCAAGCTAGAGGGAGTATATGACTTCAACTGTTGTCATGGCCCCGAATGTAATACTGTGACTACAGCACTTCATATAAAGAATCTAGAATCCATTAGTACAGTATATCATTTTTACTGATGGACACACCTGCAAAAATATGCTACTTACATTTTATATAGCACTTTTCTGAAAGAACTTATCAAAGTTTCATTCCTCATTATTACAACTGTGCTTGATCGTCCTCATCTTGCTTAGGTAAAGGTCAACTTGCTCAAAAGCCAGTCGTATCTGACTCTAGGGTTCAGTCCTCATCTCTGTTTACAGCCAATGACCCAGCATTGCCTTCATCTACAGATGTTTCCATGGATATGTGGCAGGCATGACTAAACACCAGAGCACATGGAATGCTGTTACCTATGCTGCTGGATATTGATAATTTCTTGCAATTTCTTGCTTTCGAACTGCTAGGCTGGCAGGAGCTGGGACAGAGGCAGGAGCTCATTCCGTCATGCAGTACTCAGGTCTCAAACTGCTGACCTGCCAAACTTCCAGTCAACAAGTTCAGCGTCTTAGCCACTTGAGCCTCTGCAGTCCCTTTGAGCCACCTCAGTCATCTTGTTTAAGGAGAGTGAAATGACACTGGCTTGCCTAAGACCACTTAAGGAGAGTTGGTGGCAGATACAATATTTAAAGTATAGTCTTTCAGGTTCACAGCTCATACTCTCAGCCACTACACATGCACTCTGTTCAGTCATTCCCTTGCAGGATGTAGAGACAACAAAGAGACAACAGTGTATACTACTGTCGTAATAAGACTTATGTGAAGAAAAGCCAAAAGAATCAGCCTGATTAAGTAGCATATACTGAGCACCATTGAGAAATCATAGAATTATGCTTACTGTACAACTGGACTATTCAAAAATCCAAGGTTCTGTTGAAAATTTTACCCTTTAAAAATTTACATATATAGAAGATGAGGGTGGGACTCAAGAAAGGAGAAGAAGAAGAAGAAAAATGAAGCTGGAAAGCTGCCAAAATGACACATGTGCCTATCCAGTAAACTTCAGAAGGAACAGATTCCGGAGGCAGGAAGATGACTAAATTAAATTTATTCACGGTGAGTAGATTGTACACTGTTTCTTTATGTGAAAAATATGCGGACAATTCCCCTTCTACCTCAGCAAGCGCAAAGAGACTGGCTAGCTAATATGAAAACTGAACCAGGTTTTGAGACAGATGTGTGCAGCTGTCTTTGGGCCACCCTGCAGACCCATCAACTGCATCCAAGGGAACAAGGCAGCTGTTGAGAAAAGGATGTGTAAGCAAGTAACAGAAGATGGGGTTGACAGTCAAGGAGTGCTTCTGGGTTTCATTTTGTCCTGCCACTTACTTGCAATGTGGTTATGGGCATCCAGATGCTCAAGGCTATGAACAAAAGGCCACAGGCCACAGGCCTTTTGTGAGTTATGGAGCTACTTAGCTCTCCTTCACTGGATTAAGTGAAAAGTACCCAACATTTAGGATGAAAAGGAAAGGGAGTTCTAAATAGGATCTGCCTCTGCTAATAAAGTATCTCATGTGGTTGTGGTGTAAATCCTTGCTTGTTTTCCCCACCCCTAGGGAAATATGAAGGACTGCTATACAATTCTCCTTGCCAACAAGAGGGGTGAAGAATTTACAAAAAGTCTTCATCCTGTTCAGGCAATGGTGAGGATATTGTGGACAAATTTACCATTTGTGTGCGAAACTGCACAAATTGGGTAAAACTAGAAAAACTCCTGCTTAGTTTTGTGACCATTTAAAAATAGAAAAACAATTCAGTTGTGAAATGTTGTGGGTCACAACCCATTTTCTCAGACACAGAGTACAAAATTCTTTTTGTCTTTACATTTGTTATACATGTCGAAACAGACTAACTCAGCCACCTCTTTGAAAACTGCCACCAAGATGTTTGCCTGATACAGAATTCCAAACAAGGAGTCCAGATTTGTGATATGTCAATTTGTTCTGCTTTTATTTGTTAATGTCCTTGTGTATTTCACCAAGCTTTAAGTAGTAGAATGACATTCTTAAAGCAAAGTAATAAATCACAAGTTCAAGAAGAATGATTGCACTGTTGTCTGTGCTAATATTTGCAAAGCACTTGAGGGGAAAGGATTTACATTGATCAATGGAAAGGATCTAAGGAAAAATCTGAGATGATAGGAACACAGGCTATTTCATTCTGGAAAGGATAGGCATTTGATATATAATGCAGCATAGATGATAACATTACGGCCACTGGGAGATGGTTAACATAAAAGGAATTCGGCTAGGTGAGAACAAAGTTCAGCGAGATCTGCATCCTCTATGAAGATTGGTATGTTTTTGAAATGCTCATGGTGAAGATGCAAAAGTGATGACTATTTGCTGATAAATAACTGGAATTCTGCATTGGAAAATGGAAGGCCTATTTAGTTATCATGACTAATGGATGTTGATAGACATTTTGTTGTTGTTCAGTCGCACAGTAGATTCCGACCCTCTGCGTTGACCCCATGGACCCCACTGTCCGCCAGGCACTCCTGTCCCCCACCATCCCCCTCAACTCAATTATGCTCTATTAATCTGTCTAATCTGTTCTCTCCCAAAAGCAATCTAAGATATATTATAAAAATGAATTATATTAAATACTTTTGTCTGTCTTGTTTATATTGTCCATATTGTTTCTGGCCAATCAATTCACTTAAATTGCTCTAAATTCTATCCTTGTAAGAAATTATTTTTCCTCTCTACCATTCATAAACAAAGACAGTTTTCTCCAAGGTTGTTTCCTTTGCATCTTCTAATCAGACAAGAACAAGAGACAGAAATCAAATAAATAAACAAGCATAAGGTTTCTGAAAGCTTAAGAGGAATATGGATAGTAGTGTCTTTGTGTACTAGAAAGTTAAATGCTTGCTTTTATGTGCCTTCTACTAAGGCTAAAGCTTCCAGGTTAACATGAATGGGGGGAAACGGCAAAGATGAGCATACAGTACTTCCATTTTCAGATTCTTTCAATAATTTCCAAAAGAGAAATCAGTTTTGGTTAGAGAGGTTTGTTTTATTGAAAGAGAGAATCCTGAACATTTCTGATTCTTTCTGTTTTCCTCTTTCACTTTGCCTTTTCTGACACCTATTGCCTGGTGAAATATTGCCTGGAGTAAGGGCTGCTGTCAGCTTCCAGTTACAATTTCCAGAAGGAAGGAAGAGAGAATTTTGAGTTGTTGGAGCAAAGCAAAGGAATCACACATATATTCTGCCTCACAGCGCTTAGTGTAATCTGTTGATGGTTCACAAGTTAATTAGCATTTTGCCCCCAACATCCTGGGTACTCATTTTACTGACCTCAGGAGGATGGAAGGCTGAGTCAGCTTTGAGCCCTGGTCAGAATCGAACTCTCATCCTTTCAGTTGCAATACAGCAGTTTAACCACTATGCCACCAGAGGTCTGTTGCAGGACCTGGTTTGTTTAGGTCCAATGGAAAATGTTCTTTCCTTAAGTCCATCCCTGCAGGGTGGATGTATTTTATTGCTCTGATTTCTGATGCCCTCTATCTTTGTCCTTATGAATTCTTTCTGTCTTTTTCTTCTAGGCATGTGTTTTTCAGGGCAAGAGGATTATTTCTGCTGCTACCAATAACTGGGCAGTTTTTGGTGCCAACATACCTCCCGGGGATTATTTTTGTGATTTGTTTTCCCTCAATCCTCTTTTTGGGATTTTCACATCATCTACCTATTGTTACATATATCAGAGGATAAAAACTGCATAGTGTAGTCTCAGCTCAGGATAACAACACATCTTTTGGTAAGTGTGTAAATTAAAGCTTGAAAATGAACAAAATAAATACAGTGGAAACTCGGTTAACAAACAGCTTGGCCAACATAAAAATCGGATAACAAAAGGAAATCCGTAAGAAATAGCAGCTCGGTTTACAGAATTTCCCCCCAGAATGGATTAATTGGTTTTCAAGGCATTGCTATGGGAAACCACGTTTCGGTTGAGGTATTTAGGTAGTGTTTGTGTTTTATTGCAATGTTTTTTTTAAATTACTTATAAAGTATTTTTGGTTTTCAATGAATTCCTATGAGAAATTGTGTTCAGTGTATTCCTATGGGAAATTTGGTTAAAGTAATTTTTAGTGTAAGAAACATCCCAGAGAATGCATTAATTACTTAATTAATGAGGTTCCACTGTATGTATATAATCACTATCTATCTATCTATCTATCTATCTATCTATCTATCTATCTATCTATCTATCTATCTATCTATCAGAATGTTTCTGAGCATATTGAACATTGCTTCAGTACCCTTTTCTGCTTCTGTTATTGACTGGGTGTCCTATTTGCCCAGAGGTCCACAACTCCTCCTGCCTTTCCTCTTTCCTCTTCTCCCTGGGGATACTAGGGTTTCATAAACACCTGGCATTTCACTACTTGTCACCAGGCCTTTAACCTTTCACTCAGACACTTAATTTATACCAGTTTCTGGTGGGCAGAGGAAAAAAAATGGTTTTTAAAAATAAATTTAGTGTACATTAAACAAAAGAAAAAGAAAAATCTAAACACCACATCTGGAAACTAAAACAACTGCACAAAGACATCAGTTCATATTAATAAATTTAGGTGCTTGGAATCCTTTGTAGGTCAAATTCACTGCAACTGAAGGAAACTAAGTGGTACAAGAAAGCTACACAGGCAGTCCTTGCCTCACAAAAATGTAGTCCTGCTGAGGTTCATTGGGTCCACACCTGCTTAAAGTCAAGTGTTTTAGATAAGCTCATCTCTAAGAAACATTGCTGTAAAAACCCAACTAATTATGGGCTGAGAGTTACATATAAATTTGGGTGCAACCTGTAGAAAACCAGGTCACAAAGAAGAGGCAGTTTGTGCAATCAGTTTTATATGAAGATGCTTCTAAGACAACCATGTGATGTTTCTCTCTCTCTCTCTCTTTTAACAAAACAGGCTCTCAACAGACACAGATGCCACTTTCTCTTGAAAATCCTTGCCAACTGTTGGGAGCAATTTCTCCATCTATCATGAGGTCCTTTCTTACTTCATGATTCATCAAAAACCTCCCTGATGGGTCAGTCCTATTTTATTTCTCTGTTTCTAACAGTGGCCAGAGAATTGTTTTTGAAAGTGACAAACAGGACTTTAAGGTGGTAGCCCTTCTTTATTCCCTTCTGACAGAGTCTGGCGGTCAGTAGCAATACTATCTGTGAATTAGCCAAACCTTGCATCTAGACTAGATGCTACCACCATATCTTGGGGCACTAAATTCCCTGAGTTAATGATACGTTGCCTGAAAAATACCTCTTACACGCTACTTTTATGCTCAGGATGTATTTGGCTTGTTGTTCTTATTGTTCATTCACACAGTTGAGTCCAACCCTTTATCACCTCATGGCTCTTCTGGTGATGCTTCCTAGAGCCCACTTGACTTCATGCTCTAGGATGTCTGGCTTAAGGTCAGCGATCACACCATCGTGGCTGTGAGGGACATTAAAGTCTTATTTGCATACAGTAGTACCTCGAGTTACAAATTTAATGCATTCCAAGGCATTTTTCATGTTATGAAAAATTTGTAACTTGAATTTCCCATAGGAATCCATTGAAAACCTAAATTCATAGCTTGAAACAGGGTTCCCATAGGAATGCATTGGAAAGCAATTAATCTGTTCTGGAAAAATTGGTAACTCAAGCCATTAGTTTCAATTAATTTTCATTCGTATTGTGAAAATTTTGTAACTCGAACCATTTGTAACTCAAGGTACCACTGTAGTTCTTTCGTGTACTCTTACCAGCTTTTTCTACTGTCTTCTAATTCTGCTAAATCTCTATCATTTTTGTCCTTTATCATGGATGAGATTGAATTTATTTGACTTACAATGTAATAATTTAAAAAATACCCAGTTGTATCAACTTCATCTTCAGTGAGATATGAAGAAACATTTTTCTGTACTATGTTTTAGAAGAAAAAGAACTAAAGCAATAAAATATATATATAGAAAGCAGCAAAAGATTGAAAATTGCAGCAGGATCATGTTAGGTCAATGCCACTTCTCCTTTGTGAATGGTGTTTTTAGAAAACTTCCAGCATCACAAATCACTTCTTCCATTGTCAAGCACTGTACCTGCCTGTGCAGATAGTGTGGCTTCAAAGCTGGCTTTACTTCATTAATCATCATATGAAAGATTGCTGGAGGTTAAGGAAAGGATAAAAGGCACTGACTGGGGAAAGAGAGAAACAGAGATGTGTGTTAAATGTGCTGCGGAAGCAAAGAGTGAGCAAGGAGTACTTTTGCTGAAGCAAACAGGGAAGATGTCTTTTAGAAAATGCCACAATTTTCATCTTTTAACCTGCTCTCACAGATGGTTGTAAGTGTGAACATCACAAAATGGTCAATATAAAAATCAAATAGACTACACAAATGGAAGCAAAGATGGAGATGCTGTACTGCTTCTTCCAGAACAAGACCAGCAACATATTGTGATACTGATAATAAACTGTTAATATCCAACATTAAAGAACTGTAAAAAGAGAAACTGTAGTGCTGAAAGATAATTTAAACAACATTCATGATAAAACTTAAAGTCCAAATACAGATTTATTTGCATTACTAAGCTCAGATGACCTAGAACCGGAGGAACTGTATATTCAAATCAGAAATATTATTAAGGAATAATGGAAAAGGACAATTCTTGTAGGAAAATAGAAAACGGAAGAGATGATGAAAGAAATACTTAAAATTGTAAAGGACATATGAGAAACACAAGTAAAAGGTGACATAAATAGGGACAGAACATGGAATGCAGTTTTTAAATTACTGTCACATAGAGATAAAGAGTGTCATTACAATAATAAGTGCAAGGAAATAAAAACAGCAAAATGGGGATGAACAAGAGATCTCTTTTAGCAGATCTGAGAAATCAAAGGGAAATTTAAACCTAGACTGGGAATGTCGACTGGCCAACAGGAAAGCACACAGTTTGACCAGGAGAAATAATAAAGAACAGAATACAGAACAGAATAAAGGATGACAGAGTTTATTAAAAAAGAATACTATGATGAAGAACCTGCATTTCTAGAAAGTGAAGTGAAATCTGTTCTGAAAGCAGCAGGAAGACATAAATTGTCTGGCGGGAGCAGGACGGAGGTCATCAGTCCGTCCTTGCTCTTCTTGACCTCTCAGTGGCCTTTGATACCATCAACCACGGTATCCTTCTGGAACTGCTCCAGGGATTGGGGATCCAGGGCACTGTGTGGGCCTGGTTTTCCTCATTTCTGAAGGACTGGACCCAGTCGGTGTGGTTAGAAGGCGAGAAGTCCAGCCCCAGGCCCCTCCAAGGGCTTGGTGCTCTTGGCTCTCCTATTTAATATCTACATGAAGCCTCTGGGGGAGATAATCCATTCCCATGGGGTGAAATGTCAGCAATATGCAGATGATACTTAGCTGTACATCTTAGCCCGTGGTGATCCAAGTGATGCAGTTGAAGTTCTGTCCAGGTGACTGGAGGCTGTGAGGGTTTTGGATGGGGGACAACAGGCTACAACTGAATCCTGGCAAGACTGAGTGGCTGTGGGTCAGGGGCCCTATGTTATCCTGGGAGTTACCATATTTGGTCCTGGATGGGTCTCTTTTGCCTCACACAGAGCCGGTGCATAATTCGGGGGTCCTCCTGGACTCACAACTCCTGCTCAATGAGCAGGTAGCAGTCATGGACAGGAGCGCTTTTGCACAACTCCATGTCATCCACCAATTACACCCACTCCAGGACTCCTTGCTTATGGTCACACATGCTCTGGTCACCTCCAGACTAGATTATTGCAATGCGCTCTACATGGGGCTGCCCTTGATGACAATTCAGAGGCTGCAGCTGGTTCAAACTGCTGTTCCCCATGTGGTGATGGGGTTTGGACGTTATGCCCATTCCTCACCCCTACTATGGGAGCTGCATTGGTTGCTGGTGTGCCTCGAGGTGCAATTCAAGGTGCTGGTGATGACCTTTAAAGCAGTGATGGGATGCAACAGGTCCGCACCAGCTCCCCAGTGTCCTGGAGAACCGGTAGCAGCTTTTTTGGGGAAACCACCTTCAGGGCTTAGCTTTTCACTGGTTCTCCCACTGCACATGCGCACCATGCACTTGGTGTGTGTGCATGCCTACAGTGCTTGGCACGTATGCACGGCCTCCTTGCTGTCCTCCCAAGCAGGGAGGAGGAAGAGAAGCTGCTAGCCTGAAGCTCCCTATAGCCTGAAGCTCCCCAGGGTAAGTGACTCACCTTTGGATGTGGTGTGTCTGTGTGTATTTTAATGTGTATTTAATACTTCTACCTTTATTGACGTACTACCACAGTTCCTAAAAAGTCCTGGCGGCCTGGCTTGGGGTTTTTAAGCAAAGTCTTGGAGTTACCTCATCAATAAGCTACACCTGTGCTGTTCCAAGTGCTGTTCCAATTGGAGAATCCTTAAGGAGGTACAGCTGTTTTACATTTAAATTAAGGCATATTATTATAGAGAACTGGTACGATAACCATATTCATCTTGCAACATGGTGCTGCCCAGGTACTTATACTAACAGGTAAGTGACGGGTTTGTGTTTGGGGTGGGGGGGTTGATTTGTGTTTGGGGTGGTAGGTGGGTGTTTGGGTGAGTGGGTGTATTTTAATGTGATTTTCATTTTTCTTTATTTATTTATTTACAGGTTTGGGTTGTGGGTGGGTTGGTTGAGTGTGTGTGTGTGTGCGCGCGCATGTGCTTATTTTTATTTTATTTTTTTTCTTTGGCCCCGCCCATGACATCATGACAACATGATGTTAGCTCAGCCCACACTGTGATGACGTCGCGGTGGAGTAGTAAAAATTTTGACATCCCACCACTGCTTTAATGAGAACTGCTCACACTTTTAGTTAGAATTTTAATTGGTGGGCTAGGGTGGGTAGTTTTTAGCATTTTAAGGGTTTTTAAAGTTTTAAGGTGGGCGACAATATAAATTTGATCAAATAAATAAATAATAAAATGAGTACAGTTATAGGTAGAGATGTTTTAGGCAGCGGAAGAGGTGTTTGTATGAAAAAGATCTCCAAAACTAATGCAAATGTTTGTTCATTTTAAAAAACAAAATTGAAGATTGATGCAAAAAAAAAAAAAAAGGAGATGAAATGGTCTTCTGAATAAATAAGTGTGGGACAGACACAGACTGGAAGCAGATCTGTCATTCATTCTTAATATTTAACTCTGTACAGTAGCTTATAGTTTTCAAAGCACTTCATACAAAGTCTCTAATTCTTACAAGAAGCCTGAAATATGGGTTAGTGTGATTATACTCATATTGCAGACCGAGGGGGAGCGAGCCTAAGGCTTTGAAACGGCAGCTTTCAAAAGTGAATGAGTAAGTTCATGACACTGGTGACATTTGAATTAGAAACCTTCTAATTCACAGCTCAAATTTCTTAAGCATTTTACTATGTTACCCTTCATTTTATTCATTACTGCTGCTGATTCTTAATACCACTAATGAAGTTTCCCAAGTGTGGGAAGTGAATTTGGGACTTAAGTAGAATACTTCCACATGATGGAAATTTAAATCAAAAAGGAGGAAACTGTATATTCATATCATTTAATGAGTTCTATATAAAATTTTATACTTGAAAATGTTGTATATTAACATATATGATATGTGAGTATTGTAGGGAGTAACTGCTAACTTTTGTGTTCCCAAACTTTTGTGCTTCCAAAGCTCCGGTCCCAAAGTCACTTCTAATCAGATGTAATACTTTGCATATTGTCTTGAAAGCTCTTCTTCCATCGTCATGTTAAAGCAACCAGCACATTATCCTTAAATATTTTGTCTTGGTCATAAAATGCCTTTTATGCTTCAACATTTTTCACTGATGTCTTTCAGTTAAGGTATTTATGAAAGCAGTTATCAACTATCATGGCCATTACTGTGCTAACATCTTCTCCTTGTCCTGACTTTTTCACACCAAAATGGGGGTTGCTCCGGTAGGGTAACTCTCTGTGAATCAGAAATGTTCTGTACATACTCTCCTATGGGGCAGCCAACTTTAGCAGTCTAACAACTCAGTAGGAAATCTCAATCTCTCTCTCTCTCTCTTCCTCTCTCTCAATAGTCTCTCTCGTTATTTTAGCACTAAGTCCAATTGCCACCCCAACCATGTGAACCTGGGACTAGCACTTTGAATTGTTCCACATCATTTTCACCATCTAGGAAACAGGCGAGAAGGCAAAATGGTGGTCCTATGACACGCGTGTCAGAAGTGCCATGTAGAAGCCTTTCTCCTGGCATGTGTGCTGAGGAGAAGCCCCACCCTGCACACACCTGCTGGCACCACTTCACCCCCCCTCTCTCTGCCAAAGGATTGGGGGGAAGGCCCAGGGTAGGAAGGCCTGTTGGGGATGGGGCCCATTGGTGGGTAGGAAGGCTTGGTAGGTGTGGGGAGACCCAGCAGGCAGTGGGGAAGCCAAATGGGGGTTAGGAAGGCTCAAGGGGGCTGGAGAGGTCCAAGGGGTGGATGGGTGACACTGGGAAGGGGAGCACTTGTGTGGGGAAAGCCCCATGGGGGTGTGGTGTGTGTAGGGCGGCCAACTATCCCGCATTCTGCGCAGCAATCTCATTTAGGGAGGGGGATTTTCGACTTACCCTTGTTTCGAAAATGGTACCGGACCTCCCCCGTTGCGTCACGGAAGCACCGGTTTCCACTCTGACCGGCAGGCAGTTAAAGAGAAATGGAGCCGAAAAGGCTCCAATGAACTGCGCCTGCGCAGAGACCCGATTTGGCGCCAAACTGGGTTTCTGCGCAGGCGCAGTTTATTGGAGCCTTTTCGGCTCCATTTCTCTTTAACTGCCTGCCGGTCGGAGTGGAAACCGGTGCTTCCGTGATGCAATGGGGGAGGTCCGGTACCATTTTCGAAACAAGGGTAAGTCGAAATTCCCCCTCCCTAAATGAGATTGCCGCGCAGAATGAGGGACGGTTGGCCGCCGTGGGTGTGTGGGAAGCACCCAGGGGTGGGAAGTACCCACGGTGGGACAGGCACACTTGTGCAGTGTTGCCAGCGCACCGCAAGCAGTGCATGTGCACATGCACCCACATGACTTTATTGGAGGCATGCCGACGACATTACATGGGTGTGTGGGCACTCATGGCACTTGCTCGCATGCCTCCTCCTCCTTGGACACTCAGTCTCCAAAAGGTTCACCATCACTGGTCTAGAGCCATGGTTCCCAACATGGGGCACATGTCCCATGGGGGGGGGCAATTTGAGAATGAGTTATTAACAGTGACTGGACTTTTAGGCTTCCTCCACGTGAACAGGAGTTCAGCTTTTGAATGATAAGAATTATATATCACTGGGGGGGGGGGAATCAGGATTTTAGAGATGCTTAGCATGGCCAAAAAAATGGTTGGGAACAACTGGTCTAGAGGATTTAGATGACATTCTATGTGAAGTAATTAGCATATTTTTAGAATGTTGACATATTCCCTTTACAAAGCAATGTATGCAATTAGAATAAGGTTGTAACATGAGCAGAGCCATCTTGGAATTATGAAACCCTCTCTAGTTAAAAGTTGTTTACAGCTAACTTGCTGAGGAACGCAACCAAGAGGGTCTTATCTGAAGTAAGCAGACATGTTTACCATTGAACGTGTTAGAATGTATGTAACATCAAGATAAATCGTGAAATGCCTACCACCCATGAGGGCCCCTCTGGACTGAAGAACATGTGTGTGAAGATTCATGAAGAGCATAAAAGGCTGGCTAAATCATTTATGGAGGTCCTTGGATCTAAATATGGATCTGAGAACATGCATGCATGCATTATGAAATACCATGATGTGTTATTGTGTTGTGTTATGCTATGGTTGAAAAACGTAGATAAAATTATCTTTTTCCATTTCAAAACCTCTCTGGCCAATTTATTTACCTAAAAGCTGTTCATCTTTTTGAGAGTTTAAATGACATAGAAGTCATACTTACCACAATCATATCCTGTAGAATGTCTAATGGAGTTTTAGCTCAATGGCATAATATGTAAATTCATAGTTTATTTTTAATTCAGGCAAAATCTTTGAAGCTGTTACTGACTGTGTGTCTCACATGGTAGCAAAGCAAGCTGGAGCCCATGGTTGGGGGTGGGAGCAGAGCCCTATTAATAAATGTGTCTCCAAGATTTTTTTAAAAGTTATATCGAGATTTTGTTTACTCTATTTTTTTGTCTGTGGATTATAATAAGCATAATAAGTGCAGAATCTGCCATTACCAAAATTTGCAAATGCAATAAGCAGCTTTTTCTTCAATACCTCTGGGTCAACCTCAAACACTAATGCAGAGGCACATGAAAAATGAGCTGGTTCCTGAATAAGCAGCTGAGAAACTTGTTGCGACTCGCCTTCTATGTTAGGACTTGTACATGGTGGGGAATAGGAGACAAATCAAGAACCTCTGAACTGTCAACACAAGTATATGGCTTATTACATCTGCTGGAACTGTACATGGCAGTTTGACAAAGCAGAAGTCTCAACAGACATACGCACACTCGCATGCACACATACACACCCATTCATTCAATGTCAATGATTAACATTCAAAACATAGGAACACCCTAGCAATGCTAGAAGGGGAGTACCAGGCAATTGTCTCATGACCCTTTTCTAAAAAAAAAAAAAAAAAAACATGCTTCCTACTCCAGTGAGTCGTACTCCCACTGGTGTCAGAATGACCTGGTGACAGCTCTTGAACCACCGGAGATCCTGTTCTCGTCCCACACCCTGTTCTGACTGGAAATGGGATTCCAAAACATGACCTTAAAGGTGAAGAACAGGAGACATCCTGCTGGGCCCGAAGCCTGTTAACCTAATCTGGATTTTGCCCTCTCCTTCCCCTCAGGAAACTGTGTATGTCATGATGAACAACACACAGCCCTCTATTTCTGGAGTGACACTTCACAAAGGTCTACAGCTACTTTGGCATTAAACAAAAAGTGTTCAGTTTGCAATGTGCCACTTGATAAAAGTGGCATTATTATATCAGAATATGGGAATTTTTAAGAAACATTTAAAATTACTACAGACCTGTCTTTGGGGAAATGTAGAAAGGAGGAGGAGAAAGAAGTGCTTAAGTAAAGGGGAAGAGATGCAACTGTGACTGACTGGTGCTCCCTCAAATGGTGAAAGGTGTCTGTTTGCAACAGCTGATATTTCTCTCCCCAGCCATCTATTTCTGTATTTGCCACTCAGTGTGCCTTGTTCTGTGATTGTCCTTTGGAAACTGAACATGGGCTTAATTTGCAAGTCTGATGATAAAAAAAGTTAGGAAATCTCATCATAGGAAGAAGACAAGCTAATTGCAGGGATAGATATTTCCCATAATGTCTAGTTTGATCCTGAGATATTGGTTGAACAACTAAGCAAGCTGTATGGTAAAAAACAACCCTGCTATTTCAGTTTCAGTGTCAAAGTATGATGAGCAATATATATATATAGCTTGAGTGAACAATCCCCCCTTGTGTATTTACATTATAGTGAATTTCTAGTTCATAACATCCAATAGAAAAAGGAAGGCCACTGATTGTGCAGGAATGGTCCTCTTAGTCCCCATGCTCCATTTTATACATTGTAGGAACACTGCCAAATATGTAAGCTGAGGCAACGAAAAGTATAATATTTACTAAGTCTATTAACCCCTGCCTTTGACCATGGAATTAAGAGGTTCTGCAGAGGTTCTCCAGAGGGGAAAGTTGGCCTTAATAACTGTGACTTACCTCTTCCCTGTGCTCTTCTCCAGATCGCTGGATAAACCACTGAATGGAAGCTTGCTGGGACTTTGGAATACATTCCAGGAACGTTGAATTAAATTCAATGCCAAAAATCACCTTTTCATCAGTGGTTTCATAACTAATGCCTGGAAAGCAAACATGGTCCAGAAGATTAACCTTGCCCTGATTTCTTTAAGCAAGGGGAAAACATGACTGATACAGAACAGATGCCCAGAGTAGCACATAAGACTGCTAAGGAAACAAAAGTCACCACAGGTTTAGAACAGCACAGCAAGGGTTGTTCTAATGCAAGTAATTCATATTTGCATCTGCTTTGGCTGCTTCCTTTATTTTTAAACCACTGAGAGACTCAGAATCTGATCTGTATTCTTTCTTAGAAGAGATCTCCCACGTTTAATGCGTGCGCAAGAAGAGTGATGATACAGTGAAAATCCTGGTATTAGTGAGAGACTAGCGCTTTCCTCATGAAGCTTTTTAACAGTGGTGCAAATGGAGCAGATGCAAAAATATGTTTCCCACATGCTTCCCATTTAAAGAGCTACAGAGCTACATTTGCTTAGCATCCTTACAGGACTTCAGAACATTGTCTGCAAGGTGGCAAAACTGCAACATGCAGGTACCCTCAAGAATCTCTGGAAGCCAGCTAAGGTGCCTCAATGGAGTCCCTCGTGTCAAGAATTCAACACCAGCTGCCAAGAACTAAATGTTGATTTATTCTACACAAATGATTAAGCTTGTTACAAGACAACGGCAACGGAACACTCCAGAAACTGTCTTCTTCGCATTGTTTTTCTTTGAGTTACTGCTCATACCCACAAACTAGGAGCAATTGAAAGCTATAGTTTTCATTAATGCATTCTGTGTGCTGGCTCATTAAACTGTTCTTCATTTTTACTGTACAACAGGGCTGTATGAAAACAACTGGAGCTCAATTGAAAGCAGATTGAATGGAATATTAAAACAAATGTAAAAACTATTGTTTTGGTTTAGTGGGTTTTCCCTCTCTCTTTCTTTAAAATAGTGAAAGGAAAGTACTCAGAGTTGAACGTTTTAAATTTTATGTTATGCTGTCAGAGAAATCTCAACTTAGCCGCAAGAGTGACTATAGATAATGCATGTTATAAAAGAACATTACCAGTTGCCAAGGGAATGAGCCAGACAGTTTGGCATGTTCGTGGACAGTTACGTTTATGGGAGACAGTAATCTCTTGCAAAGACAGGGATTGTTTAATTAGCAGGGAAGAATTAGAAGGTGGTTGGGATATCCTGATTGCTGGATGGAAGATTTTGGATTTTTGTTGCATAAGTTTCAGATGGAGAGATGCCAAGCCAATGCAAAAACAAATTTCCTGATTTTTCCTCAGGAGGTTCTGCTAAATCAGCTGTCTTGTCTAAGCAGACCTCCTGCATGGGTTTGGAAAGTTCTGGCATTCTTCTCATTCAGCAATAGCACTTTAACACATGAATTTACTCTTTTCCCATATATATTTTCTACCATATCTGTCGATCTTTCTGTCTGTCTCTTTCCCTATCTATCTATCTATCTATCTATCTATCTATCTATCTATCTATCTATCTATCTATCTATCTATCTATCTATCTATCTATCTCCATCCAAGTATTTCCATACATATGGTTCAAAGCAAATCCAGGCACTAAACAGTTATTTTCAGGGCTTAGATTCAGTTGTGGAATATAACAACTAATAGAGGATCTCTGAGCAAATGCAAATTGCTTTGTTGTTTTTTTAAAAACTCATCGTAGATTAAGGGCAGCCAGAGTATACATCTAGAAGTTAAGCACCAGTGTCTGGGAGGAGAAAGCCAAGCCTTCCAGGCAAGACAGAGTACCAACATCTTTTTAAAAGGCTCTGACCTCTATTTATGGGTAGGAATAAGGGCATTGCTATATTCATAACTTCAGAACCTCATCTTGAGAACACATGAGCAATATTCATTAAGTTTCTACCTATCTTTTTGAAGGCAGGAGTAAAAGTATAATATGTACTTACTTTCTTCAACATCCCAGCACTGGGTGATAGGATCTCCATATTTGACATCTTGCCTCCTTGCACGCCTATAAAAGACCATAAGGGTTACATTGATTTTTTGGAAGTTCTACCTGCAACCTACCTCATTTGGGATGGAACTCAGGGCAGGTAATATATGTGTGGTCCTATGGAGAACCAGGTAACCCTGCATCACCAGAGGGCATATAATCAGGACAGAACTATCAGAATTTGCCATTGCTAAGTCAGACATAATACATTTAAGTGGAGCTAGTCCATACTTTCAATTGAAGGAAGCTAAATATAACGTGAGGGATCCAGGCATCTCAGAAAACAAAACAAAATAAACAAAATAACCTTGAGATTGAAAGGGAATCTTTTAGAGTTTATCTGAATAATCTATTGTTGCTAATGGCTGGGTGATACTGCATTCTTGTGCTGGCTTGCCTCTCATCTTGCTTGACACCAACCCTTCTCCCGTCAACCCCCTGAATTTGGTATATAAAAAACATGCCTGTAAGTTTCATTCCTTGTCTGATGAAGTGGACTTGATCCACGAAAGCTAACAGTGAAAATATAGCAGTTAGTCTTTAAAGTGCTACTGTGTTTTTTATTTTTATTTTACTTTATTTTGTTTATTTTGTTTTGTTTTGTTTTCTGAGATGCCTGAACCACAGACTAACACGGCTACTATTCCAAAAAATTCAAGTGAGAGATCCAGATCTTCAGACGGGGCAAAGATTCAGGTGGCTCTATTACACTGGTGAAATTAAAAGAAAGATACACTAGTACTCCAGATCGTTATGACTTGGTTCCACAAGTCATGTTGTTATCCGGTGTTTAGCGTTGTCCGGGGTATACACCGAACAATGCTAAAGAACATCGGGTGTGCTGGCGCGCGCACGCCAAACACGGTTTGGGGAGGATACGGAGATTTTCTCCATATCCTCCCCAAGCCATGTTTGACAGGCGCGCGCTTGCACGATGTTTCGAAAGGGTATGGAGGACCATACCCTTTCCAAACATCGGGCGCGTTGGCGCGCCCGCGCCAAACGTGGTTTGGGGAGGATATGGAGATTTTTTCCGTATCCTCCTCAAGCTGCGTTTGACAGGCGCGCGCTTGCACAATGTTTGGAAAGGGTATGTGGGACCACACCCTTTCCAAACATCCTGCGGGCGGGCCCTGGGGGGGGGGTTGGATTGGGTAGATGTTCTACCCAATCCAACCCCTCCCCCCCACGATTGTTCCAGATAACGCTAAAAATCGCGTTATTTGATACAAGATTTTTCCAAAAATCTTGTAACGTTATGCGGTTTTAGCGCTATATGGTACAATCGTTATCCGGGGTATTACTGTAGTTGACTTTTTTCTTCTCTCTGTGATAAACTGCAGCAGCCTGTGCCATGGGCCATCAAGTCACACTCATCTTATACCAACCCTAATAGGATTTTCAGGTTATGTGAGATATTTAAGTAGTAGTTTTACCCCTTAGTGAGTATCTATGACCAACAGGGATTTGAACTCATGCCTCCTGAATCCTGGTCCATTCATTCTATTCACACTGTCACAATGGCTCTTGCAGCAGCAACTTAAGAAAACCATGATCTTAGGGAATCATGCCAAGGAAACGACATGGAAGATAGAGTTATCCTCCCTCCATGTTTCCAATATCCAGTCTGGATGCTTAGAGGCAAACAGAGAGACCATGTGAGTTTCTAGCGTAGACCTCACATATTACAAAGGCTCCTGGGAAAAATCCTGAAGCACACCATGTGAGTCAAAAGTCATTATTTTTGTACTGGGATTGCATAGTGGTTCAAGGATTCCTTATTCCCAGTATGAATAGGAATCTGCAGTTTGAGTATGTAAGTGAGTACAGCAAAGGATAGCAAAAAAATGTTGATATTCCAGGGCAAGTAAAGTTCATTCTTCATCCTTGATAACTCCTTCCCTTTTGTCTGGGGCTTCTTATGTATCTTAATTGTATGGGATGAGATAGATCTACAGCTCTCTCTACTAGAGATCATGTAAAAATTCAACAAGGGGAAATGATCATTGGGACTCCTGACAATCTAGGGATGGCTTCCCTTACCTTTTAGATGTTGGGGTGTATCTGGAACATGCATTTCCATCCCAAGCACAATATGGGTCTCTGGCAAGGCAACAATCTGCACACGCCTTTCCGTATGTGTGACATCTGTGTAGCGAGAGTTGAGCCAATCCATCTCTGGAGCCAATGTACAATTGTTGCTGAAAATCAGGCACGGAAAAAGAATTAGAAATGTTCTTCAAGCAACTTCTTTCCCGCCTTTTTGTACCAACTGCTTGTTAGCCATTTATCATTTCTAAAACTACACTTTTATTTTATTACAGAGATAGTTATATGCATATCCAATTTCCTATTTATATAGCTAATGCAATTTGCCTTCCAGCCATGAACAAACAGACAATATAATCTCTCTCTGTGTCTTTAGTTCAACTCATGTCTGAACTGGATGTCTTAAGCTACCCATTTCAGGCAGTACCCAACAGTTGGTTTATAGTGACACAATGATATATAGACAATGGCAGTTATCTCATTTGCACAGTGAAAGCTAATATACCACCTGCACTCATTTCTTAAATGACTCATTTGGCTATAGTAAGACATGTCTTTATTACATCCTGCTTATATTACTATAATGTACTGCATGTGGGATTTCCATAAGATTGTCCAAAAACGTCATCTGGATCAAAATGCTAACACCCTGATCGGGATCAGTTATAAGGGATGTAACTCTTCTTGGTTACAACAACTCTTGATTATCTGCAACTTTCAGGCTTTATTTAAAGTACAGGATGTTACCTATAACTCCCTATCCTACTTGGGCCCAGACTGTGTGATGGCTGCATCCATCCATATGATCCTGCCTCAGTTTTACAATTTGTACAGGAATCCTCCTCTCAGTCATACTGGCCTCACAGGTCTGGCTGGTATGGAAGTGAGAAAGGGTCTCCCAGGCTGTGGAATTCCTTGCCATGGAAGGTAAGGCTGGCCCTTTCCCTGCTTTTCTTCTATCAGCCAGAAAACAGCTTTCTTTTTGGCCATATTTTGGCAACTGAGTAGGTAGCAAAGAAACAAGATTTTAATTGAAGTTATGACCTTTCTGTCATTTATTTTTATTTTTTACATTTTGCAGTCTTTTACTATTATTAAAAGTTTAATTACATTTTAATATGTAACTTATGCTATTTCCCTCAAACATTTTTGTATGATGGCAGGGTCCCAGCACTGAGAGAAAAGTAGTATATAAATAAATTTAATAAATATGAACATAGGGCATGTAGCTTATGCTGCTTATACAGTTTATGCAGCTGCACAAAACATACAGCACCAGCCACTTTGTTGTTTGGACTATAAGACATTAGAACAGGGGTGCCAAACTTTTTGGGCTGTGGGCCAGTCACATGGTTCAGGGGGCCCAGATCTGCCCCCGACACTAGTTCATCTGGCCCACAAAGCCCACATCACTCCTAAAAGTGGAAGCAAAACACGCCTGTATGGGCATGTTTTATTTCCACTTCCAGGAGTGATGAGGGCTTTGCGGGCTGGATGAATTGGCATCTGAGCTGGATCTGGCCCCCAGGCCATAGTTTGGACATCACTGCATTAGAAGCATCAGCTGGGTTGTCTGTATCTGTTTCTAATAGACAGACAGAACTTTGTGTTTTCTCCTTGTGTTTTTTCTTCTTCTTCTTGTGCCATATCCGATTCCAAATATTGCGATCATCATGGCAATCAGCCATGAAGACTGTCCTGTGAATGTAATGCCATGGCCTTTCATCTGCCTTCTGCCTCACAAAGTGACCCCCATACCACTGATCCAGCTCCGCGAGTCACTTTCTGGTCCTGAGCCCTTTTGGCATGCAAAGTCCTCATTAGCCCCAGGCCAGGATTGATGAAGCTGCTGCCCTCCATCAAGATGGATTCCAGTGGGGTTTAATCCATTGGCGGACCATCACCCTTCCCTGGGTTGTCGGGTTAGTTAACTGCCACCTGAGGCTGAGTATTGAATCACTGGAAGTATGGTCTACTCTATTACCATAGCACCATAAGAGGGCCAGACTTGCTAGAGGCAAAAAACCACTTATTTTGCACAGAGAGCTTCAGAAAAAGTTTGCTCACACTTCAGAACCCTTCATGGGCAAAAGAAATGTTCTTAGTCTCACTCTCTGTGTGGAGGTAAAGAGTTTTGTGTGTGTTAGGCATTCCTCATTAAGATGTCTCGTTGTGTCAAGACTGCCTGAACTGATGAAAATGAATAATTGCAAGAGTATTATTCTTGTTGGTAATAGCAATTGGGACAAGTTTGCTGCAGTAATAACAAACAGGAATCCCAGATCATAGTCGTTCATCCCAATTGTTCCATTGCGACAATCAATGAGAAGGTAAGCATAACTGGGTACAATGGGACTTACTTCTGAATAAACACATACAAGCATGTAGTAGAGGACCCCACACACAGACAAAGTTGATTTCAGTTGTACAGTGATACCTCAGATAACGCTAAGACTTGGTTCCACAAGTCTTGGTGTTATCCGATTTTTAGTGTTATCCGATGCATGTTAAAATCCTATGGGATGTATCGGATAACGTTAAAGCTCCATAGAGATACATTGTAATCGCACAGGCTTTAGCGGTTGTTAACCAATCCATCCCATAGGACCTTAACGTTATTCGATCCAATTCTCCTCCCCAGATTACTTAACATTATGCGATTTTAGCGTTAACTGAGGTAAACGTTAAGAGGTATTACTGTACTTTATTACAAAATGAGGCCACTATTATATTGGAATAATAATAATAATAATAATAATAATAATAATAATAATAATAATAATAATAATAATAATAATAATAATAATAATAATAATAATAATAATAATAATAATAATAATAATAATAATAATTTCAACCTTCCAGTCTCCAGCCCAGTGTCTTAACCACTAAGCCACTGGGAGAGCTGAGAGATTGGAACAAACATAACTTCCATAGCATCTCTAATGCATTCTTCCTGATTTATTTTTGCCTTCCCTTCCCTATGCTCCACCCCACTGGTTATTAGTATATTGTATCTCTTACCACATGATTAATATAGATATGTATTTAAATCCAAAGGGACACTTTTGATAAAGAGAAATGAATGGAACGGAACAGAACAGGTTCCATAGTAAATTTTTAAAAAACAAATGAAGCAACTTTAGACAGATTTGAAAAAGGTAACCAATAATCACCAGTCATCAGCTAAAATGCAAGCAATTTGTGCTAAAAATTTCCAACTGTGCATTACCTGCTTTGGAGACATTTCCATGGTCAAGACAGGTGATGGATGCTGGAAAGTGAGTAGAAAAACAACAGTGAAGAGAAACATTGAAGACTGCTTGCACGTCTACTGAACACAAAGTTCTTACTAAAGAGTGGTCTTTCTTCAAGGGTAATCAAAAGCCCTTATCCTTTTACTATATTAAATGGAACACCAATAAAATTGTTCTGGTCACCTAAGGAATTTCAGAATAAACATTACTATCTCATGAACAAGGACCATGTCTGAAGACTTGTAAATTGAATGTGTGAACTATCCCCATTGCAACTGGAATAAACATGGATTTATGTTCTGGTGTGTATAATGTGCTTCTAATGCTTGCTTCGCCTGGCCTATTTATACTGGTTGGCTATCCAATTGGTAGGATCACCTCTTATAGGCCTTTGGGACTCTTTGGGGGACCAGGTTAATTCTTTCCTAAAGTAGATCTTCCTTCCATGAAACTCCAGGACATGATAGCAGCCACCACTTGTTGGCCTAATCTACATTAAATCATACAGTTCTGTTGTGGCTTAGTATAAACAGAAATAAATCACAGCCACTTTTCCAGTTTTTCTGTTTTTAAAAAAAGGAGGTAAAATTTATAATGTAGAGGAACATCTGCTGAACTAATAGCTCTGTTTGGTATTAAATCTGATATGGCACCTTTCCCTTTGACGTGATGCTGTAAATATGCAGCAAATTGGTACATGCTTGGAAATTCCAGATGACTTGGCAGGCTGCTGAACACTCGCGGTATTTTCAAAGTGATATTTTTAATTGGTGTCCATGGCAGCAGAAGGATGACACTGGGAACTTTGAAAGGAGGGATATTCCACTCCTGTGGTTAAGGTTTCAAAGGCAAGGGCAGGGAAGGTTTCTTAAAGCAAACCTGGATTTGTTTGTTTATCCTGAGTTCAGCTAAGGCCTTTCCACCTGATTTCTAAGCCACACAAATCCTATGCGGAGGCTTTTAGCATTTGACCTGAAGTTGACATTCTGAGGAGCGTGGCACAAATGCATGGCAAATAGATCAAGAGCCTCTCATTACATCATATTTATTGGCAGAAGAGCTATCTTGATCAGCAGCCCAGAGCAAACATTGATTTGTATGAGGAAAGCATCCTCCCATCATGAGCAATTTTGCTTCTATGATCAAATTATTTTGGCTGCCAGTGAAATTACCACATCTTTTGGCCAAGCACAAACTTGCAAATTTACCTCAGTGATCACTTCATGTCAATTTCAGTAGCACTTGTTCTGCTGTTATTTGGATTACTTCTACTTTAACATAGATTCTGTAGCACTTTTACATAAACAATAGCATCATGTATTACAGCATTTCACAACCTGGTGTCCCCAGATGTTCTTGGACTTCAATCCCGAAAAGCTCTAATCAGCAGGTGTACTGACTTAGGCTTCTGACAACTTTAGTCCAAGAACACCTGAGGACTCAAGGACGGAAAACTTTGCTGTATATACTCATCTCTCTCTCTCCAAGTGTCCCTGAAGTAACAGTAACATTGAACAAATTATTTTTTTTTTCTGAAATGATTCTGAACCACAACAGTGTTATTTCCTTTAAACAGCACTTAAACTATGACCAAGTCTTACCTTAAATATCTGAAGCTCCTCTAAGACCACCTCCTCCATGTCCCACTTCTCTTTGGTTATGCTCAGAACTTTAAGTACAGTCCCTATATCTGAAAGCAAGGGACATTACTAGAAAATAAGTACTGTATTTAGGTTTCAGTACATGATTAGCATTAAAATGCACCACTGTATCATTACTTTTTTGTTTCCTGTTATTTTATATTCAATAATCTACAACATGAAACTGATAGTGAATGAATACAACTCTTTTTTAAATGCCTTCAGCATATTTTTTTAGGCAAATCAGACTTTAGGCAGTCACATACTTTGCTTTCCTAGGATCAAAGCTCACTGCAGATGGTGATTGCAGCCATAAAATAAAAAGGCAACTGATTCTTCTTGGGAGGCAAGCGATGAGAAACCTGGGGAACATAGTGAAAAGTAGAGACATCACATTGCAAATGAAAATTCATATAATCAAAGCAATGGTATTCCCTGTGGCAATGTAGGGTTGTGAAAGCTGGACCATTGGGAAAGCTGAGCGCAGAAGAATAGACGCCTTTGAGATGTGGTGTTGGAGGAGAGTTTTGAGAGTACCTTAGACAGTGAGGAGAACAAATAGGTCAATCTTAGAAGAAATCAACCCGGACTGCTCCTTAGAAGGTCAAATAGTAAAGCTGATGTTAAAGAACTTTGGACATACTTTTGACTATGGAGAAGAGAGGATTCACTTGAGAAAGCCTTGATGCTGGGAAAGGTGGAGGGCAAAAGAAGAAGGGGGCGGCCAAGAATGAGATGGCTAGATGGTATTGTGGACGCAGTGGGCACAGAGCTGAGCGAGTTGAGGAGGAGGGTGGAGGACAACGGAAGTGCCTGGCGGACAGTGGGGTCCATGGGGTCATCGCAGAGGGTTGGAATCGACTGTGCAACTGAACAACAAAGATGTCTTGCCATTGACCAAGAGTGGCTATAACTTCCGGGAGTTCATGTCCATAACAATTGGAGAGCCAAAGTTTTCCCAACTTTTTCTCTACATCATTGACTGCCAATGACAGGGAAACAAGAATGGGCTTATCTGCCTCACTGTTTGTGACAGAACTGGGTATAAGGTGACCTATTCTAATTTACTGCCTTTATATCTGTCAGCTATACTTGTTCATTCAATAAGAAATATTGGGATATACAGGAAAGAAAGGAGAACATGTGTGAGTCTTAATTTATGAACTTCACCATGCAAGAGCTCTCCAAGAACTATGTTGCAATAGATTTCATCAAGTCGCATTCATTCCACACATCATCAAGGAAAAATGTGATCCCAGATTAGTCACGGACTCCCTTTTCTCTCCAACTTGTCTGCATATTTGTGAAATAGGGCCAGTAAATTCTGTTTCAGATTTACAAAATGTTCTTAACTAAATACAAAGCTGGAAACAGGCAAACATTTTATTCAAGTCACTTCACTAGAGCTCATGAACTAGAACTTCTTTTATTGCCTCTGAGCCTGCAATGGTTGTTGTTGTTGTTGTTCAGTCGCACAGTCGATTCCGACCCTCTGCGACCCCATGGACCACCATCCGCCAGGCACTCCTGTCCTCCACCATCCTCCCCCTCAACTCGCTCAGCTCTGTGCCCATTGCATCTACAATACCATCTAGCCATCTCATATTGGGCCATCCCCTTCCTCTTTTGCCCTCGACCCTTCCAAGCATCAAGGCTTTCTCAAGCGAATCCTCTCTTCTCATTTGATGTCCAAAGTACTTTAGCTTCATCTTTACTATTTGACCTTCCAAGGAACAGTCAGGGTTGATTTCTTCTAAGATTGACCTATTTGTTCTCCTCGCTGTCCAGGGGACTCTCAAAACTCTCCTGCAATGGTACTAAGTACCTTTTGTAGCCGCTGTGTCAGAACGACACCTTGCTTCATGTTCATACTTTAAAGCAGTTTTTCCCAATGTGGGGCTGAGGCCCCAAAAGGGAACTTCAATTCCAAGAAGCCTAAGTCACTACATTGGCTGATCAGTGTTTTGGGGAATTGACTTAGGCTTCTGGGAACTGAAGTCCAAAACCCAAAGGTTAGGAAATGCTGCTTTAAAGCCTTCTGCTTTATGAAAATAATATGCATTCTGCATCAGCAATGGCACTGAAATAAATTCTTCTGGGCTGTTTCCAAGTCATCCCTCCCTTACGTGTCGTATTCCAAAACTGCACATGGGACATGCATATGGCAGTTATTAAACAAACAAAAGATCTTGGAACTAGAATTGAAAAACTAAAAAAAAAGAATGTAAGTAAAAAAACATGTTGATGAGCTTGATAATATATTTCATTAAGATTATAACACTGCTGGTTTGCTATTTCAAATGTATTTTCTCAAGCTGGACTGGTAAGAGAAAAGAACACTTGTTAGGGCATTTTGTGTGGTATTGTACAAAGATTTCTGCCCAGTGTGTTAGTACAGCTTTAAGGCCCTGCAAGAGCCTTAAACACAGGTGTTTAGGATTGAGGCACAGACTGATTGCACGGCTGTGCCTGCCTGGTGTATGTGCCTCAGCAACAGCACAGTTGTGGCTGATTAGAGGAATAGCATAGCAACACCACAGTATAGCTATGGCCAACCGGGGAAGGTTATTCGGAGGAGGGTGAAACGGCTGAAGGAGGTTGTACTGCTGAGGAGAGTATTCAACTGAGGAGGAAGAACTGCTGACAGACTGACCACTGACTCTTGGAGGGAGAAGATGTGCTGCGTGAAGCCCTGTTTCTCTGAGAACTGACAGGTACCTTATACCACTGAGAAGTAGCACACTGACTCTGCCAGCCTGCAGTCAGTGCTTTGCTACCAGGACTCTGTACATGCTCTTTGGACTGGAGCCATCAGAAGAATCCAAGCTCTGTTGCAACTGTGGGGCTTGGAGAGAGAGAGACGGGTACCCTTTGTATCTAGTTCTGTGCATGTTGTCTTCCCCTCACTCACAAGTAAACTGTACCTTTCACTGAAGCTGTATGTGTGTGTGTGTGTCATTGCACCCGAAGCTTTCGCTACGCAACAGCTTAAAGTGCTACTCTGCTACCCTGACACACATATTGCTATAAAAAACATTTAAGTAAAAAAAAACATGTTGATGAGCTTGGTAATATATTTCATTAAGATTATAACACTGCTGGTTTGCTATTTCAAATGTATTTTCTCAAGTTGGACTGGTAAGAGAAAAGAACACTAAAATACAATTGGCACTGATGTGCTTTTTTAAAAAAAGTGTGAGTGAGGTAACTTGTCTCCAGTGAATCTGGCACACTGATACAGTACTGGAGTTCTTTAAACAAACAGCAGAGAACAAGTCCCACTCCTTTCAAGGGCTGAAATCCTTTGGGGCAGGGTCTGCCTGCACAGTGGGAATGACACACCATTAGCAGATACAAACTGACACTGATTATACGTTTCCTCTTTGATTTCAGTAGTATTAGCACGAGTGGTTCAAAATGTGGCTAAATCACACAAACTCCAAAATATTGGAAAGGGCTTAAACAGAGGTCCGCCTTTAGTGCTACTTTGGTGTGAACTTTAAATTTTCTTACTTCTCACTGAGGTAGTAAAACTGGGCTGCATTATTTTAGATTCTGGGTGAGAAAGCATATTGTGTCTTAATGGAATACAGTCAAACCTCGCATAAAGAAGAGCGAAGCCTCCTCCTCGCTTAGAGAGTAACTCGCTTAAAGAGCAGAATTTTCTCTGAATGGTCACCCTCGCTTAACAAGTAAAACCAACCAAAAACTTGCTTAACAATTAAATCAGGGTTCGCAATCCCCACCACCAGAACTCACAATTGGTCACTTCCAATGGTGTTTCACTTAAAGAGCAAACTCACTTAAAGTGCAATCCTGTGGAACGCATTATGCTATTTAAAGCGAGGTATAACTGTACTCGCACATGAAAAATATAGAACTACATATACATCTATGAATACAGAAAAGTAGATGTCAAGAAAATCAGTTTAGAAGAACTGGTTTTGAGGTGGTGTGGTGTGTGTGTTATACACTATTTTTTTTTTTTGCATGAAGGGGTATTTTTCTGGAATACTGACCATATGAGTCTCAATTTGCCCTGTGAAATAGAGATAGCCCAGACACAAATATTCGGAATAAGCAGCTGTTAGAATACAACATACTGGAGTAAGCATTAAAGCTAAAGTTTAGAGAAACATTAAACATTATCCCCTCTAAACATCCCTGTCTTCTGTATGTTGCAGGCAGATAACTTTTAAAATATTGAAATCTAACCTGATACAAGGCACACATCATAATTTCTCACATGGGGGATGGAATCCAAGAAAGAGCCACCTTATTTCCAGATGTCACCCTGGCCCTTGCTTTGTGGTGAGTTTTTTGTTCTCACTTCATCAGATAGAGCAAGGATTCTCAACCTGCAGCCCACAGGCTGGATGTGGCGCATGGCACCATTTATGTGCCCCCCCCTCCGCCTCCACCACACCAGGAAGTGCTACGTGGTGAAGGAAGGGCAAAATGGCTGTCTTCTCCATTTCAAAATCCATGGTGCTGGGAGAGCCCCTTGGTGTACCAAGGCTGAAGTCAGCACAGCGTGACAAGTTTACCCTTCCAGCGCTGTGGATTTAGAAATGGAGAAGGCTCCGGAAATTTCCCCAACACAGAAATCCATGTTGCCAGAGGCTGCTGAAGCGATGGGACCAAGCCAGAGGCTGCTCGGAGCAGCATGGAGAAAGTGTGATCACCGTCGCCACAGCTGGCATTGGAACAGTCAGCGAAAGGAGCAGCCCACCTCTGGCCCCCCGCACCTTTGTGTTGCGGGTGGGACCGGCCCGGAGGAACAAAGTTTGGGCACCACTGGATTAGATTGTGGGACCAAGACATAAGGGATCAGTTTCAAACCAACAAACAAATAAGTGTCTGAGCAGACAAGTATTTTAACCTGTACGCTTTAACTCTTGTTCTACCTCTAAGGCCTTCTACTACATTTTAAAAATATTTTTTACAATTATGGATCCTAACCACGCTGGCTAGGATATTTTTGGAGATGTAGTATAAAAAAAGGTAACTTTTTCAGGATCTGCCCTGGAAATCAATCAATAAATTTACTTTTCAATTATTTTAATCCTGTACTCAATTCCAATTTCTGTGGAAATTCTCAACTACCATCTACCAACTATATTTAGCTTTACAACCTGCAGGTATGGATTCTGATGAACAGCCATACTGAATTAGAGCTATTGTCATCACTTACTCCTCTTATGTGGCCATAAAGCTTAGCCATCCTTGGCAACTAAACCTTGATTAAGATTTATACCACATAACTTCTTTAATTTGCCAAGCAGAACAGGAGAGGTGTGGAATCCCCTTTTATCAGTACCCATCTTTTGAAATCCATTTCAAAACATGATTTCACACTTCATGATCAACCCTTAAGAATGGTCAACAAAAATAAACTCAGACCTTTTGACTATGTAGATTTATCTCCCTAGGCAACATCAAGAAATTAATAGCTTCCAGAAGTCACTCTATGGCATTGATGCAGTACCAGTTTAGACCCCCCCCCTTAAAACCCTTTTGTGGATTAACAGGGTGGAGGTATACTGGTATTGTGTATATTGCCGCCTTCAATCTCATAAGAGAATCCCCTGTGGCAATTGGATTGCAAATCTGGAAAACATGGTCCACTCACTATTGACCATGTCTCAACTATGCGTCACTCATCCAAAAGTCTTTCAAATTGGATTCCCAAACACAAAATAACTATGTTCTTATTGCAGAAGGATGCATGAGAAAGGAGGGGGGGGGGAATAACACACATCTCTTCTTCCCAGGTTTACCTGTCCCAAGGAACATCACATCATACTGGCCATCTTCAGCCATGACACGATCCACCACAATCTGAGTTAGCCGGTAGTCCACATTGATTTGAGTAAAGACAGGTGCTCTGGTTATGGGGTAAACTGATTTGTACATCACAGGATGGCGCTTTATGAAGCTAATGACATCATCAGGAAAATCTCTGGTGGACTTGATCAATGGGTCGTAGGTTTTGCTGGGGCACTGAACAAGAAATACAGAAGAGAAGAAACATGTTAATTTTCCTTCTTCATGGATATACACATCTGTAAATCACTTTCCAATTTGGTTGCCTGCAGCAAATAAAAATAACTTTCAGCAGCTGGGGAGAAAACCTCAAATCTCTTCCCTCGCTTTTGCACAATAACTCTTCAATTGTTGTCCTTAATATTGTAACTATTCAATTACATTCATTGAAACACCAACTTTTACAATTAGTACCATTTAAGAGGACAGAAGATAACTGAGGAAAATGAAGTAAAGGAAGAAAATAAAGGGGGGGGGGGGTAGAAAAAATATGGGCCAAGAGATCCAATTATATGTTTCATTATCAAATGCCACCAGAATAGGGACTTCTTTCTCTTTCTTCTGAGATTGCAGTCTTGCCCATCACTGTGCCCAAAAACCTGCTCCAAAAGATTTCCTAGCCCTTTGGAGCTAGATTTTAACATGCACAGAAGAATGCTCAAAGGAGGTGGAGTTGCAGATATCTGGTGGAAACAGCATGATGAACTAAACCAGGGGTTCCCAACCTAAGGCCCATGGGCTAGATCTGGCCCTGGCACCATTTCATGTGCCTCCTACCCCTCCAAGGGCATTCAAGAAATAAAATGGATACCTCTTTGAAGCTGTTGGGACAAAATGGCCACCCTCATCGTGCAGGCAGGGCAAAAATGTCATCTGGTCCTCAAAGCTGACTGAGAGAGTGTGACCCAGCCCCTGGCTTGAAACGATTGGGAACCACTGGACTAAACCTATACTACTGGATTCTGAGCACTAAGATTGGACAAAAATTACAAATGAGTCCCACATGTTGGTCACAGACAGAAACTCATCCTATATCTTAGCCCAGTGAGTCACACTATTGAATCAATGATGATTTTAATTTAATTAATTAAATGTAATTTAATTTTGTGGTTCAAGTTCTCCATATGTTCCACTGATTCAAATAGGCCTACTCTAATTGTAACTGACTTTAGTCCAGTAACTTGCAGATACAGTATCAATTGAATGAATGGAACTGCTCAGTGACTTGACTCACAAAATCCCAATTGATTCAATTGTCCTACTCTAGAGTGATTTGCTGGGCTAAGCAATAGGATTTTGCCCATTGATCTACTTGTCAGGCTGTCTTCAGATGTTGCTGTGGCTTTATCTAGCTTACCAAATTTCAAATAATTCATTATTATAATGTCTGAATTATTTTCCTCCAAATTTCAATAAAGCATTGTGGAGCGTTGATAGACATGGTGATTCACTCAGATAAACCTTCCATAGGAAAATATCTTTACTGGAGATCAATGTTAGGCCTGCATCTAGGAAACATGTGGAACTGTGGTACTGAGGTCCTATTTTCATAGAAACTTTTGTCCCAGTAGGAACACAATGTGCTAATACATTCCTTAAAATTGAGGCCTCAAGTAGTGACAACCATCATTTACCATGGCAAGTTGAAAGGCTTGAATGCAGAACTCACACAAAATAAGGACTAATTAGCTGATATACTCAGCTTTTGCCATTCAGATGTAGATCCTATGCACAAGAAATATTTAGGACACAAAACAGACAAGTTAAAATAGTTTAGTTTAGTTTAGTTTGTGACGTGTTTGTCGGCTGTTTATTTTGATTTGCTGTGTGCTCTGTTGTTACTTGTTATCTGTTTGTACACTGCCCAGAATGGAATACCACCCAAATGGGTGGTACAGAAAATAAATAAATAAATAAATAAATAAATAAATAAATAAATAAAAATAGGACCGTTGTGCTTCATTGCATTAAATGTTAACACAGAAATAGACTTGTTGAAGAATTATGTGCTCTATGCTGTAATATAGCAACCATATCAAGGCTTCAGAATCGAGATATTGAAGGAGTTCTTTTGCCAGTTCTAAATACATCCTTTTGAGTTTCTGTGGTTGTTTGGGGATTTGAACCCATGTATCCAGACTCTTAGTTAGACATTCTAGCCACTACACCACTCTGGGTATCCCAGGAAGTCACATCATCAAAGGTACTTGATACTGCAAAAAGATGAAAGACCTTTCACACATGTGAGCATTCCAAATCCTTGTCCCCATCTTTTCGGTAAAGGTAAATGTTTCCCTTGCTCGAAAGCCAATCGTATCCAACTCTAGGGTTCAGTGCTCATCTCTGTTTCAAAGCCAAAGAGCCAGTGCTGTCTGTTTCTGCAGACATTTCTGTGGTTGTATGGCAGGCACGGCTAGACACCGGAGCGTATGGAACACTGTTTACCTTCCCACCAAAGTGTTGAATTCATTTACTTGTAATTTCTTGCTTTCAAACTGCTACGTTGGCAGGAGCTGGGACAGAAGAGGGGAGCTCATTCCATCCTGCAGTACTCGGGAGTCAAACTGCTGATCTGCCACATTCTAGTCAGCATCTTATCCACTTACTGGGATGTTAATATTTTATACTTTTAAATTAACCATATAAATATGGGATTAGAATTCTAGGAGGAAGTATTTCAGATTTGTAAGATACCCATTGACATTGGTTTTATTTCCACTGCGTTGTATAAACCACAAGGTTCTGATAGCATTATCTTTTATTTTCCCCCAAGCTGTTGCCTCTTACATTGCTGGCAGAAAACATTTGGGGTCACGGTACCCAATAACATTTAACCTAATCATCAAAGTTGTTTTCGACAGAATCAAAGCAGAAGACCAAATGCTTGTCAAGCAAATGTTTTTAATTGTTAAGGCACACTGCCCTCCTGTGGCTACTAGTGAAAAGCCATAACATTTTGGAAAACCGGACTCTTTTAACACCCAAAATCCTGTGCTATTATTATATGTGTATATATGTGTGACTGTGTACATTGGTTTGTGAATAGACCTGTACAGTCAAACCTCGCATAAAGAAGAGTGCCTCGCTTAAAGAGTAACTCACTTAAAGAGCAGAATTTTCTCTGAATGTTTGCTTCGCTTAACAAATAAAAGTAACCAAAAACTCGCTTAACAAATAAACCGGGGTTCGCAGTCCCCCCTACCAGAAGTCACAATTGGTCACTTACAATGGTGTTTCGCTTAAAGAGCAAACTCACTTAAAGAGCAATCCTGTGGAACGCATTATGCTCTTTAAGCGAGGTACAACTGTATTCGTCAAAGAACCCAAAAATTCTTTGTTGATTCTTTTCCAGAAAATATTAAAACATATGCAGACACAATCCATTAAATCCTATTAGCTATGATCTGGAGTGATATACAATTTGTCAATAGCAAAAAAAGTTCTACTAGAAACTGCAGCAATAGATGCAATAAAATATAATGGGGAAAGGCCAAGGAAGGAAACTTTGCAGTCAACATATAGAAAAACACTGAGTTCATTTGCTTTTATTGTTTTTGGTCATAGGCTATCATAATAATGTTGGGGCACAACGAATAAGATTTAAAAGGTGATGCTAGGTGACAAAGACAATGCAAGAGAGTTGTAGCCAGATTGTCAGTGTACTGCATGGTCATGACTGCTGGTGGGGAAAATACAAAAGACACAGCAGTTGGTATCAGCTATTTTCAGTGCAGTTTAATATTCTTTCTCACACTGGGTCAGGCGAAAGGAACTACAGAATGAATTCACCAAAGGGTGCCTTCATTTTGGCAGTTTTATCTTTGGCCTTGACATGGAAGGAGAAGAACTTGAAAAGGAAGAAGGAGATACACTAGTACCTTGGATAACGTTATGACTTGGTTCCACAAGTCATAACATTATCCGGTTTTTAAAAAATATATATTTTATTTATAAGTTTTCAAAGAAAAAAGAAACAAACATACAATACAAAAACTCCACAAGAGACTACACATGATATGTAAAAAGAAACAGTAATACAATATAAAAGTCTTTCAAACTATACTTACTACATTACCTACGTATATTTTACTTTATTTCATTCACCACAAAAATTCAGTTTTTCATTATCACCTCTGTGTTATGTACAATGTCCAGGAGGTTATAGCACATTATGTTTTCCAAAAGTTAATTTGTTCCGGTACAGGATTAATACCTTTCTTTTTGACAATCACATATTCCACAAATTGTCTCCAGATTCTCCAGAATCTATTTACTTGGACTATGCCTTTCCTGATATTTATTTCCCATGTCAGCTTGTCGTTAAGAGCTAATTCCCACATTTCCTTATACCAATCTTGTATGTTTAACAATGCATCATTTTTCCAATTCTTTGCAACACATTGTCTAGCCGCTGACAACATCACAGCCATTAATTCTTTACCATCATTACTCAATTTAAATTTATCCACATCTGTTAGCAATACCGTATCTGGTCCCAATTCCAGTTGCATATCAAATATATTTTTAATTTCCTTTTCTATTTTTCCCCAAAATTCCCTTAACACATTACAACTCCACTACATATGTGTATATGTCCCCGATGATTGTTTACATCTCCAACATTTATCACTAATTTCATTATTCATCTGGTGCAGCCTGATTGGGGTCAGATACCATTGCCAAAGAATCTTATAATTGTGTTCTTTCACTCTTACAGACATAGTCCGCATAATTCTTCTTTTCCATTTTTACTGCCACGTTTCTTCCGAAATTGTTACATTCAAATCTTGTTCCCAGGTATTTTTCAAGACCTCCTGTATTTTTTCTCTTTTGTTCAATATCTTGTAAATTTTGCTAACAATTCCTTTAATTCCTATTCCTCCTTTTCTTAATTTGGTCAAAAGTTCCTCAAATATTGTAACCTGTCATTCTAAACCATTATGATATAAAAATCTCTTGTCCCAATTATTTGTCTGAAGAATCTTAAACCAGTTTAATTCCAATTGTGAAAAAAGTTCCATTTCCCCCCCGCCCCCCGGATCTCTACACATCTTAAACCAATCTTTCAGCATTAAAACCCCATTTACTGCTAATATTCCCTTAATCTTACTATCAATTTTAACTGGGAAGTTATTAAAGTCTTCCAATTCTATAATTGGTGATATCCCTGGAGTGAGATCCTTCTTCACTTTATTCCATTCTTCTATAGTTGTTTTTATCATCTTATTCTGAATATCTTTCTTCCTTTTTCCTGCTTCCTCGCTTAAAAACATTGCTTTGCCAATTTGTGAAAATTCCCTGTTTTCAATTTTTCCCCAAATCGATTCTTCTCTAATTAGTATTTTTACAACGTTTCTAACCTGAAAAGCTCTATAATAATTATGTATACTTGGTATTCCTAGCCCATCTTCTTTTTGAGGTAGGTACTACAATTTTTTGGTTATTCTCGCTCTTCGCTTTCCATTGCAAAATTTATTTATAATTTTTTGATATTCCTCCAATTCTTTGTCGTTATGCTTTATTGGTAGGACATCAAATAAGAAATTTAGCTTAGGTAGTAACATCATTTTGCTCAAGGCTACCCGGCCAAACCAAGATAAATTCAATTTATTATACTGTACTATTTTCCTTTCAATTTCTTTCGTTTGCCATAATTTAAGCTTTTGAGCTCTCCAGTTTTACTTGTAATTACTATTCCCAGATATTTTAAATTAGTTTTAACCTGTATTTTATATTTTTCTTTTATGCTTCCCCTTTCTTCCCTTTCCCCATTACAAAGTATCATTTCTGTTTTATCCCAGTTTACTCTCAGTCCTGTAGTTTCCTCAAACATTTTTAAATGTAAGTGTATTCTCTCTAAAACCTTCAATGGTTGCTTTACAATTATAAGTGTGTCATCTGCGTACAAATTTATTTTATTATCCTCTATTCCACTTATTTCCTCATCCTGACATATAGTGTTAGCTAGAAATTCCATTGCCATTATAAACAGGATTGGAGATAATGGACATCCTTGTCTTGTGCCTGCTTCTAATTTTATATCAACTGTATAATTATCATTGACCTTAACTCTTGCTGTTCCTTGTTGATATAACTTTGCGATTATTTCTGAAATTTATTTCCAAATGCATTTATTTTAATCATTTCATGTATAGTTGCCCATTGTAGTGAGTCAAATGCCTTAAAAATGTCAAGTGATAGAAATCCTACCTTTTCTTTTTTCCTTTCCATTCAATCCATTAAATCCACCACTCTTCTTACTAAATCTGACATATATCTATTCTTCACAAATCCTGCCTGATCTTTTTTTATATATTTAGCTATAAAGCTACTCAGTCTATTTGTCAATATTGTTGTGAAAATTTTTGCATCCTGATTAATTAATGAAATTGGTCTATATGACTCAACTTTTTCGTTATCCGGTTTTTAACGTTGTGTGATGCATTGATCGCACAAAGTTTAAAAACAAGGGGGGCAATCCGGTTTGCTTGGGGAGAGGAAGCACCCTCCCTCCCCAAGCAAATCGGCATGGGATTGCCCTTTGCTTCTGAAGGGAAAGCATGTTCCCACAAGCAAAGGGCGATCACTCACTGGAAAGGGCAAGCAAAGGGCAATCAGTGCCCCAACCCAAGCGTCAGTGCTTGGGTTGGGGGAAAGAACGGTCATGCACCCATTCAGAAAACAGCGGCGACTGATTGTATCTGTCCCCATCATTCTATGAAGCCCAGAAGCTTCGCTACAATTGAAAAAGTAGCGAAGTCTCTGGGCTTCACAGAATGATGGGGACAGATACGATCTGTCCTCCCAACCCTTCCGGAGCCTGCAGACATGGCGGGCAGGCCAGCAGCAGCAGCAGAAACAATTATGGGGGCATCATAAAAATGCCCCAATAGCTATTTCTGCTGCTGTCACTGGCCTGCCTGCTGGGTCCACAGGCTCCGGAAGGGTTAGGAGGACAGATTGTATCTGTCCCCATCATTCTGTGAAGACCAGAGGCTTCACTACAATCAAAAAAGTCCAGGGGACTTTTTTTATTTTAGCGAAGCCTCTGGGCTTTGCAGAATGACAGGAGCAGATATGATCTGTCCTTCTAACCCTTCTGGAGTCTGCGGACTGAGTGGGTGGACCAGTGGCAGTGGCAGAAACAAACATGGGGGCATCGTAAAAAATGTGTCCGTGGTTGTTTCTGCAGCTGTCACTGGCACTCCTGTCAGGTCTGCAGACTCCAGAAGTGTTGTTGTTGTTGTTGTTGTTGTTGTTGTTGTTGTTGTTGTTGTTGTTGTTGTTGTTGTTGTTGTTGTTGTTGTTGTTGTTGTTGTTGTTGTTTATTAAATTTAATATTGTGTTGTGTTGTGTTGTGTTAATGTTGTGCAATGCAAATGTTTGCTTCAAATTCCCCAACATTATCTGATTTTAGCATTATCCAATGTAAACGATATCTACTGTACATATGTATTCCATGGAAAGTAAGCTTTCTGATCATAAAAAATATTTCTTGGTAGTATTTCTAAAGCTCACATGCACAAGTTTGTACAGTCTCACTTAGAGACTAGCTCACTTAAAGTGCAGAATTTTCTCTGAATGGTTGTCTCACATAACAACTAAAACCAACCAAAAACTCACGTAACAACTAAATCAGGTTTCACAATCCCCACCACACACACACACCAGAAGTCACATTTGGTCAATGGAGTTTTGCTTAAAGAGCAAACTCACTTAAAGAGCAATCCCATGGAAAGCATTATGCTCTTTAAACGAAGCACCACTGTATATCAAAGGACCACACATGGTGATCATTTGCACAGCACCAGAGAAGTGCGGATATAGCTGCTGATTTTTAATCTTTTATAAAGATGAAACATGGCTAAACAGATCTGCTCTCCTGTTTGGATGTTCTTCCTTTTTGAAACACTTGAAGAAAAATCACTGTCAAACCTCCATCATAAGTTATTAGGGACGGAAAGTATACTTGGCAAATTCTAGAACTACAGAAGTTTAGATTGTTTCTAGAGGATAATACAACCTTGTGAAGAACGTTAAACCTGTGCCAAATTCAATGTCTCCAGTCAACAAAGCAAGGAGGCTTTCCCACTCTTTGAATCTCTGCAATTTATGCTAAAAGTTTTTAATGTTCTTTCCTTTTGAAGAGCAAATCATATTCAGCAACTATGGATGGACTGGATGCTATTTTTTTCAAAGTGCAAGCAAACAAATGCAGAGTGAAGAATGATACTTGCCCCACCCCTTTACTCCCATAATCCACGGTCACTAGCCACATTGGCTGGCAGATTCTGGGAGCTGTAGTCCATAAGAAAAGAATTTCGTGTTAGAAATCATTCTGGGTTGAAAGGATTTTCTGCTCAGGTAATGCCCAAATGAGGCTCCTTTCATGTCCCCAAGAGCTGGGACAGAGACGGGCGCGCAATCCATCATGCAGTTCCTGGTGTCTCAAGCTGCCGACTTGTCAACCTTCCAGCTAACAAGGCAAGCTTCTTAACCACTGAGCCGCCACAGCCTGCTTCTATGTCAACTATCCTAAGAGAGATAAGTGGTGGCAAATCATCAGCTGGGCAATTAAGGAGGGTATTGGCCAATCAAAAGATTGCTATGTGCTATACATCGATGCTAGTGCAAAGACAACAAAATCAACTTGTTCTCTACTAATTAAGTGTAGCAGTTCTAACTCTGTTTCGTAACACAATCAAGCTGAATAGAGGGAAAACTCACACTTCCCGGGGGGGGGGGGTTGACACATACAATGCATATGCCCACAGTACAATCCTTAACAGCACTGATGTACAGCTGATGTTGAAAGACTGGTGCTATGAGATGCCACTGGGAAAAGGGGCAGAAGGGATTTGGACTGGTGGCTTCTTAACCTAAGTACATTTAATACCATGGAACAGTGTAATATTACATGATAGCAGGAAGGGAGGACTTAATTTATGAGATGAAATTAATCAAGTCCATATACAGACTGTCTTTAGCTCTTCAATGTCCCATTAAAAAAGCACACAATATACATACCAAACCCAGAAATCCTACTCCATCCTGTTGATGACTACCATTCCTTTAAGCAATCATTATAGCTAAGCATGCACCACAATGCTGAAACCACTTATCTGTGGTCCCAGTGGAGATGAACCGTTCCAGAATTGTAGCCTTAATCTTCTCAGGCTAACTAGATAATTCCCATATTTCCTGCCAGGTGGAGCTATAGCATAATCTGTGACAGAGGAGCCTCTCCTCCTATCTAAGCAACAGACAGTTTATAATGTGTTTAAGATGCTTCTTTTAACTTTGCAGATTCCCCATGTGACATAGACCTTTTAAACAGAAACAAGAGGTAACAATCTCTGAGCACATTCTTTCAATACCAAATATGCCATTTGGCAGATATCTTGATCGTAAATTTAGCTGGGGACTCGGGGTTTTGGACAAATTTCAGCACTTAAGATTTGGCTCTATTTAGAAAACATCATGCATGCTAGATACGAAGCCAGGAACTGGACTGAATCATCTCTGTTGTTTGAGTCCATTTTCAATACCCAGAGGATGGCAAGAGTTGCCTAAAGGCACTGAGGTAATTTTATGGCCATGTGCCATGTCTCTAAATACAAGGAAGGATTCAACACTTGATAAGTCAGGAACCCCTTTCTGTTCAGGATTAAGAAATGGGATAAATTTCACAAGCTGCAACAAGTATCTGTCTGTGCATGATAAAAGAAATACCTAATCTTACAAATTCAATATAGGTAACAAATATATTGTTTTCCCCAACAACCATCAATTTCACTGTGAAAGAATTTGCTGAGATGTAGCATTTGGACTGGCTCAGCAAATCCTCTCCATACTGGTGGATAAGTGTGCCACAGCACCTTCCTATAAATATACAATCCAAAATAGCCCAGTGTGGCAGACAGACAGATGTGGTGGGAACCAGGATTTGAACCCAAACTTTACTGAACTAAAAAGTATTGAAACAATTGAAATGATTACCAAATTCATTTTAGGACTGAGATTAAAATTCTCCAGCTTTTTTAATGTCTGAATTAGCCTACTGAAGTGGTAAATACACTAACACCTGTGCGATTACTGTCAATCGATACTATGAACTATCCCTGCCTATTAATCCTAATAAATAAATGGGAACTTCATATGTTCATGTTTTTCTTCCATACAATTTTTTATTTATTTATTTTATTTTTATTTATTTCTCACACTTGCTAACCCGCCCCAATCGGGCTAGCCCGACTCTGGGCGGCTTACAGCACAGAATAAAACACATCAATATAAAAAATTTAAAATTCATAAACTAAAAACAGTATCTGGGGGTGTCGTCAAAAGGGTAGTATCCCTAGACTAACCACCCCACATGGGATCCCCCATCCCTGGAACCCCACACTTGTCCTGCCAGCCAATTGACTTAGTGTGTCTATATTCTTATGACTAACCATTGGATTCAGACCTACCTTAGCAGATCTACCTTAGCCCATAGTTCCTAACATGGAGCACATGTCCCACCCGGGGGAGGGGGGCAATTTGATTTTAAAAGGAGGCAATTTGAGAATGAGTTAGACGTCTTCCACATGAATAGTTTACTTGTGAATAATAAGAACTATATGTCATGGTGGGGTGGGACGCATCAGGGTTTTAGAGATGCTTAGGTAGGGCAAGGCCAAAATAAATTTGGGAACCACTGGACTAGGCTGTTTCTAAATGCCCTTAGTTGGAAACTTTTCATTAAGAGAACACAGAAACTTAAAGTCACCATAAAGACAAAAGAATGTAGTTTATCTTTCATCAACAAATGCATCCTTTGCACCAACGATGATTTAATTTTAGCCAACGACATAGCCACGAAGGCGGCTTCATTTTGGCAGTTTAAAGTTTGATCTGGACACAAAAGAAAAGCATCTTGCATTTGAAGGAGAGGTGAAAATCCAAAAAGCTCCCGTAAATGCCTTACAAGCTCTATTAGTCTTTTAAGTGGCATAAGACTGTCTTAACTTACGTTCAATAAGTTGATATGGCTAGCAATGGGAATTTATAATTAAATATCATCTGTTTCCATCTGATTTCAGCCCTGTTTTCCTGTCCTGGAAAATTCTGTGGAATGAGGCCATTTTAATCTTCAAAGTGTCTAGTTCATAAATTCATCTGAGACCATCCCAAAAATTGTATCATGGGGAAGTGGTTAGAACTACCCACCACAGCCATAAACACTCTCCTGATGGCCTTCTGTTAGAGATTTCTCCAAAGAAATCTGCAACACTTACCCAATACGTTTCTGTCAGGAGTTGGAACTGCTCCTCCATGTAACTAAATGTTAGTGGGGAAAATCCCTTCAAAGCTACTTGTAAAGTAAGGAAACTTGCCCAGCAACTCCCGCACACTCATTCATGACTGCTTCCAACTCTCTTTTCTCCAGCTAAGTCTGGTTATCTCAAAATGAAAATAAGGTCAGTCAAGAGACCTCAAATTCTTTCTTTGCTGTTTCTCCAACTTTGATCTTGACTTGACAGAAGTTCCATACTGTACATACTCCCACCTGTAAAGTGCATTCAGGGGGCATTATTCCAAAAAGGAGCCTTTTGCAGACAAGCTCTTACTTCACTTCATATATTCAGAGAGAGGAAAATGTTCACTCCGACGTCATTGAATCACAAGCTTGAACATGTCATAGAAGAAATAAGGGGCAGATGAAAAGAGGAGTACAGTCATACCTCGCATAACGAATTTAATTTGTTCTGCGAGGCTGCTCGCTATGCGAAAAATTTGCTATGCGAGTGTGACTCGCATAACGAATATTTTGCTATGCAAGTCGGACTTTTCCCTATGGAAAAACTCGCATAACGAGCATTTCTATGGGGAAAACTCGCATAGCAAGCAGGGGCTGGGACAAAGACAGGAGCTCATCCTGTCCTGCAGTACTTGGGAATTGAACTGCTCACCTCCCGTCTTCCAGTCAGCGTCTTAGCCACTTGAGCCACTGCAGTCACAATTGTGCCTAAACAACTTCTTCCTGTCATTATACATTGTAGAAATCTCTCCAGTTTAAGAACCTTCCATACAATTATCCATTTTACAATGATTCTAGTTGCACATTGCAGAACAGCTGATTATCTTTTGAACACCACTCACTAATTTAATATGAAACTTGGGGCAAAACTGTAAGGGAACCAAAACACTAATCTTTTACATCCATTTGAGTGCCTCATACAGGAGTTCAGCTGAATGAACTTCTCTCCAAATAAATGTTTAAAGAAAAAGTTCTGATGTTTCATTTTCTTTCTTTCTTACCTTGACAGAAAAGAAAGACACAAAACAGATTTTTCTCTGAACAATCCCCAGCAATTTTTGAATTGGACGTCATGCTGTCTGGTCATTCAATGGGTGAGAGTGGTGGCTAGGTTGCCAGTACAGTTTCTGCTGTTACTATTTCCAGGGAAAACAGCAGAACAAAACAATAGAACTCTTTGTAAGAAATGGGAAGGAGGGGCAGAAAATATATATGAAACTATGCTATGGCTATTGCTGCTGGTTGGATAATTCCTCATATACCTAGAGAAGTACCATTAAATGCCCCGAGAATTTCCATACCCACAGGAAAACAAATTCATGGCAATAGGAGTCAGTTATTGGCACTGTTGGCATGAATATTCAGAATATATCAAGGAAGTGAATGCTCGGTAACACTGAGTCAAGAAAAGGAACTGGCAGGATTGACTCCACTGTTATCCCTGGCAAACTCAATAGTTTCAACAGCCAAGTATTAATATTTCTGGGGCAAGGAAGCGGTGTGAGTCTCCTAGAGCAAAAACATACATCGTGTGGCACCTTAAAGACTGATAAGTTTTTGTTGGCATAAGCGTTTGTGGACTTCAGAAGTATCTGATCAAGTGGTCCACTGTCCATGGCAGTTTATGCCAGAAAAAGCCCATTAGTCTTTAGGTGTCACAAGACATTTTGTTGGTTTTGCACTTATTAACAGTTTCACAGTTAATTCAAAATAAGGGAATAGAACACAGACAGGCCTTCTTTATAATCCACTCAAGGACCTCCCACATTCTCAGTCACTAACCACTGGTGGTTAAAACTGGTTTCTTCTAACCAAAATGAGAGATCAATATCTGGGACATCCTCTAAATCGGGGGTTCTCAACCTACAGCTTGAAGGTTGGATGTGGGCAACAACACCATTTTATGTGGCCCACAACCACCTCTGCCACACCCGGAAGTGCCATGTGTGACAAGCAGGGCAAAATGGCCATTTGGCTCCTGTAGCTGTCTCAGGGAGCATGACCTGGCCTTCGGCTTGAAAGGTTTGAGACCCCCTGCTCTGAATGGTGTAATGGTCTCCCTAGTAAATGGCAACTATGACATATTTGGGCAGTAAAAGTCTAGGAGGCAAAGACGCAAGCTAATGAGGCAGTCTTTCCCATTCTCGGAAAACTCTGAGTTCATGCCCTGACAAATGTCCGGAGAGGAATGTGAGTTGTGAGTTGTCTCCACCTAGTCCCTGATGGGGCTTAATGTTCCTCAGCCAATGCCAAACGCTGACTTCAGAGAAGCATAGAAAAGTGACACCTTGGGGGGGAAACACTTAGTGCTGTGAACACCCATCATGCTGCAAAGGAGGAAAGACACAGAAGACTGGAATTGTAAGAGAAGACCCGCAGGGTGAAACAAAAGTGCATCTAGTCAAGCATTCCACTTCCAATAAGGGATGGTTACAAATGAACTCTGATTTTTGAACTAAAGCAGGCTCTTTCAAGGAGAGCTGGGATTCATCTAAAATGGAGTGAATATATGAAAAGTGAGAGCCAGAGTCATCAATAGCCCGAGTTAAGCTTTCCCAGTATTTCCCCCCGGAATGATGATACAAGAAGGCCAAGGAATCTACTGCCTGATGAAAGACTAGATGGCAACTCATCATAGATGGCCATCAGCTCCGTGGGTCGTATTGGTTCAGAACCAAAGCTTCAGTTCTTTGCACAGCATTGGTACCCAACAGCGACCAGCTGCACACTAGGAGAAAGGTGTACAGGCAACGGCCTATCTTGCTTTGTGCCTCTCAGTAATAATGGTAGGAAGAAACCTGTAACTGAATCTAGACATTCCATTTAGCTATCATGACTAATGCCTACCAACAGACTTTTTTTTATTCCTCATAAATGTGGGCAAATCCTTTAAAAAAATCAATGGGACTTTTTTCCCCTTGCAAATGCTTTTGCTGCTGTTTGCTATCATATAGCAAAGGCCAAAATAAACCCCCCAAAACTAATATACAAAAACACATGTGTGAAAAAACTCACAGTAGTTCATCCTCCCTTTCCCCCCAACAGTATGTTTTTATGTGTTCAGATTTTCGTTTTTCTTTTTACCTGATCAATGTCCTTGTAGAAAAAGACATGCGCATGCGCGCGCCCACACACAGAGTAAAACCTCACATAAAGAGTGTTTCGCTTAAAGAGTCACTCGCTTAAAGAGCAGAATTTTCTCTGAATGGTTGCTTTGCTTATCAAATACAACCAACCAAAAACTAGCTTAACAAATAAATCAGGATTCACACACACACGTCATGTTTGGTCACTTACAATGGTGTTTCCCTTAAAGAGCAAACTCGCTTAAAGAGCAATCCTGTGGAACGCATTATGCTCTTCTTTAAGTGAGGTACCACTGTGTGTGTGTGTGTGTGTGTGTTTGTCTATATCTATGTCTATCTATCTATCAAAAGAGAGAGAGAGAGAGAGATTATCTCTCTATTCTTCAAGGACAAGAAAACTTGTGAACATTTCTGTACCACATTTGAAGAGTAAAGCTACACTTTTCCTGATGAACAAATCAATCAGGTTTGCTTTCTCTCATATCTAAATTGTTTAAAAATCAAGTTGTTTCCACCATTTTTATATATAAAAATGCCAATTTTGAAGCTTTAATAAAAACTACGAGGCAAACTAAATTCTCGCTCACCCATAGTTTGAAAGAAGACAGCAAACTGACAATAAAGCAGTAAAAACAGGAAGGGAAAAGGAAGACATTACATGAATATATGACCAAAAGAGCAGAGAGATGGCTCACTTATTGCTCTGAAAGAACCCATCAGTTCTCTGACATGAGGTCTCTACGATACTTATGTTGTGAGATGTTCTTTCAACCCAAAACATTTTTCAGGGCCAGATCATATGCAGGCAACAATTGAGGAAATCCCTCAGTAACTTTTAGATTCAGAAAGCGGATTTTTTCATCCATCACGCTAATCTCAAAATCGCCATTTCGGCTCGTCATCTCTTGGATATTTATTTTTTCATAAAAAATACATACTTCTTCGCGCTCAAGGAGCTTGACACCACTAGAATGAAAAACCAAGTGACATTTTACAAAAGGAGTTTGGGCCTCTTTATCGAGCTGTTGTCGTTTTTCTTGTCAACTATTTATTAACTCTGGGCCTACAACAACGGCCTGAGGGGAGTTAGTCTGTGTTCTGGTTTGGTTGTATTTTGTGAGGTTATATTTTATAATTTTTATTGTACTGTTGCTGTTTTGACTGTAAGCCGCCTTGAGTCGCCTCGGCGAGTGGGCGGCAATATAAATCTGAATAAATAAATAATAAGTATGTGTATATGGAGGACGGACGCATGCACAATGTAGCTTATTATTCTTTCTGTGTCTGAACAGTTTCCTTCTCACTTGCTGACCTCACAGAGAACTGGCTGGGTGGGCTTAACAGGCAACACAAAGAGTCGTTGCCTGGACGGAAAGCTCAGAGTTCACACCTGGTGTCATAGTGGAGTCCGATTCCATTCGCAAATATTTTACCATCCCACCATCCCAAACTACACCCACACTTTCACCTTTGCTTAAAAGAGATTAGGGATGTGGGTTTGTCACCACTAATTACTCTGAATGGGCCACTGATTACATGCTGTCATAAAACCAGCTGTGCTTCTGACAGAAACACCTCCTAATTACCGGAGATCAAGCATCTGGTCATCTAAATTATCTGATAGCAATTGAACAACAACCAGTTCAAGATAAGAGTTGATGCTCACTGACACATCTTAAGCAGCGGAAGTCATCTTGAACAGCTTTCCTAACAGACAGTGAAGCATCTCTGGTAAGTTTCTTTCCATAGGAAAAAAACGGGCAAGATCTGAGATGTTTAGCTGCACAGATTTTCCTTTGCAAGTTCTCTTTTCAAGCTAGGCCAAGTTGGAGGGATCTCTCCAGAGACTTCCAAGAAGCAGATAATGTAATTTAGATATCCCAACTCACACTGTGACTTTTATCAGTACTAAGAAAAACCCCAACAAAACCAAAAGTATATCTAGACATAAATGAACGGTAAAAGAAAAAACTCCTCACAAACAAAATAAACCACCAAAAGCACAAAAGTATACCTAATGACCAATTCAATTCACACCCTATAGCTGTGATGGAAAACCTTGGCACTCCAGCTGTTCTCGGACTTCAATTCCCAGAAGCCCATGTCCCTGTAAATCCACACAAAACCCACACATACATGCAGTAAACCCAGTTGTGTGGATTCACAGGTACTTGGGCTTCTGGGAATTGAAGTCTGAGAACAGCTGGAGTGCCAGTAAACCCATTCATGTGTTTTCCCAGGAATTTGGACCTCTGGGAATTGAAGTTCAAGAATAGCTGGAGTACAAAGGTTTGCCATCACTGCCCTATAGTGCCTGTATGGAGATGACCCAAATCTAACAAGGGGTGCTAGCTTGTGATATTAAAGGGCCTGTTTGGAGGGTCCAGGTTACTAGATACAAGGCCTACAGAACTACAGAATAGAAGTAACTTTTGGCCCATTTAATAAACAATATACCGGTAGGACAACTGTGTCCCTTTGGAAGTGGGAGAAGAGATTTCAGTCAGCTATTATGTTTGCCAGTTCTCAGAATGATGGCTGAAGTCTCAGGGAATTGCTGTGGTAGCCTGGTTGGGCCCCACAGTTCAAGGTGAGAAGTACTAGGAGGGGAAAGTATTCCTCTTGTGTAAAAGAAAGTTTTAATGCTTGTTTTTATATCCTTCTAAAGACGGTTCCAGGAATCACTGCAACGTCTTTGTAGGTGTGTTGTTCTTCCACACAAGAGTACAAATAAGTGGGGGGACTAGGGAAATAGCAGGGAAGTACAGTCATTTGAGTCAACTGTGCAATTTGCAGCAAGGGAGAGACTAGAGTACCAACTTCCAGAAAACGAGGCAGCAGCACCACAGGACCAGGGGTGGGTGGGGGGGGAACGGGGGCATCCCTGTGGGTTGGTGGTAACCTCCACCTGAGGGTGATTACATTTTTACACTTGATTCCAATGTCAGTCAAAAAAGTTACATAGCGAGAGAGAGAAGGTAACACTAGCAGTACAGAAAAAGTTAGAAGTATGGTTATCACACTCAGAATATATTCTGAATTATAGGAATATGCACACAATATGTTGTTTGGCAAACACTCAATAGGCTTTTGATGGAAGCCACTTAATGGTTAACATCCTTTGCTCAGTGTTGTAATTTACAGTAAAGACGCCTAATGAATCAGTGGGGATTTGACCGGCCAATTCCTACCCAAGTTCCGTTCGTTCTCATGGACCTATACGAGTAGCGATTTACCACACTAAAGTCTCTTGCAGCTAGAGTAGGCATGCTTGTATCAATCAAACATATGGAGAGGTTGACTCACCCAATTTGATCCAATGGGCCTAATCTAGCACAATGTGTTACACACAAATCAAGAAGCTTTCAGCCAAGATGCAGTTAAGTAATTTCAGATTCCCTGATTTTAATTGTTTTCATTCGGTAGCCCTAGTTAAGATGGCAATTTTTAAAAAAGTAGTAAACAAACCCTGCAGCATTTAAGTGCTCATTCTGGGGTATTTTAGCCTGGCCCAAAAGTCCTTCCCGGCACTGTGCCTCTACTGTATTTAGAACTGAGTAATTTACAACAGAGTAAAGTATTGGATATGCTGCTGTAATGAATTAAAAACATTTTCCCCTCTATTCCAGTAATGGCTTTCCTTTAATCTAAATTCCTCTTCAGAGAAAAATGAAGCCAATTTGTTTTAAATACACAGTGGAACCTCAAACAACAATTGTCTCATATACCAATGAAATTGCATAACAATTAGGTTGTTTTTTTTTTTTTGGGGGGGGGGGCCTGGGATGGCATCTCGCATAACAATTTCCCCCATTGGAAATACCGTACACTTTTTCAATGGGAAAAACCACTTAGCAAAAAAAAGAAAAAGAAAAAATCGTTGTATGATGCATCGCATAGGGAAAATCGCTATACGATGCATGTACAGTATCTGTCAGGAAATGGACCTATTTCCTAATGTCTCCCAAGGCTTGAAATTGCTATTTTTTAGCCAGGCCTCATAGAAATCCATATTTCTCTCTGTGTGCCTTACAAGACTGCCACGATGATTTGTTGACATTTCAGTGTTCCTAAGTTGTTATCTCTCTAGCAGAGCCTAGCCGTGTTGTGTCTTTGCATAAAGATAAACAACCATTGTTGTGAGAAAGTTTTCTGTGTTAAGTGATTGGCTAAGCTGTCCCACCTGATGGCAGATTCTCCATTTTGCAGAGAAGTGAGAGTTAGTACGTGTTTGGATTCCAATGGCTTGAGACCTGTTTTGGTTTAATGGTTCGTCTCTCAATGGAGTTAAGACCCCGGACTGTCTGCTGGCATGTTTTCATTATGATTACCTAAATATCTTGGATTGTTTACTGGACTGATCTTATGGATATAACCTTTTGACTTCTGCTTTTCCATGAACTTTCCTACATGAACCTGATGGAATAAAACAGCTGTTTCTCTTTGAAGATTGTTGTTTTTCTTATCACACACACACATGAAGCTTAGCTTGCTACGTTACCAGAAGCCTCCTTTGTTTTGCTCTATGTTCAAAGGCCTTACTGCCTGAGCACAGTAAGAGTTCCTTTTAACCTCCCCGGTTCTCCCAGAAGTGGTGATGCAAGGGTTAAGTTCCAGTGCAGAGCAAGAGGCTCGGGAATGGTAAGGAGGTGCCCTTGTGAATTGGGACGACCGGGTGCATGAGACGTTGTTGCGGTGGGATGTTTCTTCCCTCCTGAAGTTGTTTACGTGAGATGGTGGCCAGCTGATGTGGGATCTTTTCCCTGCCTTTGATGTTGTTTTGGCCTTTCGGAGACGTGCCCTGAAGAAGCGGCGATCTCAAGTTTTTCTCCTGTGTGTGTGAGAGAAAGCCTTCGGCTGAAACCGAAAGTATTTTGCTGGCAGCAGCCAGTGATTCTCCTGGATATTTACATAGTTGTGGTTTAAAGGAATTTCCCTGAGCTGGAGGGATGCTCAATGTTCCTGTGTCCGGCCCATGAAGTGGCCCTTGAAGCTGTCTTGCGTTCCAGGAAGGAGGAATCCGTGTTCCAGGCCTGCAGAATGGCAGGTAAGCTAATGCCCCTGCAGTTCCCCAGCTTAGACCCCAAGATGTTGGTCCACCCAGATGCTACCTGGTGTTTTGGAAGAGAGGGGATGAAGCAGAAAGGGGACTGTCAGGCTGTTGGCCCCCAGATGGCGTGGTCAGGATGGCCCGTGGGGGGTGAAGATTGTCCAGATGTTGGTGGTGCAGAGTGTGGAAGGGCCCCACCTGTACCCAGTGTTTCAGAGGAGCCTACCTTGGCCCAAGTGCTGTCCCAGCTCTCTCACGTTTTGGCCTTGCAGCTTGAAGAAGCTAGAAGGCAGGCTGAATGTTCTTATGAAGTGCCTATGTATGTTGGTGATGCTATAAATTACAGTGACCCATCTAGGGAAGACCCAGAGAGATGGTCATCTGTGTCCAGGCAGCCTAAAACTCTTGCTGAGTTGGCCCAAAGTACAGACACCCTTGTTGCTTTGAAGCGTACCCAAGAACAGAGTAAAGCAGGAGCTGTGGGTTATAGAAGGCCACAAAGAGATGACAGAAGGCCTGGTTTGCCAGAAAGAAGGGATGAGAGGCCTACTTCCAAGGCATCCCCTATCTCACAGCCCACCAGAGACTTTGTTTGCTTCAATTGTGGGAAGAAAGGCCACACTTCCAGAGATTGTAAGCTACCTAAGAAGCCTTTTACTTCTAAGTTTGTTCCTAGTGGTGCTAGGCCTAAAGAGAAAACAGAATCTCCACCTGCTGCTCAGGCTAAAATGGTTCAACATTCCAAAAAAACCCAGCAGGAAAGGCCAACCACATCTGCTGAAGTGTCTCTGCCAGTTAAAAGTTCTCAAGTCATGAGTCATCATGACCCTGTTGCTGATTTGGTCGAAGATGTGACCCAAGATGGTACCTGGTCTCTATGTGTTCAGACTCCAAGTGAAAGGGTAGACCATATAATTACCCCAGCAGAATTCCTAAGCAAGGAAGACTTGGTTTGGATGAGAGATTATAAAACTAGACTGGTGGTACTACATAGCCCAGATGGCACTTGTTTGGAAATTCCAGACCCTCTCTATGATACTGGATAGGATGTTTCTTCTATTCATTCTTCTTTGGTACACCCAACTCAAATTGTGCCAGGGGCCCGGGTTCAAGTGGAACCGTATTCGTCTGATGCCAGGTCGCCTTGTTTTGTAAAGCTAGCCAAGGTGGAAGTTACTTTCCAGCAGTTTACTGGTGAAATCCATTGCCTAGTTCATGAGTGTCAACGCCAACCTAAGTTCCTGATTGGTCTCAATTTGATCAGAGAGGTGCAAAAAGTAAACATGCAAAACTCTCCAGCTAATGCCCAGGGTTCCTGTGTAGAAGCGATGAAAATAACAACCAGGGCATAAGATAAGAATGTTGTTTCAACCTCGTCACAAGATGATGGTTCCCAGACCACAAGTGATGTTACTGCTCCATCTACTGGATAAAGTGGAGACAGTGTTACAACTTTCACAATTGGCCCAGATTTATCAGTCACCAGTGAGGTGTTTTTAGACACACAAATGAGGGATTTGTCTTTGCAGGAGCTCAAAGATAAAGCCGTATTGGAGAAGGACATTGTACCCCATCTGTCTGCTCAATTTGTGAAAACTGACAAAGGACTGTTGTACAGATATGTAAAGGTGCAATCAGACTTGCCTTTCAAAAAGCAGCTAGTGGTTCCTAAAGAATACAGAGATGCTATTCTACGTCTGTCTCATGACGACCTTTTCTCAATGCACCAAGGACAGCTGAAAACCTATCAGCGTATTGCAGACAAGTTCTATTGGCCTTCAATGACTCAGGAAGTCAGAAATTATGTTAAAAGCTGTCATCTGTGTCAACGGAGAGGTCATAACCAGTCCAAAACCAAAGCTAACATGCAATCTCCAGTGATTACAGGCATCCCATTTCAACGTTGTGAATGGGACATTATGGGGCCGTTGCCAGTTTCCCGAGGAGGAAAGAAGTTTATTTTGGTCTCCGTGGATACTTTTAGCAAATGGGCTGAATTTCTTCCTTTGTCAACTTGTTCCTCGACTCAAGTTGCAAATGCCTTCATGGAAATAATAGGAAGATGGGGGTTACCACAAATTTTAGTGAGTGACCGTGCAACGTGCTTCACTTCCGCCTTAATGAAGAAGGTGTGTCAACTAGCAGGTGTCACCCAAGCTTTTTCAATCGCTTATCACGCGCAATCACACGGAAACTTGGAACGACTTCAAGCCAACCTCCAAAAGATGCTCAAGACTTTTGTGCATACCCAAGACAAAGGTTGGGCTGAAGCGTTGCCATTCCTGAAAGCTGCATATCAATCTACACCACATGCATCCCTTGGTGATTTTAGTCCTTCAGAAGTGCTGTTTGGAAGGAACTTGTGTGGACCTCTTGATTTGTTGAAAGCCAATTGGGAAGACCAAGAGGAAGCGCCTTCCAGACATGCTGCTACCTATGTGTATGAACTGCAAAAGAGACTGAAATCAGTGAGATCCTTTGCCAAAGACAATCTGACTGTTGCCCAAGAGACTTATAAGACTTACCACGATCGCAAGTCCAGACATAAAGAGTTTAATGTGGGAGATTTAGTTATGGTTCTTAAACCTTTGCCAGTGACTACGCTGAACCTCGAATGGGAAGGCCCAGCCAAAGTCATTCAATGTGTGGGCGCAGTGAACTATGCTGTACAATGGGACTCGGGGAAAGTTGTTGTTTATCATGTTAACTCTTTAAAATTGTATTCTTCCAGGGCTGTCAGCGTCATGAAGAACACAGCTATACCTAATGATGTAGAAAATGCTGATCTTGTTTGTCTCAGTGATGAGTACCAGCGTGCTGGGAATTTTGATGATCTGTACATTAATAGCAAAGTTCCTGAACATGAACAGATGTTGGTAAGATCTATACTAGGTAAATACAAACATCTCTTTACATCACAGCCTGGTAACTGTAATTTGCAAACACATAACATAGAACTCACTACAGATGAGCCAATTTGGGCTCCCCCTTACAGGACAGTGGGGGAAGTCCAAAAACAAATTGATGCAGAGGTACAGAAAATGTTGGAAATGGGTGTTATTGAACCTGTTAAATCTTCTTTTTCAGCTCCAATTGTTCTAGCTAAGAAGAAAGATGCATTTGGTAACATTTTACCTGAAATAAGATTTTTTGTTGATTACAGGAAGCTGAACTCTGTAACTGTTCCTGATCTGTACCCAATGCCTAGAATGGATGATTTGGTTCACAAGATTGCTAATGCTAAATATGTTTCTGTTTTAGATTTGACCAAAGGATTTTGGCAGATACCTCTAACAGAAAGTGCTAAACACAAAACTGCCTTTTCCTTAGCAGATGGAAGACAGTTTGCCTTCACACGAATGCCTTTTGGGTTAAGAAATTCACCTGCTACTTTTCAAAGAATGATTGACAAGGTTTTGAATGGTTTGTCATTTGCAAGTGCTTATATTGATGATGTTGCAATTTTCAGTGATTCACTTTCTGATCATCTTAAACACCTTGAAACTGTCCTGCAACGTATTCAGGATGCTGGTTTAACTGTTAAAGCATCCAAATGCCAATGGTGTTTGGGAAAAGTGATTTATTTAGGACATGAAGTTGGTTCTTCTCAAATGGTTCCAGTCCATGCCAAGGTCCAAAGCGTCAAGGACTGGTCTACGCCGCAGACAAAGAATCAGGTGAAATCGTTTCTAGGTCTGGTTGGTTTTTACCGTGCGTTTATTCCTGATTTCAGTACTATTGCACATGTCCTGACTGAGCTAACACAAAAACGAAAACCTCTTAAGGTTGTGTGGACTGATGAGTGTCAGAAGTCTTTTGACTTGTTAAAAGAGAAGTTGGTTTCATACCCTATTCTCAGACCACCACAATTTGACAAAGAGTTCATTTTGAAAACAGATGCCAGTAATTATGGTCTTGGCGCGTGTCTCCTCCAAAAAGATGAAGAAGGAAACATGCATCCCATCTCATATTTCAGCAGAAAACTGCTTCCCCGAGAGCGTAACTACTTCATAGTGGAAAAGGAGTGCCTGGCCATAATATGGGCAGTAAACAAGCTCAGGCCATTTTTGTGGGAAAGAGAGTTCCCGTTACTCACTGACCATAATGCATTGAAGTTCCTGAACAAGATGAAGAGTTCAAATCAAAGACTCTTGAGATGGGCTTTGTTGTTACAGGATTACCAATTTTCCATACAACACATCAAAGGGACTCAGAATGTACATGCAGATTCCCTTAGTAGAATGTTTCCTGAAACTGATAATGGGAAAAACGAAACTGATGTGCCTGTTACATGATTTGTTTTAGCCAGAGTGTAAAGGTGTGTGCGTAAACACCTGAGTTAGTATGCTTGCAATGCAGAATGTAACTTATTTAACGTGTACCTCCAGTAACTAAAACTGGAAGAAGCTTTAACGCTTGGTATCCTATATATACAAAGGATTGCTTATTTGCTCAATCACTTGCTCAACATTAGAAAATAGTGCCTTTTGGTAAAGCCAAACTATGGTTTGCCTTTCCAAAAGGGGGGGGGGGGTGTCAGGAAATGGACCTATTTCCTAATGTCTCCCAAGGCTTGAAATTGCTATTTTTTAGCCAGGCCTCATAGAAATCCATATTTCTCTCTGTGTGCCTTACAAGACTGCCACGATGATTTGTTGACATTTCAGTGTTCCTAAGTTGTTATCTCTCTAGCAGAGCCTAGCCGTGTTGTGTCTTTGCATAAAGATAAACAACCATTGTTGTGAGAAAGTTTTCTGTGTTAAGTGATTGGCTAAGCTGTCCCACCTGATGGCAGATTCTCCATTTTGCAGAGAAGTGAGAGTTAGTACGTGTTTGGATTCCAATGGCTTGAGACCTGTTTTGGTTTAATGGTTCGTCTCTCAATGGAGTTAAGACCCCGGACTGTCTGCTGGCATGTTTTCATTATGATTACCTAAATATCTTGGATTGTTTACTGGACTGATCTTATGGATATAACCTTTTGACTTCTGCTTTTCCATGAACTTTCCTACATGAACCTGATGGAATAAAACAGCTGTTTCTCTTTGAAGATTGTTGTTTTTCTTATCACACACACACATGAAGCTTAGCTTGCTACGTTACCAGAAGCCTCCTTTGTTTTGCTCTATGTTCAAAGGCCTTACTGCCTGAGCATAGTAAGAGTTCCTTTTAACCTCCCCGGTTCTCCCAGAAGTGGTGATGCAAGGGTTAAGTTCCAGTGCAGAGCAAGAGGCTCGGGAACGGTAAGGAGGTGCCCTTGTGAATTGGGACGACCGGGTGCAATTGTTTCATACAACAATGTGTCCAATGGAATGGATTAAAATCGTTGTATGAAGTACCACTGTAGGTGAAAATTCAGTGAGAAGGGTTAGGGATCTTTATACTATTGATAACTTATTTTTAATTTTGAACATCATTTAGACCACCAGAGTTACTTCTCTTTTGAACAAATATAATTATATAGGGAGTCTTCATTCCAGGGACTTCTTGTAGTCAGACAGAGAAATTTAGTAAGATTACACTAAGGACGAATATTACAGACACATTTCATGACCTGAAACTGAGGAGATGTGTTCAGGAGAATGCAAAAAAGAGGAGTAAAATTGTTTACAATAGGAAGGTCATTTAGTAGTGCTACTTCCCCCCCCTTTCCCCTGCTTTAAAAAAAAATGCCATAAATTATCTTAGTATTCACACCAAATAATTTAAATCAAAATCAATACCATTTCTGTTTCTACTTCGAAACAGCTAACAGCTATCTCTTGCTGAAAATGATCTGAATTTATAGAAGCCACATGTGCTAAGAGCTAAAATAATGCAGACTTGGACACCACACTACCTTAATTTGTCCATTCATCATGGGAAAACACTAAAGCTAACAGACTCCCTGAAGAGTGTGGTATTTTTGAACCATAATCGGGCGTACCCTGGTAATGGCAACCTTGCCGCGTAATATTTCTCACAATAGGTCAGGCTCAGAGGTGTAGCTACCGCCGTATCTGCCGTATCAATTATACGGGGCCCCCGGGCCATGGGGGCCCCCAACGTGCGTAAGCAAAACAAATCTTTACCCTTCCTAAGGGCCCCCAAACAAATTTTTATACGGGGCCCCGCCAAGGCACGCTACGCTTCTGGTCAGGCTTAAGGAACTGCTAAATGAACTCACCAAAGAGTTCCTTCATTTTGGCAGCTCCATGGCTGGCCTAGACATGAAACAAGAAAATATATCAGTTCAAGCTAGTGGAAAGAGGGTCCCTCCATGTTAGAATGCATATTCACAAACACAAATCAAAACCTGTACATAGAATGACATGGTGATTTTAAAAAAGCAAAGCCATACTGTTCCTTCTTGAAAATTTGGCTTTCTAGGTGCTGAGTCTTTTCCTCTCATGCAGTATATACCACACATGGTGTTGATTTCCACCTATAGCTGGAAATGCTGAAAACCAAGAAGGGCTTTACCTTCACACATTTCTGCCGAATGTATAAACCTGTTGTGCCTTAATACATCTTTTGCTGTATACTGGCAAGCAGTGGGCTGGGGTGTGTGTGTGTGTGAGCAGGGCATAGCCAGCTGAAGGCTTCAGAGAAACATAAGAAAGATGAACTTGCCGCAACTTTGCTGGTTTTTAGTCACCAGAGACCTGCTTACACGTACGTGGAAAACAGTCAGGAAGCAAGCCGGTCAAGGACCAAACTTTTTTCCCTGCAAAGAGAAATATTTGTGCAGAAGACGTTTGGCCTCTCCTGGCTGATGCCTGATCCTGAGCTGAGCCAAACTGTTAGTTCAGGTGGCATCTGGAATCGGCCAGAACTCTGTTTTGACGTTTGCTCTGTGCCCCATGCTACAATTTTCCTTAAACACACTGTATCATTTTCCCTCCAGCAAATGTGTGCTGTTGACAGTAAGAAAAAACTTAGAAAGAGGATTCTGAGAAATACTTTTTTTCCTAAGGCAGTGAAACACCTTTGATTTGGCATCACTTTTTGAAGTTACTAGCAAGTGTAAATGCAACACCCAGAGTTCAGAGAAGGGGAAGAAATACCCTGCTATTTAATCAAGGACGCTTAAAATGGAAATAAGATCGAGAACATATTCAAAGCAAAGCAAAGCAATCACACGTATATGCCGTCCCATAGTGCTTATCACACTCTCTCTGGGTGGGTCACAAGTTAATTAGCATTTTGCCCCCAACATGCTGGGTTCTCATTTGACTGACATGGGAAGGATGTAAGGCTGAGTCAACCTTGTGTCTGGGTCAGGATTGAACTCACAACCTTTTGGTTGTAGTATAGTAGTTTTAAGGGTAGATAAAGAGAAAGAGGTTTGATTAACAAGAACAAACAGTTTGATGAGCAAACTAGTTGATGACCAAACTAGGGAAATGAAGGGGAAAACATGACAAAGGAAATAAATGGCACATTAACTCAGGGGTTCCCAATCTTTTTACACCGTGAGTCTGACTACTCCCCCCTCTGGGACAGCTGAGCAGACTGGAAACCACCACCCCCCAGAAGCAGAAGCAGGTGCATTTACAGCTGTCATAAATGTCCCCACTTCTGCATTTACGACAGCCATGGTCATGTGGACGCATGCCTGACCTAAATGCCTCTGCTTCCACTTCTGGGTGTGGCAGTGGTGGCGCTGGCCACGTGAAATGTTGCCATTGGCCAGGTCTGGCCCAAGGCCGTAGGCTGGTAACCCATGCATTAACTTATCAAAAAAGCATGAATAGTGCCAAAATATATTACAGAACAAGCCCCCAATGTATAAGGTAGATAGAGGTCCTATGCTAATGTTCAAACCATTATACCAGCTACTGCAGAGCTAGACAAAATACAGAGGAGAGTAGGTGATATACTTTCCTTCTATTTCTCTTTTTTTATGTTGGGATGGAACGATCATTTACTCCAACAGAGAATGAAGAGAGGTGTAAGGGAGATAAAGAAGCCATACTGTATTATTCTTTTAAAACATAATACAGTAATACCTTGGATAATGACTGCATCGGAGAATGCTAAAATCGGATAACAATGCTGAACAGGGTTCCCAGCCACCCTGGGGTTCCCAGCCCTGGGGTCCCAAGCCACCCTGCAGCTGTGGAGGCAGGGGTGGGGAGGCTGGAAAGCTGACCGGGGGGCTCCCCCGCCGGCTTCCCCAGCCACCCCACAGCTGCGGAAGCAAGGGCAGGTGACTAGGGAAGCCGACAGGGAGTCCCCGTCAGCTTCCCCAGCCACCCTGCAACTGTAGATTAGGTCCTCTGATCTGTCTGGAGCAGGCAGGGGGATCAGAGAGCCTGAAATGCGTGAATTGGACTTTCTGACCCCCCTGCCTGCTCTAGGGAGATCAGAGGACCCGATCCAAGCTGTTACTGGGCTTCCCCCACCTCCCTGGAGGCTGTAACAAGCTAAAATGTCAGGATTCAAATTCTGACGTTTTGGCTTGTTGCAGCCTCCAGGAGGGTGGGGGAACTTCAAAAATAGTGCGCATCAGCTCTAGGGAGGTCGGGAGACCCGATGTGCGCTAATTTTGAAGTTCCCCCACCTTCCTGGAAGCTGCAACAAGCCAAAATGTCAGGATTCGAATCCTGACGTTTTGGCTTGTTACAGCCTCCAGGAGGGTGGGGTAACTTTGGAAACAGCTTAAATCAGGTCTTCTGACCTCCCTGGAGCCAGCAAGGGGGGGCGGGGGTCAGAGAGCCTGAAGTGGGTAAAAAAACACCCCACATTTTTTACCCATTTTGGGCTCCCTGACCCCCCCCCTCTGCTGGCTCCAGGGGGGTTGGAAGACCCAATCCAAGCTATTTCCAAAGTCCCCCCCTCCCTAGAGGCTGCAGGAAGCCAAAAGGTCAGGATCCAAATCCTGATGTTGTGGCTTGCTGCAGCCTCCAGGGAAACAGGTTCATGATACCAAGGGAGCTTAAACTGATAAGAAAGCAGAACATGGTGAGTAGTGTTTCTATGACTAGTGAAGCACCCATTTGTACAAGAGATTCTGTATACAGTCAAACCTCGCATAAAGAGCGCCTCACTTAAAGAGTAACTCGCTTAAAGAGTAGAATTTTCTCTGAATGTTTGCTTCACTTAACCAAAAACTTGCTGCACAACTAAATCGCAATCCCCCCCACTAGAAGTCACAATTGGTCACTTACAATGGTGTTTCGCTTAAAGAGCAAACTCGTTTACAGAGCAATGCTGTGGAACGCATTATGCTCTTTAAGCAAGGTACAACTGTATCTATGCACTATTAGTATCCTGACAAAAATGAAGCAGGGGGGACAATATAGATCATGTTCAGAAGGCGAACACAAAATTGGCAACATTGCAAACTGTGGAGAAACAATAACATAAAAGTCTCAACATCCCTTGAGAATTGTCACAGAATAAATTTCCAGTGTGGACAATCACCAGGACTCTTGATGGTGGTCATTTCTGTCAGATTTACTCCCATTTCCATTAAAGGAAAACATAGCTGGCAAATGAATCTCCTGGCTATTGAACAAAGGTGTGTAGAGAGAGAGAGATATGAAAATAAGCAAATGGAATATGTATCAGAATGAGCTGGCCGAATAGCTCAATGTGTCACGAATCTGGCTGCAGAGCCAGAGGTTGGGAGCTCAATTCCGTGTTATGCCTGCTGGTAGAAAAGCCAGCCTGTGCAGCCTGTAGTAACCTGCACAGTCCCAGGGAGCCCCCAGAAAAAGGGAATGTCAAACCTTTTCTGTGTACCCAACACCTGGGAAACCCTGAAAAGGGTCACCCTAAGTCAGAATTGGCTTGATGGCATCCTATTTTCTTCAGAATATGCAAGAGTGTACATTCATATACAGATGTCTGCCCACAGTTCTTCACATTTAATAGGATGCAGTTGTGCTTTGTACAATTAGTCAACTGATATCAATAGTCATTACAATGTACATTCATTTGAGCAATAATTTTTTCAGAGGGTGGGAACCACAAGAACTCCCCCACTTTTTTTTTCAGAGCCCAGCAGTGGAGAGGAAAAGAGGCATGTACACTTAAACTCATTGGGTTATTATTATTATTATTATTTAATCAATTTATATGCCGCCCTACTCGGTGCAACCGGTTGCTTCAAACTCAGCCCAAAGAATACACAGATGTTACACTGCCTCGTTTCACAATCTTTTTCATTAGCAAAGGCATCTATAGCAACACCAGAGGGCACTAAAGTGATGCTCAGGCAACAGCCAGGAGCATGCGAGTTATCGCTTGGCACCAGGCAACCGGTATCAGGGCCATGTTAACAGGAGTTTCTTTCTGACACACGCAGTGCCACAGGAAATATTTGGTCAACATCTGAATGTTAGACTGGGCTTTCTCACAACACATGCACTAAGCAGCATTGTTTACTTAGGAGATAAAGCCAGCTGAACAGAAGACAAAATATCCTGCTTCTATACAAGAGTGTTAAGAATGCCTAAAGGAAGTCAACTGCTCCCTGTCCCATTTATTTGGTTTCAATTTCTCTGCATGCTCTACAAAACATGACTGGTAGCCAGGGGTGTCTATATAATCTCCGACACAGCAAATATACAGACACTTATACCCCATGTATATCAGATAGCATTATGCCAGCAATAATACTGCTAGTTATGGAACTCACCCCCATGAAACATACCCAGCTTGTGAGCCAACCTGTACTTATCTCCAGGATGTTGATGGGATGTCCCATATATTCAAGACTATGCATGTGGTTACGCATGTATTATTGCATGAAATAAAGTAATCTAAAACAACAGGGGGAGTGGAGAAGAATCACTGGCATCCTAGACACTATTCCATAGGTAGCCATCACATCATATATACACACTCCTATTGCAGAGGTTTGGTCATGTTTGGACCTGCTACAATCTGAGTTAGCGCTTGAAGCGTGTGAAAAGCTATCAAACCAATTTGCCCAGCAACCATTGTGAGATACAATAGGAAAAGAAAATAGCTTGTAGGCAAGGACAGTTATTCTGCCTCACAGAAATCCTCTAACAGGAGTTTCAAGGTATGCAACGTGTTCAAGGGATATTTTATTATTCATAATGCCCCCATCTAAAATTTTCCATAGCCAAGCTGGCATTTAAACCCAGGTCTTAGTAATGCTAGCCTAAATTTCAACCCATTAAACTACATTGATTCTCAGATCTTGTGCATACAGGGGTGTCATTGCTAGTCATTCCAGACTGCCCTGGGTTTCCCTGGCACTTTCTGATGCATAGTTGAACAGGTTATCTCTATATGCACACCTACACACAGAAATATAATTTCGTCGATAGATTTCTGGGAATGCACTGGGTGACGACAGTACCATCTATCTAGAGCCACCTGGAACTGCTCCTTGATATCTCTGTCCCAACATTGACCATACTCCCTTTTTGCCTGTCTCCATCACTCTACTCCCTCCTCTCCATGTTTTACCTAGTTGTCATTCCCAAATTGTCATGTTTTAACCTACAAACCCATTGCACTGCGTGAGTTCAGCAGCAGCTCACCAAGGGAAAGAAGAGCTGATACTCCCAGGAAACTAAACAAGAGCAGCAAAACATTTTTTTAATGGAGTTACTTCCAATAAGTGTGCTTATTCTAACAGCAGAGTCTAATAATAGAACAGTATTAGCTCAGCATCCTTGAAGAACATTCTGCTGTCAGTAGAGATGTCACAAGTAATCAAAGAGAGGATGTTGTCATTGCAAGAGATTCTGAGTCTTTTTCTTCTCCTTGTGCCACATCCAATTCCAAATTTTGACTATCAGCCATGGAGATTGTCCTGAGAATATAATGCAGTGGTTTTCTATCCTTCTGCATCGCAGTGTGACACCTGAATCACTGAGTTATGTAGTTCTGTGAATCACTCTTTGGTCCTGAGCTCTTTTGGCACACAAAGTCCTCATTAGCTCCAGGCCAGTATGGATGAAGCTACCACCCTCCACCAAGACGGAATCAAGTGGGATTTACTCTACTTGGGGACCATCACCCCTTCCCCTGTGGACTTTGCCACCCAAGGCGGTTAGTCCTCAAGATTGTTAATTTAGTTAACCGCTGCCTGATAATCAGCACTGAGTCACTGGCAGTATGGCCTTCTCTATCACTATAGCTGGATAATCTGGCCAGATCCTGAATAATCATCTAAAATAATCCAAGAGAAGTTGACACCTACACCATCAATAAATGGCATCAGGTTTTAATTTTCACACTCTCCTAAGAGTTCAAAAACTTCTCTGAGGCACAGGAAAAGGGAGAAACTGGCATTGTAAAAAGGTCGGGAACCCCTGGTCTAAAGCTTGAATCTAATAGGTAGTCCTAGTTAAAGCAGACCCACTGGCTCAAGAGGCTTGTACACATGTTGATGCAGCATTCAGCAACTGTTTAAATGGGTCTACTCTAGTTGGGACCATCATTTGGATGTGACTCAAGTCGTTGAGAAGGCGGTCCATTACTTACAGCCTTAGACAGAAACATACCTTATAATAGGCGGAAGACGCTCCCGACCTTCCTCCAGCCCTCTTCCACCGTGGCCGGACCCTGAGGACGCCAGCGCAGCTGCGGCCGGTTGAGCTCTTGCCCCCGCCTTCCCTCCGGGCTCGTCCACCTCGCCCGGAGAGCCGATAAAAGACCAGCGGCGGCGGGCGGCGGAAGACGCTCCCGACCTTCCTCCAGCCTTCTCCCACCTTGGCCGGAGCCTGAGGACACCAGCGCAGCTGCGGTCAGTTGAGCTCTTGCCCCCGCCTTCCCTCCGGGCTCGTCCACCTTGTCCCGGAGAGCCGATAAAAGACCAGCAGCGGCGGGCGGCGGAAGACGCTCCCGACCTTCCTTCGGCCCTTGCTTGTGAGACTGTGACTGTTATGTTATTATTTATTTGCTATGTCATATACTGTATATGTATTGGAATTTATTTTGTAACTTTATATCTTGTAACTTTTGATTTGTAACCTTTTTGCAGTGAGATTTTGCTTCATTATACTGTATTGTAACTTTATTTCGTAGTGTGGTTGTGCTTTACTGCACTACTGTATTGCATTGTTGTATTGTATTGTATTAAGTTGAATACCTTGATTATGTTGTACTCTTCTGATTGTCTTATGTGTATGGTTGCTGTAAACCGCCCTGAGTCGGTTGTACCGAGTAGGGCGGTATACAAATTGAATAAATGAATGAAATGAATGAATAGGTACAATTCTTTCCCGGCTATAATTCATACATTCACTACTTTATCTTTTGAGATGCCAAACTTTATTTACTTAAAATGTTCTAAGACAATTTATGCCACTAAAGGTCAAATTTAATGGCAACATTGAAGGAGATTATCATAAATAAAACAGTAAAAGCAAACCAGAACCAGAAGATTTATGACATGTATGCTCATAATTTAATGCTTGACAAAGCGAAACATTGTTCCACTGAATGAGGCGCTGATGCCTCCAGGACAATTCTTACCTCCTCACAGAACTGCAGCCAAAGTTTAAAGCAGCAGAGTTTGAGAGACAATCAGGAAATAAACAGTCTGGCAATTGCTATCTCAGAGAAGAGAAAGAATGTTTTATTTTTAAAAAGGTGGACAGTAGAGTGGACTGTCAACATGAGGAAGGAGCGGAGGACTAATTTAAAACATCCTGGAAGGAAACCACACGTTATTCATGCAGGAAAATAAAATGAAGGAAAACATTTAGAGTGAAGGACAAATGGAGGGAGGGGGTGACACGTACCGTACCAGGACGGGGGTACGGAATCCGTCCATCATATTGAACCCAGCGGTGGTCTGCACTCTCTTTATGGGCGTAATGTCCATTGAAAACTGCCCTGATATCAGCCATGCTATACATACAGACAGCAGAACCTTTGAATACAGAGCTGGAGGGAAGGAAAGCATCTCATGAAGTATATATATACAGCATAGGCCTCATAACATTACTTCTTCTTTTTTAAGGCAGCTATTATGACAGATAGATAGTTTAAAAATATGTTCTTCACTTAAAACAACAGCAGACATACCACTTAAAAGTAGGAATGCTTTAAGAAATACCACTGGCAGTTCATGGTAATACAAATTTGTCCAAATGGCATTGTCTGGACTGGAATTTGAGTATCCATCAGATGTCACCCCTTCCAAAACCTCCAATACAGTTCTTAACTTGACAAGTATATTTTTAAAAATATGTGTCTTTGGAGAGAAAAACTGTTTTATTCAGATAAAATGCTAAAATCCCTGTATCTTTTTTAGTCAGTTTATTGATGAATCAGAATGGAAAGTACACATCTGCAGAATTGAGATGGTGTAGGAAAAGGTCAAGTCAGGAGATTGTGGTATGTAGTAGATGTATGTGTGGGTGTGGGGTGTTTTGGTGTTCACTTTTGTACTGTTTTTCATATTTACAAATTATTAGCACTTTGTGATCTACAAGATTCCTTCATCTTTGCCTCCACAATGAGAAATGGTTTGGTAGGACTAGTTGGGTAGACAAGTAGCAGGAAATTAAAGGGTTAAGATGTCTACAGCACCCCAAAGTCACTCTTTCCCTGCTCCATCAGAGCTCCTGTGACTGCTTCCAACCTTTGAAAATAAACAGGAGTCTATTCACATGCAACATTGAATCTGATCTTCATGTTGCAATCAGTGAGTTCATAATATGTGCACCTCTCTACCCGGCTCAGGTCCTAACTTAGGATAATGTAATGAATAGCAGCCTCAAAACCACTTTGAAAGAATTCACTTGCTGGAACTCATCAATTCAAAGGCCAGAGACAACTCAAGATTCATCCGGCACAGAGCAGCTGTGGATCAAAAATATAATCAGAAATAGAAATTACATCTGATTGTTGCAGTGCGGGGTTTTCACACCTCCCACAGATTGCAAATTACCTTGCTGCATGCTGCGATTGGTACTTGTGGGGTAAAGAGGAGCTTCATTTGCTGCTGTAACTACTGAAGAACAAAAACTCTTCTGGAATCTCATCTTTAGAACAGTGGGATGTTTTTGCTTGTAATGATGCAACATATAGTTTAATTTAGAAGCCAAGGCTGCTGAATTGAGTTATTTGACTCTTAGTTACACCTACTGACTCAGTAAACTTGCATAACTATTGGCTCTACCCAAGGCAAAACAAGTGCTGTGGGATTCTGCAAGAGTGTGTAGCCCCAGATTCTAAATTGCTGTTCCTTGGCAACTGCTTGTAAGATGGAGCTGATGCTGGTGGTGGACAGTGCTCATGCAAGCCGCTCTGGTGGCAGGACTGTGTCCACAGCAATGTGGGGGGATATGAGGAAGCTTCTCAATAACAACCATCCTTATTAGCAGACGTGCTTTTTGAAAGCCGGCTCACCCATCATTATTGATTTCATTGCCTGCAATTCCAGTCCTATAGTGTTCTGGCAACCCCTCTCAGTTGAGGCCAACTTAATCAGATCACCTTGGTACTGAAGATGTTTCTCAAATGCTTATCCACTTCTCCAACTTTTCAATATGCAAGGAGGCTGTGATGGACAAGACTCGGACATATTTCCTTGGGGATAAAGGCTTTTCTTGTGACAGGGAACGTGAAAACCATTGACATGACTTATCATAGCACAAAGAAGCATACAACCAATACCCTGAATTCTCATACAAGTAATATCCTGAAGTCTCATGCACAGGAGACATGAAAATTGGGATTATTTTATTAAATAAACAAGGCTAATCCAACGTATTGTGGTGCCTGGAATTAAAGAAAAACAGTTACCCTTCCTCTTTCCCATGTATAAATGGGATTTGGACTAGAAGCTGCAACTTTCTTGAGTACTGGCGATGGGGCAGTGTTCTTTATCCCACCCAAAGGCAGCAATTTAGGTTAAGGAACACAGGATAAACAACTGTCCCTCTGTGCTTCCTGGGATCTGTTATTTCAGGCCAAAACCTTATTCAGCCTAACAAGAAGACGAATACTGAGAATAAGGAAGAGGAACAAGCTACTCCTGGGCCAACCTTCTAGGCTGTGCGAGTAGGACAGAATAGAAATTTGAATGAATGAATGAAGGAATGAATATTGTTTTCCAAATGTGGGCCATACTAGAGGAGACACTTAGCACTCATTAAAAAAATGGTGCTCTCCCAAGGGGTCGTAAGATATCACAGCACATGATTTTTCTCACCTTGCATTTAGTGTACTGTTTTGTGATTGCTCATTGGAAGGCAAACATGAGCTTATTCTGAAAAGACTGCTTGCTGAGACATGCCTCCCTGAGAAACCCCACTGCTGAAGGAAAATGTTTCAATTGAAAAGGATATGCATTTTCCTTATTATCTCATCTCCGGAAGCACAACATGACTGTGAGATGCACCTTTTACCTCCAGCTCTACCAAATTTTTGTGCCAAAGTGATCCTCCGTCAAAACTAGTCCCTGACCAACTGATTTATATAGTCTACTAAGCCCTGTTGTCATGTGGCGTTTGTGATGTTCTCTACTGTGCTGGAGTAGAGGAATATTGGTTTATGTAACCGCAAAGGCCTAGCTGAGAGGACTTTTTGTTTAGGTTTTGCAAAACAGAAGGCAGAAAGTAGGTCTGAAATGTTAAATGGAGTGCTGTGCCTGGATGTTGGCCACATGCTATATTTGTATCTTGCCTTTCCCCCCATGGAGCTCAGAATTGCAGCTGAGCTTCGAAACACGCCTGTGAGGTATTGCTAGGCTCAGAGGACGTGACTTATGGAAGGCCACACAGTGAGCTTCATAGCTGGGGCCTGAATGTGAACCTTGATCCCCCACATCTAAACCCAACATGATTGGACCTCACTAGGTGGCACTGAGCAAGTCACTTCTTCCCTGCCTTACTCCTTCCTGCTAGAAACATGGTGAAAAGGTAAAATAATATTTGTGGTAATACAATCTGAGACTGAACACTGTAGAATAATCCAGCTAAGGTTGTTCAAGAAATTCAGCTTTTGGCTTGTGTTCAGGAATAAACTCATAACTTAAAAATATACCTGGTAGTAGTGAAGACGCCATAAACCATTGGATTTCTTTCATCCCTTGTGGAAAGTAGGAATATGTCTTCTGCAAAGGAGAACAAATTGATTCTAAAGTTAAGTTTACACACATTTTTCTTATTTATGGTATCCCCCCCCCCCCCCCCATTTGACGTTTATGGATAATTGTTGAAAATAATCCATGGTTTTAATGTTTTAGTCCTCTTATTCACAAAAATGTCTGTTAATCACAGAAATGTCTAGTTGCTGTGCAATCTATCATGGAATTGGTTACAACTAGTGCACAAACAGCACAGAATTGGACACAATCTTATCATCAACAGAAGGCTGGGGACCTCCAAAAGAGTTAAAACTGAATGCCATAACAGGATATGGTCTTTATTATCTAAATGTTTGGGATTTAACCTACCATAGTACCACAGTAGCCTATGTAAAATCATGATCCAGAATTACTTTAAATGCCAAACCACTAATGCCTGTATGACTTGTAATAACTCATCAGTTACTTGCTGAATAGCAGCTCTCTCTCACTGAACAGGTAAACCCATATCTGAACTCCACCATCTCAAAAGGAAGTGGACCTTTCCATGTTTGACATCTGAGATGAAACTGCCAAATACAAGCTGAGATCGAAGAGTTATTCAGTTGTTCTGTGCCGCTTGTTTTTATGTAAAGGTAATTCTACTTGTACCTTTACAGGCACAGTTGTTGCTATTGTTCACATGAGGTAGCTCTTTCTCAGATTTTTGATATACCAAACGCACCTCCCAAAGGGAGTTTACCTGCAAGTTACATAAACATGTCTCCACAAAGTGGTGGAAAGATTCATAAATCAAATTAGCATGGAAATCACTACTTATATGGTAAGAACAGACATTTGAAGATATGTACAAGGAATCTAAATAACAGTGTTCCTACCCAACCCCTGCCCCCAACCCCAACACACACACTTACAAGTGCAGGCCATACCAGTAAATAACCCAATATATATAACAGTACAGTAATTCCTCAGATAACGACTGTATCGGATAAGGCTAACATCAGATAACGATGCAAAATTTCTAAAGAAATTTTGCATCGGACAATGATCTGTCAGCATTATCCGATGCAGTCGTTCTTAGCAGCAGGGTGGCTGGAAAGCTGAATGGGGTTCTCCGTTCAGCTTCCCAGCCACCCTGCAGCTGCGGAGGCAGGAGTGGGGAGGCTGGAAAGCTGACCGGGGGGGGCCTCCCCCGTCGGCTTACCCAGCCACCCCACAGCTACAGAGGCAAGGGCGGGTGGCTAGGGAAGCCGACAGGGAGTCCCCGTCAGCTTCCCCAGCCACCCTGCAGCTGTAGATCGGGTCTTCCGACATCCCTGGAGCTGGCAGGGGGGTCAGAGAGCCCAAAATGGGTAAAAAAAAAACCCCACATTTTTAAACCAATTTTGGGCTCCCTGACCCCCCCCCCCGCCGAGTCCAGGGAGGTGGGAAGACCCGATCCAAGCTGTTTCCAAAGTTCCCCCCTCCCTGGAGGCTGCAGCAAGCCAAAACATCAGGATCCAAATCCCGACGTTCTGACTTGCTGCAGCCTCCAGGGAAACAGGGCTTTTTTTAAACGTTGTGTGATCAATGCATCGCACAACGTTAAAAACTGGATAACGACAAGGATTGTAGAACCAAGCATCATCATTATCCGAGGTACTAGTTTAAGTTTAAATGCAGTGGCTCAAGTGGCTAAGACGCTGACTGGGAGGCGGAAGGTCAGCAGTTTGATTCCCAAGTATTGCAGGACAGAATGAGCTCCTGTCTTTGGCCCAGCTCCTGCCAACCTAACAGTTCAAAAGAAAGACATTGTAAGTAGATAAATAGGGACTACTTCTATGGGAAGGTAACAGCATTCCGTGCACTCCGGTGTCTAGTCATGCCTGCCATATGACCACGGAAACGTCTGTAGACACAGACAGCACTGGCTCTTCGGATTTGAAACAGAGATGAGCAATGAATCCTAGAGTCGGATACGACTGGCTTTCGAGCAAGGGAAACCTTTACCTTTAAGTTTAAATGAATATATAATAATTAATACTTTAATAACTAGCAATTTTTTTACCCTGTAAGGGTAACTATTAAAATACAACCTCCCTTTTTTTTCTTTTCATTTTGACTCTCAGGAATTATACTGAAAGTTAGAAGATTACCCGCAGGGCCATAGCCAGGATTCTAGATGTGGGTGGACAAATATTTTTTCAGGATGCTCAACAAAGCTTCTTTTCAATGCATTCCTATGGGAGACCACACTTTGCCAGGGGGGGGGGCAAACTGCTAACTCAGGGTGGGCTAATCCCTCCGTGGCCCTCCTGGCTATGGCCCTGGTTCTCAGGTAAGTTCTCCTTAGCAAGATGATCCTGTATTCTTTGCAAATACAAGCAGTAAAAAGCACAAGAGGTTTGTAAGATCTGTGTTTGTCTCTGCATTTGAAGGCAGCCAAACAGCTAAAGTTTAAATTCACTTACGTAATTCATCAAAATGAGTGTCTGCTCCCTCTGGGCCTGGAATTGAGCAAACCAGCCTTGCTTTCAAGAAGGTTGTCCACTTGTTTATCAGACTTCGTTGACCTCCCATATCATTCTGATGAGAAAAAAACCCCAACTTATTTAATTTCCTTTGGAAAGAAGAAAGAAATTTATCCAAGCAATTGGAAACAGCCGAGTACAGAACTGGCACTACTGCTGTGACACATTATTCAGACCGTAGACTGGGGGCCACAGGTGCATGTCCTTATAATGCCACTGTTTTTCTTGCCACCTGCCACCATCTCTCCATCTCCCTCCCCTGCAGAAGCAGTTGCTGCTTCTGCTGTTCACTTGCCTGTTGTGTAGTGCCAACGCTTGTCATAAGTGAGAGTCGAGTCCAAAATAGCTAAAGAACATCTCAAGAACGATTCAATTTGACATGGAGATTTCACTTCTGGTACGAGACCATTAGGAGACCCTTTTTCTTCTTGTCTTCAGCAATTTACAAAAAGCACAGTTGAGACCAGCATTTCCCAAACTTATTCTATCTTGGGAAACTTTACAAATCCTAAAATTTTAATGAGACTTTGGGTTTTGTGACATCATCATCATCATCATCATCATCATCATCATCATCATCATCATCATCATCATTATTATTATTATTATTATTATTATTATTATTATTATTATTATTATTATTATTATCAACCTTCCAATCTCCAACTCAGCGCCTTAACCACTAAGCCACTGGGAGAGCTGAGAGAATGGAACAAATATAACTTCCATAACATCTCTAATGCATTCTTCCTGATTTATTTTTGCCTTCCCTTTCCTATTTATTTATTTATTTAGACTTGTATACTGCTCTACTCAGTAAAAACTGACTCAGAGTGGCTCACAACATACACAAATAACAATATTACAGTGCAAACCAAAATACACTAGCATATAATATAACAAAACCATTAAATTCAGTAAATACTATACAGATCAATACACATACAATATTATAGTGTAATCAAAATACAAATAATAAATATTATCACAGCACAATCCTCAATATACAATAAACAATTCAACAGTGTACAATATACAATACAGGAGAGGGCACACAACAAGTAAACCCTATCAATTCCAAATGCGGCTCTAATGAAGTCCTACAGCCCAGGCAACATCTACAGGGGTTTTTCCCACATCAACCACAGGAGGGCGGGGGCCTAAGAAGGCCAACTAGATGGCGGGGGTCAATTCCTCCCAGGGAGAAGTCCGGTCCCGGTAAAAGCGATGGCAGCATAGGCAGCATTTGTAGCCGGCCGGCTACATCTCTCAGCTGTAGTCCATTCCTCCCAGGGAGAAGTCCGGTCCCAGTATGAGCAAATGACAATGGAAAATCCCTGGTTGTTATTCAAACTTGCTATTCAAACTTACTATTTATTTATTTATTTATTTATTTATTTATTTATTTATTTATTTATTTATTTATTTATTTATTTATTTATTTATATTGCCGCCCACTCACCGAGGCAACTCAGGGTGGCTTACAGTCAAAACAGTAACAGTACAATAAAAATTATAACCTCACAAAATACAAATACAACCAAACCAGAACAAAGGCCGTTGTTGTGGGCCCAGAGGAGGGGGCGATGTTTTCAGCCACTGCTAGGCCATGGAGTCTTCTCCTCAGGAGAACTATTCAAAACTGCAATGAAGCCAGCCCTTGCTGATTTGCAAATGGTTGCTAAACAAACTTATCTTGCAAGCTGATGCATCACACTGAAAGGATGGATGCAAAACAAACTTTGCGGCATTACACATTTGCCAGTAAGTTTTACCAAAATTTCACAATTTTTCTATGGAACACCAGTGTTCCACGGAACATATTTTGGGAAATGCTGGTTTAAACAAACATCCTGACTTTGCACAGAAGTAGCTCCCTTCCCCAGGAGCTGTGCATACACATGCACACACAGCAAGCAGAACATGATAGGAAGATTGATCACAAAGGTACAAACCATCCAACCCTGCTTACATTTATTAGCCATGGAACAATTCAGGTGTTATCACATTGTTGTTGTGTTTTATTTTCTAACTTTTACAGAAACGTGCAAAGCCAGGCTTAGGAGATGAGCAAACATCTCTCTGAGATTGCTAATAATCATAATAATCACAACCATCGTAATGGTATGATCACATGAAAAGAAAAAATGTGGCGGAGGGCTGGGTCATTTAATGGGGTGGATGGTTTTGTTTAAGACACAATTTTTGCTTTGTCTGTATTTGCTGTTATAGAAAACCAGTACAGGCTGTCCTACAAGAATGTATACTTCCAGTCTTAATGGGTAGTTGGAAGGAGAAGAAAAAGAAACTTCATTGAAGTTATTGTCAAAAAGTGATAAGGGGCAATAAATTGTGAAATCAAAGACAAGAGGCCACAGTTTTGAATGTATAAAAAAATTGTTTTCCCCATTGTGGGGAAATTAGAGATACCTTGCCTTTATTAGTCATTTTATAGCCATTTATATAGTCTTATATAGTCACATTTAGCCTTGCTTTAGTAAACCAGCCTTGCCTTAGTTAGCCATTGAGTTCTTGTTGTAGTTAGCTATTGAAGCCTTGTTTGTGCACTACAAGGAAGTGAGCCTGCCCATATTTGGTCAGCAGTGAGTCAGCAATATAGGACATGCCTGGGCTTGCCTGGGCAAGTCCAGGCATGTACACTGACCATGAGGCGGACCACCTTTACTCTGCCCATATAAGGTATTTCCTGTGAGCTATTTCCTGTAACCTGTAACCCCACCTGTAACCCTTCCCCTCACCTGCAGCCTTGACCTTATAAGGTTACAGGTTGAAATGCTTGACTGTGATTGGATATTGTTGACCCCCACCATTTCCTGTATACCTGAACCTAATAAATACATGCTAACCTGAGTGGGGGTATTCCAGACCCTCCCTTTCTTTTGCAACAAGATCTCAGACTGCGCAGTCTTTTCTTTCCTTCTCCCTTTGTTACTACTGCACCACGGAGCTGGCCTCCCACATCTGGTGCCCTCTCTGAGGACTTCTTTTTGAAACAACAATGCAGATCGCGTTTTGAAACCACAGCAAGGCAACGCGGGTGAAGAATTGGAGACAATCTGAACGTGCAACGACGCTGCTTCATCGCCCACGACCAGGAAGGTCTGCCTACTCACGACCAGAGGGAGGTCTGCTCACCCACGACCGGAGGAAGGTCCAAGGCGCCGAATTCGTCCTTTTCAGGATTTTTTGGGGTGAGTGAACAAGTCAAGTTAGACACAAGTAGGCTGAAATCATGGGCAGTTCCCTCTCTTCTCCGCAACAGAAATTTCAAAAAGACCTTCTTTTTCTGCTCTCCAAGAACGGTTACATTGCCACCCCAAAGGAAGTGGAAGACTTAATTTTTACCATTGACGATGTGTGGCCCTTCGTTCCAATGGGTGGCAACCTAGACCTAAAGACTTGGGACAAGATAGGCACAGTCTTCCAAGGCCACCCCAGAATCACTGTGCCTGTCCAACACGCCTGGTATAAGGTCCGTGTGTGTTTGCAAAGTCTCACCCCAAAGAACATCCTCCTAGACCAAATGCCACCAGAAGACTTGCCTCAAATTCTTCTGCCACTGCCCACTGCGGAACTTCTGGTTGCCTTGCCCACCGCACCTCTGCCTTACAACGACAGGGAATCCCTGGGTGAGAGGTGGAAGTCCCCAGACCCTCCAGGGCAGGAGGTTAAAAGACTGTATCCAGACCTAGCCACCTCCCCCCAGGTTGAGCCCACTGGTTCACCGCCCCAACAACTTGCAGAGACAACTGAGCGGTGTACAGCCTTTTTGTCAGCTCTAGTGGAAGTCATGCTAGAAAGTCCCGGCGCTCATGCTACAGCATTTCCTGTCATCCAGGGCACTCCGGCGGCAGCTGGAGCAGCCGCGGTCCCTGATCAATGGGTTCCGCTAGCAAAGGAACTTAAAAATGCTGTTACTGAGTCCAGAACGTACACGCCTTTTACTAGGGCAGTGATGGAAGGCCTGCTCACTTTTAAGATGATTCCAGAGGACTGGCATATGCTAATCAAGGACTTGCTCCCCCTGGCAGAGGTAAATGGGTGCCATGATCTCGCCGCTGCATACCAGAGGATCAATCCTTCAGTACCCATGGAGATACTCATGGGTGAGGGCTACTGGCCCATGGGCTAATCGTCACACCAGAAAAGGTTCAGCGGATGCCGCCCTACCAAGACCTGGGACACAAACTTTCTGCTGCTATTCCAGTCATGCCAGCCGTCAAGACCCCTGAAGCCTTCACTTTGGTGCAATTGCAACAGCTACTTGGCACAGCATAGCCATCGTGGACATCTTTCTCACACGCACCACGCAAAAACATTTATTCCCTTCCAGAGGTGGTGTCTGATCTTTTGTGCAGTTTACAGAATATGACATTGACTCTGTTTGCTTTCGTCTTTCACAGGAGCAGGTGGTTGTTTTGTACCAGCATTCTGAGACTTTCCAGGTTGCCATTGCTGATTTTTGGGGATCTATCTGCCATAACCCTTCTCTGTCTCTCTCCCCTTCCCTTGCATAATGCAGTGACTCTTTTCACAGATGGATCACCTGAACGTGGGGCCCTAACATGGAAGGACCCTGAAGGCTAGTGGAAAATCCTTTTCACTGATAGGCAAACCTGCCCAGCAATCTGAAATTGCTGCTGTAATTCTTGCTTTTCATACTTTTCCTGATACTCAATTTAACCTGATTGTTGACACCCAATATGTTTACAGGCTTCCTTTTTACACTTGCTGAATATTATCTGTCTCCCTTGATGGATTCTTGCCTTGGCTGCCAGGATTGGGTTTGCTTAAGAATATAATAATTGTTGCTATTGCATTCATATGTGTCATGCTATGTTGTTCTCCCAGTCTCATATCCACACTCCATCAGTGTTGCTCTGCTGTTAAACCAGCCTCTGGTCTCACAAAAAAGCAAATTTATCAACTACGCTATCACACACTTGGCCCTGAAGCAGAGGAGCTGACTGGCGAAGAAATGTTGGCCCTGATGCATTAGTAAATAAAAAATAAAAAAGGATGAGATGTGGGGAAATTAGAGATACCTTGCCTTTATTAGTCATTTTATAGCCATTTATATAGTCTTATATAGTCACATTTAGCCTTGCTTTAGTAAACCAGCCTTGCCTTAGTTAGCCATTGAGTTCTTGTTGTAGTTAGCTATTGAAGCCTTGTTTGTGCACTACAAGGAAGTGAGCCTGCCCATATTTGGTCAGCAGTGAGTCAGCAATATAGGACATGCCTGGGCTTGCCTGGGCAAGTCCAGGCATGTACACTGACCATGAGGCGGACCACCTTTACTCTGCCCATATAAGGTATTTCCTGTGAGCTATTTCCTGTAACCTGTAACCCCACCTGTAACCCTTCCCCTCACCTGCAGCCTTGACCTTATAAGGTTACAGGTTGAAATGCTTGACTGTGATTGGATATTGTTGACCCCCACCATTTCCTGTATACCTGAACCTAATAAATACATGCTAACCTGAGTGGGGGTATTCCAGACCCTCCCTTTCTTTTGCACCAAGATCTCAGACTGCGCAGTCTTTTCTTTCCTTCTCCCTTTGTTTCTACTGCACCACGGAGCTGGCCTCCCACATCTGGTGCCCTCTCTGAGGACTTCTTTTTGAAACAACAATGCAGATCGCGTTTTGAAACCACAGCAAGGCAACGCGGGTGAAGAATTGGAGACAATCTGAACGTGCAACGACGCTGCTTCATCGCCCACGACCAGGAAGGTCTGCCTACTCACGACCAGAGGGAGGTCTGCTCACCCACGACCGGAGGAAGGTCCAAGGCGCCGAATTCGTCCTTTTCAGGATTTTTTGGGGTGAGTGAACAAGTCAAGTTAGACACAAGTAGGCTGAAATCATGGGCAGTTCCCTCTCTTCTCCGCAACAGAAATTTCAAAAAGACCTTCTTTTTCTGCTCTCCAAGAACGGTTACATTGCCACCCCAAAGGAAGTGGAAGACTTAATTTTTACCATTGACGATGTGTGGCCCTTCGTTCCAATGGGTGGCAACCTAGACCTAAAGACTTGGGACAAGATAGGCACAGTCTTCCAAGGCCACCCCAGAATCACTGTGCCTGTCCAACACGCCTGGTATAAGGTCCGTGTGTGTTTGCAAAGTCTCACCCCAAAGAACATCCTCCTAGACCAAATGCCACCAGAAGACTTGCCTCAAATTCTTCTGCCACTGCCCACTGCGGAACTTCTGGTTGCCTTGCCCACCGCACCTCTGCCTTACAACGACAGGGAATCCCTGGGTGAGAGGTGGAAGTCCCCAGACCCTCCAGGGCAGGAGGTTAAAAGACTGTATCCAGACCTAGCCACCTCCCCCCAGGTTGAGCCCACTGGTTCACCGCCCCAACAACTTGCAGAGACAACTGAGCGGTGTACAGCCTTTTTGTCAGCTCTAGTGGAAGTCATGCTAGAAAGTCCCGGCGCTCATGCTACAGCATTTCCTGTCATCCAGGGCACTCCGGCGGCAGCTGGAGCAGCCGCGGTCCCTGATCAATGGGTTCCGCTAGCAAAGGAACTTAAAAATGCTGTTACTGAGTCCAGAACGTACACGCCTTTTACTAGGGCAGTGATGGAAGGCCTGCTCACTTTTAAGATGATTCCAGAGGACTGGCATATGCTAATCAAGGACTTGCTCCCCCTGGCAGAGGTAAATGGGTGCCATGATCTCGCCGCTGCATACCAGAGGATCAATCCTTCAGTACCCATGGAGATACTCATGGGTGAGGGCTACTGGCCCATGGGCTAATCGTCACACCAGAAAAGGTTCAGCGGATGCCGCCCTACCAAGACCTGGGACACAAACTTTCTGCTGCTATTCCAGTCATGCCAGCCGTCAAGACCCCTGAAGCCTTCACTTTGGTGCAATTGCAACAGCTACTTGGCACAGCATAGCCATCGTGGACATCTTTCTCACACGCACCACGCAAAAACATTTATTCCCTTCCAGAGGTGGTGTCTGATCTTTTGTGCAGTTTACAGAATATGACATTGACTCTGTTTGCTTTCGTCTTTCACAGGAGCAGGTGGTTGTTTTGTACCAGCATTCTGAGACTTTCCAGGTTGCCATTGCTGATTTTTGGGGATCTATCTGCCATAACCCTTCTCTGTCTCTCTCCCCTTCCCTTGCATAATGCAGTGACTCTTTTCACAGATGGATCACCTGAACGTGGGGCCCTAACATGGAAGGACCCTGAAGGCTAGTGGAAAATCCTTTTCACTGATAGGCAAACCTGCCCAGCAATCTGAAATTGCTGCTGTAATTCTTGCTTTTCATACTTTTCCTGATACTCAATTTAACCTGATTGTTGACACCCAATATGTTTACAGGCTTCCTTTTTACACTTGCTGAATATTATCTGTCTCCCTTGATGGATTCTTGCCTTGGCTGCCAGGATTGGGTTTGCTTAAGAATATAATAATTGTTGCTATTGCATTCATATGTGTCATGCTATGTTGTTCTCCCAGTCTCATATCCACACTCCATCAGTGTTGCTCTGCTGTTAAACCAGCCTCTGGTCTCACAAAAAAGCAAATTTATCAACTACGCTATCACACACTTGGCCCTGAAGCAGAGGAGCTGACTGGCGAAGAAATGTTGGCCCTGATGCATTAGTAAATAAAAAATAAAAAAGGATGAGATGTGGGGAAATTAGAGATACCTTGCCTTTATTAGTCATTTTATAGCCATTTATATAGTCTTATATAGTCACATTTAGCCTTGCTTTAGTAAACCAGCCTTGCCTTAGTTAGCCATTGAGTTCTTGTTGTAGTTAGCTATTGAAGCCTTGTTTGTGCACTACAAGGAAGTGAGCCTGCCCATATTTGGTCAGCAGTGAGTCAGCAATATAGGACATGCCTGGGCTTGCCTGGGCAAGTCCAGGCATGTACACTGACCATGAGGCGGACCACCTTTACTCTGCCCATATAAGGTATTTCCTGTGAGCTATTTCCTGTAACCTGTAACCCCACCTGTAACCCTTCCCCTCACCTGCAGCCTTGACCTTATAAGGTTACAGGTTGAAATGCTTGACTGTGATTGGATATTGTTGACCCCCACCATTTCCTGTATACCTGAACCTAATAAATACATGCTAACCTGAGTGGGGGTATTCCAGACCCTCCCTTTCTTTTGCACCAAGATCTCAGACTGCGCAGTCTTTTCTTTCCTTCTCCCTTTGTTTCTACTGCACCACGGAGCTGGCCTCCCACATCTGGTGCCCTCTCTGAGGACTTCTTTTTGAAACAACAATGCAGATCGCGTTTTGAAACCACAGCAAGGCAACGCGGGTGAAGAATTGGAGACAATCTGAACGTGCAACGACGCTGCTTCATCGCCCACGACCAGGAAGGTCTGCCTACTCACGACCAGAGGGAGGTCTGCTCACCCACGACCGGAGGAAGGTCCAAGGCGCCGAATTCGTCCTTTTCAGGATTTTTTGGGGTGAGTGAACAAGTCAAGTTAGACACAAGTAGGCTGAAATCATGGGCAGTTCCCTCTCTTCTCCGCAACAGAAATTTCAAAAAGACCTTCTTTTTCTGCTCTCCAAGAACGGTTACATTGCCACCCCAAAGGAAGTGGAAGACTTAATTTTTACCATTGACGATGTGTGGCCCTTCGTTCCAATGGGTGGCAACCTAGACCTAAAGACTTGGGACAAGATAGGCACAGTCTTCCAAGGCCACCCCAGAATCACTGTGCCTGTCCAACACGCCTGGTATAAGGTCCGTGTGTGTTTGCAAAGTCTCACCCCAAAGAACATCCTCCTAGACCAAATGCCACCAGAAGACTTGCCTCAAATTCTTCTGCCACTGCCCACTGCGGAACTTCTGGTTGCCTTGCCCACCGCACCTCTGCCTTACAACGACAGGGAATCCCTGGGTGAGAGGTGGAAGTCCCCAGACCCTCCAGGGCAGGAGGTTAAAAGACTGTATCCAGACCTAGCCACCTCCCCCCAGGTTGAGCCCACTGGTTCACCGCCCCAACAACTTGCAGAGACAACTGAGCGGTGTACAGCCTTTTTGTCAGCTCTAGTGGAAGTCATGCTAGAAAGTCCCGGCGCTCATGCTACAGCATTTCCTGTCATCCAGGGCACTCCGGCGGCAGCTGGAGCAGCCGCGGTCCCTGATCAATGGGTTCCGCTAGCAAAGGAACTTAAAAATGCTGTTACTGAGTCCAGAACGTACACGCCTTTTACTAGGGCAGTGATGGAAGGCCTGCTCACTTTTAAGATGATTCCAGAGGACTGGCATATGCTAATCAAGGACTTGCTCCCCCTGGCAGAGGTAAATGGGTGCCATGATCTCGCCGCTGCATACCAGAGGATCAATCCTTCAGTACCCATGGAGATACTCATGGGTGAGGGCTACTGGCCCATGGGCTAATCGTCACACCAGAAAAGGTTCAGCGGATGCCGCCCTACCAAGACCTGGGACACAAACTTTCTGCTGCTATTCCAGTCATGCCAGCCGTCAAGACCCCTGAAGCCTTCACTTTGGTGCAATTGCAACAGCTACTTGGCACAGCATAGCCATCGTGGACATCTTTCTCACACGCACCACGCAAAAACATTTATTCCCTTCCAGAGGTGGTGTCTGATCTTTTGTGCAGTTTACAGAATATGACATTGACTCTGTTTGCTTTCGTCTTTCACAGGAGCAGGTGGTTGTTTTGTACCAGCATTCTGAGACTTTCCAGGTTGCCATTGCTGATTTTTGGGGATCTATCTGCCATAACCCTTCTCTGTCTCTCTCCCCTTCCCTTGCATAATGCAGTGACTCTTTTCACAGATGGATCACCTGAACGTGGGGCCCTAACATGGAAGGACCCTGAAGGCTAGTGGAAAATCCTTTTCACTGATAGGCAAACCTGCCCAGCAATCTGAAATTGCTGCTGTAATTCTTGCTTTTCATACTTTTCCTGATACTCAATTTAACCTGATTGTTGACACCCAATATGTTTACAGGCTTCCTTTTTACACTTGCTGAATATTATCTGTCTCCCTTGATGGATTCTTGCCTTGGCTGCCAGGATTGGGTTTGCTTAAGAATATAATAATTGTTGCTATTGCATTCATATGTGTCATGCTATGTTGTTCTCCCAGTCTCATATCCACACTCCATCAGTGTTGCTCTGCTGTTAAACCAGCCTCTGGTCTCACAAAAAAGCAAATTTATCAACTACGCTATCACACACTTGGCCCTGAAGCAGAGGAGCTGACTGGCGAAGAAATGTTGGCCCTGATGCATTAGTAAATAAAAAATAAAAAAGGATGAGATGTGGGGAAATTAGAGATACCTTGCCTTTATTAGTCATTTTATAGCCATTTATATAGTCTTATATAGTCACATTTAGCCTTGCTTTAGTAAACCAGCCTTGCCTTAGTTAGCCATTGAGTTCTTGTTGTAGTTAGCTATTGAAGCCTTGTTTGTGCACTACAAGGAAGTGAGCCTGCCCATATTTGGTCAGCAGTGAGTCAGCAATATAGGACATGCCTGGGCTTGCCTGGGCAAGTCCAGGCATGTACACTGACCATGAGGCGGACCACCTTTACTCTGCCCATATAAGGTATTTCCTGTGAGCTATTTCCTGTAACCTGTAACCCCACCTGTAACCCTTCCCCTCACCTGCAGCCTTGACCTTATAAGGTTACAGGTTGAAATGCTTGACTGTGATTGGATATTGTTGACCCCCACCATTTCCTGTATACCTGAACCTAATAAATACATGCTAACCTGAGTGGGGGTATTCCAGACCCTCCCTTTCTTTTGCAACAAGATCTCAGACTGCGCAGTCTTTTCTTTCCTTCTCCCTTTGTTACTACTGCACCACGGAGCTGGCCTCCCACACCCCATTTTTGGTCTAGAAACAAAACAAAACAAAACAAAACAAAACAAAACAAAAAAACAGGTGTCAGGCATGAGAAAGAAAATTAGAGCTTATAAAAATAAGCTTAATGTAAATGAACTGATGCAATATACTTTATAATTCAGTAATAACATTCTTTCCCTCCTTCCCTCCCTCCCTCTCTCTCACAAATACCACTGGCAAAGGGACACATGGAATAAATTTGTCAGTCTTTGCTGCACCAGACTAGCACAGAAATTGCATTTGAATGACTTTTGTCAATATACCTTTTTCTGTTAGCATTTGCTAGTTTTACTTAGGTTTTATTCACTTAAAGCATACATGCCTCATGCAATCACATTTTTAACACACTCAAGAGAATGGTTTCTCTCCTTTCTCTAATTCCACTGCACTTAGCCTTACACTTCCTTCAGAAGTTGTTCACAGGATTGTCTAAAGCAGCGTTTCCCAAATTATGTTCTGTGGGACACCAGTGGACTTCAATTCACAGAAGCCTAAGTCAGTACTTTGGCTGATCAGTGCTTTGGGGGGATTGACGTAAGGCTTCTGGGAACCGAAGTCCCAAAACCCAAAGGTTGGAAAGTGCTGGTCTAAAACACTAACTTATGCTTCAATGTTCCTGGATAGCATAGAAGAAGCCCTACCCCAATTCCAAAGAATTTCTCTCTGTAAATGACATTATCAAGTACGTGAACACAGGATGAAGAGGGACACACTTCGAGAGTAGCAAATACATCGACCTATTGTGCAGTTTTGCTCAGCTTTAAATCTTACACACATTTTGTTTAAATTATGAAATAACACAATTCTTGAGGTGGGGTGATCACTTTAAAAATGCAACTGCCTTTCTAGTAGGGATGTTAGCTTTGCTTGCTCCAAATTTATTTATTTTTAAATGTCAAGTTCCTCTGATCCTTTAAAAAAATACTTCAGTCATGCTGAAAGAGTAACATGGAAATTCTGATGAATTTTAGTAAATCCTGAACAAAATTATCATCCCTCTATGTTGGTTAAATTACATAGACATTTGTATTTGCAGTGTGGGTAAGTATATGTTATACCCACCTGTCCTGCAGTTTCTTAAAAAAACGAGTAGCCAATCATAAATTAGAGGCAGCAACCTCAAATTAGAGGCAGCAAAGGGTGAAGGGATATGTGTCAAATTGGAGGATATGCTTAGCAGTTTTAAAAGAGGTCCTGCTCAAGTTGTGATAGTTTTTAGTTTCCTTACCTCCATATCTTGCATTTAGCATGCTTTGTTTTATGACTACAAGTTAATGATATTTTTACTTGCTAGTCTATTTGCTTTGCTACTTATCTCTGATTGTTGGGGAGATCTACACAGTGCTGTTCATGTATAACTTGACCTAGGAATTCAAATTCATACTTTGCTAAGCATTCAAAGTCTTCCACCCAGGGAAGATGGCACTTGTGATATAATGTTCATCATGTCATCAGATTATTTTGGGGAAAAGCTCTTAGGGTCCAAGTTAAAAAAGAAGCAGCAGCAACTGGGTTCAAAAAAGAATAGAAGGTTTAAATTATCACAACGTAAACTGAACAATACATGATACCACCCAGATGAGTTGGCAGTTATAAAACCATTAAATTTGGGATCTAAACTTATGCAACTGTATTTGTTCCCTAACATCAAATTCATTTTAAGATTTCACATTAGACAAATTAAGTGACAAGTGTGATTTAGGGCCATGATGGTGAACCTTGGCACTCCTGACTTTCTTGGACTTTAATTTCCAGAAGCCGAAACCCTCGTGAATCCACACAAATGGGTTTGCTGTGATTCATCTGGCCCACATCACCCTTGCTGCTTCTGGGAATGGAAGGTAAAATGCACCCATATGGGAGCGACGAGGGTGGTGTGGGCCGGATGAATTGCAGCAACCCCATTTGTATAGATTCACAAGGGCTTAGGCTTCTGGGAATTGAAGTCCAAAAACATCTGGAGCGCCAAGGTTTGCCATCACGAATTTAGGGCATGGCACTTAGTGGTGCTGCGATTCAGATGACATCCACCACTCCGTATGACTAACAAGCTGTTTAACTGTTTTCCAAGGGCGCCAGTTAAGGGCATGGCTTTCCCCTGGCAAAAAACATTCTAGTGTTATGAAATCTCTTGGGGTTTGTTTTTTTCTCCTCAAAATTCCTTGACTTTTTGCTAGATAAGTTATTTGTTCTGGAGAAATCTGTTTCCCTATTTCATTATAGGAACAATTCTTTGGCAATTCTGCCTGAAGCCTCACTCTTCTCTGGGGACATGTAGGAAATGCCCTCCTAATGATCGGTATTTCTCATATACTGCCTTGCAGGAAGTTGAGTTGATACAGAGAACAATTTTTGTCTCTGAAAATGATTGTAGTGAACAGAAAACCCCCTTAATAAAAACAGAGAGAGAAAATAAGTATTTTGTAGAACATCAGGAACAGCTCACTGTCTTTCTGATTTTGTTTTTCATTTACAATAACCGTTGGAATACCCTCACACAACAGATTATTGAAAACATCGAAGGTTGTAATACTTTTACATTTTAACAATTCAATCCAAATGTGTGTAAGCATTACATCTATCAACACATGAATGGCATTTGGAAACATGTCGTTCTAAAAATGAAAATACAGGCTTCAATTAAATGTGTTTATACATTTGGTTATCAGAAAATGGACTGTAGTGTGTGTGTGTGTGTGTGTGTGTGTGTGTGTGAGCGTGCGCGTGTGTGCGTGCATGTGCGTTTGCTCGCTCACTCGCTTGCTTGTATTACCAAAACCAGCAATCTTTCTCCAAACAATTTTACGTTTGGAAAATTCTAAATACCAGAACATGCAGCACATATGGCATTCAGATGGCACACATGCCATGAATAGCAGCCTCCTAACATGCAACACATATGACATTGCAAATTTGTGGCAGAGAAAATCTACAGCAACAGAAAAGGGGAAACTGGAGATCATGAATGTGGGAACTGGAATGATTTCAGCCACACCATGATTTGAGCTGAGCAGAACTCAATGAGGCCCTCCTCACCAGGATGACATTGGCCTTTGTGGTACTGAAAGATAATTTTCATGATAACAACAACAATAATAATAATGATTGTGTGCTGCCAAGTCAATCCTGCCTCATGGTAAACCTTTTCAGGTTTTTAGATAGAGAAGTGGCTTACTATTCTCTTCTTCTAGAGGTGCCCTAGGATTCTGCAGTTTGCCCAAGAGTAAAATACAGTAAGTCCATGGACCTGCTTTATTTGGCCTAATTTTAAATAGGGGGTGTTCCCGGCTGTAGAGGAGCTGTGCTGGTATTTGCTGGCTGGTGCCCAAGCAACAGAGAGATGATGTCCTGGCTATAGAATATATAGCATTTGTGTGAGTGAAAGTCATTGTGGGAGTGCAGTGAATGATTACCAGCTAAAGGGAGCAGCTCCTTTGTGGCTCAGTGGGTAAAAGCACTGTGCTTGGAGACCAAAAGGATGGGGTTCGATTCCCCAAGAGCTGCACGATAGGAGGGGACATGAAAGGAGCCTCATTTGAGTGTCCCCTGGAAAAATCCTTTCAACCCAGAGTAATTTCTGACATGAAAACACACGACTAAATGGTAACATTTATTTCAAAACCCTCCACCCTGATTCTTCTTTTCATATTCCTTTGTCTTCTTTGAAATAAAAAGATGAGTGGTCAAGTGCATAATAGCCTGATGTTGGAATATCTTACTGACAGTGACATCAGCCAAACTATGGTGCCAAATCAAAATATAATTGTTCATTCAAGCTTTTGTGTAGGAATCACACCACTGAATATTTGAATAAATAGATTCATCTTCCAGTGGAGAATAAATGCATGTCTTCTATATGGATATAACCAACAAAGAAAGTGGGAATATTTTCCTTCCAGCTGTCTATGCATACTGGAAGAAATAGCTTCCACCAGCTTGTTGAATTATTTCATCAGCCCTAGCAGAATATTGTGAATATATTACACAGTGCACAGAATACAGCTTTGTCATTCTTTATAAAAATTAAAAGAACGGATGTCAGGGGGGGAAAAAATCTAAGAGACCATCTGCAACTTGTTATTCCTAAATCATATTGTAAGGATGACACACATCAAGGAAAAAATAACAGCTGAAGCAGTGGGGAGGGGAGGCAGAATCTATCAATCTGGAGGGCATCAAGAAACGAAAATGCAGTATACTTTAAAAATAGTAAATATGTCAAACAGCTGCATAAGTCAAACCAGACAACAAGTGGAATTTGAAGAAGTTGCCTATTAATTAGTGCCCATGGCAAGTTATGCAAAACCACTGATCAAAGTGAATTCCTGGCAGGAACAGCAGGAAATAACTTGAAATAAAAAAGAAAGAAGCTAGCATCATAAATATCTCTAGAGTTCTTCTTTCATACGTAAGTTAGCCAGCAGCACCACAGAAAGAGAAATCAGAAAACAAAACAAAAAACAACAACCCAAAAACATTCTAGACATCATTAATAAATTCACTGGACTATTCTGTGTTGAAAATTACAAAGACAGCCTCTCTAATTCTCACAGCTATTCTCGGGCTATTTATTTTAAATGCACCATTACATTTGAGGTTCCCTAGATACAGTACTTTGCTCCAGTAAATCCATCATTGCTTACAATTCTTTCGTGCAAGAAACCTACCTCTCTGCCACTTATGAATGCCTCATATGAACTGTGTCCAGTTAAAAGGATTTGTATTCCCAATCACTTTATGTACTGGTGTGAAAGCAGGACAGTAGAGAAACAGGGCGAAATGACTTGTTTGAAACATGGTGCTGGACAAGAGGTTTGTGGACTTTGAGAAAGATTAATAATTGAGTCCTAGAGCATATTAACCCTGAGCTGTCTCTGGAGGAAAACATGATGAACCTGAGACTGTCTTATTTCAGGAACATTAAAGCATAGCAAATTTTCCTGGAAAAGAGAATAATGCTGGGAAAAGAAGAAGGCAGAAGGAAAAAACAGAAAGGCCACCGGCTTGCATTTGCAAGAGCTGAGAAGGGTTGTTGGGGACAGGACATTTTGGGTCACATAGGTCAGAGACAACTTGACATCACATAACAACAACAACATGACCTCCTGTTTAAAAAGTTTTGTATATATTAAATCATCACATTATTGTGTAACAACAGAGAACATATTTGCTGTCTCATAGACATAACCCCCCCCACACACACACAATTGGCCACTTACAAGGGTGTTTCTCTTAAAGAGCAAACTCACTTAAAGAACAATCCTGTGGAACACATTATGCTCTTTAAGTGAGGTACCACTGTACTCAGAATTCATTATGGGTACAAAGCTTCCATTATATTGCAGAACTAATGGGGATGTCATTACATTAGAGTGCAGGACTAAAGCTGAACTGAACTGCTCACCTATCTGCACTGACTATATTCATAATGTACACAGAAAGAGACTCATCAAAGATTGTGTTATTTTTGAACTGTAATGGCCACCTTGTACCAGCTAATTTTTCTTACACTGGGTTGGGTGAAGGGAACTGCAGAATGAACTCACCAAAAGGTGGCTTCATTTTGGCAGTTTCACATCTGGCCTAAACATGGAAGAAGAAGAAGAATGTACAATGATTTCCTGCAGAAGATTTTGTTGCGCCTGCCTGTTATGCAACTGTCAAAAATGAGGAAAGTGTAAGAAAATATGAGGTGTCAATTCCCATCCAACACACCCAGTCAGATTTTCAGAGCTCTCAGCCTGGATGACTCAATCTGTCAATTTTGCTTTTACCAACATACTTTTTTTTTTACATATACAGTCCTTCTAGTTTGAATATTAAAAATGCTTGAACTCTTGATAAATTATTATCAAAACCAAGCCAAAAAGAAATTTTCAATTCTCCTGGATCCATTCTGACTTCTTCTGGATATTCACTTAGCCACCATGAAGGTGGCAAACCTGGTTGACAGGCAAATGTTATAACTTACAAAATAATGGCATTGTTGATCTGGCAGCTTTTGGCTGAATGAGAAGACACTGCAATTTCAATTATATCACCTTGCAGGAAGCATGACTCAGAATCCAACTAGTAGTTCTAACCAGAATAGACAAATTAAATCAACTGGATTTACCTAAGTGCTCTTTACCATTTGGCTACAGATTCCATGGGACACTTTAGCTGGCAAACTATAATGTAAGAAGGAATAAAATACTGAAATTTTTGAAAAGTTATTTTAGTTTATTTGACTTATACCATACACATCTGGGATACACTCCCACTCTGGGTGGCTCACAATGTTAAAAAGAGCAGAACAGATACCCCTTTTTGAAAGCTACAGAACTTAACATGCCCTCTTGGTGGCAAGAAATTAAAATTGTGCAGCTTCCTGCTGTTGCTTTTGAGAATGACACAATCAAGAATGACACAATTATGTTCCTTATCCCCAGGCCCTTAAATTTTTATTAAGTTTGAAAACAGTCTCAACTGTCCAGGACTATAATACAAAGCAATATATAATTATATTGTCAGGAGGCTGACACAGCTCAGTGGGGTTTACATATCTGGCTGCGAAGTCAGAGGTTGGGTGCTTGAGTTTGGCTGCTTGACAAATGATGGACTCAATCCATAGGGTCACTTTCAGCTCTACAATTCTAAGATTGCAATATAGATAGTATACAATATGAGAAACTAATAAAGGGTTAGGGGACGGGTCCTCATGCGTTGCTATATTGGGTTGAGTGTTTCCTTAAGCAAAATTGAAGAAAGATTCCTGAACAGATAAAAGTGTCTGAGGGAAACCCTGGCCTATTTTTCAAGATTGAAAATGATGTGCGTGTGAAAGAAGAGTCCAATATATGCCTGCTTCTGAGGGATGTTCAACTATGAAGTTACCTGCTTACTTTCAAAGTTCATAACTTAGAAAAGTCCATAATTGAGAAAAGGATATCTACCTCTCTCTTAATTTCTGCACATTTCTCATGTCAAATTCATTCATAGTCAATTCTCTCCCTCCTTCCCCTCCATTAAAAAACCCCCACTGAAACTGTGTGGCTCAGTATGATGGATGTATGATGTGATGAGTGAAATAACACTGATTGAGGAAAAACACAGATTAGAGTACAGTGGACGAAATTATGGGGAGCACAACTGTTGAATGTAAATGGGAAATGTAGCTAATCTCTATGAAAAAAGGGATATTTCTACAACAAATGCAAGAAATCAAGCTCTACAAATGTTTATTTCATCATTATAATAATACTGGTAACTCAGCTCCAGCACCAGAACAATTCTGGGGCAATTGGTGAGTCTGGCAGCTAGCATTTTCATGACTGATTTCCCAAATGCCCTGGAGAAATGCTGCATCAGGAGCATCATTTGAAATTGAAACTGTGGTTTGCATGTGGTTTGACGGCAGTGATATTAATGCCAACAAATCATCCATGGCAGGAAGGGGGAAAACATGCCCTGGCAAGGGGCCCTTTACAAACGTGGATCAACACTATTTGAGTGCAGAGGGGGAAAGTATTTTGAAGAAGAGGGGACAAGCAAGACACTTACCCCACCTGCTTATCCCATGTAAAAAGAGACTGTGAAAACAATAGCACAAATGCAACTGTTTGGAAAATCTTTCTGGAATTTAGCTAAGTACAAACAATTGTTTGTGATCAGCATGAGCAACAACAAATGTAGAATGGTGCTCACTTTGTGTTTCTTTGTCAATTTTTGTGTTCAACTGTGCAATCCAGGGCTATGAAATATTTGCTGCCAATTGTTCAAATTGCTTGTTTCCTGCAACTTCCGTAATTCAGTCATCAGTTCTACTCAGGTGTTACTTATGTGTTTACAGCTAACATGGGTAAAGGCAAGCATTCCAGCTTCCTCCCCCCACTCTTTGCTCTCTTGTACATGGAAGGTGACAAGTCTGAACAGACAATTCTCTATTTTTCTTGGAGGTTCTCTGTGTGAGTGGAGAACCTGCTTTTCTAGCACCCATATGTAACAATGGGTTTCCTCCACTGGGCAAGGGTAGAAGTGGAAAGACTAGGCATGTCCCACCTATAGTGACTATAAAGATTAATAATGCAAATGTTTAGGGAAAAGTCTGAACAGTGATATTGACAAAATGACCAGAGTCCTCAGACTGTGTTAAAGTGACTTCCCCCTTCAGCACTTCATTAATAAACAGCACAAACAGGATAAGCCTTCTGGCCCTGTATTGCAGTCAACTCAGTAATACTAACCCTCCGCCCGCCAAGAAAAAAACCCATTAATATTTAATTACTACTTGAATGCAATGCAAATGAATTAATTACAAATTATTTCTGGCATGCTAACCACCTCACTGATATGCTACTGTCCATAAATTTTGTTCTTTACAGGTCTTGTGCTACCCTCCCACTTTCTGAAATGACAGGCTTGGAACAAGTTCCATCCCGAACATAAGAAACTGGACTCTCCTCCTGCCGCTCCCTCACAGTCATCCTGGCAAAGATAGCCTGAACTCCATTCTGCAGGCCACGATGTTCTCTCGTGGTGGTGGGAGGCTTACGCATGCTTGGGTAGGCTCCCAGGTCTCAAAGTCTTCTGTGTGCTCTAACGCTGCGATCAGGAAGTAAGGCCCAGGCTACCATCATTTTCAGGTTAAAGAAAGGCCAGAAGATGAGAGATCCATGACTGATACCTGGCTCAGCCATTTATGAGACTCGGCAGTGGTGGGATTCAGCAGGTTCGCCCCAGTTTGCCAGACCCTGTAGCAGAAATTCTGGTTGACCCCCCTTCTGCCCATCCAAGCATTTGAAATAAAGTAGTCCTAATAAGGGGGCAAAGCAGGGCTTTTTTTCCCCCTGGCCATGCCCACCATACCACTCCCACAGAATAGGTAGTAAAAAAAATTAAACCCCTCCACTGAGCGTTGGTACACATTTATGACATGACGCACACCAAGGCATCGAGATCCATATATAGGCCTAGCACTTTATCAGACGTGTTTTGGGGGCCCTGAAGATTCTGTTAAGTTTGTAATGGAAGGCCCCTCAACTCAAATTAGATAGAGACTCATAGCAGTCACAAAAACTGGCAGAATCCCCAAGCATAATTTGTAACACGTCGTGTTACTGCACACATGATTTGTCAGATATCCCTGACAGAAGACATTGCCGTATAGTGATCCATTATGGGGAAAAGAAGGCAAATCATCCAAGTTGAACTCTTAACATCTGGCAAACTTGCACAGAAAGTTTCCTGCTTTACGGGACAGCAGACATGGAAATGAGATCACTCCAGTGACCATCTGCTTTTTAAATGCTATCTCTTGATGTTCTTAATTGATACAAAACATTAATCCAAAAGTCTGAAAGTCCATGAGATGCCGTCTGTGAAAGCCTGTGGGAAATACCATTTTAAAAGGTGCTTATTTGGCAGACCCCCAACACACACACTGTTCTATCTAGCAAAGGACGCGATGTGGATCAGCGAGCAAAGAACAAAAATAATTAAAAGATAACTCCCTGTCTGCATATTCTGCAACATGTCTGGGCAAGATCACAAGGAAGTAGAATAGATTTGTCCCTGGCATGAATGAACAAATGAAGGTTTCTAAAATGTTCTTCTCACAAAAGAACAGTCTGAAAATTACTTGGGGCAGGGATCTGGATGGTGCATACAAGAGGTGCCCAAACATTTCCCACCAGGGGCTTGAGCATGCCCCCTCAGACAGCTGAGCAGGCCCGTCATATGGTTCCTCCTGGCAGTGGCGTTGTTGTGGTGTGAATTCACCAAGTGTTTTGGGGCATTTTTTCTGCCTCCACTGCTTCCCATGGGTACAGGAGCAAGGGCAGCACATTTTCACCCCTTTTTTTAAAAAAAAAAATTGCTGTGTTTTGCAGCATTTTGGTCCATTTTGTGCCCAGTTTCTGCACTTCTAGTGGCGGTGGGGCACTTCTGGTGATGGTGGCAATCAGGCCCTCAGGCCGTATCTTGGGCACCCCTGGTGTATACTAATGCTTGTGACTGCCTACTTTGTCACATTGGATTGAAGTCTAGTGGACCAGGTCACAAGATTTTTGTTGTTGTTCAGTTCCACAGTCGATTCCGACTCTTTGCGACCCCATGGACCACCGCCCTCCAGCTATCCCTGTCCTCCACCATCCTCTTCAACCTGCCGAAGTCTGTGCCCATTGCGTCTACAATACCATCTAGCCATCTCATTTTTGGCCACCACCTTCTTCTTTTGCCCTCCACCTTTCCCAGCATCAAGGCTTTCTCAAGTGAATCCTCTCTTCTCATTTGATGTCCAAGGTACTTTAGTTTCATCTTTACTATTTGCCCTTCAAGGGAGCAGTCAGGGTTGATTTCTTCTAAGATCGACCTATTTGTTCTCCTCGCTGTCCAGGGGACTCTCAAAACTCTCCTCCAGAAATTCTTTTGATTCCCACTTGACATCATACCAGCTTTTTTTTTTTTTTACCATTTTTCATTATTTTTAAAGTCTTCTCTTGACAGCACTGCAAAAACTGTATTTGTTTTTGGGTTTTATTTTGGTGATTTCTTATTTTCGGTGAATTGCAATTGTGCTGCAATATTATTTGAACAGCTTTCTTACATAGTGAGAAAGTTCATTTGTCGAACCCAACACTGTCAGCTCATACAGATTAATTTTTCAAAGTGGTAGCTGGGTTAGTCTGTGCAAGTATATCAGACAGATACCACAACAAAACAAAAAAATAAAGACAAAATGTTGTGGCAACTTAAAAACTGCTACATTTTAATGTTAGCTTTCATGGATCAAATCCACTTCTTCAGACATAAGAGTGAGACTGCATGACAATAATTTATAGATGGCCCTATGACCAGGTGGGGGGTACAAAAGGACACAATGGTTTGTTAGTATAGTGGTTCCCAATTTGGGACTCATTTCCCACAGGGGGACTTCAATTCCCAGAAGCCTAAATCAGGACATTGGCTGATCAGTCCTTTGGGGAATTGACTTCTTAGGCTGCTAGGAATTGAAGTCCCCAAACCAAAATTTGGGAAACACTGGTATAGTAGATACAACTGCAAATCATTGTGGCTTTTTAGACTTGGTAATTAATGACCGATAATCCCTGTTAGCTGTTGTGCTGTGTGTGTTGTTGTTGTTGTTTTCCTGACAGTAAAGCACCCTGAGTCGCCATGGCGAGTGGGCGGTGATATAAATCTAAATAAATAAATCAGATTTATTCCTCAAAAAATTCTGTAAAGTGGCAAAATAGTTAGTAGAAAGGCATAAGCATTGTGGCTTTCAAAATTTGCATTAATGTGCAAAATAATTGATGGACATAAATCAGGCATCAGGAAAAACAGTACACAGAAACCTCTGTCAATTAGCTGTCATTAATCATCGGGGATTACATAAATCTGATGTTACGACTAATAGGACTTTTGTCATTCAATTAAGAATGTTGATCTAGATTTTCTTTTCTAAGAACAAAAACAACCTCCCCCCAAAACCAAGCTACAGAACAACTTGGAAAGGAGATAAGATGGACTTGTGAGTGAACAAACATGAAAGGTACTTGGGCTGGAAATAAATTGATTCAATCACACACCTCTTTAAATGTGCACAAGGTATGTGTGATATATGATGCAGTGCAGGGATTCTCAACCTGCAGCCCATGGGTTAGATGCGACCCTTGGCACCATTTCTCATGCCCCCCCAACCGCCTCCACCACACCAGGAAGTGACATGTAGTGGAGGAAGGGCAAAATGGCCACATGGCCCATGAAGCTGTCTGAGGGAGTGTGACCCAATGGCCCCCGGGTTAAAAAGGTTGAGAAAACCTGGTGTAGTGTGTCTAGTCGCTTTTAAACCTGAGATGTTTGTAAAGTTACACCCTTGACTTGTTCTTAAGGTTCCCAGTCCTTTACAGGGGAAACAAAGCAAAACAAAGGCATTAACAATATTCCACTTGATATTAGTGGGAACATTCAAGTTTTCCCCAGGCAGAATAAGAATTGCTAGCTACTGCAGATAAGCTGCTGATAACTTCTTTTCCAAAAAAACAAAATATCAGAAAAGCCATTTGTCATGACAAATTATGCATTTCATCTCGATTGTGATTGTTGAAAGAACTTCCTCTCAATTTATAACTCTATCCCCTTGGTGATATGCAAAATGAAGCACAACACAAGGTCAAATTAGACTGCATTTAAATAATATACAATTATTTTTTTCTTAAAAATAAAAGAAACTTGAAGTTAAGGAATATTGAGCAAGAAACATTGGGACAGCTGAGGCCTCAGATTACAAGGTAAACTGAATAGGTTGACAGAAATTTGACCCAAAGGAGCAGCATCCTTTGGATCCTCATGGCAAACTGGTTAAATCATTTAACAATATCGCCCTGAACTTTCAAGACTTAAGTTCTGCTCATTTTCAGCCCAGTGAACTGTCTCCCACCCACTGACATAACTGCAAATGATTATCCAGTCTGTTAGACTAATGAGATTCAACACTGTTGGAATAGACACAGTCCAGCTGTTGCAGGTATTTCGCATGTCGTGGAGTTTGAGTCAAACAGTGTGATATAACGTCATACGGGGGGGGGGGGGAATTGAAGGGGTAGCCATTTTTGCACAGGTCAACCCTACGATTAGACACACTGAGGAGACTATTTCAGGCAGGCAGGTTGTGAATAAACGAAAGAGGCTCCTATTTAATTTCTTGTTACTGGTTTGTATTGCCCATAAGAAGATCCTGTGAGGATTTCTGGCACTTTAGGCAAAAGGACTTGGCCTGCCTTGGGTCTTACTAGGTGCCTTAATCTATAGAGAGAACACTTGATGCTGTACTTCAGGTAATAAATTGTTTTTGGAGAACACTGTATCTTAAGACTTTAATAGAGAAATAAAGCTCCTTGTAGTGAAGAGTCTTACATCAGGCTGGTTCTGACATAAAACTAAGCCGTAGTTTAATGTTACAACAAAGAGCCTAACTTTCTCCTGGGTTCAGACATATTCCCTTCCCCCCAGCTTCTTATCTGGCAAAGCTATAAATGTGGAAATATCCCATTCTTATTTTTAATTCTCTATGGTTTCCTCTGCCCTTCAAAGACAGGCAAACTGTGTTATGTATTACCCAGAGTTACAGAAAACAAGCCACAGTTGATTCATAGTTCATATACTGGACCACCATTTTACATCCTCCATAAAACCTTGGACGTAGTGCTGTGCTGTGGCATAGTGGAAGAAAGGCCTTGACCAATGCTGCCCCATACCACGGCAGAAGCAAACTTATTTTTGTTATGAGCAGCAGAGATAAAATGAAGAGGATCAGGAATATTATGAGAAGCGTTGGTTCAGTTTTATTATCTTCATGCAAAAATGCTTTAAATTAGTTGTGATGCAAAATATTGTTTTGGGCACATGCAGGGATTTTTATTTTTGAAATAATCTGACACTGATATTATAATACAAAAAGGCTGTAGCACCCCCCCCCCCGCAGCCCTTTAATAAGCAGTTTCTTAGGGAGTATGAGATGATTACTATTTGAGAAATTCTGGGTAAATAAAACAAATAGCAGGTGATGAAAAGGTGAAAGAATACAGACCTATTATTATGAGAAGTAAATGAGCAAACAAATTCCAGGGAATTACAAAAACAAGGTCAGATTAGTTTGTTTGGGTTAACGATGATTTGCGAAAACAGAATGAGACTCACTACTCAATGACTGGTAATTAAATTGGCTACTATTTAACTTCATTATCAACTGTGAAAATATTGGAATTCCAAAATACCAGCTGGCTTATCAAACCTACCAGTGCAGGACAGCCTGGGAGGACTCTAGACTTCATTAGTAGTCCATATTATTATATGTAGCCTAGACAGGACTCTGAGGAAAGTTATTTCCTCCCTGGGGCACTTAATATTTATCAAGGAAACAACATGATAGAGTTCACTTTACTAAAATACACAGTTGCTCACCTTACAGACTCGGCCAACTCGGGAAAGGATGGTTTTGTCAGAGGTGCTGCTATCTTGAGCAATTTCTCGGAAAAAGAAATAGATTTTGTCATCATCTGGGTTATACGTGTCTGGGATTGGGAAGATTCCAATAAATTTTGCTCCTAAAAGGAGAGAAAAAAAGTAAAAATGTGACTATATTTTCCAGGCCTTCTGAGAAGATGCAAAATATTGGAACAAGTACAGATGTAACATTTACTCATACCTAACAGTGGGTAGCTATAACAAGAAAAGGGATATACCTGTTCTCAGGTTCTGCACTAACCCACCTCCCATTTCTCTTACTTTTGAGGTTCCTATCTAAACCAAATATCAGCCTTATGTCTATATGACAAACTGAAATAGAATGTAAGATGTGCCAAGGGAAGTACACAAGACAAAAGGGAACAATGAAAAGATTAAGCAACAAGACTTGCTGGAATACATAGAAAGCAGAATATTACTATAGAAAGATAGCCACACATTACTGGCGAAAGACATTTTGCTGCCTGAGGAAAAAGACTAGGAGATGTCCCGTTTGATGTACAGAAGCTAACTTGACTTGCATTTAAAAACACATTTTTGAATACATCAATGAATTGAGTTTATTTCACTTTTTCAGAAAGTACTGTAAAATCCCCTCATTCTCTGTGTACATTTTGGCAGAATGAAGCTCTCATTGAATGTCACATCGTTTGCCCTTTTCTCAAATCAAATCAAATCAATGAAAACAAAACATTTTTTAATGAAATGACAACTGTGTTAGTCTGTGCAGACATATCAGATAGTAAACAAAACAAAACAAAATGCCTAAAATATTCTGTTCCTTCAGCACTACAAAGGGAAAATCCTGAAATGTTGCAAAGAATATTCCCAAACAACATCAATTCCATTCCTGTTTTTTATGGCTTAGACTTGTTCTTCATCCTTAATTTTTTTTTTGTTCTTTCCCATGCTACCATCTTTATTTTGTCCTCTAAAGCAGTGGTAGGTTGTCAAAATTCCCGCTACCCCACCGTGACATCATGGACATTGTGGGCGTAGCTGACGTCATGATGTCATGATGTCGTGGGCGGAGCAAAAAATATTTTTTTAAAAAAAGTCTGTGCATATGTCAAACCTCCATTTGACGCATGCACAGTTCTTTTTTTAGTGCACATGCATCAAACCTCTATTTGACGCATGTACACTAAAAAAATAGAACTGTGCATGCATCAAACGGAGGTTTGACGCATGTGCAGTTCTAGGCAGCCATTTTGGCTGCACGGAAATACATTTTTGGAGGGGGCCGGAGAGGCGACCAAACCGGTCGCCCAGGGTTTTACCACCACCACCACACGGCGACGCCTCCTGATGGGGTGCTACCAGTTCAGGTGAACTGGTCCAAACCGGTAACATCCCATCACTGCTCTAAAGTCCTTTGAATAGTTTTCAGCCTCATGATTGTGAAAATACAGTTATCTTCATGTTCCAGGAAAAATTTGTGGGATGTAGAATAGCTGAAACAGTCCTTAAACATACTAGATATCTTGCCAACTTCTATTTAGGTGGACATCATCATCTTTTCTGGACCTAGATGGAGACTAGGTCAACCAAAATCTCCCTCACCACTGATAATTGCAGGAAATTCATGTCTATTCAGAGTAAGCCCATCACGAACATCTATTCTGAGAGACTGCAGCTTTCTGAGATCTCACAGAAGTATTTCCTCCACCTTTTGTCCTTTAGGATCCGTTTCACAAGAGATTGCAGTTATTAAAACTGGGAATTTCTTTATGCAAAGAAAAGTGTGTTCTTTATGTTCAATGCAGATGCTCAGTGGAGCTTCCCTTACAGTGAAAAGAGTCAGTCTGATTTTTTAATACTATGAGAACATATTATTTTAAAAATTCCTTAGTAATGGATGTCTCATTCTAGCAAGCAATTTAATACTAATTATTCAATTACATGCATGTATACTATTTTTCAAGCATGGCCAAAAAATGAATGGGTAGTTAAAGCTCATGTGTCTATATGTCTACACATCTTTATTTTTCTTGATTAAAAATATATAACCAGCCAATTTCCTAATACCAAAATAAACTGAATATATAAACACTATGCCATTTTAACAGTATCATTTTAACTAAGCAGAACACGATTACATTGGAAATCTCTTCAGCTCATGCTGTTGCAATTGCACAGAAATTTGAGAAGAATTCAGCTTGAGTATTTGATCAAATGTATTGCATGCCAAAGTCCTGTTTAGAAATCACTTGAGTAATGTGTCAATATGAGTACAAAGGAAGTTCATATCTCCAGGACCAGATCAACTGTATCCAAGGATATTAAAGGAACTGACTGAAGAGATCTCAGAACCACTGCCTATCATTTCTCTAAAATCATGAAGGATGGGTGAAGTGCCAGATGATTGGAGGAGGGCTAATGTCCTCCTCTTCAAAAAAAAAAAAAAAAAAGGCCTTAAAGGAAGAACTGGGGAACTACAGACCAGGCAGCCTGAAGTCACTCCCAGGGAAAAGTTTGGAGATTATAAAGCAGTCGCTCTGTAAGCAACTAGAAAACAATGCAGTAATAACTAGAAGCCAACATGGATTTTTTAAAAAAACAAATCCTGCCAGGTGTATCTGATTTCATTTTTCAATTGGATAAGTCCATGGTGGACAGTAGGAATGCTGTTCATGTAATGTATCTTGATTTCACAAATCCTTTGACAAAGTGTCCCATGGTATTCTGATTAGCAAACTAGCTGGGTGTGGCCTGGATAGCACAAGTGTCAGGTAGATATACAGTTGGTTACAGAATTGTACTCAGAGAATTCTTATTAATGGCTCCTTCTCAAGCTGGGAGGAGTTAACAAGTGAAGTACCACAAGGTTCAGTCCTGCTCCCTGTACTCTTCAACATTTTCCTAAATGAATTCGATGAAGGAGTGGAGGGGATTCTCATCAAATTTGCAGACAACACAAAACTGGCTGGAATAGCCAATACCTTGGAAGACAGGAGAATTCAAACCAATATTGATAGGTTTGAACACTGTGAGATGTAAAACAGCTTTAAAAACATTGAAAGCAGGAATAATTGCTCTAAACATCTTTAAAGCATTCGACACAGTGGAATGGCAATTACTGGGGGAAAAAACTAATTCAGAATATGGGATTTCGACAGAGATGCCAAGGGGTGATAAATCAATTGTACTTAAAAAAAATCAAGCTTCTACAATTGTTAATGATAGAATAACAGAGAAAATAAATATAAACCTAGGAACAAGGCAAGTTTACTCTCTATCTCTACTAATGATTGGAATCTTAGCCAATGTAATAAGAAGAGATGAGTGTATAGAAGGAATAAGCAAAAAACAAACAAAAATTAGTCTCTTTGCTGATGATACCCTATTAAAATTTTTAAAAATCCTAAAGAAGCAATACAGTAATACCTCAGATAACGCGACTCAGGGCGGATTATAACCAATATACAATACAGTAGTACCTCGGATAACGCTAAGACTTGGTTCCACAAGTCTTGGTGTTATCCGATTTTTAGTGTTATCCAATCCATGTTAAAATCCTATGGGATGGATCGGATAATGTTAAAGCTCCATAGAGATACATTGTAACCGCACAGGCTTTAGCGGTTGTTATCCGATCCATCCCATAGGACCTTAACGTTATTTGATCCAATTCTCCTCCCCAGATTTTATTCAATTATAGAATTAAAAAAAAGCTTGAGACTAAAGTGAAATCCTATTTTAAATATTTGGGAACATATATACAGTCAAACCTCGCGTAAAGAGTGCCTTGTTAAAAGAGTAACTCGCTTAAAGAGCAGAATTTTCTCTGAATCTTCGTTTCGCTTAACAAATAAAACCAACCAAAAACTCGCTTAACAAATAAATTGGGGTTCGCAATCCCCCCCCCCACAATGGGTCACTTACAATGGTGTTTCTCTTAAAGAGCAAACTCATTTAAAGAGCAATCCTATAGAACACATTATGTTCTTTAAGCAAGGTACAACTATATCAAACAAGATACAAGATCTGAAAATATTAAACTTTGACCAGTTAAAAGAAAACTGTAAGAGTTTAATTGAAAAATATAAAACGATAAACCTGTCATGTTTTGGGAGGATTACAATCTGCAAAATGAATATTTTACCAAAAATAAACTTTTTATATGAGATGGTACCAATAAAACTCACTGAAAAAGAGTTAAAACAATGGCAAGATATAATAAAAAAAATTGTACTGCAGAAAAAAAAACAAGAAAAAATAAAAAGTTATAGTATGAACCTCAGAGGAAGGGAGGATTATGCATCCCAAATCTAAAAAATTACTACATGGCAAATCAGTTTAAAAGGATTAGAAATATTGTAACAGAAGAATTAATATGGAGAGATGATGAGTCTATAGAGTTGAAGGGTGACTACAAGGAGTATTTTTAAGAGAGTAGATAACAAAGTAATAAAAGGAATTCAAAATCCATTCTGGTATAATCTAGAAATATGGCAAAAAAAATCGATTTTAGTCCAGGGATTTTACCATTTACCAAAATAGAATTAGAGAGATTTGCAGATAATTCTAAGAAGGAGACAGTAAAGAAAGTAGATAGAATAGGTGCAGCAAGATTAAGAGATTGGTTGGATAAAACGCTCAATAGAAAGGATAGGGAAAAGATATTTAAGGAAATTAACCTGTCGTGATTCAATAGGTTACAGTTGGAGAAGTGGACTAAATATTGGCTAAAGCAACATGGTAATTGCAGAAAGTTAAGCAAGTTTAAGGAATGTATAGTCCAGTTTTGTTCCTAACAACAAAGGGTTTAAGCAGCAAGATCTTCAAATTATTAACAGAGAATGTGGAGGCACAAAAAACATTAATTATAATATTAATTATAATTATAATACTGTCTATAGAACTACAGTATAAGTAAGTCCCAGAATAGCTGGGCTTTGGAAACATCACTAAAACGGGCTTTGGAAACATCACTATAATGGGCTTTGGAAACATCACTATAGCAAGAAATAAGAAGGAAATTATTATAACCATGGTATGTATGGTTGTGAGAGCTGGACCATTAGGAAAGCTGAGCGCAGAAGAATAGATGCCTTTGAGATGTGGTGTTGGGGGAGAGTTTTGAGAGTCCCCTGAACAGTGAGGAGAACAAATAGGTCAATCTTAGAAGAAATCAACCCTGACTGCTCCCTTGAAGGTCAAATAGTAAAGATGAAGCTAAAGTACTTTGGACCTCCAAATGAGAAGAGAGGATTCGCTTGAGAAAGCCTTGATGCTTGGAAAGGTCGAGGGCAAAAGAAGAAGGGGCCGGCCCAAGATGAGATGGCTAGATGGTATTGTGGAGACAATGGGCACAGAGCTGAGTGAGTTGAGGAGGAGGATGGTGGAGGACAGGAGTGCCTGGAGGACAGTGGCCCATGGGGTCGCAAAGGGTCAGAATCGACTGTGTGACTGAACAACAAATAGAGCTATGAGAGTACTTATTGTTAAACAATGGAAAGTATATTGTGAAATTGAGCTGGACAATTGGTACAAAGAACTATGGAACATTGTGATGAATGACAGACTAACATGTGAATTAAAGTTTTAAAAGGATCAACAAAAATAAATGACTTCAAAGAGATTTGGGGAGAATTTGTAGAGCATGTCTTCATTAAAGTGAAAGGAACAAAACTGGAACAGGAACACGTGAAGTTTTGTGAAGTTGAGCTGAATATATAGAATTTTGATAATAGAAATAAAATAATCATAAATTGTAAATATATAGATGGTGGGGATCACAGAGATGTTTGTTTTGTTAAGTGCGGTTACAATGGTATCTCTATGGAGCTTTAACGTTATCTGATACATCCCATAGGATTTTAACATGGATCGGATAACTTTACTTTTTACTTTACTTTACTATTCATATTTGCTATCCCGCCCCAATCAGGCAAGCCCGAATCTGGGCGGCTTACAGCATAGATTAAAAACATATCAATACTAAATAAATACTAAAGCCCAATACTAAATACACTTTAAAGACTACCTGCTATATTTTCACTGTTAGCTTTCATGGATCAAGTCTGATGAAGTGGAGTTGATCCACGAAAACTAACAGTGAAAATATAGCAGGTAGTCTTTAAAGTGCTACTGTGTTTTTTATTTTATTTTATTTGGTTTATTTTGTTTTGTTTTCTGAGATGCCTCAATATAAAATATAATTAATAATTTTTTTTAAAAGCATTTAAACATCTACTTCAAGGTTTGTGTATAAAATTATCATTTTTCCTATGTTTGTGGTTTTGGCTTTTGCTGCAGTGGATGTAGATAACAAAGGTTTTATAGAGAAAATTTTTTAACAGGAATAAAAAAATGGGTACTTCAATTTAGGAAATCCTTTGAATATTCCTGTAATGTCTTTTAAGCTGCACAGTAGTTTTATGCTCAGAAGTGAGAGATCCTATTATGAGAGTAAGAAGTCAACCCCAAAGTTTCCAAACAATCCAGAGAATGCTTTTGTAGGTATAAATTAAAACATACATTAATTCAGTGGTGGGCTCAAAAAAATTTTTACTACCACACTGTGGGTGTGGTATGGTGGGTGTGGCCAGGGGGGAAGCCCTGCATTGCACCCGAATTAGGACTACTTTATTTCAAAACTTGGATGAGCCATAGAGGAGCCAGCCAGAATTTCTGCTACTGGTTCTGGTGAACTGGGGTGAACCTGCTGATGCTCACCACTGCATTAGTTCCAACAATATGAAAAATAAGTGTTCAGAATAACAGAGGAAGAACAAAGCATCATGTCTTTTATAAAGCAACCTATCTCTACATTTTTTCCTGATATACATTCCTTCCTTGCTCCATAGTCTCAAATATTCACAAAAACTGTATGAAACAACTTGGATATCATGCTATAAATCTAAATAAATAAATAATTTTTTTAAGGATGCAGCATTTTCTAAATTCTAATAGGTACAAACCAGTTGTGCATCCAAAATATACATTTAAGTTAAGATGCATACCTTTTCTTCAACTTCCATCTGGCCTGCACAAGCTTTTGAGGAAACATCCTTGAGTCTGGATGTTGTAATCCTAATTTGTCCAAATAAATATGTCTTGCTTGGTTTTTCAAGACATGAAGGCAAATAAGGACAACTAGTAAATATCTGTATGCTAGTGATGTGAACAGAACCCCAGCCCATTCTGTGGTTGAACAAAAATGCACAGAGTGGGGCTAACCTGCCCTATGCCTTTTTCAAAAGACTCTAATCTTGTCCTTGTCCTGGTCTAAGACTGCATTTTCATGTTCCCAGTTCTCTGTCAAGAAGACCCTGTTCCTTTGACTGGAAGAATACAAATGGAAAAGCCAAGTCATAGATCTGTTTTGGCAGGACATGCAGCCACCACTGATCTTCTAGAGAGCTGGGTTTTCTGCTTTATTTTCACTTTCCTCCTCCCTTCCTCTACTTCCAAGAGAATGACTCAACCAGCTCCCTGGGATAGCCAGTAGGAAGGGAATGAGGGAGAGAATTTAAAAGGGCAAGTGGGAAAGCCTTGTTGATTTCTTCTTACAAGGCCAATAACGTGTTCTTCTACATTTTCCATTTGCTTTCTACATTTGCTGCACAACAGAGTGAGCTCCCGTCTCTGTCCCAGCTCCTGCCAACCTAGCAGTTTGAAAGCAAGAAACTGGAATTAAATAGGTAACAGTGTTCCATGGACACTAATGTCAAGTTATGCCTGCCACATGTCCACAGAAGCATCTGCAAAAGCAGACAGTAAGGGCTCTTTGGTTATAAATGGAGATGAGCACCAAACTCTAGAGTTTGATATGACTGATTTTTGAGTAAGGGTGACCTTTACCTTTAAAGTAGTTTAAAATACCTTTGATAAATAAATGTTGAAAGTAAGTCAATGTTGCTCATTATACTTAAATAATGAGTATAATATATATACTTAAGTATATTGAACACTTAACTTGTGAATACTAGTTATACTGTATTACTTATTGCAAGAAATAATCCATTTACTGGTAACTGTTACTTGTAACTAGTTACCTCCAAGTTCTGTCTCAGACACACCAGTAAGCATAGAGTCTCCATTAATTTGACCAGTAATTTGTCACAGTTGGGGATATTGCAGTGGATATGCATGTCTATGTTCCGCTGCCTCTGCCATGGTTGTCAAGGCATCATTCTGCCCAGGGTTCAAGGCATTTACTTACAGAAAAGCCAAGCTTTTGCAAGCTTGGACCTTAGCAGCTGAACTATACCTAAGGAGGCTTCTGACTGAACCATAATCCAGACTTTTACTGTGGGGCAAATCAGATTCTGGACTACAAAACAAAAACACCTTCCATAACAGGATGTTTACTCTCTTACCATTGAGCCAATAATGTTCAGAAATATCACTCCTGATGTAATGCTGGTCTTGCGATGAGCCTAGAGAACGTGTTAAAGCAGTATCTTTGCCAAGGAAATCAGAAGCAGTCCCAGAGTAAAGGAATTCATCTGTAGATAAAACAAACAAACAAACAAACAAAAATCAAAATTCTGGCCTTAGAGAAGGCTAAGATTTTTGTTTTTTCTTAATGTATATGTGCTCATGCAGTTATACAGTCTTTAAAAATGTAGATGTTGATTCATTCCCTGGAGCTGATAATCTTCAAATGTTAATAAATCTGCTTTCTGTTTCAAGAAGTGAAAATCAAACTTTCATAAAAAGACCATGCTCTAGACAGGAAGGCTACAGGCTCTCTTCCTCAGTTCACTGCTGGTTTTTGGGTATGTGGTGGGAATGTTCCCCCTTATTCTTGCTTCAAAACGAATGACAGCTGACAATGGGGGAAAAAACATAAAACCCACAAGGTTAAATCTACTGTATTTGCTGGTGCAGAAGACGACTTTCCCCCCCTGAAAAACATGCCTCCAAGTTGGGGGGAGGGGGGTCGTCTTATACGCCGGGTGCACTTCAGTTGGGATAGACATAGCTGCCCATAGTGGCCTCCCGATGCTCCCCCGGTGCCCATAGTGGCCTCCTGATGCCCACCCACCTCATTCTACATGCCATCCAGTATCGCGCGGTATCCAGCGTGGCTGCGCCGAGCATCAGCAGCGAGACAGCCTTTTTGGCGTGACCGGCCCGTTCTGCTTGGTGGGAAGCAGCGGTGCTCTGCCCCGCCCCATGTCTACGCAGAGCTCGCACCTGCGCACTTAAGCACTAATGCGGGCCACAGGGAGATGTTGAAATCAAATCTGATGTTCTTTTATGTTTTATTTGGTGTGTGGAAGGTGTGCGGAAGAGGGGGTAGTCTTATACAATGAGTATATAACAAATTCTATATTTTGAGTGGAAATGTTGTGGGGTCGTCTTATACGCCCAGTTGTCTTATATGCCGGCAAATACTACTCAGTAATGTAGGTATATGAGCGTCTGGCCATGTTATCCTGCTATGGTAATAGAATAGACCATACGTCCACAACACTGAGTGTCAGGTGGTGGTTAACCAACCTGACAACCATGAGGACTAATGGCCTTGGTTGGCAAAGTCCACAGGGAAGGGTGATGATCCCCAACTGGATTAAATCCCGCTTGAATCTATCTTGATGGAGGGCAGCAGCCTCATCAATCCTGGCCCGGGGCTGAGGAGGACTTTGTGTGCAAAAAGGGCTCCTCAGGACCAGAAAGTGACTCGCGGAACTGGCTCAGTGGTACTATGAGTGTCAGAAGGCAGATGAAAGGCCACTGCATTATATTCTCAGGACATCTTCATGGCTGATCGCCATGAGGATTCAAACAAAACACATTTTCTGTATTCACATTCTTCATCTTCTATCATGTTTTCGTTTTGGAAACAAATAGAACTGGTTAGTTTTTTTTTTAAAAAAAGAGTAATTTTTGGACAAAATACTTCATCATGTATGATCACAGCACACTCTGAAAGCCAAAAATCACAATGAAGTATGACTGGTGTAATTAATGTCTCCTAAATGGGAGGAACACTCATTGACTGATAAAGTAAGAGGCTTGAAAGAAACAGCCCATCCTTGCTTTAACCCCTGATGACAAGAGCCTTTCCACACCTGGCTTGCTCTTTGATCTCCTTGCACATCTGTTATTTCCTAAGTCATATGGAATATAGAATAACAGTGGCATGGAAAAAAATAGTGCACTTGGGTACCCTTTCTAAAGTCGATAAGAAAAGGCGTTAAAGCAGGCAGCCTCTTCATGTAAGTACCCACAGGATATGTTTTTAGTTAATGCCATTCAATTACCACCCTTTCTTTTTGAAGGTTGGCTCACTTCTTGTACTTCCTCCATATGATCCATCTAGACCAGGGGTTCTGGCCTGTAGGCCAGATCCAGCCCAATATGCCATTTTATGTGCCCCCACCCCTCCAAGGTCATTTGAGATACAAAATGGATGCCCATTTGAAACTGTTAGGACAAAATGCTCCACACACACACACAAATCATGCAGGCAAATGGCCCTTGAAGCTGACTGAGAGAGCATGACCCGGCCCCAGTTTGAAAAGATTGGGAACTCCTGTTCTATACAGTTACTATTTCTGCCTTTCCTCATAAAAGGATCTGGAGAAATTTCAAGGCATGCCAGAAAGTTTCAGTAAGACTGATCAAGGGAAAATGTGAGTGTGCCACTAGCAACAGAAGGAATAATGTCCCAGAGAATTCACACATGTGTGTGGACTTCACTAATTCTAGTCTTGGAATATCAGAAACAAGTCTACTTCTGTTTCATTGATTCCATCAGTGGTGCCCAAACCTTTTTGTTCTGCAGACCAGTCCCACCCCTGACACACAGCTGCAAGGGCGGGAGGTGGGCTTCCCCCCCCCCACTCTGCTGTCAGTTTTTATGTCAGCAGCAGGAGCAACAGTGATGACACTTTGTCCTGGCTGCTCTGAGCAACCTCTGGCCAGGTCCTGTCCCCTCTGCAGCTTTCACCAAAGCCAATCGCCACAGTGGGGATATTTTCGGAGCCTCCTCTGTTTCAAAATCCACAGCGCTGGAAGGGTAAACCTGGTGTGCTGCTGTGACATCATCCCGGATGCACCAGGGCACTCTCCTAGCACCACAGATTTTGAAAAAAAAGAGGAGGCTCTGAAAATGTCCCTGATGTGGTGATCGGCTTTGGCAAAAGCTGCAGGGAGGATGGGACAAAGCCAGAGGCTGCTCCGAGCAGCCGGGACAAAACGCGGTCGTCGCCACTGCTGATGTCAGGTGGTGGGGGAAGGTGGACAGCAAGGAGAAAGAAAACAACCCCGACTGCTCCTTGGAAGGTCAGATATTGAAGATGAAGCTAAAGTACTTTGGACATCAAATAAGAAGAAAGGACTCACTTGAGAAGGCCTTGATTCTGGGTAAGGTCAAGGGCAAAAGAAGAAGGGGGTGGCAGAGAATGAGATGACTAGATGGTATTGTTTACGCAATGGACACAGGGCTGGGTGGGTTGAGGAGAATGGTGGAGGATAGGGGTGCCTGGCATGCAATGGTCCATGGGGTTGAAAAGGGTCAGACTCGACTATGCAACTTAACAACAATATTATGCTTCCTGCATCTATCTACAACCCAGTTCACACTGATATTATTTTGAAGGCACTCTTCTATATACTTCAAAAGAATTTATATGCTGAAGCTATATTCTTGGGAGACAAGCTATGAGAAACCTGGGGAACATAGTGAAAAGTAGAGACATCACATTGCAAACAAAAATTCGTCTAGTGAAAGCAATGGTATTTCCCGTGGCAATGTATGGTTGTGAGAGCTGGACCATTAGGAAAGCTGAGCGCAGAAGAATAGACGCCTTTGAGATGTGGTGTTGGAGGAGAGTTTTGAGAGTCTCCTGGACAGCGAGGAGAACAAATAGGTCGATCTTAGAAGAAATCAACCCTGACTGCTCCCTTGAAGGGCAAATAGTAAAGATGAAGCTAAAGTACTTTGGACATCAAATGAGAAGAGAGGATTTGCTTGAGAAAGCCTTGATGCTGGGAAGGGTGGAGGGGGTGGCCAAAAATGAGATGGCTAGATGGTATTGTAGACACAATGGGCACAAAGTTGAGCGAGTTGAAGAGGATGGTGGAGGACAGAAGTGCCTGGCGGACAGTGGTCCATGGTGTCATCAAAGGGTTGGAATCGACTGTGCAACTGAACAGCAAAATACATTTTGCATGTCTCAACTCACTTTCAAATCAAGCTCTTCTCAAGTTCATCCATGCTGGGCACTGTTTGTGAATAGTATATTCACCAGTGTGACTGACCACTGCTGTGGTAAGTCTGTCCACATACAAACAGCTAAAGGTTAAGGACTTGGTTTATACTTTACCACTACCACACAGAGTCTGCTTGAAACTGCTCCAGCTCCAAGCGGTGGGAGAAAGTTACAGTACTACTTTCATGTAAAGTTAAGAAAGCCATTTTCCCTAGATATATGTGGTGATGTGGCAAAATGCTGAACAAACCACAGTGTCAGCCACTACATAGTAATAAACAGCTTTATTATGCAAGCAGCAAGGAGAAGGCTTTAATTTCAGCTGATCTTCACTAACTGTTTGTCAAGATCTGGCCAAGAAAATGAAAAGCTTTTCAGGATTAGCTCTAGGATAAATATTGCTCCCCTCTAAATGTTTCTACTATGATGCCAAGTCGTGCTAGTAGGCCTAGACTGGTTTTCCCCAACCTTTGGTCCTTGGACTTCAATTCCCAAAAGCACTGAAGTTGGTAAAATGAGTACTCAGTATGTTGGGTGCAAAAGGCTAATTAACTTGTGAATCGCACAGAGAGTGAAGTAAGTGCTATGGGGTGGCATAGTAAGTGTTTGCTTTGCTTAGGCTTCTGGGAAATGAAGTCAAAGAAGCAATGGTTGGGAAAATACTGGTTTAGATTTAGAGTATTTGCAATAGCACAGTAGAAGGGTGCTCCTCCCAGATATTGTTGTACTGCAGCACCCAATCTGACAGACATTCTAGAACAGTGATGGCAAACCTTGGCACTCCAGCTATTCCTGAACTTCAGTACCCAGAAGCCTTGATCAGCAGGAGAGCTGACTTGGGCTTTTGGTATTTGAAGTCCAAGAACACCTGGAGCACCAAGATTCACTATCATGATTCTAGAGGCTGGTTCTGCAGCCCATTGTCAATACCAAACAAAGAGGGACTATTTTCAAAGTCAGAAGACCTTTGTTTCTGTGACAGACGCTACTATTTAAGGTTGAGCTAAACAAAGTTGGAAATAGAATCAACTCTGCTTGCTAAACTTGGTCGTTCAATTCATTCTATTTATTTATTTTTATTACTTACTTACTTACTTACTTACTTACTTACTTACTTACTTACTTACTTACTTACTTACTTACTTACTTACTTACTTACTTACTAGCAGCACTGTGGTGGCTTAGTGGTTAAGACACTGAGCTTAGAGACTGGAAGGTCAGGTTTCAATACCCAAGTGCTGCATGATGGATCTTGGGGACATGAAAGGAACCTCATTCGGGCATCCTCTGAGTGGAGTTTCTCCAGCAAATAACCTTTAGACCCAGAGTAATTTCTGATGCAACATTTATTTATTTATTTATTTACTTACTTACTTACTCTACTATTTCAGCCCCATCTGCATAGCAATTGTCCAGATAGGGGCTGAAATTGTACACCCATTTGCTGTACTGAGTTTTATAAGTGCTCTGAGACCTTAGGGCCATGATGGAGAACTTTGGCACTCCAAATATTCTTTGACTTCAATTACCAGAAGCCTAAGTCAGCACTCCTGCTGGTCAGGGCTTCTGGGAATTGAAGTTCAAGAGCAGCTGGAGTGCCAAGGGACTGAGCAAAAGAGGGAATCTTAGAAAAGACATACTGGTAGGTATCTTGATGTGTTGCAACAGCAAACCAGCAACAATTTCTGCTCACTGCATTAAAAATAGGAACAAAAAAGGCTATAGCCATATGTAGGCTGACTAGTTTAATCAATGGAGAGATTGTATACTTTGGAACTGTAAGCTCTATCCTCGAAAAGGTGACTCTGAATGTATGATCAAAAGTCACTTACCTCTCTTTTCTAGCTTTTTAAATATAGAAAGGGAAATTAAAAGGTGTGACATTTGAATATGGATCAACTTCAGTAAATCAATAACTCTGTTGTTGTTTTTCAAGGTTCAAATTACAGTGACAGCCCCCACAGTCAGATCTTACTGGTCAGAGGACAGAGCTAGTTTGCTCACTGTCTTCACATATTCATATTAATCACATACAGAAACTCAATTAGAACTTCAATGTTTACTAATCAAAACCAAAAGCATACACAAATTCCAGGGCTTTGTATTTAAGAATATTAAAGCAACCAATTGTTCCTTAAAAATTGATTGTCTCACATCTGGTCTTGGGTAAATTGTTTTGTTGTTGTTGTTGTTGTTTTTGGTTTGGCTCTGTGACTCTCACTTATAAAATGAGAATATCACTGGCTGTTTTTGACTAGATTCATGTGCTAGACTTCTGTCAAAGTGTGGACTTTTGTCTAGTGTGAGTCAGACATTTTATTTTAGGGTCAAAGAGACATATGGAAAGGAATGACCATTAACAGTGTTCATTCTTTCATTACTATACATATGAAGGTTATTTGCTTGAAGGTCAGGGATTCTGAAAGTTTAGTTTTCACACACATGGAAAGCTTCTACACATAGAGGAGAGTTATCAATTCAGAACCAATTCAGGAGGAGCAACAATCAACCAGTAAGGCTAGAAAGCTCCTCCACCTTGCATGTTTATTTAGTCCTGAAAAGACAATACTTGAATAGGGCTCATTAATTTTTTTTTATCTGCTGTAACTTGGATGTAGCTTATGTGTAGGCTGTCCAGTACTTTGTTCTTGGGGTAAGGTTAACTGGCCCCATGCCTTGAACTACCATTTTACATTTGGAACCAATCGATTATTTTTCACCTGGCCTTGGTCTGTGCATTGCAGGATTCAAATAACAAGTGAAGCACACCAAGTAGACTTCACAAGCCTTAGTCTTATTCTCACCTGCCTGGACAAGCGTGGTCTTAAAGCAGTGATGGGCAGCAACAGGTTTGCACCAGTTTGCCAGAACCAGTAGTAATTTCCCCCAGTGTCCTGGAGAACTGGTAGCGGCTTTTTGGGGGAACCACTTTGGAGGCTTACCATTATGCCAGTTCCCCCACCACACATGCGCACCAAGTGCTTGGTGTGCATGTGCGGCCTCCTTGCTATCCTCCCAAGTGGGGAGGAGGAAGAGAAACTGCTAGCCTAAAGCTCCCTATAGCCTGCTCCCCAGGGTAAGTGACTCACCTTTGGGTGGTGTGTGTGTGTGTGTGTGTGTATTTTAATGTGTATTTAATGTGTATTTATTTTTAATTTGTATTTTATGTGTTTTTATGTGTATTTAATTTGTATTTATTTTATTGTGTAATTTATGTTTTATGTGTATTTTTATGTATTTTTATGTCTATTTAATTTGTATTTTTATGTGTACTTATTTTTATGAGTTTTTTTACATTGGCTCCGTCCATGACATCATGATGTTGGCTTCGCCCATGATGTTATGATGTTGGCTCTGCCCACGATGTTGGCTCCACCCACAGTGTGGTAGTATAAATTTTGGCTGCCCACCACTGTCTTAAAGCCGCCTCACAAAGCCTAAGTTTCAGCCTCAGAGCAGTGTCTCTGATACAGGAATCACACTTCAGCACATATGTAGACAGGATAAATTCAGTGTCAGATATTTTACGTAGCTATTGAGATAACTTCCCCTTCTGACCTTCCAAAACAAGGACAATGTATTTTAAAAACTGCAAAGCACTATAATAAATCATCATCTTTGTCTTAGTGATAAGAAAGAGGGGAAGGATTTTCCAGGAATCTTATAAGCAATGTATTAAGGCCATTTCAAAGAGATTGGACATCTCAAGACAGACAATACCATTGTGTTTTCAATAATGGAGGTCTTGGGCCTCAGCAGGGTCAAGCTTAGAAATCATCAATCTCATTATCTGAGAATAAAGGCTGAACAGGAGTCAGATTTTCTTCATAAACTCACTGTGACTAAGCTTTGAAAGAAGCTTAATACACCTTTTCCTCCGACACATAAAAATGTCATGGTGCATTCCTCTTATCTTATTTAAAGCACAGAACTTGATGGACAGGTTAAATGGAAAGGAGTAGAAGCCATGGGACAATAGCCATGACCAAGATAGTCATTGTAAGTGCTGAAGTAAGGTGATTATTCTTACATTTCGTGACAGCAAGTTATTTGGCTTCATGAATTGCAATTCAAGGACAGGAAAAGGACAGGATGATAATAATACTCCCACTTCGTGTCATAAGGCCTGCGTGTTAACAATGCAACTCTGTAATAAACAGGATTTTCTTTCACATGAATGCTTTTAAAGTGGAGGTGTCAGATGCAACCACTTAGGAATTCACACACAAGTACAATCAGCCTCAAGCAGATGGATGGAGGAGAAATCGGTTTGGTTCACATTTTATGTGAATTAGTCTGCTTTACTCACACTGAACTAATATGTGATTGGAAACAGAGTTATCCTTCAATATTAGAAATGTAGTTTTCCATTTAAAAATGCATACAAAAATGTAAATAATAGGATACAATACACACAAAATGTATATATTAATGAAAATAATGTATTAAAATTCATTGTATTAACTGCACACACAAAAAGTATATATCAGGCAAAGTTAAATGGAAAATTCATATATTTAGAATATCAGAGAGTAAACAAAACAGCAAAAAAAAAAAGACAAAAAATGTTGTGGCACCAGAAAGGCTAAAATGCTGTATCTAAACGTGAGCTTTTGTGGACCAAATCAATTTTAAGGTACCACAATCTTTTTCCTTTTTTTTTCTGTTTTGTTTTGTGTTCTTTCTGATATGCTTGTACAGACTAACACAGCTACCACTTCAAACATTTTAACTATGAAGGACAATATATTTAGAAAGAAATGCAAAAAAAAAAGCAGTCTCTTTTTAAAAAAAACATACAATTTAAACAGTCAAGGAGAAGCAACACACCAGGTAAAATGCAGAATAGACAGAAACAGTGATTCACACACCTCCCTAATTAAATGTTGCACCCCAAATGTTGCAACCAATTACTGGAAGCAATGTTTTGAAGTCTCTAGCGAGGTCCTTCCCCAGCATCGAAGATCGTTTTAACTGCCAACACCAAAGAATGGATTTGGGACATGATGCCTATGAAGCATCTGCACTGCCACTAAGATATAACTTTTGATGACATTTTAGGGGGTGGTTCTAATGGTTAGAATGAACATAGATTTAGGATTTACATTAACAGAACCCATTAATTAATGTTGTGCTTTTAAATATCACTAACCATGCACTTAAATTAGACTAATAGGCCAACTCTCTGATGAAGCAAATACAGTACCATTATAGTCATTTAAATCTATTTCCAGTTCAACATATTCATAAAAATCCATATTTCCTGCCCATAAATATGTGTATAGCTTCAGTACAATGAACTACCTGGAAGCTGCATCAGACAATATCTGAGTATAATATACTGTATATTTCAACATTCACACCCACTGCATGAGTTCACAGGAGAATTAATTTGAACTATAGAAATTATATTTGAAACATTTTGTGTTCATGATATGATATGCTATCATCCTTAGAACTGTCTCGTAAAATACATCAGCATTATTACACAAAAAGACTTGCAGATAATGTTGTGCCAACTAGCTAATTCCTCAAATGTCTAAGATGCTGACTGGAAGGCCGGAGGTCAGCAGTTTGATTCCCGAGTCCTGCAGGGCAGAAAAAGCATTCCGTGCACTCTGGTGCCTAGTCATGCCTGCCACATGACCACGGAAACGTCTGCAGGAGCAGGCAGCGTTGGCTCTTTGGCTACGAAACAGAGATGAGCACTGGACCCTAGAGTCGGATACGACTGGCTTTTGAGCAAGGGAAACCTTTACCTAGCAGAAGGAAAATTTGAACTAGGGACTATAATAAACGAGGCTCATGGTCATTGTGCAAAACCAGTTTTTCTTAAATTTAACAGCCTTCCATTAATGGGATACCACTAAAGAAATCGAGATCTTACCTGCCACGACAGATGCAAATGGCTGCTGAGGATCAAAGGGGCATTTCAGTCGACCTGACTCCATGTTGTGAGCATCAAATCTGAACACTACATCCTGTGTATAAAGGGCATATTCATTAGCTTAGAGTTGTGGGCAAGAGTCTATCTGCTTTTAATCAGAAAAGTTGATATATGAAAGGGAGGTGAATGAATTACAAGTCTTTTGTTTTCTTTGTTTCTTCCTATGACTTAACTTTTACTTCCCTTTTTTTTTGGGGGGGGGGGTACAGATTTATGTTCAACCAATTCAAATCATTGCACAGGTAACACTGTACTGTTTGCTGTTTAATCACACTAAGACTAAAAGGTGAGTCCAAATCTTAAATTCAGCTCAAAGAGGGGAAAAGTAAAAAATCTGGACAGGTTAGATTTAAGAGTGACCTTGTACAGGCCCAGTGCACAATCTACCTCCTTCATGGTGAAACTGGAGCCCAACAACTCTAAACCAGTATTGATATCCTTATCTTCCCAAGACTTTTTCCATAGACATAATATGAGAGGATAACAGACATTCTAGCCCAAAGGCTGACCTTCCTCTTCCAAATCTTTATCATCCAGATTCTTGTGGTCTGCCTGCCTTGAAATCACCTCCTTGTCTACTCCAGTTACAGCCAGTAGCACAGTTGGATACTTTCTACCTAAAGGTTTACCGTGCCAGAAGGCATGGCTTCCCTACTTTCTTAACAGAAATCACTTTGTGTATTATGCATTTGGTTTGATGGAGAGAAAAACCTTCCAACACAGTTTTATGAATGTGAAAGTAAATTCCTTCTTTCCTGTTTTCTGTTTTGCTTTCTTTCCTGTCCTAATGAAGTGATGAACAACACATTTCAACAATTATTCCAATGTTCTGCTGGCTATTACTTACCACTGTCTAGTACAGTTAGCTAAAAATATTAGCAATTACAACAGCAGTTTGTGTGTTATTTTTTAAAAATAGTATTATTATTAGTAGCAGTATTACTAATTTCTAGAGAAATTATATATCATATAATTCTTGGTTAATCAATCCTGAGTGTAACATTCTTGGACAGACAGAATACATAATTCTGCTGAAAAACACAGTTCAGCAGGAAGCTGAACTATGGCTGCCAATTTCAATCCAACACTCTATCCACTATGTCATGCTACCCATTTCAATGGATCTACTGGGGTTTCATTAATTACCCCTATTGGGGAAAGGTCCATTAAGTCATCTGGGTTGAAATGTGCCCTCTACAACATTAATCAGACAGAACAAATGAGTCCATGTAGAACTATATTAATCACTTTATTTGAACAGAGCTGTTTGCCAAGGTGCAATATGCACACATCAAAATACATGAGAACATGAGTTCTTACACAACTGGTAAAAGCTTAACATTAGCCTGTTGTTTGTATAAAGGGTTGTCAGATCATTTTTTATATGGCATGGGCTGTATTTTCAGGGAAATGATGGATGCTAGGCAAAGTAACAGCCATTCCTTGTCATGCACCATTTGGGAATGGATTAAATTACCTCTTTGTGTGTTCCCAGTTCTATGTAGCCACAGACTGGGTGGAAAGCTCCTGTACCGCAGACATAAACATGGGTCCTGTTGTAAGGCTGAAGGACTCTGATAAAGTTGGCACATTCTGTCTATTGTGGGAAGAAGGAGAAGAATGCATTAATTCCCATGTATACAGTGTAAAATTACACATTCAGTGATTTGGTCAATGCACAGTATAGGAAGATATGAATAAAATGGGGAAATTTCACCTGGTTTGCTACAACAGAAAACTCCATAGAGAGATTTATGAAGTTTATTGTTTCTAAAAATAATTATTGTGCAACATCCAGGTTTCATACCAAATTTATTTTAGCCTAAGTGTGACCATGGTTTGTGACTGGGAACGATCTGAGCCACCAATCATAGTTTGAAGATTCTTTGCAAGCCACATTTTGAACCAAAGGCAGGTTCTGGATCAAGAAGTAAACCCTCACAGGGACAGGAAAGCATTTGTACATTTACAATGATCAGTGGAGCGAAAGTAAACTATACCACTTCCTTGGTTCTGTGTTATAAAAACAGATGATCAACTCAAAACAATAGGCCAACTCTTGTCCATTTGACATCTCAAACCATTACTCTGGTTAAAGTTTCTCCTTTGTGTGGCCCACAGTCTGGCATGTCCAAACAGAACCACCGTATAAAACAGGTATTGATGGAGGAAGAAAAGTGACATAAGAGAACAGGTGGAGGTAGAAAGAAATAGGGACACTTTTGTTTAATGAGGGGCACAGAATCATAGATTGTGTCTTTTGCAATCAAGAGTTGATTGACTTGTTACATGAACAGCCCACTTCCCCCACCCCCCAAAAAAAGACTCCTTTAGTTAATACGCTGTGCTCAGGACATTTATAGCACACAGTGTCTTCCCTCCTCCCAAGAGAAAGAGATGAAAACACTAAATCCACTGAAATTACAATTTTTTTTTTACTTCAAAGGCCTCCCAGTGAATGATAGAAACCTGTAAGCTCCATTCTGTAATGGACACTCCTCCACCTCTTCTATATGAAATCCTCCCCCAGTTGGGTAACTGCCCTTTCCACTCTGCTTCACTCCACATCAGCCCAGAAACATCATCGTTTAGCATTGTACCCAGAACACCCATTATAAAACATTTGTTAGGAAAGAGAATGAAATGAAAGCCTGCCTTGTTAAAGTTTTATCTGTCATGGCATCAGTTATTCTTTATCAGTCAGCGACAGGCTACCCGCATACGGTTAAAATACAACTTTACCAACAAACCCAAACTGACCTGAGGTTCTCCCTCCCAAAAAGGGATTGGGGGACAATGAGAAGAGGACATTAAAAATAACAGTGACAAAAGCAGCAATGACTCAAAAAAAAGGAAGAAAACTTTTTTTAAAAAATGGTCCAGGCTGGGATGGGGTGAGACCTTGCCATCAACAATAATCGTTTTTATTTGTTCTTTGTTAAACATTGCTGCTGCTGCTACTTGCAGATATGTTGATGGCACGGCAGACTGCTGTTCATCTACATGCCCCTCTTCATCAAAACTACATTTTGGCAGAAGCACATTACTTTATACCGAATCAGATCCTTGCTCCATCTAACCCAGCTCTGACTGGCAGTAGCTATCCAGATTCTTCCTTACTCCTGTCCAGAGATGTGTGGTATTAGTGAGCTCTCGTGTTGCAGTGGTTAAGCTGCAATACAGAAACAGCCTCCTCAAAGATTGTGGTATTTCTGAGCCACAGGCATAACCTGGTAATGGCAGCCTTGTGTTGCCAGCTAATCTTTCTCACACTAGGTCAGGTGAAAAGAGCTGCAGAATGAACTCACCAAGAGGTGGCCTCATTTTGGCAGTTTCATGTCTGGCCTAGACATGGAGGAGAAGGAGGAACAAGAGCAAGAGCAAGAGCAAGAGCAAGAGCAAGAGCAAGAGCAAGAGCAAGAGCAAGAGCAAGAGCAAGAGCAAGAACAAGAACAAGAACAAGAACAAGAAGAGACAGCAGCAGTAATTCTACCAACAAAACTCTATTCATGATTTGGATTCAACCCTGACAGGACTCAATGTTGACTCCTCCTTCCAAGTTCAATAAAATGAGTACCCAGCTTGTTGGGGGCAAATTGCTAGTTATCTGTTAGCTGCCCAGAGAGTGCATTAAGTACCATTGGATGGCACATAAGTCTAACTGTTATTGAGATTCATTTATAGTATCCCCACAAGTGGTGGGATTCAGCCGGTTTGCCCCTGTATGGCTGAACCAGTAGTAGAACTGGCTGACCCTGCCCACCACCTCCTCTCACCCCACTCCAAGAGCCTGGACCCAGAATTGCTGGATGTTGGATTTGCAGGCAGGATGAAGAACGAGGAGCAAGGAATGCAGCCGCATCTCCGCCCACCTGCCCAGAGCTGCCGCTGCATTCCTGGTTCCTCGTAGGGCCCGGACTTGCTCCAGCCACACCTCTCCTAACTCTTACTCTGGATCAGGAGAGGGTTTCCCCCTTTGTATGCCAGAGTGGCACCACCATCACCACCTCCAAGACACCTCCCACCACGAGTCCTCCTCCTCCTCCTTGCTGCTGCCATTACAATCTACTTGCTCTCTCTCCACCCCGTGGCTGCCCTGCTGTACCATCCCTGCCTCTGAGCCACTGCCGCCTCCACTCCCAATGACCTCCTCAAACCCCAATAAAATAAAATAAAAATAAAGGTCCTGGCTGAGCATCCAACAAGCTTCTGAGGAGAAAGAACCGGCCATTGGTCACTTGCCACCGTTCTTAGCTTTAGCCCAGAATGGGTGGACATTTTTGGTGTAAGCGATGAAAGGGTGAGGGTACCATAGAGATATGTGGAGAATAGAGTGCCTCCCCTTGAAAGCTCACATTTAAAAATACAGGAGTTGGTCGTTAAGGTGTCACACCTTTTTTTTTGTCTTTTTTGCAGTTATGTTTTGTTTACTCTCAGATGTGCTTGCAGACTAACATGACTACCACTTCAAACATTTAATTGTTGTTGTTCAGTCGCACAGTCGATTCTGACTGGATTTAAAATATAAACTACATTTTTTAAAATGCCCACCCAGTCACATGGCCATATGGCCACACCCACAGAGAAGGTAGTACAAAAAATTGAATTCTACCGCTGATCCCCACCCATGTATTCATTAGATTTGTCCCTGCTAAGTTTATGAAATCAGACAATACTGATCAGTTTAATGGTGGTATTTTCAGAATACAATAGTTTCAGGATATGGCATTTTCTAGACACAGTATTTTCAGGGAAGTGGTGAGGATGGTGACATCCTCGTCCCATGTTTGGAACTACAGTATGCTACTTCTTGTTAGAGTGTCATTTAAAACATAAACATTGAGCAGAAGGATGGCTAACATGACCATCCACGGAACTACAAATTTCCTTTTTTAAAAAAATCCAGATTAAAAGTGGCTGCCACTCTCACAACAGTTTATCACAATTATTACACAAAGCTTGATAGCTGGGAATTGGTTTGCCTACCCTTTCATCTCAAATCGAATTCAGGACTCTTGCTTAGCTTTTCCTGAGTGTGTCTTTGTTCTGTGAATGGTGTACACTGATTGTTTTATGAGAAATAAATGCTTGGGTACTTTGTTGCCTGGGAGCAAATAACTGAACACAAGGAAGCCTAAAACCACCCTCCAGAGTCCAGGTAATATCTCGGACCTCCTTACACAGCTCACTGTCATGACAATGGATATTTGCTAGTTAAAAAAAAAATATTAGCCAGCATTAAGACAAACAAAAGCAATTTATATAATCATGGTACTTACATGGGCATCCTTACCAGCCAGTTTACACAAATCCACCTTCTCCTTTGCTGCAGGCCAAAATATCTGTAATGCATTTAGAGGAAGTGTTTAAGGTCAGAAGATTTTATGACACTTGATATATACTATATTTCTATACTATATTTTGTTATTTATCTGTCACTTTTGCATATTTGTTCTTCCTCTGATTCTCTGTTCCCTAATGCCAAACATGGCCCTCTAGATGGGAAAAGACTGCCATTAGACACCTGCCAGAATCTTCAACCCAACCTTCCTTGGCTGACCTTAAGATGAAGGAAAATCTGCTGTTGGATACACTAGTACCCCGGATAACATTGAGACTTGGTTCCACAAGTCCCGTTGTTATCCGGTTGTTAACGTTGTGTGATGCATTGATCACACAACGTTAAAAAAAGCCCTGTTTCCCTGGAGGCTGCAGCAAGCCAGAACGTCGGGATTCGAACCCTGACGTTTTGGCTTGCTGCACTGGTTGAGGACGTCGGGGAAGCCTAGAAACACTTGGATCGGGTCCTCCCACCTCCCTGGACCCGACAGGGAGGTCAGAGACCCCAAAATTGGTAAAGAGAAAAACCGTCCTTTTTTAAAAACCAATTTTGGGGTCTCTGACCCCCCCGCCGCCGCCAGGTCCAGGGAGGTGTGGAGACCCGATCCAAGCTGTTTCTGGGCTTCCCCGACGTCCTCAGCCAGTGCAGCAAGCCAGAATGTCGGGATTCGAACCCTGACGTTTTGGCTTGCTGTACTGGCTGAGGATGTCGGGGAAACCCAGAAACAGCTTGGATCGTGTCCCCTGCCTGCTCCAGAGAGATCAGGGTGGCTGGGGAAGCTGACGGAGACTCCCCGTCAGCTTCCCTAGCCACCCGCCCTTGCCTCCGCAGCTGTGGGGTGGCTGGGGAAGCCGACGGGGGAGCCCCCCCGGTCAGCTTTCCTGCCCCCCCTGCCTCCGTAGCTGCAGGGTGGCTGGGAAGCTGAACGGAGCCAGCCACCCTGCTGCTAAGAACGACTGCATCGGATAACGCTAAAAAGACCATTATCCGGTACAAATCTTCCCCCCAAATTTTCAAGTCCCTCATGTGGAATCTTGGGTTTTATAAACCTGTTATTGTCCTACTATTTCTCCAAATACTTCAGTACAATCTATATTCAGTGTATTTGACTATTCCATCTTATCCAAACAGAAGCCCCATTCAGATGAGAGAAAAAAATGGCTTCCTCAAGGCAAACTCAGTAAAGGTAACGATTGAAATAAACATTTGAACCTGTTAATATCCTCAAGGCTGCAGCAGTCCATTGCAGTCCCAGTTTTAAATCCTACATGTCTCATTTCATACGTGCCTCAGGAGATGGCTCCATGATCACAATGTGAGGGTCCCTTCATGGCAAGCTAGGATCCACCTTAAACAAATCCACACCAATGGCATTTTTCCTGTTTGTCATTGTGAAAATGATTTCCAGGGGGAAAAAATTATGCTCAGGTATGAGTAGCAGCTAACGACAATGATGTTGCCTGGCATTATAAAAACCAGAAACAGTAATAGATGGGTTGTCAGAATCCGGCCGTCCCACTCAAGAGCCCCCCCCCCTCTTTCAGTTCCAGAGGCCCAGTCTCTTTACGGGGACTTTCAGCCCTTGTCAGCTCTGTGGGAGAGCCAGTCTGCCTTAAAAGAACTCTTACTATGCTCAGGCAATGAAGCCAATAAGGGAGGTTTGGTAGCTAGGCCTTGTGTGTGTGGCGTCAGCTTCTCTTAAGGAAAGAGACGATCTTCAAGCAAAAGCAGTTGCTTTATTGATCAGGCATGCCCCCCCCCCTGATTTTAACATTAATAATCAAATAACTGGCCACATGTCTCTTGAAGAGAACAAGGGAAAACTTGCATACAACTACCTTTTACATTTAATGCAAAAATAAATTCATGGGTGTTATTTGTACTCAAGTTTTGTGTGTAAGTTCAAAAAAAGATCAAGAATTAATTTTCATAAGTAGGAAGTTCATAAAACCTTGGAATAAGTTAATTCATAGTTCAGTTTAACTAGTGTAACACTGATATCACACTTCCCCCCTTATTCAAACCAACCAGTTGCTGTTACTGTAAAAACATTATTATACCAAATGTAAATTAAAAGAAATGAGATCTCTGCAAATCACTAACTGTACAAGATATAATTTCATTCCAGATGAACCGATCAATTCAGACTGCATAGCCTGCTGAAAGTTTTAAGAGCCCTTCAAAAAATCCGAACAGAGCGGCTAACCATCTAATGTCGCCCACTAATCTTATTTATCAATTGGTAGCCAGGGCTTAGAGCAGTGGTGGGCATCAGTAGGTTTGCACCAGTTCACCAGAAATTCTGGCTGCCCCCCTCCCCTGTGGCCCATCCAAGTTTTGAAATAAAGTAGTCCTAATTCAGGTGCAACAGAGGGTTTTTCCCCACCTGGCCACGCCCACCGTACCACGCCCACAGTGTGGTAGTATTTTTTCTTTGAGCCCACCACTGGTTTAGAGGAAAGAAAGAGACAGAGAGAGAGAGAGAGAGAGTTTTCAGACAACCAGGCAGGCCACAAGAGTCCTACATGTTTCTGTCAATTCTGGCCAGAGGATCAATTTAAAACTAATAAGTAAGTAACCAGTTTGGTGCACTACTTACCTGTTTTCTGCCACTACGGGGCCTTTCAAACACCACATGACCTAAAACAGGCCACTTTTTGACTCCCCTCCCCCTGTGACTTTCCGTGACCTTTGTCCGACCCCCTGGTCCCCCCTAAATAACGTGGTTTCTCTGTTTTCCCTGATTTGAAGAGAAACGGCAGAAGCATGGCCAACCCAGAGCCTGAGGACGCCTGCCACCCCACCCCCGGACTCCCAACTGGCTGGGGGGTTAAAAGCCACACCGGCTCGAGTGGCAGAGGATGGTCCCACCTGGAGCCTGAGGACGCCTGCCACCCCACCCCTGGACTTCCATCTGGCTGGGGGGTTAAAAGCCACACCGGCTCGAGCGGCAGAGGATGGTCCCACCTGGAGCTTGAGGATGCTTGCCACCCCCACCCCCTGAATTCCACCAGGTCAGGGGGGTTACAATTTTAGAGTCACATGACTTCATGCTGAGCCCCCTCACCCCATGACTTTCCGTGACTTTTAGTCGACCCCCTCCCCCCTAAAATGGTCACGTGGTATTTGAAAGACCCCCTACATGCAAGCTAGGATCACCTAAAGACCAAAGATTAAGAGGATTTCAATTTCTAAGTGGGAAACGAAGGTTCTGCAAGAGACTGTTCCAGAACTAGAAAAATGCAGTTTGAGATTTTGCAATAACAACACTACGTTGAGATACATGGTGTAAAGAAAACAAGCATACAAAGCTGCTTCCATCGAAGTCGGGTCATCAGTCTGTTTGAGCTCACTCTTGTCTACAAGGCAGACTGTACACTGGCTGGTAGGAAACTGTTATAATTCCATAGGAATGTCTGGTACCGAACCAGAAGTCTTTCACATATAGTTTGCCACTGAGCTGTGGACATGCCACACTATATGATTGCTTAAAGAGTAAGGGCACATCCAGTAATTATAAGTGTTGCAGAGATTTTACCCAAATATTCAATTTTCCATTCTGATGTTGACAGTGTACTCAGATAATATGATGTTGTATATTTCCATCTGGCTCATTAAAGATGTTTCCTCAAGCATTGAAAGGCATATGTTTGGAATAAGAAATACTTCACCCACGTGTCTACCAATTTGCTCCTGCAGCACATATCTCTGATGATATCACATTATGGGAAGGAAAATGGTTTAATCATAGGGAATTTACTTTCCTTTTAATGTCTGATTTGATCATCTGTGGCATGAGGAAACATGCATGCTATCACACAACCCACACTATAATGATATAGAAGAAAGAGAACTCAAAACATTTATGGTAACTCCTTTTCATTGCTCACATGTCCTTCAGTCATCACTTCTGAAAACCCCTTAAACTGTATCTGGGAAAGAATAAAAGTTAAATTGCCCATATCAAATGCTATCTAAACTACAGCCATTTCTATTGGAAGGACACTGATGCTATAAACATAATTGTTAAAAATATTTATACTCCTCATGTCCAAATGTCAAATGAGATAATTCTTCAGCTCAGTTCTCAAGTCCAAATTCTTCATGAGATAATTCTTCCGTTCAGATATTTCTTCACTTAAAGAACCAATATTTAGCACAGTAAATGTCAACTCATTCTCAGTTGGCTATGATTGCATCCATTCCTTTTGGAATGATGTTCAGTACTGTGGAATGGTGGCTATTAGAGCAGCCTCTCATAAGAGCACCTCAACTGTCTTTTTAACAAAATCTGTTCTATGCTTAATACACCATGAATCAGAATTCTACAACCTACAGAAATAAAGATAAAGTTTATACACAAAATAGACAGAAATGCTACTTACAGGGGGGGAAATCCAGCTTACATTCATCATACAAAGCAAAGAAACAAAGAAAATATAAACATACACACATACACAATTTTCCTCTGTCATTTTTCCTCGCATACATTTTTCCTCCCTGCCACCTCTCATCTAGCACAACAGAGTGTCTCTCTATCTATACCCAAGACCACTAGGATACTCTCCCTGGTCCTGCAAACTCTTATCTTCCTTGTTGGAGCTCTTTATAACAGAGTGCTACTCTGGATTTTCTATTTTCTGATGGGGCATGTTGTTGTACGAAAAAAAAATTGCTATACAGTCAAATCTCGCTTAACAAATGCCTCACTTAGCGATAAACTCGCATAATGAGTGGGCATTTTAAAAAGCAATCCGCATAATGAAAATTTTCGCTATGCATGTCGGACTTTTCCTATGTAAAAACTCACATAACAAGCATTTCTATGGGAAAAACTCACATAACGAAAAAATTTTACTATGCGGGTTTTTCCATAGAAATTTTCGTAATGTGAGTTTTTCCATAGGAATTTTCACTATGCAAAAAAAAAAAAAACCTCACATAGTGAAAAACTTGCATAGTGAGGTGCCTGGAGGCTGTGGGGGTCTAGATGGGGGACAACGAGCTACAGCTGAATCCTGGGTAAGACTGAGAGGCTGTGGGTCGGGGGTCCAGAGCGGACGAGAGAGGCTCTCTAGTTGTTCCATTGGCCAGAGAGGCGCATCTCTCTGGCACTACTAGAAGGAAGAGGGCCTTCTCTGTGTCCGCTCCGGCCCTCCTATGGAACCTCCTACCAATGGAGTTGCGGCTCCAGACGGAGTTGCTGCCCTTTAGGAAGAATCTAAAAACATGGCTGGCGGGACAGATATGGGGTATGGAAGGTATAATGACCCCAGGACATTGGTTGATCTGAGCCCCTCTCTTTTTCTACTTTTAAATTAGTAGTTGTATCATTTGGTGTGTTTTTAATCTGTTTTTAATCTTTTTTGGATTCTAATTTTAAATTTTAACAGTTTTAAGGTTTTTAGAAGGAAGCTTCCACTTCCTAATCCTGGGCCCTACCTGCCCTCTGGCCGGGAGGAGGAATATGGACTTCAGCTGTTTGTGTTGGTGTTGGTGTTTTTCTGATTGTAAGCCGCCGTGAGTCGCCATGGCGAGTGGGTGGCAATCTAAATCTAAATCTAAATTATTATTATTATTATTATTATTATTATTATTATTATTAGTAGTAGTAGTAGTAGTAGTAGTAGTAGTAGTAGTAGTAGTAGTAGTAGTAGTAGTAGTAGTAGTAGTAGTTATCAGCCCCTTGAACCTAAACAGTTTGGGCGCCCTTTATTGCCTTAAGGAGCGACAGCTTTGCAATCTTTCATTTTGTGTATGTCAAACGAGAGAGATGGAAGCACCGCTGACACTAAAGGAGGGTCCTGGGAACTTGATCCATTTATCTCTCTCTGGCCAGATGTGGCCTGCATTCCTAGCTCTCGTAGTGCCTGAATTTTGGCAGATGGTCAAAAGTTTGCTGCTCCTTGATAGCATTCTTATTACGACAAGCATGGGTGGATCTCACTAGCAATTCCGCAGTGATAACCATTATGGCTTGTCTCCTTGCGTGCCCTCCTTGAGTAGTGCAATGTCCCATAAAAATATGCAGATAACTATACATTTAATACATGGATGCACACATGCACACGCACGTGTACAATTTGCTGCTTAAGAAACCGTCTTTCCTTACCATCCTGTACTTGGTCATTGCAGGAATATCATTAGCCTGTGGGAGTAATTTTGTGGGTAAACTGGAAATGACACAGACCACAGTATGGGTGGATTTTTGTAGCCACCTCCGAGAAAGATAAATCCTTCTTACATTATATTTTGATTTGTTGTTGTTGTTGTTGTTCAGTCGCACAGTCAGTTCCGACCCTCTGTGATGACCCCATGGACCCCACTGTCCACCAGGCACTTCTGTCCTCCACCATCCTCCTCAACCAGCTCAGCTCTGTGCCCATTGTCTCCACAATACCATCTAGCCACCTCATCTTGGGCCGTCCCCTTCTTCTTTTGCCCTCCACCTTTCCCAGCATCAAGCCTTTCTCAAGTGAATCCTCTCTTCTCATTTGATGTCCAAAGTACCTTAGCTTCATCTTTACTATTTGACCATCTAAGGAGCAGTCAGGGTTGATTTCTTCTAAGATTGACCTATTTGTTCTCCTCGCTGTCCAGGGGACTCTCAAAACTCTCCTCCAGCACCACATCTCAAAGGCGTCTATTCTTCTGCGCTCAGCTTTCCTTATGGTCCAGCTCTCACAACCATACTTTGCCACAGGGAATACCATTGCTTTGACTATGCGAATTTTTGTTTGCAATGTGATGTCTCTACTTTTCACTATGCTCCCCAGGTTTCTCATAGCTTGCCTCCCAAGAATCAGTCGCCTTCTTATTTCATCTCTAAAAATATTTAGTATATCAATGTTGCTGCATTAGCTGCACTGGTTGAGATACTACTTGCTCAGCACTTCCCTATGCAATCACACATCTTTGTGTGTGTATCTGTTTCAGCTAGATTTATAAGGCTCAGTAAAATTTGCATTTATTTTGGGAAACTTACACAATAAAAAAGCACATTATTTATTCACCAGGCTTAATTCCCATTTCAACTTGCTGCATCCATTTAAGTGTCAGAGAGCCATGTTTCCAGTCACCTTCCTTTGAAAGTCTTTGCACTACAGTCACATTCTGGAAGAAGTTTTATATTCTAATTTACTGCTGCAGTCCCTAGCAGCTTTCTATTGAGGCACATATTTGGTCAGATGATGACTCTAGACTCCAAAGAGCACAAAGGAGACACTTCATACCCTCCTAGCCCCCATCCTGCCTTGCTCCATCATACATGGGAGAACCTGGAGCAAAACTGGGTGGCATCCAGCCAACACAAACCACGATCAGTCTAAACACTGTACAGCACAAACACCACATTCTGACACTTAAATGCTACTGGGGAGTACCTTTCAAGCATGGAGTCTTTTAAGTGAGTCTGATATACACAAAAATCAGCAGGAGCCTCTGGATCCCGGGGATGGAGGGGGGCAACTACAAAGAGCAGTGGAAGAGAAAGATGGACAGTCGGGGAGGCCCTCGGAGTCAACACTGTGAAAACTAGACATATAAATCCACACTGCGGTTCTTTACTAAGCCAGGCTGTTTGCCAAAAGGCATATATGTACCCACACATCCCCCCTAGGGATCATGACGTAGGATCAAGAGCCAAAAGGACAACTTACCTTTTATAGTACTTGAAAACTGCTGCTCTGAAAGGACGGCTTGTGATAAACCTCTCAGAAAAGCTTATCAGGCATAGACAGACTCCACTAGAAAACTGTAAACAGAAGCTATGGTGTATCTCTGCCAGTCCCCTAAACTGCAGCGGAGGGAAACCAAGGCCAGCAGAAGTTGACCAGAGGATCTGCTTGCAGGTTTGTTTACTTATTCTAAAATGCTGCAAGCATTTGCTCCATCTGAGAACCTGCAGCAGTGAAAACTATTTGGTGTCTCTTTGGCACAAAATACTGTACTGTAGACTACACAACTTTATTCCTGGTTGTAAACAACACATTGGTTTACTTGTCCATCTCCTGAAACAACCAACTTTGGCCAGCCACTCTGGGTCTCTATACCAGATATGTATAAATGTATACCATGATATCCACTCTTATGTCTGATGAAGTGGACTTGATCCATGAAAGCTACCATTAAAATACAGGAGTTACTCTTTTCTTTCTTTCTTTCTTTTCTTTTTTTTTGCTCTCTGATGTGCTTGCACAGACTAACACGGCTACCACTTAAAAAATTTCTACACAACTCTTGTTTGTTTTGCATTATTACAACAATGATTTGGAGAGTATAGGGTGTTTAGACATTGATGCTCAAAGACTAGGCTACAACTCAAATCTCATATCTTCCAACAAACCAATTACTAGATTTTTCAGCCCTGAAAACTACTTCTCTTCAGAAATATCTAAGCAATATAAAATACATGACTTTACATCACTATGAATTCCCCAGGCAAGTAGATCTGGGCTAGAAATGGTCTCCAGTTACCCACATTTTCAGTGTACTGTATGTCACTTTACATGTTCGCTCTTAAGTGAACACTCATTTGGAGAAAAAAATTTTTTTAAAAAAAATCAAAAACATTAAATGCATTTCCTGGCATCTGCAAATTTATTTTCTCCTAAAATGAAAAGCATTTTGCTACATTTAAGAGCCAAGACCCCTTAGATCAGGGGTTCTCAACCTTCAACCAGTGGGACGGACCTGGCCCATGGCACCATTTCATGTGGCTCACATCACCGCCACCACTGAAAGCAGAAATGGATGCATTTGCAACAGCCGTGAATGCTCCTGTGACTGTCATAAATGCACTGGTGACAGCCACAGACACATTTTACGGCAGCATTTACATCAAAGGGAAACACCAGTCCAGCCCACTCTGCTCTCTGAGGGGATGTGGTATGGCCCATAGCTTTAAAAGGTTGAGAACCCCTGCCTTAGATGGAGTGTTTTTGTCTTCCTTATGAATGAGGTGGTTCCACTTGTGCTTTTCATGTGTATGCACATTTTGATTTTCAAAGGGGAAAAGTTCTAAAGACATTTTGCATGAATTACAGTGATGTTGTCTTAAGGTTATCCTAGGGAGACATCTTAAATGGATGAGAATGAGGAATGTATTGAGTAAGCTCAGGCTACAGTTTAATGCAGTTGAAGATGTGAGCTACAGTCCAAAAAACATATGCCACATTAAAGTTAAGACTCTTTAAGATGCCACAAGAGTCTATCTTTTTGTTCTTCTCTCCCTGATTGTTCCAACTAAACTGTGGTTGAACACAGATCTATTTCTTTGGTGCTCTAGTCCAAGTGAGCAATTTAAATGCATTTATTTCTCTCTTTCCCATGCAATCTGAACCCACTATCTGAAGTAACCATCAACAATATTTGTTTTCAAATGTACCAGTATGCTCTCTCTCTCTCTCTTTTCCCCTCCAGAGTGAGGTGGCATTTTTTTTTCAATTTTATAAAAGGAATTTATTTTGCTAATTATACCGATGTATTGTATTAGAGTTGTATTTAATATCATTGTGAAACATCTGGTTCTCATAGTGCACAGGCTACATTATTCCTAGGGGGGAAAGGCTCACCAACATTGCCATATATTGTTCATACTCCCAGTGTTCTATTAAGTAGATCCTTTGAAAACTTTGTCCCAGTACCAATCTATGGATTCAGAATGCTTTTATGTGCCTTCTTACCTATAAGGCATTCCTCCATTAAAATGACTGAACATTCTAGACTGTGGCAAAATGTGTGTTTTTCTGGTGTTTCTGAAACTTATAACAGAGAATTGCTCTGCTCAGTTGTTTTTCCTTCAGTGAAATCTGTGGCTCTGATGATGGCATTTGTGAATGGGAGCTGTTCACACATCCAGGTACATATCTCATTTCTCAATTCTGACACAACACCTCAGTTAACTTTCTGAACTACAGTAGTTATGTAAAAAAAAAGCATTGCACTGGATCATAGAATGGTGGAATGGCAAATACTACCTCAGGCTCCCACTGAAGAACATTTATTTGCTCTACTATACAATAGCACTAACAACCCAAAACTAGTGCTATGATATTCAGTCTGTGCTACAACCTTTCCCTTAGTCCAGTCTCCACCTGCAGCATGAGGCAGTACCCTCTATTCTACCAGCTCAAGACTCCACCACTTCATTCCTTTGTTTCCCAAATGCAGTCAAAGCCTTTGAAGGTTTGTATCGTCTAATAGGGATGGAAGAATCATGATTTGGGATCAAAATTGCTGGGAGAAACATCAACAACTTGAGATATGCAGATGATACCACCCTAATGGCAAAAAGTGAGGAAAAACTAAAGAAGCTGCTGCTTAGGTTGAAAGAAGAAAGTGCAAAAGCTGTCCTGAGACTCAATATAAAGCAAACCAAGATCATGGCAACAGGCCCTAACAGTCCCTGGAAAACAGATGGAGAAGAAGTAGAAGCAGTGACAGATCTTACTTTCTTAGGATCCAAGATCCCTGAAGATGGTGATTGCAAACATGAAATAAAAAGGTGACTGATGCTTGGGAGACAAGCTATGAGAAACCTGGGGAACATAGTTAAAAGTAGAGACATCACCTTGCAAACAAAAATTCGCATAGTCAAAGCAGTGGTATTCCCTGTGGCAATGTATGGTTTTGAGAGCTGGGCCATCAGGAAAGCTGAGTGCAGAAGAATAGACGCCTTTGAGATGTGGTGTTGGAGGAGAATTTTGAGAGTACCCTGGAGAGCAAGGAAAACAAATAGGTCAATCTTAGAAGAAATCAACCCTGACTGCTCCTTAGAAGGACAAATAGTAAAGATGAAACATCAAATGAGAAGAAAGAATTCACTTGAGAAAGTCTTGATGCTTGGAAAGGTGGAGGATAAAAGAAGAAGGGGACATCCAAAAATGAGATAGCTAGACGGTATTGTAGATGCAATGGGCACAGAGCTGGGTGGGTTGAAGAGGATGGTGGAGGACAGGAGTGCCTGGAAGGCAATGGTCCATGGGATCACAAAGGGTCGGAATCGATTGTGTGACTGAACAACAACAAAAAAGTTGTTGAGTCTGTGGTGGTTAAGTAGTGATTGCTTCTCCCTCTAGTAGTTCATTACTCCTTCCTGTGATGAATAAGGGATGAAGGCAAAATGTGCAATACACTGGATTCAGAATGTTGGCCCAAGGGAAACATTACAGCTAATGTTGTCTTTTAAGTATACTACCGTATTTGCTGGTGTATAAGACGACTTTTCCGCCCTGAAAAACATGCCTCCAAGTGGGGTGGGGGTGTCGTCTTATACGCCGGGTGCCCTTCAGTTGGGATAGACATAGCAGCCCATAGTGGCCTCCTGATGCTCACCCACCTCCTTCTACATACCATCCAGATGAAGAAAGAAGCTCTACATTACAATTGTGTCTCCCTTTCAAACTGGTGGAGAAAAAGAAAGGGTTTCACTTACTGGTACCTTCTGCCCTTATCTCTCTGCTCTGCCCAAGATGGAGGAAAAAGCCATGCTTCTTTTTTTGCAGGGGAAGCAAGAAGCTAGGCTAGAGCAACACTTCCTGCCTCAGTGCAACTGACCTGCCCACCCACTTTACCTGCAGCGCCACCACTGGTGGGTGGTGCAAGTACAGTTCTAAAAAAAAATCAATAAAATAATTAATATTACTGTATTTTAATTACTGAAACTCACTTGCAGTTGCTACATTTCCCACTCTTGGCTTATACTCAGGTCAATCTATTTTCCTGGGTTTCAAGGTCAAAATTAGGTACCTTGGGTTATATTCGGGTCGGCTTATATTCACGTATATACGGTAGATAAATAAGTACCACTTTGCACTTGCACTGTTTTATGTTTACTGTACATGTTTGATAACATACAGCCTTTTGACAGTTTTTCTGCATGTCATAAGCATTTGAATATAAATTAACATGTTGAAATCAAATCTGATGTTCTTTTACGTTTTATTTGGTGTGTGGAAGGTGTGCGGAAGAGGAGGTGGTCTTATACGGCGAGTATATAAGAAACTCTATATTTTGAGTGGAAATGTTGGGGGGTCATCTTATACGCCCAGTCGTCTTATACGCCGGCATATACGGTAATTATACTGAATCGTTAATTTTCTGCTTTATCTTAAGTGATCCTTTAGGGAGCTGAATAACTTTAATTATTGATCCAAGGAGGCTCATTATTAAAAATTGAGAAAGGATGAGGTATAATAATTTATGGTTTGAAGTACTCCACCCCCCAACCCCCACCCACCCACCCACACATACACAGCAAATGAAATGTGCCTGAGAGCCTACTGTAAAGTGTCAAATATTTTTGCCAGAAAAATGGGTACAAAGAGCAGGCAATATGCTTAAGCTGAGAATATAGTGAAGTGAAGAATGATTTCACTTAGGACATGTCATCATAATACACTTGGGAAACAGGGAAAGCGATGTTACCCTTTGCTTATATTTCTAGATAAATGGAGGGCAGAAGTCCAATGTTATATGTCATATCATATTGTTTTGCCGCTATAAGAGTACACACACACTGACAAACTCAGTTTATTAAAAGCAAAACACATAACAATGGTTATTAAATTGATCCAATGACGCATGATATTCTAGCCTGTTCACGCAACGAAGACTCAGTAAGACAGATGGGTTAAAAACAAACTTAACAGTCAAATTGTATAAATATATAGACGTACTATAAACTGACCTTCTTTACATTTTTGTTTAAATCAACCAGGTTGAGCAGGAAAATGTGGTCCTTCGCACCGAGTAGCAGTTGACCTCTTTCTTCATCGAGGAGCAGGGTACGAAAATCCAGCCCCTCTGCAGAGCCCAGGAATGGAACGCAGCTGTTGGAAAGCAGCAAGTCTATGAGAGAATGAAGGAAATCTTTATAGTCAAGAATGTATACACATGGCTCATCGGTGTCTTCTGTAAATATATGCACCCAGCAGGAGCTTTGCTGGTTAAGAAAAAGTACTGGAGCAAATAAGATCTTGTCCTAGAGGACAGCGCAGCAGGAAAATGGGGTGGGGGCAAGTTAGCACACTACAGTTTTCACAGGCAGGGCTTTTCATGCAAAAACAGTCAAAAGGTTACAGTGCTTCTCTATGGCAAAGAGCCAAAGAGCTGAGGACATTTTGGGTCATTTAGCTGTACTAGCAGAAGTAAGGCTGACAGCAGGAAGAGGCCAAGTACAATCATCTCTATGTCATTATGTTACAACTTGCAGCACTCCTCATCACTAGATAAACCAGTATGGCTAACAAAACCAGCACTCTAAAAAGTGTTGAACACCATTTATAGTCAAGATATTCTATTACCTGCAGCCAGAAACAGTAAGCCTCCTGCATGCTACATACAGAAGCTGACTGAATGAGCAGAAGAATCTCTCTCTGGGAAGGGTGACAGAACAGCACCTTCCACCATACAACCTTCTAGGATAGTTTAAAAGGTCCAGGGCAGGTCATGCTACAAATAAAACTCGGCCCTCTAATACTCTCTGATTCTTACTGCCCCTCATTGTATCTCTATCCAGAAGCAGCAGTTTCCATTCTCTTACAGCCAAGGTCTCTGGATAAGTAGATATTCTATATCTGGGGTACTGTATACCACTTTTCCTGCACTTTTTGTGTTCCTCAGCATTCAAAACACAATGAAAGTAACTAACTAACCATGGAACAGGATGGAGGTTGCAATTTTTTCACCCTGTCTCATGTGTGGTCTGACCTTTAATAGGTTAACATCTTTATCTTCCCTTTTTAATGAGATCTTAAATCACTCTAGAAAACTGACAGTAAATTCAGGACCAGTAACTTTCTCTACAATGTCACTTGTTGCCACATAATGTGATAGTCTTCCTTGGATTGCTTCTACAAAGGATCTATAAGATCTCTGGATGTGTATGATTCTCGCTGCTGTGAAGTAAATGCTATTCTAAGGTGTAGTTTGATGCATCTGTTCTGGCACAATGGATTGTTTTTTACACGTGTGCAATCAGTGTTCTGGCATGTAGACATAACATGAATCTCAGCTAGCTAGAAAGATAAGAAATACTGGAAAACAGGCAGTCTTGTGACACGTAATCTATGAAACAGAGAGGGACAAAGGATTTCTATGAGGCCTAGCTGAATAATCTACTGCCTCAAGCCTTGGGGAACATGAGGAAATATGTCATTTCCTGACAAGCTGTGAAATGCCGTTTACATTGAAAAGGAACCACACATGGCACAGCATCCGGCGGTGGAGGTAGTGAGAGCAAAGGTGGTGGGCCACATGAAATGGCACCATGGGATGGATCCAGCCCATGGGCTGTAGGTTGAGAACCCCTGCTCCAAGGGAAAGGGAAAAGAATCACACTGCTTCGTCTAATTCCTTGTTACTTTCTCCCAATTTCTTTTACAAATGACTTGTTGTGGATCACCATACAAGCTGATTACAAGACAACACTGATCATTCAAATTGGTATTTTTAGTACTATCCAGATGCTTGCAATTGGCTTTTCCATCTAGTTCATTCATTCATCCATTTCATTCTGTAAATAGCCATGAAAGCCAGATTTTCTCCTGGAAAACTCAAATCAGCCAAAAGCAAAGCGTGTACGCAAATGCTAAGTTAAATTTCATTTTCAACCAATTTAATCAAGGTGCCCTTATTGAACAAAGGGAAAAAGAAAATGCAATTTACTTATATCAAAGTAGTATACCATTTAACACACATCTCATTCAACAAGAAAGGAGAATATCCCTCAAGACATTTTGGTAGAGGCAATCTGAGTAGGTATTTCCCATTGTGCTGTTGAGGAAAAACAATGTTGTGTGAAAATAGTATTAACTGAAGTTTTCAGTATTAACTTGAATGAATGAATGAATGTTTATTAATTGATTAGTCTTACGACCAATGTATGTGTGAGCCTAATAGCCAACCTGTAATTTTCTATGTAAGCATTTCATTATATGATTGTAACAATAAAAGGAGGCTTGAACAGGAGGTTCAGGTGTTCTCCGCTGGATCGGACTGAGCATCATGTGTTTCATGAAGCTTCATCCCACAATTGGTGCCCCTCCCAACATTTTTGGCCAGTAGTTCCAAGTCAGATTGTGCACTGATATCTAAGACTCTCTGTTTAAAAATTTCCTTGGCCTGAGTGGCCACTGATAGCAAATACTGAACTGAAAACCTATAATGAGAAATTACTTCGCAGAGATGACTAAATGGGATGATCCCACTTTATCGGTTTGGTTAAGCATAATTTGGGAAGCCTATTTGAGTCCATTGATTGGATCCTCAACCAATATGAGAATGTTTTAAATACTAAATGGCTATACATGGAGTGGAAGCCCAATTCTGCTCTGACTGCAGGGGCAGCAGTATTAACTGAATGCTGAGTTTTGGTTTGCAGAAACTCCATTTGTGTGCCTGTGTGTGTCACTCCAAGCACTAAATACTTTTTTTCCCAAAGTAAAGACAGATTCTCTGTGTTGGAAACACTAACCCTTAGTTTAAGATGGACTAGAAATTAGACCCAGTGGTAGTGTCAGGACAGCTATATGTTGCCAAAACAGAGGACAAAAGAAGAGTTGGATTCACATTAGCTTTATATGCATGATGGCAAAAAACATCATTTAAGTGGAGATATAATCTCTTCATAGTGGAGGAAATTATGACCCAGTGACCTGTAGATCTGCTTGATCTGCTATCTAGGTGCTGACTCTCTATGGGCTACCTCAAGGCTCTTCCTGCTCTTCCATATTAGCATTCTCAACTTTTAAACTTAATTTGACTGGGCAGTCATTGAAATGTAAGGCTCTTCAACCAACTTAGGGCTTTTCTCCTCTTCGAACAGATCTATAATTTACAGAGATGGATATGTGGACGTCCTCGGTAAGCATCCTCGGAATTCACTGGAATATATTGTCCCCCCACTAGAGAGAGAGAGAGAGGGCGGGGAGGAGGAAGGAAAATGTATTGTACAGCATAGAATGTGATAAACAAAACTCATGTCTTGTCCATACTTTACTGCCAAGAGTCGTCTACTACTGCTGCTGCTGGAAATATACACAATAAACAATGTGTGACGGTCTCAAGTATGTTGGTGTATGTGCAAGTTTTATTGCATGTAAGGAAATGTAGAAAAGTATTTTGGGGAAAATAGCTAGTAAACAAATGAAAAGAAAAGAAAGAAGTCACTCTATTTACTCCTCCGGAACCTTTTCTATCTTAGGGGCAAAGAGGAAACACATCAATCTGCTTTATATAGAGTTTATACCTCATGGAGATATTGATGCATGAGACAATTTTCTAATTCTAAAGCAGCATTAGTTCAACACTAATTCACATAGCTTGAAATGTTTACTTTAGGGACTACCATCTGCATGATTCTCTCAGCCACCATTCTCAATTTGGTAAAATGGCTCAAGTATTTTGGGAGCTACAAGCCAAAAGACAGTTGATCTGATAGCTCAGTGAGGTGAGTACCTGTCTGTTAATCCACAGGGTGGTAATTCAGTTTTTGTTTATTGTTGCAGTTGTTTGTAATGATTACTTTTTAGTTCAACAACTAGTTGATTATGTTTTTAACTATCCCAAGTAGTCATTGTGATAGATAGATAGATAGATAGATAGATAGATAGATAGATAGATAGATAGATAGATAGATAGATAGATAGATAGATAGATAGATAGATAGATAGATCCACCCAACAGTCAGAATATACAGAAATGCCTAAATAAGTGGAGTCTGACTAAAAAAATCACTTAAACCTTGAATCACCTCTATGTATACTGAATGTAAAAATGAAATCAAATTTAATGGAAGACAAAAATAAAGTAGAATACTGTATATAGTTTTTCTTAGCCCTATCACTAACAGAGCACTTTGCAACATCTATTACATGTTTGTCAGGCAGAAGGATCATAAATCTTGGGCCTCCCTTCTCTCTGTCATTCCTGCAATAATTAACTCTTTTGATCACAGCCCAGCAGAAATGATTCCAATGACCTTCTCCTCACACACACACACAAATCAACTTCAGACCTCTCCGAAGGAGATGATGCTTTTAAAATATGTTGTCTCTTATTGGAACAGCACACCACACAATGCAGGCTAATTGAAGTACAAAATTCCTTTTGATCTTTTATAGGTACCACTTTAATGCTGCATGATATATCCAAACAAATTTTGGGCAAAGGCACAGCTGTACAAATAAGAAGGTTAAAAAAAGAAGCATCATTATAAAGATGATTAAATGCTCTTTTGTGACTTCACATTATTGGTGAGAAAGGCATAGGCCCAGTTCACAAACACAATGCAGCCAAGCCAAATAATTAGCTGTAAACATCATAAATGAAAATGTATCCAATCCAAAACTTTTTGTTATTACAAAGAAGACCTCAGGCCGTGGGCTTGGACAGGTTTCCTTGTTCCTAAGCAGCTTATCTTTCTTGTGTGGATGCCAAAGATAGCAAAGTCATCTTTGTTCCTAAAGCAGTTAAAACTGTGAGGGTTGGGGTTGGGGTTGGTTGTCTCCCTCCTCCCCCAATTTTTATAAAAGAGAAACTGTCTACTTCAGGAATTCTCAACCTGCAGCCCATGAGCCAAATGTAGCCCACGGCACCATTTCACGTGCCCCCCCCCTGCCTCCACCACACCAGGAGGTGCCACGTGGTAGAGGAAGGGCAAAATGGCCATCCGGCCCCCGAAGCTCTCTTGATCTTGAGGCCCTAGGCTGAAGCCTAGGTAGCCTATAGGAAAATCCGCCCCTGCCCAACCTGTGGTCCCAAATTCTTTCTCTGAGGCCTTCTAACCTTGTTCACGTCTGAAAGTTTAATTTTGATCTATATTGGGAGGCTAAAATTTTATTTCATTTTAATTTAAGATGTGGCCCACTTTAGGCACTGGTATTCTGTGTTTAATCTTGTCTGCCACATGACTATGAAAACGTCTGCACATGCAGACAGTGCTGGCTCCTTGGCTGTAAACGGAGATGAGCACTGCGCCCTAGAGTCACATACAACTGCCTTTCAGTAAAGGGAGACCTTTACCTTACAGCCCCCATCCCCCAGACACTAGGGGGGCACTATATTAGCTGGTGTATCTTTTTAATGGAAAACAATTGCTGTTATAAGTTCCAGCAAATCAGAATTAACAACAGTTGAATCTGAAACTCATGGTGTACACTGCTCTGTTCAGTACTCTCTATATGGATTTTTTTTCACATGTTCATCCATTTGCTTTGTAATAATCCCATGTTAAATATTTGATAGGCACTGCATTCCTCGTAGTATTTAAGAGGCCAATATCAAGGACTTCACTTCCAAGAATGAGTAGGAGGACCCTAAAACACAACAGGCCTAGGCAATCCCCAAGATGAATCCATGCACATTGCCACCAAAATAATGGCAAGTGGCAGAAAGAAACTGGTCATTACATCCAAAGTATAAAATGATGTAATTGCACTACTGTTCTTGCAATTATTCCTATTTGGAAAATGGCTTGAAGGTGTATATGGGCACAGGAAGGAAACAATGTTGTGTTTTCCATGTATTCATGGTACTGCTATCTTACACTTACTTAAAAGGTGACATTCTTGAGATTGAGATAAATTAGTCATAGGTAGCTCATGAGGAAGAACTCATCTCAAATTTTTAGGAAAGAGCACTTCCCTACTTGCTCCATGGACTGTCTGTGTAGTTCATACAAATCAAAAACATCATTTAAGCAAAATCCCCCAACATCTTTCTCAAAATCACAATAAGGATAGGCAATTTCAGAGTCAGATGTTAGAAAGGAGGACCTGGCTGGCATATGAAGATAGCTGGTACAACAAGAAGCTGCCTTTTCTATGTACACAGTTAGTGTTTGGAGAATGAGGAGCATGAATTCTGCCAAGAACCTTCTTCCATTTATTGTGACCACTTATAACTCCAAACTGTTTAACAAACAAGTAAAACTGGAGAAATGTAAACACTGATACATTTGGTAACCCTTGATGTATCTGGTCTCTTTCCTTAAATGGGTACAGAGAAGAAGCATTAGGACAAATTTCAGCTGATGAATAAGGCTTTGTTTTCTTCTGCTGGATAAAAACCGCTATTGGTTTATAACTTGCTAGTGTTCTGTACATTTCATTTGTTTGCTTTGGCTTTTTGAATTGTGTTTTTGCGATTTTTTATAGCTCACGGTTAAAGCAGTTTATCAATACAGGAAGCTCTGGAGAAATGTATTAACATTATTTGGAATGCAAGCTGTACCATACACAGAAAAAAAAAAAAGGAAATACAATCGTTCTGGCCTCAGGCAAGTCTTCTTTAATGTCTTCATTTGAAAATATCCTAGATTTCTGTGTAGTTACCTACAGCACAGTTGTACTCAGTGGTGGGATGTCAAAAATTTTACTACCCCACCGTGATGTCATCACAGTGTGAGCGGAGCTAAAATCATGACATCATGATGTCATGGGCGGGGCCAAAGAAAAAATACAAAATAAAATAAAAAACACACACACACACACACACACACACACACACCTCAACCCACCCACCCACCCACAACACAAACCCGTAAATAAATTAATTAAATAAAAAAAATTAAAAAATACATTAAAATACAGCCACCCACCCAAACATCCACCCACCCATCCCAAACACAAATCAACCAGAGCTTTTAAACCAGAGCTTAAAGCTTATTCTGGCTAATCTTTCTCACACTAGGTCAGATGGAAGGAACTACAGAATGAACTCACCACAAGATGGCTCCATTTTGGCACTTTTCAACAGTTAAAGAAGTTAGGTACTAAGTCTTTTCCTAACCAGTTCTCTAGGATAATATGCCTTAACGTAAATGTAAAACAGCTGTACCTCCTTAAGGGTTCTCCAATCGGAACAGCAATTGGAACAGCACAGGTGTAGCTTATTGATGAGGTAACGCCAAGACTTTGCTTAAAAACCCCAAGCCAGGCTGCCAGACCTTTTTAGGAACTGTGGTAGTACGTCAATATAGGTAAAGGTATTAAATACACATTGAAATACACACAGACACACCACATCCAAAGGTGAGTCACTTACCCTGTGGAGCAAGCTATAGGGAGCTGCAGGCTAGCAGCTTCTCTTCCTCCTCCCCGCTTGGGAGGACAGCAAGGAGGCCGTGCATACACGCCAAGCACAGTAGGCATGCTTGGTGCACATGCGCAGTGGGGGAACCAGTGAAAAGGTAATCCCCAAAGATGGTTCTCCCCAAAAGCTGCTACCGGTTCTCCGGGACACTGGGAAAAGTTACTACCGGTTCTGGCGAACTGGTGAGAACCTGTTGCATCCCATCATTGGTTGTACTATTCTCTCTGATAGTTAACATTATTTTGCAGAATTTCAGAGCTCGTGAATAATGCATTTGCATTAATATTTTGACATAAATATTGTCACTTTTGTGTTAAACAAGCAAACTGAGGTATGCAATTTTCTTAAAGGTACACTTGGAAACTAATAATAAACCACTAAAATCAAAAGTTCGAATATAACAAAGATGGCCACAAAATTTAGAACCTGTTGGGAAGTTACAGCTTTACAGGGAAGTGTTGTGTGAGAATTTTATATGTATTGCCTAATGATCTTGAAATAGGTGGGTTCAAAGCAAAGGTTAAGTAACAGTGGTGATCGATCCAAGACATATAGCTAGGGCAATGAGTGCTTTAATACTTGTCTGAGGGACATTAAAAGTCAACTATTTTGTTGTTCAGTCGCACAGTCGATTCCGACCCTTTGAGACCCTATGTGACTACATATCAATCAGAGCTTGGAAAGATTACTTTCTTGAATACAGCCGCCAGAACCTGCTCATTCTAGAAGCTATAGCCCAAAATGTGTACTTCTGTACAGGATCTCCTCCACAATCCACACACAAACACACACACATTTTGCCTCTTTAAAAAGTGGGCTGCAGAACAAGATGTCAGAGAGCCATGCTAATGGTATGTTGGTGAAATGCCCTTCAGCAGGCCTTTTGGGGAGAAACACAGGGCTCACCACAAACATGAAATTTAACTTTTCTTACTCTTCCTTGTTCAGCCATGTCACAACTCATCTCCTGGAAATTAGCCAAGTGAAACTACTTTATGGTATCTCTCAGAAAATAATATGTGTAGTTTTTTCTTGCCCTTTTTATGACTCACCCTTTTTGTCATTATGAAAAGCAAAAAGAGATGGTGAGTTTATAAGTGTTTACAGTGGTTATGAAATAGATGTGGGTCACTTCTCAAAGGTTATTCTTAGTTCAGCTACTACATAAACTATTGATGTCATCAAGTAAAAACAGAACACAGTGGATGGGATAATTACAAGAAAGGGAACAAACTAGGGATTTAACACACACACCCTCTTCAAATTTCCATATATAGCATCTAAATCTATGAAATATTCTAAAAACTTACCCTAACCCAATTCTACTAAACTCCTTTCCTCCTCCCCCCTCCCCAATTTCTTTTTTTCCCCAATTGTTTCCTTTAGTCCCTTGGGAGCCAACATTTGCTCAAACATATTTCATCATCACATTTTTCATATCCCTCATAATATACCTCAGGAATTTTCAACAATTTAAATGTTGATTTAAGCCCTATGAATAGCTTTAATTCACATGAAGGCATTCCAGACACTCAAAACCTGAGCAGGCAGGTTGCATGTACAACTTTATGTGCAGCCAAAATTATGTATACAGCAATATATTTTTTAATGCTGTTTAACATTATTATTATTATTATTATTATTATTATTATTATTATTATTATTATTATTATTATTATTATTATTATTATTATTATTATTATTATTATTATGTAATCATCTATGTAAGGCCACTGGGAGAGATCATCAGGAGAACTGGAGCTTGTTTTCATCAGCATGCTGATGATCAGCAGCATTATCTCTCCTTTTCCACCACAACAGAGAATGCTGCCTGCACTGAGTTGCCAGGATGTGGTCATGGAATGGATGGAGGACAATAAACTGAAACAGAATCCAGATAAAACAGAGGTCTAGATAACTGGGTGTAACCAATCTCAGATTAAGAGTGGCATTGCTCTCCCTCTAAAGGAGAGCATTCATAATCTGGGCATTCTACTTGACCTAGCTTTATCATTGAAACATCAAGTAGTATCTGTGGTTAAGTCTGCTTTTTACCAACTGTGGTGCATTGTCCAGCTTTGCACATGCCTTGGACAGGAAATCCCTGACAATGATGTTCTATGTGCTAGTAATATCTAAGATTGACGAATGCAACACTCTCTACATGGGGTTGGTACAAAGGCTTCAGCAGAGACAAAATGCAGATGCTAGATTAATAATGAGTATTGCTTGTTATCTCCACATCACCCCAGCCCTAGTTAGCTTGTACTGCTTACCCATTGTATTTCATACCAAGTTCCAGGTTTTGGTATTGGCATAAAAAGCTATAAAACAGTGGGAGTGTCTCTTCCTAAAATATTATACTTGGAACAACCAAATGCACAAACTGCATGTACTCATGCTAATAAATAATGAATTTCATGTCAGAATTTATTCTGCGTTGAAAGGATTTTTGCTGGAGAAACTGTGCTCAGGGGACACTCAACTGAGGCTCCTTTCATGTCCCTAAGAGCTGTCATGCAGCACTCGGGTACTGAACCTTCCAGTCTCCAAGCTCAGCATCTTAACCACTAAGCTGAAGAAGCTTAAATTGAGGCGACTAGATCAAGAGCATTTTTGGCATTAACCCCTTTGATGTGGAATGATTTACCAATGGAGATAAGCTCTGCTTCAACTCTACAGACATGCCAGAAATCTCTGAAAAGGAGCTCACAGGACAAGAAATAACATTACAGGAGATTATAGCTGAGGAGCAAAACCTCCCCTACAACACTTAGAGGATCCAGAATAGGCTGTGGGTTGGAGTCCCTAAATGCAAGGCCAACATGCTCAAGTAGGGGCTGCTGGCAGACAACAACATGCTGTGTGATTGTGAAGAAATACAGAATCCGGCTCATTTACTGGTCTGCCGATTACTACCTGAAACATGTAGTAATGAAGATTTAACTTTGGCCAACAACAAAGCCAAGAAAGTTGTTTCAGTTTGGCAGTCCAAAGTTTGATATTCTTTGCAGTACTATAACAAAGCATTAAAAATAACATACAGAAGTGAATAGCAATGCAGCTCAGTAAATATCATCTCAGAAAATTTTGGGTTCAATAAGACTACAGTAATGAATGAATCGAAGATTTTATCTTTACAATATTTACCTTTGTAGGAGAGCTTAAGTCTTGGGACATTTTGTTTTGATGATCCAGTAACGGGTAACAGTAGTATACCCAATGTTAATATGGCACATAGATGTTGTCGTTGGAAAGATATTCTGATTCCCTTTCTACAAAATTTTCTTTCACTCATTCTGAACAAAATGTCTCTTTTCTTCAGATAATCCAACCGAGATCTGTGAAAGAAAAATAAAACACCATCAACTTTTGCATTTTATTTTTAAATATATATTTTATTAAGTTTTCAAATTAAACAATATGAGAAAATAAGAGCAGAAATATAAAATACAAAAAGGAAATATATATAAAACATAACTCTCTTCATATTACATCAATTACTTCTCTACTATCCCTATTTCATGTTATAAACGTTCTCTTAAATCATTCATAAAACCTTTAAATCTCTTTAGTTACCAATTAAAAAATAATAGTAAAGATATAAAAAAACTAAAATACAGTAATACATCGGATAGCGTTAAGACTTGGTTCCACAAGTCTTAACGTTATGCGATTTTCAGCCTTATCCAATGCCTTGGCAACCATTCCTCTCCATTTTCTGATCTCTTGTATCGGTGCTCAGCTGCCTCTGCCTACCATGAGGCATAGCTCTGTGCTCTGCAATCGGCTGGTCAAGCCTGGCTCAGTCGGAGCAAAGAGCAGCTAGGCTGACTCCACATGGGCGAGGTTCATGCATGCTACCCTTGCCTGGGCCAGCCATGAGTTCCAGGGCAAAGGGCTGCCTGGGGAACCTGGTGGGAGCAGCAGCTGTGGTGGCTTGAAGGTAAGCAGGGCCAGGGCTGGGCTGGATTCTCTCGGCAGTACGGCACAACATTGCTGGGGGTGGGGGGGAGGAAGGAGGGAAGTGACAGGGAGAGGAGCTTTGGCCTCCTTTACTTCTTTATTACGATGCATCAGATAACGCTAGAAAGAACATTCTTCGGTGCAAATCTTCCCCCAAAATTTGTCGTCGTTATGCGGTTTTAGCGTTATCCGGTGCAATTGTTATCCGGGGTATTACTGTAAAACAAAGCTCTCCCTGTGCTATATTATTGTTCTTAGAATTCACTATGTATGTACAGTAGCAAATTATTCTCTTTTTTCTTCCAAAAACCCATTAATTCCGGTACTGGTCTGTCTCTTTTTATTGTACTTTAACATATACTCCATGAAAGGGTCCCAAATATCCCAAAATTTATCCTCTTTCAGTATACCTTTTTAAAAATTTATTGTAGTTCTCATGTCAGTTTATCATTCTGTGCCATTTCACATAAATCATTGTACCAGTTATCCAATTCTAACTTCAATTATTTTTCCCGTTTTTTTGCAATTTGTTGCATTGCTAGAGATAAGAAAATGGATAACAGGTCCTTCTTTTATATATATACTGTATATGGTGGGAGATATATATATATATCTCCCACCATATACAGTATGTAGGTATGTCCCCACCTTTTGCATTTTATGCAGAGATGTGCACTAATACGAAAACTCAGGTGCAGAAGTGGAATTCAGAATTACAAAAAAATCAGAATTTCTGGATAAATCTGGAACTTTGTTATGCTTAAGATGAATATCCCCTCAGACACCATCATATTTATTTTATTCTTTGTTTGTTGAATAATATTGTGGTTGTTCATGTAATTGTTTGTACACTACCCAGAGTAGAAAATATCTCAGATGGGCAATATAGATAGATAGATAGATAGTCATTATTTTCCCCTTTATAAAAACATAGATAGGGACAGGGAAAATATTTTAAAAGGATTTCTGTGTGTCTTCTGACACTCTCCCAGTTGTTGTGCCAAATCAAAAGAGAGAACACCAGCAACTACCCCCACCTAGATATTAGGAAATGACTGTTATGGGCATACTGTTTGAATCCTGAACAGTAGGAACCCTAGCAGGAAATGCCAGCAGCATTGGGGAAAGAGAGGAGAGGTTGCACTGGGGAGTGGTGTCAAGGCAGACTGAAACAGCAGATAACCCTTTGGTGGGTAAGCACTGTGCCAACAGCACGGGGGCACAACCTGGTTGGGTGGCTGAACCCAATCTTGGAGTAGCCGTTGGGAGAATGAAAAAGGGAGAAGAGGACAATGAATATAAGCATGGTATAGTTCAGTGGTGGTGAACCAATGGCACGCGTGCCAGAGGTGGCATGCAGAGGCCTCTTTTTTGGCATGCGTACCATCAAGGGTAAGCCCCACCCAGCCCAGCTGGCGCCAATAGCAATCCAGCTTCCCCACCACCTCTCTCCCTTCACCAATGGGGATGAGAGACAGGAGGCTGAAATTCCACCCAGGTGGTGGTGGCAGGGCAAGGTGAGGTGACCAGACACCCCCACCCACCCTCTTATGAGTTTGGTGCACCCATGGGGGATTTGGGTACACCCACAGGGGAGGCACAGACATAAGGGGGCACACCCATGAGCGGGGTGGCACCACACCCATGTGACTTCACTGGAGGTATCCCAGCAACATCACATGGGTGTGTGGGCATGTGCAGTGCCTGTCCCCATGCAACCTCCTCCTCCTTGGGCACTTGGTCTCTAAAAGGTTTGCCATCACTGGTATAGCTAGTACTGTTAGCAGAGTATGCCATTTTCTTTTGCTTACAGGGAACCTCTAGAATGCTAGGTTGACATTAAGGAAAATAGTTTTTTTCTAGGCCTTGGGCATGAGTGCGTGGACTGAGAAATGCCCACTGCCTTGGATAACTCTCAGTGGGAACATTATTCGGTAGGCAAGACAGCAGTCTCACTGCCACCTTAGCCAGACTTTCCCAAGCAGATTCCTTCTCAGCCCAGTAAGACAAAAGATGGATCTCATCCTTTTCAATGACACATCCCACCAAATATTTCAGAAGGATGTCGCCTCAGATAACACTGCCCACAGCTCTAATTTTGTATGAACTAACCATTTGTTTGTGCTACTGAACAGGATAACTAAGATCACTCAGAACTGCACCCCCTCCCCCCCCCCAAAAAAAAAAAAAACCCAACCCTGTAGCCCTAGCCCTGTTCCAGAAAGGAAGCAAAAAGCTTTCACAGAATGGTTGAAATGCATCTGGATGCTGTAATTTGTATCTTCGTTAGCCGCCCAGAGTCTCTTGGTGAGCGGGGAGGCATACAAGTCTAACAGCAATGACGACGATGACGGCGATGATGGCAACGACAATAATAATAATAATAATAATAATAATAATAATAATAATAATAATAATAATAATAATAATAATAATAATAATAATAATAATAATAATAATAATAATAATAATAATAAATTTTTTACTTCAATTACTTCCTCTAGCAAGTAGCAACCTAACCTTTTCCTTTCTAATCTATAAGAATAAATGGGAGTCCAAATCTTAGACAATATTATTGCAAATAGTAGAACATATCAAATTTGGATATATTGAGAAATATCTTAATGTATCATTATTCATTGAATTCTGAATACTGCACTTCTAAATCCAAATGCACATCCCTAATTTTGAATTGGTGAACAGAAGCAAGTGTTCTGTATACATGGCAGAGGAAAAGGAGCAAGACAGCTGAACAGAGACTTCTTGGCAGAAGCCATTTTGTGACATTAGCCAAGAGTACTCTCTAGCATAAGCATTAGTAATTTGAGGTTGACAAAAAGCTGGGTTTGCCCATCTTGGTTTGTCTTACTGAATCAGCCCTGCAATTAGCCACCTGCCCGTTTCCTTGGATAGGACTCAACATTGTGAGTAGTGGCCACATCAGACAGGGTGCAAGGTTTAGCCTGTCATTTGCTCAGTCAGCTTCTGGAGGCATAATTCTTCTAAACTGATACATGCAGACTTTATATATAGAAATTGGGTAGTGAGACTCCTGCCTAAGTAGACTTGGGCAACAATCCTATGGACACATGCCCTGCTCAAACCTGTGGTACTTATTTTTCAATTAAATGTGCACAGAATTGCCCAGTGGATTTTAATTCTAGTAGGATTCCACCAGTAACTTGATTATTTCCTAGCATTCCCGTTCTAAAAACACTATGGAGAGAGGCAGAAAGAGAGTGAAGAGCCAGAGAGCTCTTGGCAATTTGAATGTGCATAAAGGGAGTCCTGTATATTCTGGTAGTACCAAAAATGGGCTCACATAGTACACTATAACTCTATCCTTAATTTAATTTCCATTGTTGCCGTGGTTCTTTCACCTGTAGAACAGATCTCCACTTCAGCCAGCTATGTAGGAAAACTATGGATGATGAATAATTTCATTTCTCTTTAGGAAAAAAGTAACCAAAATTTGAAATTTTCATCATATTTGGAAGGACTAAATCACATATAATGTGTAAGATACTAAAATTTGCAAAGTCATCTATTTAGGCCCAGGGCTTTAAGTGTTTATCTCTTAAAAATCTGGGGTTGAATCCCATGTTACTGCTGAATTAGATTGCTGTCATTCATTCGTTCGTTCGTTCGTTCATTGATTCATCTGTTTATTCAGAGTGGCACTTCTTTTTCATCTATGGCATGCAAGCTAAATGTCATTCTCTCTGGGCTGGGAACAGCTCTCCTATCTGGCTAGGCTAGTGGGTAGGGGCATAAAATTGGTTCAGTTTGTCTTTGAATAATTTACCAAGATTCACAGATCAGATATTTGGAACAAAATGAACTTAAAGTTTTATTTTAAATAATGAATGCAGTAAAAATCATTTCCCCATCCCTAAACTTGGAAAGGAAGTTCTGGAAAGAGAGAGAGAGAATCTCTACCACCTACGAGGGTCCACAGATTCCCTGACATGCACTGTGTTGATCTGTATTGTGGGACAGATTCAGGCCACAATGCCAGATTTGGACCCATGGCCTGAGGTACCTGACTCCTGCTTCAGAAAGAACAATTTAGTACAGCACACCTTTTCTGTTGACAGGTGGCAGCAAAGATATGTAACACATATATCAAAAATTTAAGGCTATATAAGTGGGGTTTTTTAAATGTTAGCATTTACCAAAAAGCCTTTTGATCATTAATAAATCCTTTGCATAGAGTGAAGGTTGAAGAACGTGGGGTTGGCAAAGGGAGACCACTTTAGGGGGTTGTTTAAATGAGAAACAAATATAACTAGGTAATAACAGACCACTTTGCTAGCACACAAGAAACATTATGTCTGGCTACATTTCATTCCCACTCTTTGATAGATTTTTGTTTACTATAGGCATTTATACTTATGACTTTCCCCCCTATCTATTTAGAAATGCTATTTACTTAGAAGAGAACACAAGAGGCCTCATTTATACATAAAGCAGCTGGTCAGCTCGACAAGGCCGATTGATTCATTCTCTTCATTTACTTCGCTGCTCTTGGACACCGGGTATCCTTTCATTATTGTGGTTATGTGTATTTTTGGGGGGAGAGCAAGAAATGAACTCTTGATCACTTACAGGAGATTGATGCTTATTTGTGTCAATGGCACAGAACAACCTCTTGGTCATTCAATTTTAGGAAATGCCCTTTGCCTCCACCATCATGCATTAAATAGGCCAGTGCTCTGACATTGAATGAAGATCAGTCATTGTGTTCTATAGAGCCCAGTTCTTTCACGTTGCTGGTTTTTTTTTTAAAAAAACAGAGTTTATCAAACAGATTTTTTCAACACAATATTTCAGATGTAATGTTAATTATCTGTTTATTCTCTCAAGTGTCACTGAATACTCTTCTAAGGGCTAGGAAGGTAGCACATTTGTACCAAACAACTCAGTGAGACTGTTTTCTAGCACTCTCGCTTAAAGAGCATAATGCGTTCCACAGGGATTGCTCTTTAAGCGAGCTTGCTCTTTATGTGACACACCATTGTAAGTGACCAACTGTGACTTGGGAGGGGGATTGCGAACCCTGATTTATTTGTTCAGTGAGTTTTTGGTTGGTTTTATTTGTTAAACGAAGCGAACATTCAGGGAAAATTCTGCTCTTTAAGCAAGTTACTCTTTAAGAGAGGCGCTCTTCTTTATGCAAGGTTTGACTGTACATCAGTTTCTGGCCATAATCATAAAATATATTTTCTTTAAAATGGAAATGGCTTACTCCAAAGCTACTGTCAAAACCAAAATGCCAAAATGTTTATTGCTCAATCAGTGGATCACTGCAATTTTAAAAACAGTAGTAATAAAATATTAAAATGGGAAAAAACATATAATTATAATATCAAACAATTTTAAAACACTTCATACCAAATATCCAACAATTTATTTATTTATTTATTTATTTATTTAGATTTATATCACCGCCCACTCGCCATGGCAACTCAGGGCGGCTTACAATCAGCAAAACAACATAGCACACACAAAAAATTAATACATTTTTCTAAATCAATAAATAGATTTCTCTCTCCCCTCCTATACAATCAATATAGTACATAAAATAACATAAATATATACTAATAAGAACTATAAGATAAGTTGCTAATCTTTATGACAAACTAACGTACCCTAAGTTTGATTGTAGGGACTGCAGTGGCTCAAGTGGTTAAGACACTGAACTTGAAGACTAGAAGGTTGGAGTTCAATATCCAAATACTGCACAATGGAGTGAGCTCCCGTCTCTGTCCCAGCTCCTGCCAATCTAGAAGTACAAAAGCAAGAAATTGCAAGTAGATAAATAGGGGCCACTTTGGTGGGAAGGTAAACATTGTTCCATGCACTCCATTGTCTAGGCCTGCCTGCCACATGTCCACAAAAACGTCTGCAAACTCAGACAGTGCTGGCTCTTTGGTTATAAACAGAGATGAGCAGTGAACCATAGAGACAGATACAACTGGCTTTTGAGCAAGGATGAAATTTACCTTTACTTTTACCCTAAAAAGCAGACAGCATGTAAGAGCCTTTAACAGAGTAAGAACTGGCTTACATACTGTAGGCTTCATGTCTCTGAATCTTTATGACAATTCACAAAAATAGAATCCAGCAACTTAGCTCTTCGTATGTTGGCCATGACTGCAAATATTGCAATTATTTGTAGTATATGTGAATCTGATGCTTGCATTTTACTTTCTTCAAAGAGAACTCAAAGCTACTGTAGATCCACAGACCTGGGGTCAACTGTAATTTATTTCACATTATATTAGAAATACTTATACAGCCAATGGGGAGCTGTGCACTTACATGAAACTGCATTCACTGTTCAGCTAAATTTGAAATCTAATTTAACACAAAGAAAGCTTTGGGATTTTTCTGCCATCTTTCAAATCCTTGGAATTGGAATGCAAATGCCCTGCAACTTAGCTGTAAATTGTGTATGTCAAAGATTACTCCCATAATGACCTCATATGATTATTAGACAGAATCTACAGAATCCAGGGAGAGTTCTGAAGTAGCTACTAATAAGACTGTGAGAGGGATGTTGCAAAGTGTTCATCTGTAGAAATATGCACCAAATATAGTGAACTATGCCTGACTGCTCCTTAGAAGGTCAAATAGTAAAGATGAAGCTAAAGTACTTTGGACATCAAATGAGAAGAGAGGATTCACTCGAGAAAGCCTTGATGCTTGGAAAGGTCGAGGGCAAAAGAAGAAGAGGACGGCCCAAGATGAGATTGCTAGATGGTATTGTGGAGACAATGGGCACAGAGCTGAGCGAGTTGAGGGGGATGGTGGAGGACAACAGGAGTGCCTGGCGGACAGTGGTCCATGGGGTCATTGCAAAGGGTCGGAATCGACTGTGCGACTGAACAACAACAACAAAATGCTTTGAAACAAAAATATTGAAGCTGAAAGGCTAATAAACAAATGTCAACCTATGTGTGTGTGTTTTTTGCAAGACCTAAGTTTTACGACCATGAAATAACCTTAAGATTTTTAGAGTCCTCATAATGTTTATTATTAGAATGCATTTTTTGTTGTTGTTCACTCGCACAGTCTATTCCGACCCTTTGCGATGACCCCATGGATCCCACTGTCCTCCAGGCACTCCTGTCCTCCACCATCCTCCTCCTCAACTCGCTCAGCCCTGCGCCCACTGTCTCCACAATAACATCTAGCCATCTCATCTTGGGCCGCCCCCTTCTTCTTTTGCCCTCCACCCTTCCAAGCATCAAGGCTTTCTCAAGTGAATCCTCTCTTCTCATTTGGAGTCCAAAGTACTTTAGCCTCATCTTTATTATTTGACCTTCTAAGGAGCAGTCAGGGTTGATTTCTTCTAAGATCGACCTATACCTGAAGCCTAAAGAATTCAATATCAAACAATGTTAAGGCCATAGTCTTTTGGTCTCCACCAAATAATATAATGAATATTTATATACATACATGTACAAGGAGTATATATTGACTTAGTCTTCCTTTCTCAGGGAAGGACTACATTTCACTGACAGGGTGTCCACTTTGTGGGCGGAGGGTCCCAAATTCAATCTCTAACACTTTCAGAACTATAACAATCTTCTCCAAACTTTTCATAGAGGGTAGGATTTTTAGAAGTTGTAGCTGAGGAGAGAATTATTAATGTCCTCCCATGCTGCAATTTATGAGATAAATCACCTAAAATCAGCCTAGGCTACCTTTTGAACAAACTGAGAAAAAAACCCCTCTATGGAGTTGCATGTTGCATATTAAATATAGCACACAGCTTTCCTCTTTATTCAAGGTGAGTTTGTACGTTCCACTTTGGATTTTGCTTCTTTTTAAAAGAAATTAGATATATGTCCTTACTTTTTCCACTGTCTTAGGCAGTGGTGGGATGTCGAAAATTTTACTGCCCCACCATGATGTCATCACAGTGTGGGCGGAGCTAACGTCATGATGTCATGACATCATGGGTGGAGCCAATGTCATGATGTCATGACATTGGGGGCGGGGCCAAAGGAAAAATAATTAAAAATAAAATAAAAATAAGCACGCACGCACAAACACACACCCTCAACCCACCCACCAACAACACAAACCCATAAATAAATAAAGAAATAAAGAAATAAAGAAATAAAGTGAAATAAAAAATACATTAAAATACAGCCACCCACCCACCCCAAAAAAAAATCAACCAGAGCTTTGAAACCAGAGCTTAAAGCTTACTCTGGCTAATCTTTCTCACACTAGGTCAGATGGAAGGAACTACAGAATGTACTCACCACAAGATGGCTTCATTTTGGCACTTTTCAACAGTTAAAGAAGTTAGGTACTAAGTCTTTGCCTAACCAGTTCTCTAGGATGATATGCCTTAATGTAAATGTAAAACAACTGTACCTCCTTAAAGGTTCTCCAACTGGAACAGCAATTGCAACAGTACAGGTGTAGCATATTGATGAGGTAACTCCAAGACTTTGCTTAAAAACACCAATTCAGGCCGCCAGGCCTTTTTAGGAAGTGTGGTAGTACGTCAATATAGGTAAAGGTATTGAATACACATTAAAATACACGCAGACACACCACATCCAAAGGTGAGTCACTTACCCTGGGCAGCAGGCTATAGGGAGCTTCAGGCTAGCAGTTTCTCTTCCTCCTCCCTGCTTGGGAGGACAGCAAGGAGGCCATGCATACATGCCAAGCACTGTAGGCATGCATGCACACCAAGTGCTTGGCGCACATGCGCAGTGGGGGAACCAGTGAAAAGGTAAACCCTAAAAGTGCCCCCCCCCAAAGCTGCTACTGGTTCTCTGGGACACTGGGAAAAGTTACGAACTTACCACCGGTTCTGGCGAACTGGTGCAAACCTGTTACATCCCATCACTGGTCTTAGGGGAACATGAACAGGATATAATATAATCAACAATTCACTATGGCTTATTTGTGTCCACAGCACGGTTAATTGGAAGATATGATACAGAAACTATATAAAGAGAGGCTGACTCCTTTTCAAGGGTTAGCCAGGATTTCATACTGCTCCACCGGGAAAGGGGGGGGGAATAGATGAAGGTTTTTTTAAAGAAAACACCTACATACACACTTACAGAACACTTACCAGGACCAAGACAATCTTGAATTGGCTTGTCAAAAATCACTGATCCCAAGGATAAGATCTATGAAAGGAGATACCATGATGGCTTTTACAGGACTACAGTCAGCTAGAATTTTATAAGTTGCTGAGCTGAAGTGTTGAATTCCAACACACAATAATCAAGGCAGGATTGGCCCTTACTCATTTTGGTCAGTGACGGAAACTTGTCTGAGCTCTATAATTAATTCAAATTGAAAGAGCCACAAAAATGTTACTTAGGAGAAAATTTCATCTTTACACAGATAATGTTGATGTATGTCTTGTATGAGCTTTGCAGTTCAAATTCCTCCTTACCATTAAAGCTACCAGAATGGTATTTTCGGCCCTCCACTTCATAGGACTGTTAATGCCAAATCCCATGACTCACGTGCTCAGCTTGCAAGCAGTTGTGTTCATGTTCTATTTATACAATGTCAGAATGCACACAGGCGTGTGCACACCAGAGGTGAGTGGGTGGTGGTGGTAAGACGAGATCAGGTAGGTGTACACAGCTAGGCATGCTGTGGAGCTTGGATTGTTTTTAATTATTATTTTCACAATAACTTTTCTCACATACTGTATATGATTACTCAACTCTGGACCAACAGGAAACGCAGTGGCTTTTCTCATTTGAGGATAAAAAGAATTTTTCTTCTTCTCCTTCCCACACCTGAGAATGAGAAAAGCCAGTTTGTGTCGCCAGTATATCTTTTTCTTGGACCCACAACTGTGTAGACTAGGTAAAAGCTTCAATTTGCTCTGGCCTTATTTAGCATGGCCTCAACATGGTTTTTAAGTATTCTTTATATCCCTGGAAGATCAGTGCAGGTGACTGTGAGACAGACAATCTGCTGCTCCCATACAAATTTTGAAGGACCAGGCTAGCCTTTTGATATTTTCATGCAGATTCATGAAAGGACAGATTTAGGGAGGGAAGTGTATATAACTGGCCTACAATTTGCCAAAGGGCCCCAGTTTGTTCAGATTTTTTTTTTGTCTGAGGAAGTATCTCTTTAAGCGAGGTACAACTGTACTGGGAAATTATATACAAGATTCTGTCCCAGACAAAGAGTTGTGTGTAAAATATGCAGGACATATAATGCCTGGGTACAAAAGAGGCTTTGCCCTTCTTTTGTATCCTTTTATTATTATTATTATTATTATTATTATTATTATTATTATTATTATTATTATTATTATTATTATTATTATTATTATTATTATTATTATTATTATTATTTCAATTTATATGCCGCCCTACTTGGTGAAAACCAACTCAGGGCGGCTTACAACATAAAATCGAATACAATACAATATAACAGATCAACAGTACAAAATCACCTCATCCCAAAATACAGCGCAACAAGATAAATATGAACACAATATAATCAAAATACAGTCCATAAACAATATTCAGTACCAAATGGACAGTAAACAATATATTCACAATACAATTCATACCCAATACAAAAAAAAACAACAACAACCATACAGTAATCGATTCAATAATGTACAATATAAAACACCGTCCCGCTGCCCATACACATCACCCCCCCTAACACACCTGCCATCCAGTCCCGGTACGGCTGCAGCGAACACCCACCCCCTATCCCCAGGGAGTCCCCGGGCAGCGGCGGGGCAAAGTCCAAGTGCTCTGGCCTCTCTTAGCCCGACCGGCCGAGAGCGAGAGGAGCAAAGGGCCCCGGAGGGAAAGCGGGAGCGTCCTCTCACCGCCCGTCAGCTGGCTCTTCTTATCAGCCTCCGGGCCAGGTTGGCGGGGGCCTGGAGGGAAGGCACTTCTGTCCTTTGTGTTTCCGTATAGGATGACTAGGATGTGCATGCATGTATGGGTGTGTACACACACACACACACACACACATGTGCACTATGACAAACTATGATCATCTGTCTAGGAGGGAAAGAGGGCTAGCTGAATTTGAAGGAAGAAAAGAAGTATGGATTTTATTTTTGAAGAATAAACTGTAGAAGATAACCACAAGACTTTGGGGACAACAATGCTACAGGAGAACTCTCTATCCAGATGCTTGCCTTCTAGATGTGCAAAAGATATTCTGGGAACACCCAGGTTTCCACTCTTTTCTACTCACAAGTGACTTAACCTCACAAAAACCTTCCCACAAATTCCACCACCACCACCACCACCACCACTTGTGGCGAGTAAAACATCCTTGCTCTTACTGCTTCCTCACTCCTATTTTCTTCTATTAACTCCTATTATTGGGAGGTCCTATTGAGAAAGTTGTGTGTTCACCTAAGAGGAATGCTTTCAGAGCTGTTATCCAACTGAGGTTTTGGATTCACATTTTTATAGTCAATTGATACAATCCAGATAAAGTTCTCATGCTTCAGCCCCATTGGTTCAAGTGGAAGGTACTCATAGCAGGCTTTTGCTGGATTGTGCTCAAGCACATAAGAAGATATATCAATAGGAGAGAAGCCCGTTGAAGTATACCCATATCTGTTTACCTCAACTGGGATTAATTCTTCTTTAAGTGTGCTCAGATTCCACCAAGAGACAAGAAGCTTAAACTCCATTTAGGAATGATTATCTTACACAGAGAAATTAAATCATTTTTACCATCATCCAGAAAGACACATTATCAATAGGATTTGCTGTGGTGGTTATAACCATTGACTCATGCTTGGTATTCAATTAGCCAGGATCTGGTGGGGGAATGGTAATTTAATATAACCTAGCGGCCCAAAATGAGATGGCTAGATGGTATTGTAGATACAATGGGCACAGAGCTGAGCGAGATGAGGAGGAGGATGGTGGAGGACAGCAGTGCCTGGTGGTCCATGGGGTCGCGGAGGGTCGGAATCGACTGTGCGACTGAACAACAAAAGCTTTGGCTCCATGTAATGGGGGGAAAAGGAAACGTTCCCAACAGGATAACAGAACTAGAGTTTTTTTAAAAAAAAAATAAGTAAAATTGCAACAAAGAAGACTTTAACACAATTAACTTTAAAGCAAGTAATGGAATCTGAGTGAGTTAGTTGATGGCTTTGAAGGATTGGAAGCATCAGAAAGTGTTTTCTGGTAAATCACTGTTTTATGCTTGTCTTGTGGATGTTTGTGTGTGAAAAGGAAAGGACTCTAGTTTTCTATAGTCTGTTGGCACAAGTTCTGGCAATCTTGTGCCAAACAATAAAACAAAGCAAAGCAAAGCAAAAAACTCATGAACTCCTTGTCCCGCTCTTGTCAGGAAACAAGGTATCTATGACTGGCTTGAAAATTCCTCACTGGGACTTAATATCAAGTCAAAATATCTTAAACCACTGAAAATGAAGGTGTATGTGATCAGTCTTTATATAGCTACTTATGAACACATGGAAGCTTTACAAAAGCTGATTACTAAGTATAAAACCTCAATGTTTCTGCTTCCTGGTCTATGTACCTTATCTTTTCTAACATATCCAAACTTATAGATCCAGAATCTGAGTGAACCAGATTGTTAGCTCGGCACCTTCTTTTACCAAAGAGGCAATAGACACAACACATTACAAAGAAGGATTAAAAACAGATGAATTTAACTCATACTTTAATTTCCAGTTTACCATGTATATGCCAAAAACATTCAGTATTTTCAAAAATAATCTTATGACAATAAGATCAAGCATAAAACAAGTGCTCTCTTTTGAAATGTGTTATCCTTTAATCTTACCATCAGTTCAAAATTAATTTTTTTACATGGAATTCTGCTTGAAAACAAGAGTTTTAGTAATTTCTGTATGTGGTTAGCTAAAGTGAAAAGGAGATAGGAACATACATAATTAACTTTCCAGATGTGTCTGTAGTTGATCTAGAGATCAATTCACTTCCAGTGAATTGGCCAAGAAATAGAAGACTTTAGATGAGCTTGAGCTTGAAATCATTTTTATGTTGTGATCCATCTTGAAGGCAATGCCTTATGTAATGAATGAGAAGGGGTTGGATTCAGACATGCCTCTCCATGAATGGAAGGGTTCCTTCTGTTCGTGAAGGATCTTAGTCTTCTTTCCAGTGATAAGAAAGCTGTTATTTTACCCACCTCCTCCTTTCCCTCAATATTCACAGTGCCACATTGCCTACAATGGATGGCTCACCATCTTTTCAGGGGGGCAGGGCAGTTGCATGAAGGGGGGATCGGGGAAGAAATGGCCACCCTAGCTCCATCATTCCAACTGTAATTCTACCGAGCACTAGCCTGTATACAACTCAGTAAATGTTTCAAGAAGTTTAGAACACATATGGACTCCCATTGATTACACATGACTGAATTAGAAGCAGATTGGCTCCTACACTGCCCACTGTAAAAGTGGAGAACAGTCAGTGGCGTCGCTAGGGGGGGGCAGGGGGGGCCCCCGCCCCCAGCGGCACTTTCAAGGGGGCGGCATCCCCGGGGGAGACAGAGGAGGAGGAGGGCACAGGCATGTGTGAGTCTGCGCGTGCGTGTGTGTATGAGAGAGAGAGAGGCGCGATGCAGCCTTTTATGAAACCCTTTGACTAAGGGCGATCTCTCCTCTTCCCCCTCCCCTCCTCCCTCGCAGCAGAGAAGGAGGAGGGAGGTGGTGCTGGTAGTTCCTGTTCCCAACAGGGGGTTCACAGCCATGTGGACTTCAATTCCCAGAAGCCTCAGTCAGTACATTGGCTGATCAGTGCTTTGGGGAAATGACTTAGGATTCTGGGAACTGAAGTCCACAAACCAGCATTTGGGAAATACTGATTGGGCGAAAGGGAAGTTTCTGCTCGTCGTCACAGGGAGAGGGAGATGGGACCAAGAGGGATTCCTTCCCCCCCCCCCACGTCTGCCTGCTGCTCAGATCGTCTGTTGCTATTACCAAGATTCTCCCTCAAGACACAGTAAGTTCTGCAAAAAGAAAACATAACTTATTTCCTCCTCCGTCCATCCACCTGCAACTCCTGCTTTTTACTGAGGGAGCAATCTCCTGCCCCCAATTAGTCTCCTCCAACCAAACTCTCAAGGCCACCCCCCCACACACACACACACACAAACACTTCCTATCCCGGGTTGGGGTGGGTGGGTTTGCAATTAATGGCTGGCTCATTTCCCTCCCCTCGCTGTTTAGTTTGATCTTGGCAACTATCAGCCGAAGCCATAAATTGGGGGAGGGGGGAGGTGCAATGTGGCAGGCACAACTAGACACTGGAAAGTAAAGGTAAAGGTCGCCCTTGCTCAAAAGCCTGTCATATCTGACTCTAGGGTTTGGTGCTCATATCTGTTTACATCCAAAGAGCCAGCACTGTCTGTGTCTGCAAATGTTTCTGTGGTCATGTGGCAGGCACGACTAGACACTAGAGTATACAGAACACTGTTTACCTTTACCACCAAAGGGATACCTATTTATCCACTTGCAAATTTCTTTCTTTTGAACTGCTAGGAGCTGGGAGAGATGCCAGGAGCTCACTCCATCAGTATTCAGGTCTTGAACTGCTGACCTTCCAGTTATCAAGTTCAGTATCTTAACTGCTAAACCACCAGTCTTTTTTGGTCACAATTGGGGGGGGGGGGAGGACTTTGATTTCCGTCATCCTTCCTTACTTCCTTTCCTGGCTCCTGGGCATGTGCAGAAATACTGGATATAAAACACCACCCCACCTCCATCTTTGCAAAGAAAATCTCAAACTGGGTCCCTTTGCTGCCCAACGCCTCTGCTACTTGGTGAGTGGGTAAGAACATGTGCAGAGTTCCAACCTGGCTCCTAGGCATGTGCAGAGTTCTTGTTTTACCCGGAAGTTCTATGTTTGATCTTTTCCTCCTCCTTCCTTACCTGTGCCTAGTCCCCAGCTTTCCCTTAGCTGGTCACAGGCTATTGAAGGAGGAGGAGGAGGAGGAAAGGATCCAGCATAAAACTTGGGGGATTTCTCTCTCTCTCTCTCTCTGCCTCATTTCCTAAGACCTGCAGATGGTGATTGCAGCCATGGAAATAAAAAAGCAACTGATTCTTGGGAGACAAGCTATGAGAAACCTGGGGAACATAGTGAAAAGTAGAGACATCACCTTGCAAGCCAAAATTCGCATAGTCAAAGCAATGGTATTCCCGGTGGTAATGAATGGTTGTGAAAACTGGACCATTAGGAAAGCTGAGCGCAGAAGAATAGATGCCTTTGAGATGTGGTGTTGGAGGAGAGTTTTGAGAGTACCCAGGATAGTGAGGAGAACAAATAGGTCAATCTTAGAAGAAATCAACCCTGACTGCTCCTTAGAAGGTCAAATAGTAAAGATGAAGCTAAAGTACTTTGGACATCAAATGAGAGGAGATGTTCCACTTGAGAAGGCCTTGATGCTGGGAAAAGTGGAGGGCAAAAGAAGAAGGGGCGGGCAAAATGAGATGGCTAGATGGTATTGTAGACGCAATGGGCACAGAACTGAGTTAGTTGAGGAAGATGGTGGAGGACAGAAGTGCCTGGCAAACAGTGGTCCATGGGGTTGCAAAGGGTCTGAATCAACTGTGCGACTGAACAACAACAAAGACAGAAAACAAACAGCTGCTGCTTCTGGCTTTCACCCTTGCACCCCAAGGTCAAGCTCTCCTGCAATGCCTCTCCCCGCCGCTCTCTTCTCCCAAAACCTGAGTCTCCACAGTGAGCAGCTCCAGCGAGGTTCCCCTTTCAGATCCCAGCCTTGAAGATTGCTGTTCAGGTCTTGCCCCAAAAGGCTTTCTTGGCAGGTCAAAACCAGCCCTGGGTCTTCTTGGTGCTCAGAAGAATGTATGCTCGTTCCTAAACCTAACAAAATACCGGTAGGCTTCTCCCCTCCACACAGTTCATCACGAGGTCCCATAGACTTCCTCCCATACCTATCCACATTCATTCATAACCCTCTGGACTCTGGAGAGTAATTCATAGCCCACCTGGACCCCTTCAGAGAGGGCAAGAAAGGTATGGGTGGTGGTGGTGGCAGCGGCAGCTGCAGCGGGCAGGGGAGGAATGGTGGTGGTGGTGTGCGCTTAGCAGCGCTTCCCTTCTGGCAGTCCTTTGGAGCCTCAAATCCCCCGCACAGGGGCAGACAGTCATGGGGCACCTCAGCCCCTAATGGATGCCCGCTCACCATTGTGTCCAGCTCCCGGGCCAGCTGTTTTGGTCTGCATAAGGTGGGGGGGCTCCAGCCCCCCACCTTGGAGGGGCTACAGGTGGCTTGCCCCTGGAGGTGGGGGCCTGGAGCTCCCACCCTCCGCAAACCAAAATGGCCAGCCTGGGGGTTGGCCTGTCTGCCTCTGTGGAGGGGACTTCGAGACCCTGAAGGTCCGCCGCATGGGCAGCGCTCCTAAGTGTACCCCACCACCACCATTCCTCCCCCCCTGCTGCTGCCACCTGTACCTTTCTTGTCCTTGGATGCGTGCAGGAAAAGTGTTAAAGAGGTGCTCTTCCTCTGAGGGGGGCGGCAAATTTGGCCCCCGCCCCGGGCAGCTGAAACCCATGCTACGCCACTGAGAACAGTATCAACCCACCTGAAAGATGTTGCTAGTTTAGGCTATTTTAATGCTTTATAGGAGTTTAATAAAATCTATTTTAAAGACAACCCCAGCCAGCCCAAATTTGGCAAAAGTTTAATTTTAAAAAAGATTAATTGAGACACTTCTGAACCGGATTTCAGGTGAAACTGATAGTGTTTATTTAAACAGACGTACATAATGCTTGTTCATTAACTTTCAAAGTGTATTGCCTTTATGGCGCAAGATATAACATTTGAAAGCTAGTGTGTATTCTTTGACCAGGCCAAGTAAACTTACCCACTCTGCTACTGCTGGAATGAAGGCAACCTACCTGCCTAACAATAACATTTCAAATGTAATGGCTTTACTATCACTCTCTACATGGAGATCATAAAATTTCAGCCAGCCTTATATAACACTAAATTCAAAAAATTATTTTGCATAATAGGAGGGGGAAAAAATCACTGGTACCAACCATGAACATTGGCAAATCTTTTACACCTCTTGAAATCTGACTCGTTATTAACATTTTCTAGAAATCTTTTTATTTCTTACATGAAGATGCTAATTATCACTACAATCTCTAACTAAAATTTTTAGAATTGATCTTGAAAATTAATGCTTGAACTGAATAATCACAAGCAAATGAACTGAACATTGTTCAGTTCTTTTCATGAACCAGTGATTGTACAACACTATTCCTTCATCCAGTAGATGTCAGGCTGGTGGTCAACAAGTACAGATGTTTTGCAAAGGATTGTGAGAATACATTCTCAAAAGAAAACACTTTACACTGATCAAGCCTGTTGGGCCATCTCACCAGTGCTCAACATTAGCTGTGGGCATGGTAGAAGTCCAGAACTTGGAAATACTCCGTTCTGGGCCATAGTGGCCCAGAACGGCTAGAGAAATGGCACGTGGCCCATAGTGGCTAGAGAAATGGCACGTGCTGGAACCCAAGTAGTTACATGTTACTGTGCTGGTTAAAACACATCACATCTTTTCTGATGAGATAAATTCCCATGTACTGTATTAGGTAATTCCTCCTCAAATACAACATAACAGATCCACTTATGGTCTTCATTTATAAAGAAAATTAACAACAGTGGAATTCTAACCCACCACAGGCAGTATTTTCATGCAGCTAGCCATGTGTAAATTGAGTTGAAGAGCCTAAAAACATCTTGAGTTCATGTTATACTTGCACTTTCGACAATCAAAATTATCTTCAAAGAACGTATGGTTCCTTTGCAACATCCTCTTGTTCCATTTATTGTCGTTTGTGGTGAATACGTATGGTAACACGCAAATTCCTTACTACTTTCTTGGTCTGTTTGGGGCCATTAATCAGTTCAATAGCAGTATGAAATGCCACATCAAACAGAGAATAATAAGTCTGGATTTTATTCTGGCAGGAGATTTATATTCTTACTTCTTTACAAACTCTGTTCTAATTCTGCTAGCTTATACTGCAGACCTGGAAAAAGTACAGAAAAATAATTATGATTGTTAAGGGGGAAATCTAGTGGAAGGTTAAAAAAAGCTGTGGCTTTCAATATATGACAAAGAATACAAATGAGGAATACTACAGAAGTTTATGCAATTAGGAACAGTGTGGTAAAATAATACTGGGTTAAATCTAACCATAGTCCCAACTTGTGTGTGCCTAACCTCCTAATTGGCACAGACACAAGTCACAAGCATTTCATTGAGTCTACTGGTAGTGGGGACTACAAACCTATTTAGCCCTTTTCATTCTCACAGAAGGTACAACTCCTTCAAGCTAATGGGCAACAAATGCAGGGCTGGTGAAATTAAATAGTTTTGGTAGAATAATCAGTTTGCTATTAATTTTAGGGGAAAGCAGATAAATTTCTATTATTATATTAATCTTTCTTGCTCAAGATAATACAGGATAAGCTTCAGCAGCACACGGATAGATAATTGCTAGAAGTGCAGGCTGGGTTCTGAAGAGGCAGGGGAACTAGAGGCCAAATTGCCAACATACGTTGGATCATGGAGAAAACAAAGGAATACCAGAAACAAGTCTACTTCTGTTTCATTAATTACACCAAGGGCTTTAACTATGTGGACCACAATAAAATGTGGCAAGTAATTAAAGAGATGGGAATACCAGAACACCTTATATGTCTTATGAGAAATAGGAACATGAGTCACGAAGCAACAGTTAGGACAGGATGTGGATGATGGAATGGTTTGGAATAGGAAAAGGAGTAAGACAAGGCTGCATTTTGTCGCCCTGCTTGTTTAACTTATATATAGGGCACATAATGCAAAATGCTGGATGAATCACAAGTTGGAATTAAAATTGCTGGGAGAAACATCAACAATTTGAGATATTACACTAATGGCAGAAAGTGAAGAAGACGAAAGAAGCTCTTGCTAAGGTTGAGAGTGAAAAAGCTGGCTTGAGACTCAACATCAAGAAAACCAAGATAATGGCAAAAGGCCCTCTCAGTCCCTGGAAAATAGATGGGGAAGAAGTAGAAGCAGTGACAGATTTTACTTTCCTAGGATCAAAGATCACTGCAGATGGTGATTGCAGCCATGAAATAAAAAGGCAACCGATTCTTGGGAGGCAAACTGTCAGAAACCTGGGAAACATAGTTAAAAGTAGAGACATCATCCTGCTAATAAAAGTACACATCGTGAAAGCAATGTTATTCCTTGTAGTAATGTATGGTTCTGAGAGCTGGACCATAAAGAAAGCTGAGCGCAGAAGAATAGATGCCTTTGAAATGTGTTGGAGGAGAATTTTGAGAATACCCTGGACAGCAAGGAGAATGAATAAAGGTAAAGGTTTCCCTTGCTCGAAAGCCAGTTGTATCCGACTCTAGGGTTTAGTGCTCATCTCTGTTTCAAATTCAAAGCTGAAGAGCCAGCGCCGACCGCTTCTGCAGACGTTTCTGTGGTCATGTGGCAGGCATGCCTAGACACCAGAGCAATCTTAAAAGAAATCAACCCCAACTGCTCTTTGGAAGGTCAAATAATGAAGATGAAGCAATGGTATTCCCTGTGGCAATGTATGGTTGTGAGAGCTGGACCAATAGGAAAGCTGAGCGCAGAAGAATAGACGCCTTTGAGATGTGGTGCTGGAGGAGAGTTTTGAGAGTCCCCAGGACAGCAAGGAGAACAAATAGGTCGATCTTGGAAGAAATCAACCCTGACTGCTCCTTAGAAGGTCAAATAATAAAGATGAAGCTAAAGTACTTTGGACATCAAATGAGAAGAGAGGATTCGCTTGAGAAAGCCTTGATGCTTGGAAAGGTTGAGGGCAAAAGAACAAGGGGGTGGCAGAAAATGAGATGGCTAGATGGTATTGTAGACACAATGGGCAAATACCTGAGTGGGTTGCGGAGGATGGTGGAGGATAAAGGTGCCTAGCATGCAATGGTCCATGGGGTCGCAAAGGGTCGTACTCGGCTATGCAACTGAACAAGAACAACAAATCACTGAGAGCTTATCCCTTCATCAACTACAGTACTGTGATTATTCAGTGAAGCCTAGTGTATCTGTGTTTTTTATACATTTGTTTTTCTTTCTACAAGACAGTCTACAATTTGAGGAACTATCAGAGGACATTCCTCCATCTGCAATTGTCTTTTACATGAAGAACTTTGTAGTCTATATCAAGTTTAAAGGTTTTTTTAAAAAGCAAGAGAGGGGCTTTGAAATTGACTGGCTGCACAGGTCAGCTGGCCACAGCTTTTCACATTCACGGTAGACAGACTATACTCCTGTTTCTATTATGATAATTAGGTCTATATTTACACATATTGTGCATGCCAGTAGCATAGACAATTATGCACAGCTGCATGCTACTACCTTTTTCGTGTTATTTTCTATTATTTTAACAATGTGTAACTGAGAACTCTGATCACTCCAGCTTTTTTGTTAAATGCTTTGTTTTTAAAGGTGGGGGGCAGAGAGAGAGAGAGAGAGAGAGAGAGAGATAATGTCTCCTTGCTTGACCTGCACCCTTTGAGGCTTATGAAATGCCATCCACTTTGAAGAAAACTTTAGTGTGGGCCATTTCTTTAACTTGGCCATGGAAGATTTTAATAATTTCAGGGCAGTGACTAACATCCCATATATTGGCAAGCTGACAGAGAGATTGATTGTGGTCCAGTTGCTGGTGCTTGGAGGATACTGATAGTTTAGATTAGTGTTTACCAGCCTTTGGTTTTGGGAGTTCAATTTCCAGAGGCCTAAGTCAATTCCCCAAAAGCACTGATCAGCCAATATACTGACTTAGGCTTCTGGGAATTAAATTCCCCCTGTGGGACCTAGGCCCCACATTGGGAACCACTGGTCTAGATTCATTTCATCTCAGGTACAGGCCGTGTCATGACACTGAGATGGCATTGGTTGCCATAGATGACCTGTTCTGGGAGTCTGATGGGTGCAGTGTGACATTGTTGGTACTCCTGTATATCTCAGAAGCTTTCAACATCATTGATCATGGCACCCTCCTGGAAAGGCTGTCAGGATTGGGTATTCAAGGCTTGGTCTTGGGCTGGCTCCAGTTTCTTCTTGGCATCCATGTCCAGAGAGTGCAGTCTGGTGAGGCTATATAAGTCCCTAAGTACAACTGTGTGGGGTACATCAGGAATCAATCATCTCCTCAATGCTGTTTAAAATATATATGAATTTGCTGGATGATATCATATGGAAATTTGCAGCATAGTATCAGCAATATGCAGATGAGACACAGCTCTATCTATCCTTCTCATCATCATCAGAGGATGCTGTCTAATTCCTGAATTGCTGCCTGACCGCAATAATGGACTGGACAAGGGTCAACAGGTTGGGGTTAAATCTAGACAAGATGGAGACCATGTTGTTTGAAGGGAGTTCTGCTCAGTCGGGAAGTTTCTTGCTTCATCTAGATAGGGTGTTTCTATTCCTAAAGGACTAGGTTCAGAATTTGAGCATGTTCTTGGCCTGGCACTCTCTCCATTGAGAGCCAAATATCTGCCATGACCAGGCCAATATTTTTCTGTTTTAGGTAGATTATCCAGATCCACCCATTCCTGGATAGTTAATCCCTCCTGACACTAGTTAACATACTGGTGATCTCAATAACCGATTGCTCCAATGCACACGTTTGCATCAGATAACCCTAAAATCGCATAATGTTATGCAATCTGGTGGGGGGAAATTGCATCGAATAACCTTAAGGTCCTATGGGATGGATCGGATAACAACCGCTAAAGCCTGCACGGTTACAATGTATCTCTATGGAGCTTTAACGTTATCCAATGCATCCCACAGAATCTTAACATGCATCGGATAACACTAAAAACCCGATAACACCAAGATTTGTGGAACCAAGTTTTAGTGTTATCCGAGATTTTACTGTATTTGAAGATGGTATGCAACCTGCAATAGGTGAAGAACTTAGCTGCAAAAGTGTTGTCAGAGTTGCAGAGATTTGGTCAACTCGCCACAACCTTGGCTTGCCTGCAGTTACTACCTCTAGACATCTATGCCTAATTTAAGGTCTTGGTATTAACACATAAAGCCCTAAACAATTTTGGAGTGTGATACATCTTCTGCAGTGCCTCTTCTTGTTGAGCCATGCTTGGACAATACATTTTCCCCAGATAGGTAGACTAAGAAGGCCCGCCCTCAGAGAACAGTCATTTTCTGTGGTGACCCTGGCATTATAGAACAACTTAATCATGTTCATCAGCCCCCCCCCCCAACAGTACATGCTTCCCGCTGATTTGTAAAAGCTGAGTTGTTTAAGAGGAGACATTTCATAATAGATTGCTCCAGAATCATTTTTGTCCTCTCTTGAAATTATTTTTGATTTGCAGCTGCCATCAATGGATTGTTTATGCTTTCTTGTTTATATGTGTACTTACGGCCCTCCATTTTACTTTCACAGAGTTGCCTTTGTTGTATATGCTCTTTTATTGTTATTAACCACCCAGAGCAACCATTCAGTCAGATGGGCGTTACAGAATTTGAATGGCAAATGTCCTTGTTCTTGAACACTTGTTTCTCATAAAAATAATTCAGGCACAGGAAAGAAAATAGAATACTATTAAAAGTGAGGAACAGCTAAAAAAAGTGGTTTCAATTGATAGTAATTTGTGTTTCTGTTGGAGAAAAGCTGTCATTCCCACAAGAGGCCTTTTAATGTTGAAGAACAAATGCCAAGTCAAAATACTTAAAAAGACACTATTCACAGCTGCTTCTGAAATGCTGATACACTTGGTATCTGTAATAACTCCCACAGGAACAGAAATCTCCCTGAGGGCTACCTATAAAAATACACTCTTCATCACAGGGCACAGGAACTTAATTACTTCCATTTGAATGACACTGCACAATAATGGTTGATAACTTTGCCTGCTGAAACGTGATACATTATACAGTGCTCAACATCATATGGTACTCCTCATCAGTGGAAACTGAACTGTGTCTAAAGCAATTTAAAGGCTTCAGAACTAGGAAATGGGTTTAATCCAATCGTGTTCCTCTCTCTCGTGTACTGACCATTTGCTCCTAGTCCTCCTCAGGAACATAAGTGGAAATGTTGAGCAGGCAAAGTCATTGAAAATCTACTTGTTATCTCATCATGAGTAAAGAAAATGAAATAAAACAGGAAATTGCCAGCTGGAGAGCATCTATAGCTGATGGTTTCTCATTCGCTTATTAAAACAACTGTACAAAACGCTTTTACTGTTGTAGTGTTTGACCTCATAAAATAGAGGAGGCCTCTTACCCTTTTAATAGTGGTGCGAAGGACAACTTTTCAGCAGGTATCACTTGGCTTATTTTTCTCTCTTTCATTCCACTATTAAAGGTACAAGAGCTTTACATTTACAATGCAGTAAAACCTTACATAAAGAGTGCCTCACTTAGAGACTAACTCGCATAAAGAGCAGAATTTTCTCTGCTTAACAAATAAACCAACCAAAAACTTGCTTAGGAACTAAACCGGGGTTGACAATCCCACCACCACCACCACCACCACCAGAAGTCACAATTGGTCATTTATAATGGTGGCGGCAGCACTTTTTCCAAGTGTTTCGCTTAAAGAGCAATTCGTTTAAAGAGCAATCCCATGGAACACATTGTTAATTTAATTTAATTTAATTTAATTTTTAGACTTTTATGCCGCACTCTCTCACAAAAGCGACTCTGGGCGGCTTACAGGGATACAAGATACAGTTACAAATTACACATGATCAAATAACATCATACTATGGATTAAAAATCATCACAATTTAGATAAACCCAGAACAATAAATACACATTATGCTCTTTAAGTGACGTACCACTATACTACATATTGATGTGATTTCCTAGGAAGCATAAAAATAGCCTAATGATCAGTCAACCACATAGTGGTCCTAGAATCATGACTGTTTGGTCTGTTATTAAGAGTAATGGGGGGGGGAGAACTTAGACATGGGTGAACCTTCTGTTTAAAATCTAGAGCATGCTCATCTCTCATCAGGAAATGAGATGTACGAGTTGCTTCCTTCCATGTCACATGAGAACCATGAAGACAGAGCACTCAGGGATCTCGCTAGGAAAAGCAATGATGTTTTGGACTTTGTAGCACATGGGCACACACATCTGAAAATGAACTGTGCAGTGTCCTCAACTGTGGCATATATGCAAAACTGTAGAATTAAGGGAAATATACCCATTAACTTTTATCTAGGTCAGCCAACACCAAAATGGAAAATGAAACATGTTCTTAAAGCTACTTGACTGATACAAATTCATCTACATGGCATATAGAAATGTGGGGAAAATGTTACAAATGTTACAAACAGACCCGGTGCGTAACTTGGGGGTCCTCCTGGACTCGCGACTACTGTTCGAAGAGCAGGTGGCAGTAGTAGCCAGGAGGGCTTTTGCACAACTTCGTGTGATTCGCCAGTTATGCCCACTCCTAGATCAGGAATCCTTGCTCATGGTCACACACACTCTGGTCACCTCCAGACTGGATTACTGTAATGCACTCTAAATGGGGCTGCCCTTGATGACCATTCGGAGGCTTCAGTTGGTCCAGAATGCAGCTCCCCAGGTGGTGCTGGGGTGTGGACGGTATGCACATGCCTCACCACTGCTCTGGAAGCTGCACTGGTTGCCTATATGTCTCCGGGTGCAATTCAAGGTGCTGGTTATTACCTTTAAAGTCCTATATGGTAGTGGGCCAGGATACTTAAGAGACCGTCTCACCCCAAGAACATCTGCCCATCCCACCAGAGTGGATCGGAGAGGTTCTCTAGTTGTTCCATCAGCCAGAGAGGTGCGTCTCTCTGGCACAAGACGGAGGGACTTTTCGGTGTCTACCCTGGCCCTATGGAACCACCTGCCAATGGAGCTACGTCTCCAGATGGAGTTGCTGCCCTTTAGGAAAAATTTAAAAACATGGCTGGCAGGGCAGGTTTGGGGTGTGGGAGGGACTATGACCCCATTCCCCCGCTGGTTGATTTAAGCCCTGCTTGCCCTCAATTAGTTTTTAGATTTTGATTTTAAAGTTTTAAATTGAGGTTTTTTTAGGAATGTTTTTAAGAGTGTTTTATTGTTTGTTTGGTTTTTTTTTTTTTAATGAATTGTGAGCTGCCCTGGGTCACCTCGGTGAGGAGGGCGGTTGAGAAGTATGACTAATAAATAAATAAATAAAATAAATAAATACAAGACTTATTGCTTTTTAAGCCAAGCCCACCACAGGGAATACATTCACCCTGTGCCAAGATTAACTTACCCAAAGCAAGCAAATAGGAGGCTGATCTAGAGTTGTATTCCTATTCTCCAAATCTTGCTGACCTAATTTGCATATTATGCATATTATGCAAATTATATAACCTTATCTCCATTATAAGCAGGTTTACAATCTAAGCAAATTAAACAAATTAATTCTTACCTTGTTTTTCTAACAATATGTTTCTGCTTTGGCATTATTTATGAAGTATTCTGATCTGAGAGAGCAAGTTGTGTAATAGTTACAACACTTGATTTGGAAACAAGAAACCCAACTTGGTTACAAAAGTTTCTCTGTGTCCTTTGCTCAATCAGTACTTTTGAGCCTAACCTACATTACAGGTTAATTCTTCAGATACAGTAATACCCCACTCTACTGCAGTCTTCCCTCCGTGCTTACCTGCACGCTCTGATCGAGGCTTTTTTTTCCATCAAAGTCTCTTTCTCTCTTTATTTCCCTCCCTGTACATTTAAACCTCAGGGAAGGGGGAAAAGAGAGAAATGTGATTGGTTCTCAATACAGGAAGTGAAAGAGAAAGAGCTGCAAACCAAGAGAAAGGTAAACTGGGCTGGATTCTCTCCGAGCAGGCAGTGGGGTGGGGTGTGGGGAGACCCCAAACTGCTGGGGGGGGGGGGAGGAAGGAGGGAAATGGCAGGGAGAGGAGCTGTGGCCTCCTTTACTTCTTAAATATGATGGATCGGATAACACTAAAATGAACGTTATCCGGTGCAAATCTTCCCCCCAAATGTGTCATCGTTATGCGGGTTTTAGCGTTATCCGGTGCAATCGTTATCCGGGGTATTACTGTAAAATGGGAAGAAGATGATCATGTAGTGTAAAGATGTACATTATTGGTACATATACATTTTAAAATCTGGCATTTAGATCTTAGAAGAAATCACCCCTGACTGCTCCTTAGAAGGTTAAATAGTGAAGATGAAGCAAAAGTACTTTGGACATCAAATGAGAAGGGAGGATTCACTTGAGAAAGCCTTGATGCTGGGAAAGGTGGAGGGCAAAAGAAGAAGGGGAAGGACAAAAATGAGATGGCTGTGTGGTATTGTAGATGCAATGGACACAGAGCTGGGTAGGTTGAGGAGGATGGTGGGGGGGGGGGACAGAGGTGCCTGGCCGGCAACAGTCCATAGGGTCACAAAGGGTCAGAATCGAATGTGCAACTGAACAAAAAAAAATGCCACATACAGAGGCTTCTAGTGATCTTCTTGTGAGATGAGTGATATTTTTGTAATTAATTTTTATATAAATTGAGGACAAATGCATACCGTCTATGATGTTTTGAAGAAGGAAGCCTGGGGGCAGAGAGTGTGCACTTCCAAAGGCCATTCCACTGTCCCAGTTACTTCCATCATGCAAGCCCTCACCCTGCCAATGTAATTTAATTCAATTAAAGAAAAGAAAAATGTCTTCCCAACATTCTTCCCAAGACAGAAAAAAAAATTCACAAACATTCCTTTGGGTTGACCATAGACAGCTAGTATCTGCTCTGGTTAAGATGTGCCTGAGGAAAGTCTGTGTCTGGACTTTCATCTGGATGACTATCTTTACAGTAATCTAAAGCTTTTCTTCAATTCATGCATTTCAGCTTAAGCCTCTGAGGAAGATGACATGAGGACATTTCTCCCAATGAGCAGTTTCATATAAAGAAGCAGAGAAAATTAAGGGGAATGCAGAACAGGAGCCACCAAACATCTGACCCTCTCACAGTTTACTTTTTTCTGCCAAAAGAAGAGGATTAATCAGTGCTCTTGGAAGCCTCCAGGAAGAACAATTCTCCTTTGGAAAAGGCTGCAGAGTCCTTTACAAACCACTTAACCTTTTCCAAAACCAGAAGCAGACTTCTAACCACTTTCAATTTTACTTTAACACCCAACTGCATTTTAGGCATTCTATGTTGCCCTTGAGGAATCCCAACCAGGAAACTGGCCTTTGGAGCATCCGGATTTGCCAAAACCTGAAGAATGAGAACCCAAGGAAACACACGCACATAAATACACACCCTCTTCTCATTATGCTGGAATAGTGAGGTAAGCTCAAGTCACTAAGACACTGACTGGGAGGCGGAAGGTCAGCAGTTCGATTCCCAAGTACTGCAGGACGGAATGAGCTCTCGTCTCTGTCCCAGCTCCTGCCAACCTAGCAGTTCTAAAGCAAGGAACTGCAAGTAGATAAATAGGGACCACTTCGGTGGGAAGGTAATAGCGTTCCATGCGGTCCGGTGTCTAGTCATGCCTGCCACATGACCATGGAAACGTCTGCAGAAGCAGACAGTGCTGGCTCTTCGGCTTAGAAACAGAGATGAGCACTGAACCCTAGAGTTGGATACGACTGGCTTTCAAGCAAGGGAAACCTTTACCTTTACCTAAGAGTAAAATAGCAGCCTCTTTGCAAATGAAGATTTTTTTTCCAGAAGAAATTCAGCATAGCACTACAGCTGGGATTCTCAACCCACAGCCCATGGGCCGGATGCAGCCCGTGGCACCATTTCATGTGGCCCCTCCACTGCCTGCACCACACCAGGAAATGCCACATGGTAGAGGAAAGGCAAAATGGCCATCCAGCCCCCAAAGCTATCTGAGGGAGTGTGGCCCAATGGCCCCCAGCTTAAAAAGATTGTGAACTCCTGCACTACATAGTTAATTTTAAATCAAGCACAGTATTGTATTTCCAAATTATAAGTCACAAGTCTAACTCTATAAAACATTGAGTCATTTAGGTATTAGCACCGTGGCTTTCCAACACCCACACCGGTGACACAATTTTAAAGTTTTAAATTGAGGGTTTTTTAGGAATGTTTTTAAGAGTGTTTTATTGTTTGTTTGTTTTTTAATGAATTGTGACTTTTTATTTGATATTAAGATTGCTTCTGCAATCTGGGTCACCTCGGTGAGGAGGGCGGTTGATAAGTATGACTAAGTATGACTAATAAATTCAATCAGAGTTTCATACCTGAGCAATTATACTTGGAAATGAAAGCTGTGCTTACATCTGGAAGACCAACCACAAAACTAGAGAAAACTAATGCAAAATGGAGAAGAGGGAAAGATTATGTCAGGCTGGTCTGGCATCCTTGATCATTTAAGAAAACACTATCATTCTGAAATGTAGCTACCAAACATTTCATGTTTGATCCTTAAACATCAGTGGAGTACAATGCTTCTCCACTGGCTTGCGGTGGAGGGTAAGTAATTTCTTTCCACAAGCTCTCAAATCACAAAACATACTAGCCATGTACAATACCATCCATGATTTTGCTGTCTGCCTGGGATTTTAACAGAGGGTCTTTCTGTGCACCTGGTAAGCTATATTTGATGCTGCCAACTTAGCACAGCGATTCACCCGCTGAACAGGTCTGATCAAGTGAAGCTTCATCTGTATTAGGCAGAGATTTTATTCTTTGGATTAAGTCTATAAACAGTGAAAAATAAAACTCCCCCTTATCTTCCAGGTAAACTCAGTTTACTAATACCATAAGTGCTTAGCTAATAAAATGCTAATAGTTCTTAAAATATCACTAATCCTAATTTATAGGTGTATCTGTGTTTCTTTTGAATCTTGGCCAAATTCCTTCAAGTATAATGTTTATTGTTTTATTTCTAACTTGGCAAGGGTTTGGGGAAATTGGGTCATTCTTTCCACCCATCTGAGGTGAGGAAAGCAAAAAGCACATGGATTGAAATATTCCCTTATCTTTGGCCAAAGCTTCAACTATCTGTTTTCTGTGAATCTTGCTTACAATTAATACTGAAAAGGTGGTGATGGATGCTTCTGATCTGCTTTCCTTTGGGTCAGATAATGCTGCCATGGATTCTCACAGCAGGGAGTTTCCAAAGAACAGTAACTCTGAACCAAAACATCTGTCCCCCTCCAAGCTGACATTGAAACTGTGTGCCCAGGTCCTCTCCACCCCCAGTTCACACCATGGGCTCATCAGGGTCACTTTGCTTGCTTACAACATTTATTACGTCTTCCACACTGGCTCCCACAATCCGTTTTCCCATAGTCTCCAAGACTGAGTTAAACTTACAGACCCTTTGGACACCTCTCCCCAGTTCAGGGATTCTGTTGGTGCCACTGGAATTCCCCCAAGCCCTGGGAGGTGGGGGGGGGGAGAGAAGGAAGCTTCCAGCTGGGCTGTTCCCCTTGCAGAGAGGTAACCCAGTTTGGCACCAGATTGGGTTTCTGTGCAGGCGCAGTTTATTGGAGCCTTTTCGGCTCCGTTTCTCTTTAACTGCCTGCCGGTCAGAGTGGAAACCGGTGCTTCCGTGACGCAACGGGGGAGGTCCGGTACCATTTTCGAAACAAGGGTAAGTTGAAATTCCCTCTCCCTAAATGAGATTGCCGCGCAGAATGCGGGACGGTTGGCCGCCCTAGCTCAAGCCCCCAGTGTTCGACACCCAGGGGCTTGGGGGGGGGGGCTCTACCCTGGCCTGGAATGCTCATCCCACTTCTTCGCCCGAAGGGGGGGGGTTGGGTCCACGTACACGGCCGCTGGATGCCGCTTGTGGATCTAACAGTCAGCTGGGGATCAGCTGCCAGAGATTCGGCTGCCGAATGGGACGGAAGCCCAACCGGAAGTCCTCCTCACTTGCCTTTCCTGTGCAGTGCTGGAAATGGAATAGGAGCTTTCTCATGGAAAGGAAGGCATTGAAGACCTCAACTTCTATGCAGATAATCTGATTGGACACAAAGAGAGAATGTCGAACTCTTCTTCCTTAACCCAGAATACTTCTCAGCCATCCTCAGCATCTTCCCACACCTCAGGTTCTTCATCAACTGAGGTCAACAGTCCTCCATTCTCACCTACCTTTGCTAACTATTTTATCCCTGTCTCAATGGCTTAATCCAGCTGCCTCTCATTAACAGGTCACATCTGTTTCAGTTTATTCTGGAAGGCTTGTTCCATGGAGGCCTCATCCTCCCCATGATTTTTCTCACCCTATGAACAAGGACTATGCAGTCGACAAGAGGCACCCACACACAACTCTACCTTCTCACAGAGACATAAGACAAATATGTGTTGCAGAGTGATGAGACCTATGTATCCATATTTGCATACTGTTTAGTAACTGCATTTAAGTATGCATGAAAGAGCTTCTAAAAGGTTAAAGAACAAAAGTCTGAATAAATTGCAAGGGAATAAAAGATGAAATCCTAATATCCAGCATGATATGATAGGACAGACACATAATCATTTGTGTCATTGCATTGCAATATTATTATTCTCTCTGATTTACTGTATATACTCGAGTATAAGCAGAGTTTTTTAGCCCTAAAAATGAGCCCCAAAAGGGGGACTCAGCTTATACTTGGGTCATTTACCACGAGGATCCCAAGACCACACCGGATTGAGATGTGCCAACAATTTAATTAATTTTACCATATTTTCCATGTAATTTGATTACTGAAACTCCCTAGCAGCTGCTGCATTTCCCACCCTCGGCTTATACTTGGGTCAATCTATTTTCCTGGGTTTTCAGGTCAAAATTAGGTACCTCGGCTTATGTTCGGGTTGGCTTATACTTCAGTATGTATGGTATAATATAAAGCACAAGTTCTCAACCTTTTCAAACTGGGGGCCGGATGGCCATTCGGCGCTTCTTCCACCACATGGCAATTCCTGATGTGATGTAGGCAGTGGCGGGGCCATATAAAATGGTGCTGCGAGCTGCATCCGGCTCACAGGCCGCAGGTTGAGAATCCCTGATATAAAGCATTCTACACTGCACACTTTTTGAAGTAGTGGTGTTATCCCTCATCCTCTTAAGAGGCATCTCCCAGAGAAGCAACACAGTACTCCAGATCCTAAGACTGGGATGATTCTGAATTATGAGATGAGTATGAGAAATAATATGGGGAATATTCAAGTCAATGTGTCTGATCTTGGTCCTGCAACTGACTTTGCAAAGGAGGGGATGCCTTTCATATGGATTGTGAGTGAGTAAAGATGATACACAATGGGCCTCACTGTGTACAAACCTATGCAAAACTGGTCGATGTACAATACTAGCTCTCTCTGAACATTTAAATTTGAAGACTGCTGTTAGTCTTTAAAGTGCCACAACATTTTTTTGTCTTTTGTTTTATTTACTCTGTGATATGCTTGAAACGCAGACTAACATGGCAGCCATTAAAAAAAAATTAAACAGAGTCTGATTTTTCTTAAGAGCTAAAAGCAGAGTTGCTCAAACTATGGCCCACAGACCGGATCTGACACACAATGCCCTCACCACTCCCAGAAGTGGAAGTAAAATATGCATGCATGTGCACGTAATGCACCCACACATGTGCATAACACTGTTGTAAATGACCTGTGGTCATCGTAAATGCATTTATGACAGCAGTGGGTCATTTACGGCAGCATTATGTGCATGCCTGTGCATCTTGTGTGCATGAGCATGCAGATTTTGCATCAGTTTCCAGTGGGAGGAATCATGTGACTGGCCCACAGCCTGAAAAGTTTGGGCGCCCCTGGAATAAAGCAACAATCTTGTAAAACCATAGTAGAGGGTCAAATAAGGTAGACTTTAATACTGGAGAGAAAAATCCCAGTATCGTTCTCAATATGTATGTCATCTTTTCCACCATTCATATGTTTTTTCTTACTGCCTATTGCTGCTGTCATATCACTGTGATCATTCTCCTAGAATGTTTACTATAATCTACAGGAACTACACAATTTGTAAAACCCAACAAAATGATAACATCAAAACAAAATAATAATGATATCTGAGTCAACAATTGTACTGAAATTTACTATTTTTTTTAAAAAAATTACTATACAGTATTGAACATTTACCACAAAGTCACTTGGCCTGCTTTTACTTTTGCTTGCATTTCAAGTTACACCTATAAGCCTGGAATTGCTGGGAAGATGATATTAAACAGAAGATTCCTATGTCCAATAAATTTTATCTTTCAGCTTGGATTAGTGAGAGGTAACATTTCTCCCCTTCTAAAATAAATGCTTTTGGGCACCTTGGTATCATTCTATCAACAGTTCATCATTTAGCAGGGCTAGAGTATCATTCTCAAACATTCATTTTGACTGAATTCAGACCTCTTTGAAAAAAGACTCATCCACTTGCAACTCTGAGCCTCACAAAACACACGGGGGGGGGGGTGTAGGTGCTATTGCTTTTCCTTGTTACAAAGGCCTATTCATCATCAGTCCCAATTATTGATTCAGGAACTATTTAAACTTTGCTAATGGAGAAAGCACAGACAAAAACAAATATGTGAGCATAAAAACTGGAGAAAGGGTTCAATGGACAACTCCCAGACTAAATAATGACTCCTTCCCTACAGATGCTCATCTCAAAAAGAAATACTCACCTTTGGCATGTAGGGGAAGAAGAGGAAGGGGGGGGGACTGAAAGATTAACAGCCCTCTCTTAAATTTGGAGGGACTGCAGTGGCTCAAGTGGCTAAAACACTGAAAGGGAGGCAGGAGGTCAGCAGTTCGATTCCCGAGTGCTGCGGGACTGAATGAGCTCCTGTCTCTCTCCCAGCTCCTGCCAGCCTAGCAGTGTGAAAGCAAGAAATTGCAAGTAGATAAATAGGAACGACGTCAGTGGGAAGGTAAACAGCATTCTGTGCACTCTGGTGTCTAGTCATGCCTGCAACATGACCACAGAAACATCTGCTGAAGCAATCTTAATATCAAACAAAAAGTCCCATTCATTAAAATGCATATTCATGTTTTAACTATTGCCCTACAACTAACTAGGACAGGAGAAGCAGATCATTTACCCAGAGCATGAAAACCTGTATTGCACAAATTTTGCTGCTGGAAGGATTTAAGCCTACCCTACGTGCATAGATGGCCTCTGCCACTACCTAGAAGAAAAAGAAATCTAAAACAAACAGGTTTGATATGATCAATGTATGTTCAGATCTAGGCATTCCTTCCCATTTTTCCATCATCTCCCTGATCACACGTGGCCAAGCTTAATCAATACCACGTTGAATTCCTGGGAGCCAAAATCTCTACTTACAGCTCTGTTGCTCCCTGCAATTCATATTCTAGATCAGGAGTTCTCAACCTTTTTAAGCTAGGGGCTGGGTCATGCTCCCTCAGCTTCTGGTGTAGGATGGCCATTTTGCCCTTCCTCCACCACATGGCACTTCCTGGTGTGGTGGAGACAATGAGGGGCCACATGAAATGGTGCTGTGGGCCACATCCAGCCCGTGGGCCATAGGATGAGAATCTCTGTTCTAGATTGTGTAGAAGAGAGCAAAGAGGCAGAATCCTGGACAAAATAGATTTTGAAAAGCAGCTGTTCTTAAAGTGCGACATATATGAAAACAAAACAACATTATCTCATATAGAAAGATAATCATAACAGGAAATAGGATGAACAAATTTTTGCTAAGAGTGTCTGGGTTTTGTTTATATGGCTTCAAGTGGGAAACCATATAAAATACAGTCTAACTGTACTCAGTGGAATTTATATATACACACTCAGGAACACAATCAGCACCTTGTTAATGAGAACCAATTTGTCCATCAGTACTTCTAAAATTATAAACCACCAATGGAGTTCTGGTCCGTCTTTTTGTCTTTCTGAAAAGCACTCATATGCATAGGAATCACAGAAGGATTGACTGACTGATAAAAAAAATCAAATAACCCCTTTGGCATTTGTGATTTTTTAAAACTTCATTCAGTGAGACAGAAGCCATCGTACTTCAGCTACAGAATTTACACCCTCCGAACAAAACCATTCAAAGAAATGTGAAAACTGTCATTAGAAATAACAGATAATTTCTTCCTGTCTCACAGATGAAGATAAAAGTTTGGCATGTTCTGATTTCTGCCAGTAAGAATGAGACATCTGTATTTGATAGCAACAGAGTAACAAAAAGTGGTCCCTTGGAATATAAAAGAGAAAGAAAGAATGATGGAGAAATAATATAATCTGTTACAGTACTTGTTAAGCAAAATGTGGTCCAGCAGACATGTATGGGACTCCTAAAACCATACAAATTCACTGCCAAGCTCTTTGCAGGTTATAATTTATGGCTCATGGGATGTGTCCAGCCAAGTGGCAAAGATCTCTTGCAAACTTGAGTTAAAGAGTACTGATCAATAACTAAAAAGCTTGAGAATGGGTTGGGTCAGCACAGTTACCAAGTAGAAAAAAAGACTGTTTGAAAGGGGGTGTTATATTTTCTAGCCCTTTCCAGAAAAGGAGTTTGGATTTTATTAAATTACAGTGTTTCAAAGAGAAAATTCTTCAGAAACGCCAGGACATTCCTCAACCTTGCTTTCTACTATAGGAGCTAGAGTGCTGATCTGGGGGACAATTCTAGCAAAGTAATGCTTTAACCACAAGAAACCGCTCTTTGAATAAATATGCTGTCACGAAACCAGCCGGCCCCCTCTCTACTCTGGCCCTCCTATACCAAAGCCCCCAGAGGGTGGGCTGGCCGGCAAAGCAGATTTACAGCCCTTAGGTGCTTCTCATCCACAAGGAGGTTTAAACAGGTAGCGTGTTCAGAGGCTTTGTGTGTGAATGCAATGCTTCTCTTACCCTTTTAGTCCAATGAAGACACGTTGCTCAAGGAAACGAAGGTTTATTGATCAGGTATATTGATCAGGTTCATAAAGCATAAAAGTCAGTAGCATAAGTCAGTCCAGCAAACAGTCCACGGGTAATCTAGGTAACCATTTTGAAAAGAAAGGAAAAGAAAATCCCACAAGCCAAACTGAGGTCTTAAGCCATTGAGATCCAAGACTGAACTAACTAACTTCTCTGCAAAATGGAGAATTTGCAGTCAGGTGGATTATTCATAGCCAATCAGGTAACAGAGAGACACATTCTCAAAACAATGGGTTGTTTTTTTCATGTGTGCAATCAGTGTTCTGGCATGTAGACATAACATGGATCTTAGCTAGCCAGAAAGATAAGGAATACTGGAAAACAGGTAATCTTGTGACACGTAATCTATGAAACAGAGATTTCTATGAGGCCTATTTATGAGGCCTAGCTAAAGACTACAATTTCAAGCCTTGGGAAACATGAGGAAATATGTCGTTTCCTGACATATGCTGATTATTCAGTGGTGGGATGTCAAAAAATTTACTACCCCACCGTGACATCATCACAGTGTGGGCGGAGCTAACATCATGATGTAGTGAGCGGGGGCAAAGAATTTTTTTTAAATGAAAAATAAAATAAAATAAAAATAAGTGCACGCGCACGCACACACACACACACACACACCTGAATCCACCCACAACACAAACCCATTAAATAAATAAATAAATAAATAAATAAAATTACATTAAAATACACCCACCCACCAAAATACCTACTCACCCACCCCAAACATAAACCAACCAACCCACCCATCCACCCCAAACATAAACCCATCACTTACCTGTTAGTATAAGTGCCTGGGCAGTACCATGTTGCCAGATGGATATGGCCATCGTACCGGTTCTCAAGGATAATATGCCTTAATGTAAATGTAAAACAGCTGTACCTCCTTAAGGGTTCTCCAATTGGAACAGCAATTGGAACAGAACAGATGTAGCTTTGCTCATGGTCACACATGCTTTGGTCACCTCCAGACTTGATCACTGTAATGCGCTCTACATGGGGCTGCCCTTGGTGACCATCCGGAGACTGCAGCTGGTCCAAAATGCGGCGGCCCGGGTAATGATGGGGTGCGGGCGTTATGCTCGTGCCACACCATTGCTCCGGGAGCTGCACTGGTTACCAGTATGTCTCCGGGTGCAATTCAAGGTGCTGGTCATTACCTTTAAAGCCCTACATGGTAGTGGGCCAGGATACCTTAGAGACCGCGTCACCCTAAGAACGTCTGTCTGTCCCACCAGGGCGGATCGGAGGGGCTCTCTTGTTATTCCATCAGCTAGGGGGGGTCGCCTCACTAGCACTAGGAAGAGGGCCTTCTCTGTGTTTGCCCCGGACCTCTGGAACCTCCTTCCAACTGAGCTGCGCCTGCAGGCAGAGCTCCTGCCTTTCCGAAAAGACTTGAAGACCTGGCTGGCGGAGCATGTATGGGGGCCCAGTAACACGGGATCCCACATAGGTTGGCTTATTTAAGGGACAGCCACCCCTCTTGCTTTGTTTATTTGCTGCACTGTTTTAATCTTTTATAATTTTAAGGTTTTGAGATCTTAAATGCTATTATCATAACAGATTTACTTGTGATTTTAAATTCATGTTGTAAGCCGCCCAGAGTCGGGTTTACCCGATTGGGGCGGGGTAATAAATGTGAGTTAATAATAAAAATAATAATAAAATAATATTGATGACTTTGTTTAAAACCCCCAAGCCAGAGCACGAGGCCTGCCGGCCGACAGGCCTTTTTAGGAACTGTGGTAGTACGTCAATATAGGTAAATTTATTAAATACACATTAAAATACACAACCACACACACCATCCAAAGGTGAGTCACTTACCCTGGGGAACAGGCTATAGGGAGGTTCAGGCTAACAGCTTCTCTTCCTCCTCCTCTCTTGGGAGGACAGCAAGGAGGCCGTGCATATGCGTAAAGCACTGTAGGCATGCATGCACACCAAGTGCTTGGCGCGCATGCACAGTGGGGGAACCAGTGAAAAGGTAAGCCCCAAAGGTGGTTCCCCCCAAAAGCTGCTACCGGTTCTCTGGGACACTGGGAAAAGTTATTACTGGTTCTGGCAAACTGGTGCGAACCTGTTACATCCTATCACTGTGATTATTAGAACTTTCTGATATTAGGCCATCTACAAAATCAGGAGAGCTTTGAAAAGTTGAAGGGAAGGAATGGGGAGACAACAGAAAGTAAGGATGCCATCCATTTTGAGAGCTATTTCTTGAAAAAGTACTGTGCAATTAAGAGGAACATTTCCCAGAACACAAACTTGGTGGACCAAAGCAGTACAGCAAGAAAGGCTCCACTGTGGTGGCCCATTAATCAAAAAGTGGGTGGTAAGAAGCCTGAACTCTGCTAGCCAAAGTTCTGTGATGGCTTTTCCTTAAAAAGAATGACAAATGAGAACCGTTAAGGAAAAGGTTAAAAAAATAACCAGTTTATCACATCTCAGGCAGGATATATAGATGTATCACTCCTAGACCCTGACTTGCTGCCACTGAAGTCAATCCAAGTTTTGCTGTTCACTTCAAATAACTCCTTATGATGGGATCCACCTTGAACTCAACTGATCAGCTCCTGACATGCCTGGTGTAGCCAAGCTTAGAGATTAAAGTTCTCCTGAATGGAATTTGTTTTTCTTGAACCACCTGTCTCTTAAGCTGTGTTTAAAACTCTGTCAGCACATCCCAGGGTCTCCTTACTCTGAAGAGCCATGATTTCCAGCTCTAGGGTTATGCAGCCAAGAGCTGACCTTTCTGAAAAACAAAATAGAATAAAACTTTAACCTGTAAAGCATCCTGGGATGTCTTCTGTTGGCTCAAGCTCACACATGGTTTTTTTCTTCAAAAAACTGTTTTCTTTCCAATCAACTGCCTCAATATGAACCCTCTAAACTGATTACAATCTGGGGTGGGGGTGGGGCACTGTCAACTTCTAAATTGCAAAGTTGAGATCTCATTTAGTTTGACACACACATACTCAATTAGGTAAGTTAGATTCTATTCCAGTCCTGACTAGATACATTCCATCCTGACCCTCCCTAAGAGTCTCAGAAGACTTCTAGCCCCCACCCCTGTGGCATGCTATAGGTCAGTGATGGCGAACCTTGGCACAACAGGTGTTCTTGAACTTCAATTCCCAGAAGCCCTGATCATTGGTAATTGAAGTCCAAGAACACCTGGAGTAATAAAACAAAACAAAACAAAACAATTGGCATCTGAGGACATCAGGACTGAACCTAACTGGCTAATTTATTAATAAGGGGAGCATGTACTGAAAGTCCTCCTTGAAGAAGAGCATTTTAATTGTTTTTTAAAGGTAGCAAGTGATGAATTCTGCCAGCTATAATCCAAGTCTCCAATTTGTATTATTTGCGCTGCCTCCCTACACCCAGAGTGCCATCATGGAACTGTTGTTTCATGGGCCTAATGAGAGAGATGATAATAAATCCACATTTCATTTCAAAGTGTTGCTATTGTACGTTGTATAGGCTGGTGCCATTTTTGTTTGTCTGCAGGAAAATTACTGAGAGTTTTATTCTTTGATGTGTCACTTATATCACTTCTAGGACTCAGTCTACAGGATACCTGGGAACAGGATCCCAAGTGATAGGTAGTTCATTGCCCCCTCTGAAACCTGCCCAGGAATTCAAGTTTCTTTGTCAACTGGGGAGCAGGTGACTTGGGAGGGGGCTAGAACATTTGTGCACTAGAGGAAGAGTGGAAAGAGAATCATGAATTGAAGGAAAGAGGAGAGAAGGTAAAAAATGGCAGATAAAAAATTGGGGCAGTTGGGGTTGGGTGAAGAAGAACAGGAAGAGATGGAGAATAAATGAGAAAGAAGGGAGGAGGGGAATCTGAACAACAACATCCAGAGGAAAAGCTAGAGGTCCTACCTCTTGAATGGACCTATGTATTCAGAGAAGACCTCTGGATGTGGGAGTGGATATGGCTAAGAGGAGGGACAAGCCTGGAAGAAGGTGGCAAGATAGCCTTCATATTAGAGAAAGGGGTGACAAAAGGTGATGACCAGGGAGTTTGCATCTTTCCAAGGAAGATGGGAGACCATTTGTCCAGCAGCCTGCCCCGACTGTCAATGCCATGTAATGTGGTAGTGAACTGGATGAAAATGACTATGATGAAAGAGTTACAGTGAAAGCAATGAGACACTGTTGAAAGAGTAAAAACCCCTGCAGAAAATTAAAGTTTGGAGTTGCACTTCAATCAAGGCATCACCCTCTGTTTTATTCTCAGCCTAAAATGGAGGGAGGTGGGTTAACCACAATGCTGCAGGAGGAACAGAGGGCTGGGTCTACTATTAGACAGACTCAGCTGCCTCAGGTGACCATGGGGTGTGGGTTAAATTTCCTCTTGGAGTTTTCACCCTCAGGTGCCTAAATAATCTGGTTAATTTTCAGTGCTGTATTTACTGATTTGAGAAATAAGGCACATTCTTGCCTCAATACAGTAAAATGTTTTAGGCTAGTTCTGGAAAGGAGGACATTGAAAAGGTAACAGCTCCCAGGCAACAGTGGAATTGCTCCATGAGAGGGTTGAAGAAAAATAACCCCAAGGAGATTTTGTAATCTGGCTTTCAGCAGCCCTGGATCTGGTAACTGTCGTCATGGGGCTGGGGACATGTGGTTTGAACACACCCAGATTTTCGCATTTTTTCTGTATCTGTGTGTTTTCAAAATGAGATTCTTAAGTGATTTTACATGTTCTGGCTTATCTATGTGGCACTAATGCAACATTATAACATACTGAGAGAGCTTTGAATCTATGAGCAACAAATGTTTCCTTACATCTTAGAAACTGGGAAAGAATGCAGATGATTGTAATCTAACTTCGGTTTTAAAAGCATGGCCATAGTGTTGCCAGACTGTCAATTAGACACCATTTCTAAAATTCTCAGGTTTTGCTCCAAGCTCTTGGAGGCTTAAGAAGAGAATTTCCAACCAGAGTCTTCTTTGCAGAGTCTCCTTCATCTCTCTTTCATAATTATATTTCATAGTTATATTATTAAACCACTATTCTACCTCCCCCCCCCCCCGGCTTATCTCACAAATCAAGAAATGCAGGCATAATGCACTCTGTTCACACAAGGAGGTGTAATTTGTTGGTGGTGGGGGATATAGAGAACTTTCCTTACTTAATATATAAGAAACCATTCCTGGTTGTAGAAATCACACCAGTAGAGAAGGATGTTTCTCTTGGTCACTAGAGATGTACATCCATATTCACACAACAGGGGAGGATATTCCCATTGACCTCAGTGCTTCAGACTGTCAGCAGTAGGAACTCCTGCAATGGCCCTCTTTTAACAAATAGTTGGAACCAAACTGCAAGCAATCATGAAGAATCAAATATTTACATAGAAGAATAGAAAAGTGATTCCCCCACCCCAGTTCTTCCAGAGGTTCAAGGATACACCCTGTCTGGTATTACTGGAGCCATACAAAACCAACATAAGCATTTTAACATCCACCATCTACTCCAGCTTCCAGTATGTACTAGTGGCCCAAGCACATAAAAACCAACATTGATAAAGGAGAGAAATAATTTAAATTTGCTTTATTTTTATCAGCACTCATTCATTAGAATACTGCAGTACAATGTTGATACAGAGTTGCTTGGGTCTGATGGCTCTTTCACTTTAACACTCAACACTAATTAATTATGTTTCACTTACTAATAATTGAACACAATTAAAGAAATTATATCATTATCACTACTTACTACTCATCACCACCATCATCTGATTTATGCAATGTGCTTCAGATTGCATAGAATCCTTTATCTACATTGTCTCTGTATCTTTACAACAACCTTTATATATTTTGTTGGTACAGGAAGTGAAATAACGAGTGAGAAGTAACTAAAGATCTCCTGTTGAGCTCGTTTCAAAAGTCATCATATCTTGACTAGAGGATCTCAAGAAAATATGATGCATTTGCACTTTATAGCTCAGATTTAGTTATTAATCTCAGGTAAATCAAAAGTTACTTTTGGACTACCTCTTAAAATGTCCTAAGGTCCTGCGTGGGAAGCGGTCACACTGCAGTCTGATTCTAGGAGTTGCTTCGCCAAGCTCTAAGAAAAAGGAGAGGCACAGAGAGGCAGCTAGCCACTGTACTCTTTTGGTGTTGTGATCCATTACTCAAATAAGTCCAGTAGTAATGCTTGAAAGGTGCAACTGATTTGAAGGGGACCAGTACATTGGTAGACAATGTACCCTTTTGTGTTCTGCATGGTCACTAGTACTATGCATGTTTACATGTTAGTGCATAAATGTAACCCTCCACATCCACACACATTTCTGTGTTACTAATTCTTCCCCCAAACATACATGTGGAGCTTGTGATCAAAGCTAACAGGTTAATGGGTCACTAAAAGTGTTTTCTGTCCTTATCATCTTGTGTACAAAAATGGCAGAGACAATGAAGGTTTTCACTCCATCAGCGTTTCCGACCAGGGCTGTCGTGGGCTTCTCTGCCTGAAAACCTGGCACAACATATGAAGGGATTATTTTAGCTTTTCCTGTAGTGAATTTGAGACTGGAGATTTAAGCTGTAGCTGTACACACATGGCCTTTCAAAACTACCTACCCTGTTTGTGAACAGAAATTTTTGTGGAGGCCATTACACCAACTTTCTTAGAAAAAGGTGGAGGTCTTTACACATCAGGCTCAGTAGCAATTTGAACACTGTTATGGTCTCTTTTCACTCTTAACCATTTTTTCTCCTTCATTTGGCACTGCCAGTTCTAATGGCAAGAAGAGTAGATGTGCTAGCAACCTGGCCATTACTTTGCTCTCCCCACAACATCTTCCACCCATGTCATTCTGCGGTTTCCTCCTACCCTTAAGCTGAAGTCTGTGAAACTCGGGAGTCTGCTGGCTCCCACAGAGACAGTCTTCAGAACAGCTGGGAGAGAAAAGGATTTGTCCCCAAACAGTACAGATGGTATTGTAGATGCAATGGGCACAGAGCTGGGTGGGTTGAGGAGGATGGAAGAGGCCAGGGGTGCCTGGAGGGCAGTGGTCCATGGGGTCATTGCAAAGGGTCAAAGTCAACTGTGCGACTGAACAACAACAAGTATATTGTTGCAAAATATCCCCCCTTGGGATGCAAATAGATTGAGGATGGTTTGATATTAAAAGGGGCACTTAAAAGTAATGAAAGATTGGATAGCTCTGTGAGTTGGAGCTCCAAGGGTCAGGAGTTAAATCCCTCAGTGTGCTTCTTGAGAGAAGAGCCAGCCTATGCATCACTGAGCAAGCTGCACAGTTTTAAATCAACCCTGGAATTAGGAACTAGTAAACCATTCCTGGGTAGTAGTCAAGTCCTAAAGATTTATTGGTAAGCTGATGAGAAACAGAAACAAGTCTCCTGTTTCACTGACTACACTAGGGCCTTTGACTGTGTAAGAAGACCACAATAAAATGTGGCAAGTAATTAACAAAATGGGAATACAGAACACCTTATATGTCTTACGAGAAAGCTGTACATGAGTCAAGAGGCAACAGTTAGGACAGGATGTGGAATGACGGAGTGGTTTGGAAATAGGAAAAGGAGTCAGACAAGGCTGCATTTTGTCACCCTGCTTATTTAACAGAGCATGTAATGTGCAATGTAGGACTGGATGAATCACAAGTTGGAATCAAAATCGCTGGGAGAAACATCAACAATTTGAGATATACAGATGATACTACACTACCTCATAATTCTCAGCTAACTTTCTGAACTAGTTATGTAAAAAAAAAAGCATTGCACTGGATCATTTGTACAAGTGGAAGGAAATAGAATGGTGGAATGGCAAATACTACTTCAGACTCCCACTGAAGAACATTCATTTGCTCTACTATACAGTAATAGTAACAACTCAAAATTAATGCTATGATATTGTCAGTGCTACAACTTTTCCCTTAGTTCAGTCTCTACCTCCAGCATGAGGCAGCACCAGCGGTGGGTTGCTGCTGGTTCGGATCAGTTCGGCCAAACTGGTAGTGGAAATCCGGAGGGGTTGGCAGGGGGTAGTAAATCCCTGGGCGACCGATTTGGTCACCTCTCCGGCCGCCCTCCGGATTCCTTTTCTGGGCAGCCCAAAATGGTTGCTCAGAAGTGTGCTTGCGTCAAAACACCATTTGACACATGTGCACTGAAAAATAGAAGTGTGCATGCGTCAAATGATATTTTGATGCATGCACACTTCTGAGCAGCCATTTTGGGCTGCAAGGAAGGGCACAGCAGACTCTTTGGAGGAGTGGCAGTGGTAGTCTTTCCTCAGCGCATTGCCGGGCCGGGCCAGGCAAGAGCTGGATCATAAGGAAAGCTGATCGCCCAAGAATGGATGCCTTTGAAATGTGGTGTTGGAGGAGAGTTTGGAGAGTCCCCTGGACAGCGAAGAGAACAAATAGTTCGATCTTAAAAAAAATCAAGTCTGATTGCTCCTTAGAAGGTCAAATAGTGAAGATGAAGCTAAAGTATTTTGGACATCAAATGAGAAGAGAAGACTCGCTTAAGAAAGCCTTGATGCTGGGAAAGGTCAAAGGCAAAAAAAGAAAGGGATAGCAGAAAATGAGATGGCTAGATGGTATTGTTGATGCAATGGGCACAGAGCTGAGCAGGTTGAAGAGAATGGTGGAGGATAGGGGTGCCTGGCGTGCAACGGTCCACGGGGTCACAAAGGGTCGGATTCGACTATGTGACTGAACAACAACAAAAAGGTGATGAGTTTAAAAAATCACTGGTTTTAAATTTGGGGGTGGGGGGAAATTAGCAGTTATTGGCAATGGATTTATCATCGCCATGGGTTGGTAGTAGAAGTACTGGTAATATTTTAAAGATACCCTTGTGATACTGAATTCTTCAGCTATTGCAACTATTTGTTTGTTTGTTTTTTTGTAGTTGCACAGAATTCACACAACTTTGATGCTAATAACTGAGCAAACCACAGTTTATTTTCCTCTAATATTGGTAACGTTCTGAGTGAAAAATATGCATGCTAAAATACTTAGATGGATGAGGTTCCTGGCATGTGCAATAATGAATATACAGCCAGATAAAGACACATGTGTCTGCTGGTTTGAACTACTTGAAACACATTTTGCTGCAATTTCCTTGAGCTAGGACGCCAACTGTATCTTTTGTAGAACACTCTTGTGCACCTGCACAAAGATCTGTTAGAAGATTTTCTTTCACTCTTCATTTAAAACACTCATGGAAACACATTTAAAATTGCAGCTTTGCAAAGTTTCCACCGACTGTGCTTTATAATACTTGGCTGTTGGGGAAACTGTGTCCGATAAATGATATGGAAACTATACAAAGGCTGAGTCATAAGCATGAAGTGCTTAGAAACATAATGTCCACTAAAACAATAAAGAGAATGCATCAGGACTGTGAACATCAGCAAATAATAAAATATTACTATTAGAACTGTAAGCCGGGGGAGGTGAAGAAAATTTAATCAGGCATGAATAATTTAACACAGATGAACATTAGAAGGCTGGGATCCTTTTGGTTCTCCAAATGTTCTGATCTACAATTCCTATCAGATCTTTCCAGCAGGGACTGCAGTGGCTCAGTGGTTAAGAAGCTTCCCTTGTTAGCTGGAAGGCCGGCCAGTAGGCAGTTTGAGACCCAGGTACTGCATGTTGGTTTGAGTGCCCATCTCTGTCCCAGCTCCTGCCAACCCAGCAGTTCAAAAGCAAGAAATTGTAAGTAGATAAATAGGTACCACTTCAGTAGGAAAAGATATTGGGGACATGAAAGGAGCCTCATTTGGGCGACCCCTGAACGGAGTTCCTCTGGCAAAAATCCTTTCAACCCAGAATAATTTCTGACACAAAATTATTATTATCATTATTAGTATTATTAGATCTTTCTAGCATAGCCAAAAGTAAGGGACTGCAGGGTTCCTGCTTCTAAAATAGAAGTTTGCACCTTAAATTTCTTACTGATTCTACTTGTTAACTAATCAAAGCTGTGTAGAAGAGACATAGCCCAGGTGAAACTCTTTGTTAAACATTTAAAAAGTAGAGAAAAACACTTTGCTTTTGTTAAAAGTATCAGTCTTAGTCAGCCTCCAAAACAAACCTCAATAAAGTACAAGCCATCGCATCACAAGAGAGGAATGCTCTCTCTCTCTTTCTCTTTCTCTTATTATAAACCATCTCTGGAATACTTCCTTCATCTCCGTGGACACACAGGATCCCTTCCCTCGCCCAGTCTCTTTGTGCAAAATATGCCAAGAATGCTATCTGCCCTGAGTCTCCAGCTTCAGGAATGCCTGGACTGGCAGGGACATGAATCTCAGCCATAGCCAGGAGTCATGCTACTGAAACAGAATATTTTATCCCAAAGCTCAATAAGAAGAGAGAAGTCTGGCCTGATTTTCTCAGACATTCATTGTATCAACACTATCAATAGACAAAAGCAACAGATAAATCTACCACTAAGTCATGGAGCAGGTGCGTTTCTCCTTTTAGAATATATGGAAGCAGGTGCCCAATACACTCCTGTTTCCCATTTCAGTATATTTTAAAAGTGGGCCAGTTCTCTGGCTCACACATCCATGTTATTTGCTAGTGAAGCACGACTGGAGTCTTGGGGTGGGGCGGGGGGGGGGGTTTAGCTACCTCATATGTATTCTGAAAAAGGCTACGTAAAAGGGGGGGGGGAATCAAGAAATCATAGAAGCGAATAACAATATAATTTCACGTCAGAAATTATTCTGGGTTGAGAGGATTTTTGCTGGAGGAACTCCACTCAGGAGATGCTCAAATGAGGCTCCTTTCATGTCCCCAAGATCTTTTCCCACCAAAGTGGTCCCTATTTATCTACTTACCAGATGCTCAAACTGTCATGCAGGACCCAGGTCTTGAACTGCCAACTTACCAGCCTTCCAGCTAAAAAGGCACGCTTCTTAACCAATGTGCCACTACAGTCCCCATAGTGATTACTGTATATACTCGCATATAAGCCGACCTGAATATAAGCCGAAGTACCTAATTTTGACCTAAAAACCCAGGAAAATAGATTGACCAGAGTATAAGCCGAGGGTGGGAAATGCAGTAGCTGCTAGTGAGTTTCAATAATCAAAATACATGAAAATATGGTAAAATTAATTAAATTGTTGGCACATCTCAATCCAGCGTGGTCTTTGGACTCTCATGCTAATTGACCCAAGTATAAGCTGTCTCATTTTTGGGGCTAAAAAACTCGGCTTACACATGAATATATATGGTAATTATCTATTTGAATTGGTTAAGTAAATAAACATTGCTTATTGATTGTATTATCCAGTGGTGGGCAGCAACAGGTTCGCACCCCTCTGGGAGGAGAGTAGCAAAATTGAGTGGCCTCTGGGCAGGGGAGTGGCGAAATTGGGTGGCCTTCAGGTGGGGGGGTAACGAAATTGTGAGGACACTCCCACCGCCCTGCCCTGCCCCACCAGGTTTTGTCCCTGCAAGTGATTCAAGATCTCCCTTGCTCAAAAGCCAGTCATATCTGACTCTAGGGTGCAGTGCTCATCTCCATTTACAACCAAAGAGCCAGTGCTGCCTGTGTTTGCAGATGTATACATGGCCATATGGCAGGCATGACTAGTTTGCCCACAATGTAGGCTCTGCCCATGGTGTAGGCTCCACCCACAACATAGGCACCACCCATGACATAGGCTCCGCCCACAGTCTGGTAGCCAAAAGTTTTGCTGTCCACCACTGGTATTATCTTACTTCACCTGACAAAGATTTCCATTAAATTATTGTCTGCACAGTCATATCTTGTCTGCACAGTACCATTAGCCGACTGCATTAACTAAAGTATTCTTTATTTGAAGATGACTAACTGAAAGCACTTTTTAAATGTGCATAAAATCTCTTACTTCAACAATTGCTTTGTCTTTTACTGTACTGTGCAGCTGTCTCTCTGATTTATATTCCCTTACATGGGAGTAAATCCAAGTGAACCTAATAGGACTTAATCCCTCATTGACAGGTGTAGGATTGTTCTGCATATCATAGAAGTACACTTCTTGGCAAACAAGCAATAACAGCAACAAGGCACAGAAGGACTGACAAGAAGAAAGGAAAAAATGAATTGGGAAGGAAAATCAGTTTAACTTCTCATCACACAAAACCTTCTCACAGACACATTAATCTAAAGATTTTAAAAAATGATCAGTTTTATCTGGACATGAAAAAAGGAGGTGACCCTTTTCAAAGGTTTTTTTTTTTTTTTTGTCCTGGAGAAGACTTTGAGACCTTCAGGATGGACAGAAGAGCCTAACATAATCTCTCTGGACCCAGAGGAATGTGATAACTATGGCTTGGTTGCAAATATCTCATTTTTGAGGAAGGTGGAAGCTGAGTATTGGGCAAGGTGGAAGCTGAATTCTTGGTGGAAACTATCTGGCCCCATTTTAACCCATTTAGGTCTGGATTCAGCACTGAAATGGACATACCTATGATGACTGATGACCTGTGCAAGGCTAAAAACTGGGGAATTGTTCTGGACCAATCAGCAGCTTTTGATACCATTGACCATGCTTGGGGAGGCTCTGTGGAATAGGACTGGGAGCACCGTACTAGTGTCTCCATTCCTATCTTCAGAATTATTTCCCAAGTGTGGCATTGGGGTACATCTCTGGATGGTCTTGCACACCCCCTGGAAAAAAATGTGTGTAGTTTGGGTGTACACCTAGATTTATCTTTGTTCTTGGAGGATCCCTCTGAAGAAGGCACAGATATGGCAAGTGTAGTATTCAGCAACTAGATTGCTAACAGGAACATTCTTCAGAACCCACATGAGATCCGTTCTGTAAAAGGATTTGCACGGGCTGCCAATTTGAACTGAGTTCAAAGACTTATCAGTCCTGAATGGCGTTGGACCTGGATATTTGAAGGAGTGCCTATATAAACCTGCCCAGTCACTAAGGTTATTTAAAGAGCCCATCATCTTCCTTGTCCCACTATTGAGAACAGCTCCTCGTGTGGAGACTTAAGGGGTTTTTCTGCCATAACTCCTCCACTGTGGAATGCTCTACCCTTGGAGGCTCAAGTAGTGCCACCATTGACATCGTTTTGATGCTAAATCACAACATTTGTTTAATAGAAATTCTGGGGTTTAAGGATCATGGTCTACATAGATTTTAATGCAGTTGTTTAAATATTTTTAATATTTATTTTTCCGTGTTTAATTTTAAAATGTTTCAAATATCTTATGTTTTAAAATTCTTTTATACAGTTTTGTAACCTGCCCTGAGACCCTGTGATGTACAATTGTCAGTCAGTCAGTCAGTCAGTCAATTGCTGCCAGCTCACCCAATCTCAAGGTTCCCAAGCATCTGCCCAGGGCAAAAGGGAGTTTTAGAGATAGGCATGGGAGGATAGGATGCCTTCAGTTTATTTAAATACATTATCTCCAGTGCACAGATCTGGTTTATACCAGTGAAATTATGCAAATAGCTTCTTTCCATTAACTACTATGATTGTGCTTTGACAGTTCTTTCCCAGTGAGACTTTCATCCTCTTTCTAATTTCATCCAAAATGTGTATCCACTTAAGCATGCTCCACAGGAATAAATGCTATTCAAGACAAAACCAATTCAAAGCTTACCAGACTGGTCTGTGAGCCCACTGAGCACATCTGGATTATGTGAGAGGGACATAACATGCACCAAGACCAGCATCCATTCAGCTTTCCTGACAATAAATATGCTTACAATTTGCTTAGTATCATTTTATGTAAAACATGTCTACCCTGTAATGTATTAAGTTGCATGAATATTCGTGGGAAGAAAATATTTTTACTTTCAACTTCCTTTTTACTTTCAGCTTCATAAATGGACCCTGACCATTTAAATGAAATCCATGCAAAACCAGGAATACCTTCAGAGATGTCAAGTGGTTGACCAACACTGTTGTGAAGCAGAGAGAAGCACCACGTGTGATGATGGAGATCGAGGCTTAAGTACATAAAATCATTCAAAAATGTTGGTCCTAATCCTTGTGTTTCCATGTGGAATTAGTCTACATAACGGTTTAAAAGGGATGACTATTTCCTGGCATTTCCATCATATCACAATAGCCCACAAACACTACCTTCTGGGACTATACTTCCCAGAATTCTCTAGATCAAGGGGGTAGGGATGATAGTAACTGGAAGATTTTAGAACCAATCTTAAGCTACACAGAGAGACAGAAGAAAGAAGAAGAGAGAGGAAGGAAGGAAGGAAGGAAGGAAGGAAGGAAGAAGAAACTGACTTGCCATTGAGCAGTATTTTTGAACCCAAGGGGTTTGAACTAAGGAACCGTCTGGGAGTAGCCAACATCTTGTGACTCTTCCAATTACCTAGATGCCACTATAGTCACCTTACTCTCCATATTTCCCTCTCTGCCTATTAGAATTTTAATGGCTGCTCCCCATTTCAATTGCTCCACACAACTTTCCTAAAACTAGGAGGCAATAGCCTCAGAGTACCACTGTTCTAGTAGATAAATTGTAACTATTTACCTCTATAATAAAAAGGAACAAGTATTCAGTTTTTGATCCCATCTAAATGTCTCCCTAAGAAGGCCCACCATCCCATTGATGTCACTCCTATAGAAGTCCAGGTATTAACAATATACCCTTTTCTTGAAACTCAGATGTAACAGGATACATTCTGGATACATGACATAACAGGATACAGCCAGAGCACTGTACTTTGAAGAAGCTGCAATGGCTGTGAAGTTCTTCTTGGTCCGCTCTTACTAGCAAGCATTAAAAATTCATTTGCTAAGAAAATGTAGTTTATATCTTGATAACAATTTCCCCCCCGACAGCTACATTTTGAAATCACTTCCTCGCATTTGATTCCAATACAGTGTCTAATGTCTTGGCACACATTTTATGTCTAACAGTTGATAAATAATTCCTGATAACTATATGGCATTGCACAAATACAACATTAAGCATATCATGCAGTTTCAAATACAGTCTGTAACATCTCACAAAACAAAACAAAATAAACAAAATAAAGTAAAATAAAAATAAAAAACACAGTAGCACTTTAAACACTAACTGCTATATTTTCACTGTTAGCTTTCGTGGATCAAGTCCACTTCATCAGACAAGGAATGAAACTTACAGTCATGTTCTTTATATACACCAAATTCAGGAGGTCGATGGGAGAAGGGTTGGTGTCAAGCAAGATGAGAGGCAAGTCAGCACAAGAATGCAGCTTCACACAGCCATTAGCAACAATAGATTATTCAGATAAACTCTAAAAGACTCCTTTTCAATCTCAAGGTTGCTGAGGAAGCCCATTCTGGTATCTGATCAACTTGTGACCTGCATGTCAGGGGGAGAAAAAACAAACTCCTGTACCTGGGTTCTTTCTGTTTTACTAAAGAGAATTGGCAGGAAAGTTGTAATATAAAATCATATAGCAATCTCTGCATCAAATTTAATAATGTCCCAGAAACCCTTCACTAATATTTAGCCCCCTGTGATGGGTATCTAACAGATGGATGTATTTGATTTCTGCCGTCTCCCTTTCAATCCTAGTTTTGTAATTTCTCTGTTCCAGAATTGCAACTTTCAGGTCTTGGATAGAGTGTCCAGTTAGATTGAAGTGGTTGGAGACAGGTTTCTACAGATTAATAATGTGATCTACCCCAGGTTTAAACTTCTCTTAAGAAGAAAGACATGACAAAATCCGACATTGTATGCTGATAGAATTGCTAGTAAACAAAGGACTGTATTTAAAAGATATTTGAATAAGTGGCATTCTATAACCCACAGAGGGAGGGAGCCAATCTGCAGACTGATTTTAGTTTAGTAATTCTACCAAATATTGAGGCATGTCAGTTTTGAGGTATCAGTTATTTAACCCAATCTTTTGAAATTCTAACAGCTTCAGGTGGAGGAGCTTAAACAAATAACCTATGAAAGGTAGATGGAATAAATTGCCTTTCAACCCCGCCTGACTTCATAGCAGCAATTTTAGCATCAGAGGACAGGGTCAAAGGAAGCTAACCTGGTTTTGGTATAGAGAACCATGAGCATGATTGTAATTGGCTATAACACTGAGATGTGGAAAGTAGTAGAAAAATAAACATATTATAGCTTCCATATACCGCTCTCATAGCTGTACCAATGTGACGAAGCCCTTAGAACCTGGCAAGCCTTAAAGCCAGAAGGAGTGCTAAGAATCTCTTAGCTAGAAGTTGCATTAGAAATTCACAATGTATTAATTATGTATGGAGAAAAAAAAACCTCTAATCATAGAGTAAATAAAATGAAAAGGATGCAAATACAGTAATACCTCACATAGCGAGCATCTCGCATAGAGAACAACTCGCTTAATGAGCAGACCTTTCCCCAAAAGGTCTGCTTCATTGAGCTTAACGAGAAGCTTCGCATCTGAGGGTGTTTGGGAACGTGGGTGGGGGACCCCCCGCTGCGTTCCAAAAAACCCTGCCTGTGTCTGCGGAGTGTTTTGGAACACGGTGGGGGATTCCTCTGTCCATGTTCCAAAACGCCCAGCTGATGGGCGGCATGTCTGCGGGGTGTTTTGGAACATGGCAGGGGAATCCCCCACCGCGTTCCATAACACTCCGCAGACTCACGGTGCATGTCAACGGGACATTTGGGAAGTGTGTGGGGATCTTTCCCATACCCTTCCAAATGCCCCACGCGCATGTGCACATCAGCAGGGCATTTGGAAAGGGTACTGGAAAGGTCTCCCCATCCTTCACAAGCACCCTGCTGCTGCGGAGCATGTGTCAGCGGGACACTTGCGAACGGCAAGGGGATTTTTCCAGTACCCTTCACAAACGCATTAGTGAAGGGTATGGGAAAGGTCCCCCAATCATCCCAAACACCCTGCTGACGCATCAGTGGGGCATTTGGGAAGAGTGGGGGGACCTTTCTAGTACCCTTTGCAAGCGCCCCACATGCACGTGCACGTCAGCGGGGTGCTTGCGAAGGGTACTGGAAAAGTCCCCCCACCCTTCGCAAGCGTCCCACTGATGTGCTTGCAAAGGGTGGGGGACCTTTCCAGTACCCTTCACAAGTGCCCCACATGCACGCGTGCATGCAGGGCTTTAGTCAAGGGTACGGGAAAGGTCCCTGCACTCTTTCCAAATGCATCAGCGGGGCATTTGGGATGAGTGGGGGGACCTTTCCTGTATTATTTATTTATTTATTTATTTATTATTTATTTATTTATTTGCATTTAATATCCCGCCCCAATCGGGCGAACCCGACTCTGGGCGGCTCATAATATATATGGCCTTAAAATTCATAAAATTCATAAAAAATTTAAAACATTGAACAGTGAAAACGGATAAAAACCCATAATAACAGCTACCAGATGGGGGCGGATGGCTGCTCTTAAAGTAGCCATCCTGGATGGGAACCTACATTGCTATGTCCCCACACTTTACCCACCAGCCATGTCTTCAAGCCCTTCCGAAAGGGCAGAAGCTCCGCCTGCAGGCGCAGCTCTGTCGGAAGGAGGTTCCACAGGGCCGGGGCAAACACAGAGAAGGCTCTCTTCCTGGTGCTCGTGAGGCGAGCGTCCCTAGCCGATGGAGTAACAAGAGAGCCCCTCCGGTCCGCCCTGGTGGGACGGGCAGACATTCTTAGGGTGACGCGGTCTCTTAGGTATCCTGGCCCACTACCATATAGGGATTTAAAGGTCATCACCAGCACCTTGAATTGCACCCGGAGACATACTGGCAACCAGTGCAGCTCCCGGAGCAGTGGTGAGGCCCGAGCATAACGCCCGCACCCCATCACTACCCGGGCTGCCGCATTCTGGACCAGCTGAAGCCTCCGAATGGTCACCAAGGGCAGCCCCATGTAGAGCGCATTACAGTAATCAAGTCTGGAGGTGACCAAAGCATGCGTGACCATGAGCAAGGCATCCCGGTCTAGGAGGGGGCGTAACTGGCGTATTACACGAAGTTGTGCAAAAGCCCTCCTGGCTACGGCTGCCACCTGTTCTTCGAACAGTAGCCGTGAGTCCAGGAGGACCCCCAGATTACGCACCGGGTCCTTCTGGGGCAAAACTGCCCCATCCAGTACCAAAGTTGGCAACTCCTGTGATAACACAGGACCCCTTACCCATAGCCACTCAGTCTTGCTGGGATTCAGTTGTAGCCCGTTGTCCCCCATCCAGACCCTCACAGCCTCCAGGCTCCTGGAGAGGACTTCCACTGCACCGCCTGGGTCCCCACGGGCCGAGATGTACAGCTGGGTATCATCTGCATATTGATGATACCTCACCCCGTGGGAACGGATGATCTCACCCAGCGGCTTCATGTAGATGTTGAATAGGAGAGGAGAGAGCACCGAGCCCTGAGGCACCCCATATTGAAGGGGCCTAGGACTGGACCCTTCCCTCTCCAAGCACACCGACTGGGTCCTACCCCTCAGAAATGAGGAAAACCAGGACAACACAGTGCCCTGGATCCCCAATCCTTGGAGCCGTCCCAGAAGGATACCGTGGTCGACGGTATCGAAAGCCGCTGAGAGATCGAGAAGAGCTAGAACGGACGGGTGGCCTCCGTCCCGCTCTCTCCAGAGATCATCCACCAAAGCGATTAGTGCAGTTTCCGTACCATATCCGGGCCTGAATCCTGACTGAAAAGGGTCCAGATAATCCGCTTCATCCAGGGCATCCTGTAGCTGCCGTGCCACAGCCTTTTCCAGGACCTTTCCCAAGAAGGGTAGGTTGGACACTGGACGGTAGTTAGTCAATACCATAGGGTCGAGGGATGGCTTTTTTAAGAGGGGGTGCACTATGGCATGTTTGAAAGATGTTGGAAAAAACCCCTCCTTTAATGATGAATTGATGATCGCCTCGACCCACCCACCTGCCACGGCCTTAGAAGCTTTGACCAACCAGGCCGGGCATGGGTCCAGCACGCTGGTCGTGGCGCGAACAGATCCAAGAAGCCTGTCCACTTCCTCAGGGCCAACTGGATCGAACCGATCCCAGATAACATGGCTAGACTGTGCCTCGGTCAACTCCAGTTCAACACCTTCCACGCCAGGATTAGACTCTGAGCGAATCTGAGCGACTTTCCCCGCTAGGTAATCAGCAAACGCTTCAGCAGATCCCTGCCAACCGGGGCCCGGCCCCCCTTTGCCAAGGAGGGACCTAGTCACCCGGAACAGGGCCGCTGGGCGGTTATCTGCGGAGGCAATGAGGGCGGTGAAATATTGGCGTTTCACCGTCCTCATCGCCACTAGGTAGTCTTTAATGGCTGCTCTAACCAGTGTTCGATCGGACTCGCTTTGGGTCTTTGCCCAGCGGCGCTCTCGGCGTCTCTTAGCTCGTTTCAGCTCCCTTAGCTCTTCTGTAAACCAAGGGGCAGATCGATCCCCACGAGCATGGAGAGGCCGTAGTGGTGCAATTACATCCAAGGCTGCAGTCGCTCTCCTGTTCCAGGAGTCGACAAGGGCTTCGGACGAATTGTTTCGCAGGTCAAGAGGACAACACCCCAGTTCCCGTTGGAATCCTTCTGGATCCATTAGTCGCCGGGGGCGGGCCCATTTAATCGGCCCTGCCTCCCTACGGTGGAGTCTCGCCCCCCGGAAGTCCAGAGTCACCAGATAGTGATCTGACCATGGCACAGGAGTGATGTCTAAATTCTGTACTTTCAGATCACTCTGCCACAGCTCCGACAAAAAGATCAAATCCGGGGTGTAGCCACTGCTCCTGGTAGGACCCTGGATTACTTGGGTCAGGCCCACGGTTGCCATGGAAACCATGAACTCCCGGGCTACCTCCGAGCCAATCCCCAATGACGGCAAATTGAAATCCCCCAGGACCATCAACCTGGGGGTCTCCAACGCCAGCATGGAGACCGCCTCAAGGAGCTCGGGCAGGGAGTCTGCTACTCTGCAGGGAGGCAGGTACATGAGCAAGATTCCCAGCTGACCCTTAGGGCCCACACGCAAGAACAGGGCCTCACAACCCGGAATTTGTGGAGCCGTGGCCCTGGTCACTCCCAAAGACTCCCTTGCTACTACGGCGACTCCCCCGCCCCTTCCCCTCTCCCTAGGCTGGTGCCACACACCGAACCTGGCCGGGCAAAGTTCAGACAGGGGTACCCCATCCTCAGGCACCAGCCAGGTCTCGGAGATGCATGCCAGATCAGCCCGCTCCCCCAGAATTGTGTCTGCAAGCAGAGGGGCCTTATTGCAGACTGATCTGGCATTCACCAGCAGCAGTCTAAGGGAGGGGTCACTCTTGCCCGGCTGCTCAGGACCTAGAGGTGTAGCCGAGGGGCTAGAACACGGGACAGCAACCAACCTTCTGTCCAGCGTTCTCCGTGTGCGACCCGCCCCTTGGCATGCATGTGGGGCACTTACGAAGGGTACTGGAAAGGTCCCCCCACTCTTCCGAAATGCGCTGTGTAACGCACATCAGTGGGGCATTTGGGAAGAGTGGGGGGGACTTTTCCAGTACCCTTCGCAAGCGCCCTGCTGATGTGCGCGTTCATGTGGGGCACTTGCAAAGGGTACTGGAAAGGTCCCCCCACTCTTCCCAAATGCCCCGCGGAACATGCATCATTGGGGCGCTTGTGAAGGGTGGGGGGACCTTTCCAGTACCCTTCGCAAGCGCCCCGCTGATGTGCACGTGCATGCAGGGCATTTGGGAAGAGTACGGGGAAGTTCCCCCCGCCCTTCCCAAATGCCCTGCTGATTAGCGAAGCCAAGCACATTTCCCTATGGGGAAATGTGTTTTGCTGAACGAATAACTCACATAACGAGTAACTGCGTGGAATGCATTTTGCTCGTTATGCGAGGTATTACTGTATAGATATTCAAAGCAAGTAAAGTTTGTTAGCTAACATACAGCCAAGCACAGACAGATGCTAGACATGCTACGTTTCATGTGTGCAACAATGACACACAGCATTGTTATGGAGTTACAATAACAGCATCAAAAGGCACACACTCAGCTGTTATAAATGCTGTTCTATACTTAGAACAGAAAATGCTTATTCAACTTCAGGGAAATCCCAGACATCAACATGTATGCATCCCAATTACTGATAAAACACAGGAAAATTCTTTGAAGAACTCAAATGTTTTGGAAAATGCACGAACAAGCAACAACTTTCTCAATAGGGTATTAAGGTTAAGATGGCAAAAGAAGTCTGCAAAAACACAGACTAGGACACAAAATGACTACAGAGAACAAAAGGTACAATTTTGTGCAGAAGAACTTCTGGTCACTAAGAAGACCGCATTCAAACTAGCATGTCTGAAAATGCCCACAAAATGCATGAATAACAATATGGTAAGAAACTCAATAGATGGACTCCTAGTTACTATGATATTCCAAAACAAATTTAACTTGTGTTTCAAATACACTTGTAATCTGATACATTGTAATTTGATTTGGAGCATTAATTGTGGCTAAATTCACAGTCAGAGAGTGCATAGGGGCTACAGATTAATTTGAGAAACACCCAATGAAGTAAAATGCTGCTGCACAGAAAAAGTGTTCACACTCTATACGGTGCAATTCACATTTCAGCCCACAGTTCTCCCTTCTTTCCTCTGGTTTTGCCTCTGCCAATTCTTGCCTTGCTGTCAAGCCACTTGGTTTTGAGAAAATTGCACAGAAAGAGGAAAAAAAACAGATTAGGAGCAAAAAGGGTCAGACAGATTTTAATTGGATTTTGCATTGTGTAATCATTTAAAAAAAGCTCATAATTGATCCCTACTATAACTGCAACAAATCCTTCAGCATTTGATCATATAGTCAAAGATTCAGTACAATCATATTCCAGAGTTGATGAAAACATGGGTCGTAACCTTCTCTTTGCCATAGTCTATCTCACGTTATAGAAAATGCCACAAAGTCAAATAATTGAGATATAAATGCTAATTAGTCTTAACTTAGATCAATTAGTAGATGAGATAATAACCACCTCAAAAGCAGAAGTGTAAAGGAGAGAAGAGAGAAATAGATAACAAAATAAATATTTGAATTTTTTTGGAATAGTAGCCATGCTAGTCTGTGGTTCAGGCATATCACAAAACAAAATAAAATAAACAAAACAAAATAAAAAACACTGTAGCACTTTAAAGACTAACTGCTATATTTTTATTGTTAGCTTTTGTGGATCAAGAAGCAGCAAGGGCAAAAATTGAAAAATATTTATGCAAGTCTTGTCAAAGAAAAATGTGAACAGTGAAAAGACATAGAAAACTTAGAGGAGAGCCATGATTCCTAGCATGTGCTTATGAAGATAAGAACTAACAAAATTGTGTCCCCTATTAAGATTAAACTAGCAATGCCAAGAAAAAGAGGGAAACCTCTAGACTCCTTGATGGTCTCACATATATGAAGTAGAAATTAATGACTTCAGTCTTTTGTGATCCCTCCCCCCAAAATTTCCAGAACAGAAATCATTTCTCAAATCTGGCTGAAATTGACCGTTACTTTATTACTCCAAAAGGAAAATGACAAATCTTTGAAGTGGCCAGGAAGCAATACTATGGGACAAAATAATAATTAGTGAACTATTTATTTAAGTTTTGTATCTTCCCACTATTACAATTTGAAAGGGAACATTTAGAGCTAATCTGAATAACTACCAGAGATCATCTGCTATTGCTAGCTGTAGGAAGCTGTATTGATTTGCACGCTTCTCTGTCATGCTGATTAATCACTCTGTGACTCTGTATCTGGTGTATATAAGTTCATGTCTTGACATCTCACTCCTATGTCTGATGAAGTGGACTTGATCCACAGAAGCTCACATTAAAAATATAGCAGTTAGTCTTTAAAGTGCTGTAGCATCTTTGTCTTTGTTTTCTGATACAGTATGCCTATTTATTTAAGGTTTTCTTAAAAATAATGTGTGGCAGAATTTACGATTAAATGAAGAAGAAAACATGTAATATGGACAATTGTGCAAAATGAGAATTCGGAACTGGGAAAGCAGAATTCTGTACAGACACATTTGGGTGAAAATATTATGTGAACACAGATATGAATGCTTGGTTTATTGATTATGAGAAAGCTTTGGTTTATTGATTATGAGAAAGCTTTGGAGTTGAGGATCAAATAACAAAGCTCATAGAAAGATGAAGAGAACTAGGATGTATATCAGGCATTTCAACCTATGGCCTGCAGACCAAACCCGGCCCCTGAAGCCATTTCATCAGGCTAAAAATGCCCTTGCAAAACCTGGAAGTGGGGGGAAACTGCACGCTGCACGTACACAGAATGCCGCTAAATGCATTCTGTGCATGCACAGCGCACGTATTACTTCTGCTTTTGGGTGGGCAAAACTATGTAACCAGCCTGATCAGCTGCCTAGGAGGCAAGTTCAGGCCCGTGACCCGAAAGGGTTGAGAAAGCCTGATGTGTATTCTTGACTCTGCTCTTCAATTTGTACTTTAAATGAATTTACAGAAGCTTGCTGATTCAGATGATAACATCATTATCAACTGAAAGGCTATCACCCACATCCAATATGTAGATGATATGGGATTGCTAGCTGACAGTTAGATGATCTACAACTAACCGCCAAGGAATCAAGCTATATAGATAATTAAAAAATAAATATTCAGACAACTACATTCATGATTACAAGTAATAGCCAAGAGCAGAATATGCAGTTAAAGTGCCAAAAGGAAAGTGTGTGGATGTTGGCAAATATACAGTAAGTACCTTGGAATTCAGCTGAATGAACGGTGGGATCCCTGCCATGCCAAAAAAGTACTCATAATGGATATGGCCTGGAGCAACTTCCTTAAAATGAAGAATGTAATGGCCAGCAAAACCTTGAGCTAGTTTTTTGAGAAATTCAGGTTCTATTATGCTATTTATTTTGGTTCTACTATATGGCATGGAATCTATTATATAAACATAGAAGTATGAGAAATATGGATGTATCACAGGATACCAAATATTTCCTTGATCAAGAAAGTGACCAATGCACCTAAAGCAAATGAATACAGGCCAAGAAATAATAAAATACAGAAATTGCAGAAAATTAGAATACTTCAGTCACATAACGAGAAACAAAAAGCATAGATTGTTACAACTAATCATTGAAGGTAAAATAAATGAGAGAGTAAATATAGTAAGAATGATCTCATATTGTGAGAAGAACCTGGTTTGGATAGGCACAACATTAATATTTTGAGCTGCTGCATCCAAAATCAAACTAGTCATCATGTGGTCCAGCCATGAAATGGAGACAGAGTCTCCTTCATCTTTATTACTTTACAGTATTTCAGAACCTTTCAAAGTTTCTATTTTTTTCATCATTAGTCATCTACCCACTAATGTATTTTCTTTTCTTTTTTTGTGGGATATGAATCGCCTAGATTCTCCTCAACTTTGCCATAAATCTGTTAGTGCTTGGCAGGACAACTATGCAGTTAAAAGCTATAGATATAGTGTGGAAAAAAAACTGTTCTGTAAATATGGAATCTTCAGAGAAGAAAAACGGTACACAACTAAGGAAATACGGAACCAGATTGTGAAAAACACACGCTTATGCACTTTTGGAAAGACAGCATGTTATTCATAGAAAAATAGTTCTCTATTGTTCTATTGTTTCAATGCCCAAATGAGGAACCAGTTGACTGAATCACATATTTTAAGCTGTTTGGACCAATTTGGACCAACTTCCTTTGAAGAGATGTATGACTCCTGTTGAAGAGTCCAAGAGGAGTCTCATTCCGTTCATCCTATGTCCCCTGCATTGTTATTATGAAGCCTTTCTTCATTAATTTCAAAAAAAAAAACCCTGCTTCTCACAGATGTGCTGCACATGGACCTCCCAGCCACCACTTCTCCTCCTCCTCCTCCTCCTTCTGTGTCTAGGTCAGACGTGAAATTGTCAAAATGAAGCCAGCTTTGGGGAGTTCATTCTGTAGCTCCTTTCACCTGACCTAGTGTGAGAAAGATTAGCTAGCACAAGACGGCCCGATTGTGGTTCAAAAATACCACAATCTTTGAGGAGGCTCCTTCAATCACTGAGAAGAGCTGATGATTTTCATTAGCCAGTTTCCAACCCTCTTCTCCTTTCTCCCTAAGCTTTCTCCCTAACCAAATTCGGCACCACAGATCAACACTTGGCATCTCTAACTTAACACTGTAAAACATGTACAACAGACAATCAAAATCTTTTCAGGGAAAATTTTATACAGGAAATACCATATTTGCTGTCATATAAGACCCACTTTTTTCTCCTTAAAATACATTGGAAAAAAGGAGTGCATCTTCTACTGTATATAGTGGCCTATAGTGGGCTATTTTTGTAATAACAGGGTGTGTCTTATATTCCGATGAGTCTTATATGCCAGCAGCTATGGTAATTAAGGCACAATCACTTCAAAGGGCGGTCATTTCCCTGCATAACTTACTTTTTAAGCAAATGTACTAAAGGTAAAGGTTACCCTTGCTCAAAAGCCAGTCATATCCGACTCTAGGGCTCAGTGCTCATCTCTGTTTCTAAGCCAAAGAGCCGGTGCTGTCTGCTTCTGCAGACGTTTCCATGGTCATGTGGCAGGCATGACTAGACACCGGAGCATATGGAATGCTGTTACCTTCCCACCGAAGTGGTCCCTATTTATCTACTTGCAATTTCTTGCTTTCGAACTGCTAGGTTGGCAGGAGCTGGGACAGAGATGGGAGCTCATTCCGTCCTGCAGTACTTGGGAATCGAACTGCTGACCTTCCGCCTCCCAGTCAGCGTCTTAGTGACTTGAGCCACTGCAGTCCCAGCAAATGTACTATGGATTACATATTGTTTTCATATCAGGGGAACGTGTTTGGAGAAAAGTCACAACACATTGTATTGTAATGAAATGTAAGCCGCCCTGAGTTGCCACGGCGAGTGGGCGGCAATATAAATTTGAACTAATAATAATAATAATAATAATAATAATAATAATAATAATAATAATAATAATAATAATAATAATAATAATAATAATAATAATAATAATAATAATAATAATAATAATAATATGAAAAATTGATAAAAGAAAATGAATTGGGGACATGTGGGTAGAACTTTTAGATATTATGTTGGTAAAGGGAATAGGAGATTATCCAAGCAAAAGATTATAATTTTTTAAAGGCTATGAGACAAGGCAAACATGAAATGCTAATACATTTGGTGCCAGTGCTAGGAGCACTATTGTTTATATATTTTGTTGCATTTTTATATTACTTCTTCTTCTTCTTCTTCTTCTTGCTCTATGATGATGGTGATGATGTTTTACCTTTGTTCTCTCTTTTTGTAAGAATTTATAAAATAATATAAAAAGCATTTGCATTTGGGATGCATAGCAGCAATTTGCCCCAAAACTTCTAGCATCAATTGTTTCTTGTCATGATTCCCTGCTCTGGAATTTCCTCTGTTCCCCAACTCTACAGGAAAACAATAACTGCCAGATGTCTTTCTCTTCTGCTTTTGTCTATGGATCATTGCTTCCAATACAAAGATGCAGGAGATTAACTTCTGTTGTTCTTGTTACAAGTTGTCAAGTCACCTCCAACTTACAGTAACCTTATGAATAAATGACCTCTAAAATTTCCTGACCTCAAAAGTCCTGCTTAACTGTTGCAAACTCAAGACTGTGGTTTCCTTTATGGAGTCAACCTACCCCATATTTGGTCTACCTCTTTTCTTGCTGCTTTCTAATTCTGCATTGATGTTGTTACCTGGATTTTAAGATCAAACACATTGTTTCATTTAATTACTTTTAATAAAGTTACAACCAGAGACTCACTATACAAACAGGTCAAAGGTATGGAATATACGGGGAGAAACCAGCACTTAACAGCCAACGAATAAAATTAAAATCATACAAGGTTTGATTTAAAAGTACCTGAAAAGCTTTGCAAAGAGGCTTGATTAAAAAGGAGAAAACCCCATCAGTCACATAAGCAACGGAATGTAATCAATTACAGTAGATTGAAAAGGCTGATTAAGAACTAGTTTTTCCTCTGAGTCATCTGGCAGAGGAGAAGCTAGAACAATAGCACTAATCACTTTTTCTTATCTCCTATCTCCTGAAGCTTCAGAGATGTCGCAATTCCCGGTACAGCAATTTCCAGCCTGTATTCATTCATTGTACAAGCTTTTTCATCCACTCACAAAAGTTGCAAAGAAACAAAGTATCACTCTGCAAATATTTTCCTGACTACAAGGAGACACTTTGTAACAGATTTACGACCACCAGGGGAGCTTGCCATCTCCAGCGACAATGACTTGTTTAATTGCTACTGTTGCCCTTCTGTATCTGTAAAAATGTCAATGTGTAACTTCAGAAATTGCTTTTGTACTGTCTAATTAAGAAGTGTAAGGACTCATTTAGCTGCCCCTTCTTATAAACATTATTTGCAACTGCCAATGCTAGTCTATACTTGACTGTCGACCAGTGTATGTGTATAAAAATGTTGGGGAATGGGAGGGATTCAAGTCATTCCTAGAATAGCATGGATTGACTTCACACGAGGGTGGTTTTCTCAGAATGGTTGAGGTATAGACTTCTAGTTTTTATAGAATGGCCACTATAAATTAGAACTCTGTTGAATACCAATAAACCAATTTGTTTTGATTAAAACCTTGCCTCGTTTTTGAGTTCCTAGGGTTTAATATTTCTCTGCCAGGGCACGAACCGAGTATTAAAAATTCAGGTAACAGAGTGCATAAAACTACAGCTTTCAGTCTGGCCTGGTTATCCTGCTATGGTAATAGAGTAGACTGGGGTGCCCAAACTATGGCCCATGGGCCAGATCCAGCCCCCAATGCCAATTCATCTGGCCTGAGCCACCCTCGCTGCTTCAGAAAGTGGATGTAAAATGCACCTGTGCATGTGCAGACTGCTGCAATAAATGTACCCATGGCTGTTGTAAACTCATTTACGACCACTGCATGGACACATTTTACTTGCATTTGGAGGGACAACACGACCAGCTCACTGAACCACATGACTGGCCCTGCAGCCCAAAAATGTTGGGTACCCCTGGAGTAGACCCTACTGACAGCAACTCAACGCTGAGTGTCAGGGAGTGGTTAACTAACCTGACAACTCTGAGGACTAACAGCTTTGGACACAGAAGTCCACAGGGAAAGGTCATCAATGCCATCATGACGGAGGAATCCTGTCTTTGTGAATTCTCATACAAAAATATATTATCTGTGCCTTGAATCCATCTTGATGGAGGGCAGCAGCTTCATCAATACTGGCCTGGCACTGATGAGGACTTTGCTTGCCAAAAGGGCTCAGGACCAGAAAGTGGCTCATGGAACTGGATTGATGATATGGGAGTCATGCTGCAATGTGGAAGGCAGATGAAAGGCCACTGCATTATGTTCCCAGGACAGCCATGATGATCGCCTACATTCAGATTTGGATGCGGCAGAAGAAGAAACTACAGCTGCATTAACTTGCAGTATTTAATAACACACGAGCAACTGCATTTAAATAAATAGAGTTGAACCTGTTTGTCCTAACCAGAGTGGACCCATTGAGTTAATGGGACCTTTTAAGCATACACATAATGTAAGTTACATCAGTCCAAATGAATTGCTCCAGTTGAATTGACAGCTGGGTCTAAATACATTTTCCAAATGTCTTGACTCTCAGTATAATGTTTAAACTAAATATAATATCTCATGAGAAGGTGAATCTTAAGGGATAAAATGCACCTGTTTTTCTCTACCACCAGCTATATTGTCAATTACTTTGCCTTGCTTTGTAACTGACAAATATAGGATTCATCTACAGCCTTGCTCACTCAGAAAGGACTCTTGAAATAATTCTGCTCTTGGAGGGAAAACATTCTATCAGCTTTTAATAATGAAACTGAGTTCATAATTCTAGTTGGGTTACAATATCACACCTGTTATAGTACTTTTCTCAAAAGCAGGAAATCCAAAACCTAATGAATAATTTCTGATTCATGCCTTAATTCAGAAAGCAAAGATAATATATTTCTGTATGAGAATTCACAAAGACAGAAGTCCCCAGTCATGATGGCATGATGAAGGTGCACAATAAGCAAGACACTAGTTGCCAATATAGCACATTAATATAGCTTTTTCACTTATCCAGGACCATATTGTTATGCCAATAGCAATGGCTGGGGTCCTGGGAGCATTGTTCCACCATACTGTGAAGCAAGCTATTAATCTTTCTTTTTATCGATCTCATCCTTTAAATTATTTAACCTGGTATCATGATTACTGTACCACTGGTGGGATTCAGCAGGTTTGCATCAGTTCTCCAGAACCGGTAGCAGAAATTCTGGCTGGCCGCACCCATCCAAGTTTTGAAATAATGCAGGACTTTCCCCTTGGCCACACCCACCATACCACACCCACAGAGTAGGCAGTAAAATAAATAAATAAATCCCACCACTGTACTGTACCACAAAAACTCATATTTTCCTAATGTATATATGAACTAAACTCTTTATATATGTCTTTTTGTTTTTTTATTTTTTTTGCTACATAGAAATGAAACCCCTAGTTTATTTTAGCCCATCAACATAAATTATTTTGGAAATAAACCCATCCCTAGCTCCATCATTCTTTAGAGTTTATAAGTTCTCTTGAAAAGAATTGGTCTACCATTCCATTCAGCCTATGAATCTGGCTACATATACAAAGGCTCAGTCAGAACAACAATATTAAATCCAAGGGAAGATAGTGTGAACTAGGTAATAAATGTCTCATTCACTTGTTCTGATTTTATTCTGGAGCCAAGTTGTCTAGAAGCACACACAAAATCTGCATACAAAAGTATTGTTATTGTGCATTACCAGTAATACACTGATCCCCTGAAGCTACTAAAAGGGGGAAATCCGTTCAACCATGGCTGGATGTTTTACAGAGATCACAAGAAGAAGAATCTGGACATCTTGAGGTTAGAAATAATTCAATAAAGATACAATATTTACAAAAATATGGCCAATGAATATTTTCCCTATGTTTTGTGCTTGTCTCATATAGCTATCTTCTTCACTCCACATTCTTAATATTAAATGCAATTTTGAAGTGGTGAAAGGAAAAGCCAAAGGAATTAATGTCCTTGAGACCTACTTGTCTCCTAAGTTGATCGAAGACTTCATAGTTGCAGACAAGGCCATCCTCTCTTGCTCTGGCAATCAGTATGACCTAGCTTCATATCTTTTGTGCCATAACATGCACAGCTCTTGGTTTCTATTATAGCCTTGAGCATAGAAAACTGGAATTATACAGTGCGTTGTAGTGGATAAAATGACTGATAAGGACTCAAGAGATATGGATTAAAATTCATGTCATAGTTGGTCATGGACACTCACTGGGGTGCAGCACTAGTAAAACCGCTCCTAAAATATTCACTAATAATGAAAACCCTACTAGAGCTGACATGACTTGAATGCAGCTTGATGGTACATAATACAAACATGCAGGATCTAGTAATAATTTCATGATTTTTCAAAAGAAGGTAAAGTGAAAAGCTAAAAATTTTATTGCGCAGCTGTGCCTACACACTGAGAATGACATTAGCATAGCAAACTGCTACTAATTAAAGGTCTCTTTTGGCAATTTCCTGGTCTCCTCGACTTTGTAATACTGTTTGCAAGGCATATGCACCCCAAAGTCATCCAAAGAAGCCTTTAATCAGCTGTGTTAATGATTTCATTCCCATTAGGCAAAGGGAACTGCACAACAAGTTTTCATCTGTAGATTTATTTATTTATTTATTCATTCATTCTTTCATTTATCACACTCAGGGTGATTTACAAGTCATCAATAACAATTAAAACCACTTTAAAAATTAAATCAAAATTAAAATTAAAACTGATTAAAAGGTTAAAAGATTAAAAGGTTAAAACTGGGAGTTACAGCTAAAAGATGAGGGCCAGGGCAAGGGGGTCAGATTATCCAACCGGCTAGGGTCATTGTTCCACCCATCCCCCAGACCCGACCCGCCAGCCAGGTTTACACTCCTTTTCTAAAGGACAGCATCTCTGCCTGCATGTGTAGCTCAATCGGCAGGAGGTTCCATAGGGCCGGGGCAGACACAGAGAAGGTCCTCCTTCTAGTCCCAGAGAGGTGCACTTCTCTGGATGATGGCACAACCAGAGAACCACTCCACTCCACTTTGGTGGGACAGACAGATGTCCTCAGGGTGATGTGGTCTCTTAAGTATCCTGCTCCACTACTGTGTAGGGCTTTAAAGGTGATAACCAGCACACTGGGAGCCAGTGCAGCTCTCTCGGCAGTGGTGAGGCATGGGCATAACGCCCATATCCCATCACTACCCGAGCAGCCACATTTTGGACCAACTATATCCTCCTAATAGTCACCAAGGGCAGCCCCATGTAGAGCGCATTACAGTAATCTAGTCTGGAGGTGACCAAGGCATATGTGATCGTGAGCAAGGAATCCCAATCTAGGAACAGGCGTAACTGGCGAATAACACAAAGTTGTGCAAAGGCCTTCCTAGCCACAACTGCCACCTGCTCTTTGAGCAGTAGTCATGAGTCCAGGAGGACCCCCAGATTACGCAGCGGGTCTGTTTGGGGCAAAACTGCCCCATCCAGAACCAAAGATGGTAGCTCCCGAGATAACGCAGGACCCCTAACCCACAGCCACTCAGTCTTGCCAGGATTCAGTTGTAGCCCGTTGTCCCCCATCCAGACCCTAACAGCCTCCAGACACCTGGAAAGGACTTCCATTGCATTGCTAGGGCTCCCATGGGCCTTGGCATACTGATTATAATTATAATACAAAGCACAATTCTTGGGAGGGGGGGTAGTATTTTCAAAAGAATGTTTAAACCAAAAAGAATGAGAACAAAAACATTGAACTTTCCCAGTTGCAAAAGGAAAAAAGTAGCCATGTGATGTATCCATCCAAACAAAGTTCTGGCTTGGATAATTGGCTTAATAAAAATTACAAACAAAGCAAGACTAGCACGGGAGTTCTCAACCTTTTTAAGCTTGGGGCCAGGCCATGCTCCCTCAGACTTTGGGGAGTGCTAGATAATAGAAACTGAAGACTCGTTGTTCCACAAATGAAAAAACATTGAAAGCAACAAATGAAATAGGCTGGTTCTCTACAGCCTCATCCAAACCAGGCTGAAAGCATTTGGATCAAAGCTCCAGATCCACTGCTTTTAAGGAGATTTAATGTCTTGTGTAATATTGCAGGCTACAAGATATTAATCCATTAAAATTAATTAATCTATTTTAAAATTAAATACTGTAATATAAGATGCACACTCTCAGATTCCCCTTAGCATGCTCAAGAAATTCCAGTTTCACTGCCTCAGAGCTCTCTCACACATACACAAACCATGATAACCTCCAAGAGAGGTTATATATAAATGTGCCATTATTCTCCTTGTATATAAAAAGGTTACACATTTGAGATAATCACAACTTTCAATTGTACTCACAATTATACCAGTGACCAAAGAAGTTACATTATTGCTGCAAGGAAGTCATATTTGGTCAGAGTGTCCTGAATCAACTGAAGCTTCTGGACAATATTCTCAAGCACCTCCTTACTGTCTGGATTAAGCTTCAATTTGTTCACCCGCAGTTTGTCTGCTAGGCTAGCAGTGGCAAACTCATGCAACTTTGCATCTGGTATCCCTCAGTTGCATTTTGGAGCAGTTGGATGGCTTGATGGGCAATAAGGAATACAGATGACACCTCTTTAACTAGCCAGAGTAGTGGTTCCCAAGCCCCACAGGGAGACATCAGTTCCCAGAAGCCTGAGTCAGTACATTGGCTGAGCAGTGAATTGAGGAACTGGCTTAGGGCTCTGGGAATTGAAGTCCAAAAACCAAAGGTTGGCAAACACTGAGCTAGAGGAAATAACCTGTAGGATTCTGGTCACTGTTCCAAAACTAATACTGGTTTCTTGGGTTTTGATAGAAAAAAATTGATATAGCTGGATATCATTAGCATGCTGGTGGCACTCATTCCAAATGATCTCTCCCAGCAGTTTTGTGTATATGTCAAACAGCAAAGAGAACAGCGGCCTGAGAGCTGCCAGAGAATAATAGTTATACCCAGTGCACATTCTGAACTCATTCCTCCAGGAAGGGTCACAGCTACCATGAAATATGGGTCAAATCACAAGTTAAATAAAATGTATATTTCCTCCAGTCACATTCTTCCCTTACAGGTCCATGCCAGAACAATCAGATGCCTGTACAGTATGTCTATGTGTATATGTGTCCTGAGGTAGTACATATAAACAAATGTATGAAGCAGATCGGTCAAGTGGCAATGATGTTAGACTTGCCATTGCTGCTATATATTTTTTCCAGAATGTACACTTTTGGCTTTTCAGTCTCTGTGCTGCATCTGCAGCTGAGAATAGCACAACAGACACTATTAATTTTTTCTGGGCGCACATGAAAATTTGATCAACTCCAGCTTCCTTCAATATGCTGCTGAAGAATCCGAGAGAAAAAGGCATGCATCAAAGAGCTAAAACATTTCCTCTGAATTAGTTAGGTGTAGCTAGCTATCTCCTTTTAGATCAAAGTCCTGGAAAAACAAACACTTTCATGTATTTATTTTATAGAGCTTTCTGAGGAATCATAAAAAAGACTGGAAGAACTGAAACATCTTGGGAAAGAAACTTTAAGAGGAATAATAAAAGCTTTCTTTGTCATTTCAGGATGAGATCTTTAACTACCTTTAATAACTAAATGTATGACATATAAAGCTAGAGAGAAATTGTGTGTCATTCCTTAAGGCTGCATCCAATGCTGTCCTTCAGGTGGATCAAATTTCCACGTCACCTAAGCTACTTTGTGTCCGTAAACCTGTTGCAGACAAAGGTGTGACAGGTCGCATAGCATTGGGGGGCAGGGGGCAGCCCGCCCCGGGTGGCACTTTTTGGGCTATGGGTGTTCTTGGACTACAATTCCCAGAAGTCCTAGTGGGAGCAAGTGCCGCGTCACCCCAAGAACATCTGCCCGTCCCATCAGTGCGGATCGGAGAGGCTCCCTTGTTATTCCATCGGCAAGAGAGGCACGCCTCTCTTGCACTAGGAGGAGGGCCTTCTCCGTGTCCGCCCCAACCCTGTGGAACCTCCTGCCCAATGAGCTGCGCCTTCAGGCAGAGCTCCTGCCCTTCCGGAAGGGCTTAAAAACCTGGCTGGCAGGACGAGCACGGGGAGCCACGAATGTGGGTTCTCATGTAGGGTGGCTGATTTAAAGGACAGCCACCCTCTTAGTTTTAATTTATAATCTGTGTGCATTGTGTGCTCTGTTTTAACTTTTTGTGATTTTAAATTTAAATATTAAGTTTTTAATATAGGCTTATCCTAGGCGGGATAGCAAGTGCAACTAATAAATAAAATAAATAAAATCTACCAGGGGGTGGCAAATTTGGCTTAAGACCCAGGGAGGCTGAAATCCACACAATGCTACTGGGTGTGACTCTTTGAAGCAGAATTAGGGAGCATGAAAGGAAATATAGAAAAAGCTGATGGTAACATTGGATTTAGCCCGTAAATGGCTACCAAATACTGTCATATTAATGTAAAATAACAACAGGAATGTCCTATTGTATAAAGATATGTAGAACACCATTAAAAACCAGGCTGGAATAGTCCACTACACTGATGGTGATGGTAGCAGTGAGGATGATAATATAAGCATGTATATCATAAGCGGTAATATGCATAATCAAGGTAAAGGTCACCTTTGCTTGAAAGTCAGTTGTATCCAGCTATAGGGTTCAGTGCTCATCTCCATTTACAGACAAAGAGGTCTATTAAATTTAACTACATTGAATTCAGCATTGTACACCATACAATGACCTGCCACTCAAAAGAAGTACAACATAGTCATTGAAGTAGCTTTCATTTGCCTCTTTTTATGTTTCTACTAGGACAAAGTAGCATATAAATTACACATAGAAATAATAATTTTAGAACTGCACATCTGGAATGGACCCTATTGGTCATTCAATCCAGTGGAGAATCAAACTTCCAACTTCTGGCTGCTAGGCCACTGAGCTATCCCAGCAGTTCTATGCTATCATCAGTTGTGTAATTCTGAAAAAGGTCATTTGAAGATAATTGCAACTATAAAACTTACAACTGCATTCACTCAGGCATAAATCCTTTTCTAATGGCTGTTTCTCCAGGATACATGTGCATAGAAGACTGCTGCAAGCTCCTAAAAATATGTTTCACTACAAACAGTAAAAATGATTTCCAAAAGAGGTTATATATAAATGTGCCATTAGTCTCCTTGTATATAAAAAGGTTACACTGAAATTAATAGAATTTGCAAGCAAATAAATACATTCATGACTGTGGAATAATGATACATATGACTAACATAATTGCTGGTGAGTTAAACGCCATCAGTTGTATTCTGCTGTATATCCAATGTACTACTACTACTACTACTACTACTACTACTACTACTACTACTACTACTAATAATAATAATAATAATAATAATAATAATAATAATAATAATAATAATAATAATAATAATAATAATAATAATAATAATAATGTAAATCCTCTCACAGCACATGAGAATGTGGATCTACAAAATTATTCTCCTTGTCTTGAACAAGGGCAAAGCATTTTGTGACCTTCTCAACAAGAGACGTGGATGAGAACAATTCTGTGCAAATTCAACACAAATAACACAAATTGTAAAAATGATGGTTGTTTCTTGGTTTTATGATTTTTTTTTTAGGATTAGAAGCCTCTAGAAAACTTGTTTGCATCTCTCTCTCTTTTAAAAACAAACATCCAGTCTTACTGTGCTTGCTCTGTGTCTGCACTTTTCTTCTTAAAGTGAAAGCAAACTAGCTCTCTGCAAAGATAGTTTGCGAAACTTATGCAATGACAAGAAGCAGCACTTTTTGACTTACTCTCATCTAGAGGCAATAATAATAATTTTGTGTTAGAAATTATTCTGGGTTGAAAGGATTTTTGCTGAAGAAACTCCATTCTGGGGACGCCTGAATGAGACACCTTTCATGTCCCCAAGATCTTTTCCCACCGAGGTGGTCCCTATTTATCTACTTGCAATGTCTTACTTTCAAACTGCTAGGTTGGCAGTTTGAAACGGGTGCTCAAACCGTCATGCAGTAATCAGGTCTCGAACTGCCAACTTGCCGGTCTTCCATCTAACAAGGTGAGCTTCTTAACCACTAAGCCACCACAGCAATGAAACTTGCAGAACTAAAAAATTATCTGTGAAAATATTGTGTTGAATTTGTTTTAGCCCACACTAATGAGAACAAGGAATTTAGAGATAATTTTTAGTGGTTACTTTGACACACATATAAATATGCTGCACCAATGTTTTCTCCGCTTAATTTTTTTTTACGTGATACATAAAATCAAACCTTTCCTTATTCCATGTTTTAAAAAGGCCAACCTGATTGGCTATTCAGTTTTATCCCAGTGCTGATAATGGTGTCACAAGGCAGAAAACTTGGTGCCTAAAAACCTACTTTCAGACTCTTTACCATCACTTCGTGCACTCCCAAAACTGCTGCTTGAATTGGCTTTTTCATTTCACCAAGTGGTAGGGCCAGTTCGGAAGGAGGGAGGCCTGTGCATGATGTTGGTGCTATCATTGAAGAAAGACTAGTCCAATAGATAACCTTTGAACAGAAGAGGTCATTTAGCCGTAAAACAGAAGTCTGTCAGAGCCCTGGAAAGTGCCCTTTTGGACTGCATTTCACAAAACCCCTTAGTCAGCACTATAATAATTTCATGTCAGAGATTACTCTGGATTGAGGCTCCTTTCATGTCCACAAGTGCAGCCCAAGGGTATCGAAACCTGACCTTCCAATTCCCTCAGTGCCTTATTGGTTAGTCAGCACTGGCCCTGTGGCTTGAAGAGTCGAGGAGGATATGTAGTCAAAAAAAGAATAATATTTTTCCACATTTGCTTGATGTACATTATGTATATGCATTATGTATATGGACATTATGTATAATGCACTGCATTGAAGAGGATCAAGTGAAATGAGAAAACTGATCAGTATCATTTATTATTATTTACTAGTGGGGTTGTTTTAGCTATATGCTGTTTAGTCAAGCTGGATTTATGACATCTCAATCCTGGGTTTTCTGAGGTGGGGTAGGACTATACAGTACAGCTTGTCAAGGCTACACAACCTAGCTCTTCTCCCAAAGGGGACTATGGGGAATCGAACTCCCAACATCAGCATAACTAAAGCAAAGAAATCACACTTATATACTGCCCCATAGCACTTAGAACACTCTCTTCATCATTAGCAGACCAGAAAGAAGAAATCAGCAACAAAAAGATCTTATTATTATATCGGTGGACTAGAACTTATACTATGCCTATACAGTATTATGGAATTCATAAGGAAGTCCTTTGTGTGAAAGCTTCCCTAACCCTACACACATGGTTTATGTGGTTTTGCCAAACAGCTGAACATGGAGGGATTTTTTTTTTTGAATTAGTAAGATCACACAAACCAAACAGGAAGCTTTTTTAATGCAAACAGAAGTGTAGTTTTGCTTATGTGCTTTCAGAACATCAACTATACTGAAAAATTTAACTGGGATGAAATATTTTTTAAATAAATAATAACATTGAAGAATGAAAATACATTCTACCTCATTCACACTTGCTCTCCATTCACATATTCTGCTACCAGTATTGACCTTTAAATGATGAGAAGTGAAGAAAAGTAGGAGTATCACTGCAGAGAAGTGTTAGTCACAAGTTTAAAAAAACATTTTCATTCTAGAGATTGGTGTCTTCTTAGTTCATTTATACCAGTGATGGCCAGGTGTTCTTGGACTTCAATTCCCAGAAGACCAAGTCAACACTCCTACTGATCAGGACTTCTGGGAATTGAAGTTCCAGAACACCTGTAGTGTCAAGGTTGGCCATCACTGACTTATACAATTTCTATCTATGCTTCCTAATGTACCCTTCTGGTATACTGTACATCTAGCAGCAGAACTCTGATGTAATGACTCTGACATCCTTATCAATCATACAAACATTGTGCAATTTTTTTACACTGCATATTGCTTATGTGCCTCTCAGAAGTTATAGCCACACTGATTTAATGTGATTCTGTCTGCATGACTTTTAAAAATGAAAACAAAGAAAATTCTAAACCTAAAATATTTCAGGAAATCCAACAATTTCCCCTCTTTGGTATAAATCATAAATGCCCACCAAAAATACTCCAGTGAATCATAAATAAAGGTTCTAAAGGCTGGGTCATTTTGGCCAAACATCTGCTTCCTGAAATAATGCTCATGCATTTACCAAGCCACTTGGATGCTTTGGATTTAACTGTTTGCTGTTTTCGAGATTGGACACATATGCATGTGCACAGATGGAAGAACCATGTACTGTATTTACAGGAAATACAATAACAGAGTTTTTTTAACTGTGTCCTTGGGAACCCTGGAATCCCCAAGTTAGAATAACAGTTCTCTGAAGAGATTTTGGCACCAAACACAGTAATACCTCATATAACATTAGTATCGAATAACACTAAAATCGCATAACATTAAGCAATCTGGGGGGAAGAACTGCATCGGATAACATTAAGATCCTATGGGATGCTTCAGATAACAACCGCTAAAGCCTGTGTGGTTACAATGTATCTCTATGGATCCCATAGGATTTTAACATGCATTGGATAACACTAAAAATCGTATAACACCAAGACTTGTGGAACCAGGTTTTAGTGTTATATGAGGTTTTACTGCATATGCAAAAATGTTGAGCTTTATATGACATGTTTATCATGTGACTCCCAGTATAATGAGCCCTAATACAGGCTATTAAATATGTCTTAGAATTCTGTACAATCTGGAGAATGGTCAGTGCATTCCTGGCTGGATAGACCAGTAAGTTATGTATATGGTCAAGAAGCAGGAGGCAGGGAGTTTAATTTCCCATTTGCTTTATAATAGAACAGCCTGTATGACTTTGGGTAAACTGCACAGTTTTAGGATGTCCCCAGAAGAAAGGAATAGTAAACCACTCTTGAGTACTCCATCTAGAAAACTGTGAAAAGGGATTGACCTAAGGACACACAATGTTTTATTCTTCTGCAGAGCAGTTACTGAAGAAGGACTGAAATCCTATTGCCAAAAGTTACTCATTATGTCATAAGTTATAGGGCTTTTAAAAAGTGAAGAATGACATAAGAGATACTTCTAGAAGTGTCAATACCATTGGATTATTAGGCCTCTATTTAGGAGACAGGTGAGATTTATAGTCCACTAAATAATGTGGTTTAGGCTCTTTCTAGATTTTACATCTTCAAATTACAGATGGAAGAATCACAGATTTGAATGCTAATTAAAACAAAAACACTATCTTATTGAAGACAATGGTTTTAACAAGCATGTACATTGTCATTGAATTTTTTGATTTTTTTCCCCTGCTCCAGGAAAAAATATATACTTGGATAAGTGTAGCAGCCATTGCTGACAACACTGTCATTGGACAAAGGGCAAAATCTCACTGAATCAGAGATGTCTGTGAAATTCTGGAGTGAGCAGATTGTATATCCTGGAACTGCTTTTGACCTTTGGGTCGGAGCAAAACCTCAAAGGCTTCTTTGCATCCCATCCACAGAATTAAAAAGATGGACAACAATTTGAATTGAAGAAATGAGAAATAAAAAAATGATACAGTAAACTAACCCTTCAGCACCAGAGCAGAAGAAAGTGACAGCTGAGCCTAAGAATAAAACCAAAACTCTTCCCTGGACATCCATCCACTGAGACACTAAGAAGGACTCATATTTTCATGATAAATATATCCCCTTGCAGCCACTCTGACAGCAATTTTTCAGAACTAAAGGATGAAAAGAAAGACTTGAATTTTGTTGTGTACATAAGGCTCTTGCATTCTGAATTTTTTTGGTCCTTCTTTCATCAAGTTTCATTTTTAATATCTCAAATCCAGGCAAAGGCAGTACTATACGTATTTTCCAGAATTATTTGCTGATATGGAACACTATTAATAAAGGTTAAAATGACTCGGGTGATGAGTTAAAGGTTACTTTGCAGGAATTGAGTACAGTCATTGTTGTTCCCATTCTGTGCAGTTATCTTCCAAGGTTCATTCTTTGCAATATTTATTAATTTTGCACAGTAAAAGGAATCAAGATGCAGGTGGAAGAACAAAACTGTAATCCATAATACCTTTTCCTATTACATTCTCCTTTGTTTCTCAAACCCAGAAAGAGGGGTAATCTAAATCAAGTTTGTTAGGAGTCAAATATAGGCTGAATTATTGCACAAACTTTCCTGGGAATAAGATCCACATAAAACAATGGGACTTCCAATAGTATACCATTGGACTATCTAGATTACCCTACAATGAACCATTCCTGTCTATGTTTACTAGAAATATTTACTAGAAGTAGCCCACTGAATTAAGTTAGGCTTACTTCTGAGCAGAGATATCTACTCTTGCTCTACAAGACATCAACCTCCATGGAAATGAATGTATTTTAAGTTAGTGACACTTTAAGATCCTGCTTGCTATGTATCAGTTTTCCTATTTGGAGGACAAACAAAACACACCATAAAGCAAAATTGCTTTTTAAATGCAGAACAACAGAGATTGTTTGTTCTAGGAGAAAAAACAGATAAACCTAAGGGGAATGGGTTTATTTAGATTTATACAGAGTGTGCCGAAAATGTATACACATTTTAAGAGATGTTATCTATGTCTTAATTTTCAGAGTTAAATTGAACTATGGTAGCAATGTGTAGTATGACAACAATGCCAGCGTCACCATGCAACAGGCAGGACAATCCAAGAAAATGGTGGATGCATGATTTTTGTTCAAGGAGCGCAAGACCATTTTGAAATGGTATTTGCAATTCTAATTAAAATTCAACTGAGTTTCCCCCATGTTCTCCTGACTTAATATCCCTGGACTTCTACCTATGCGGGACCTTAAAGGTGTGGTGTACTGTAGAAAACTGGCTATATTGGGGGTACTTTAGGATGGAATTGAAAAGGCATGCACAGTGATTCAAGCAGTGGTGGCAGTGGTGGGCAGCAAAAAAATATTGCTACCACACTGGGCAGAGCCTATGCTGTGGGTGGAACCTATGCTATAGGCAGAGCCTATGCCGTGGGTGATCCAGTCATCCCTGCCATGTATACATCTGCAAACATAGGCAGTACTGGCTCTTTGCCTGTCAATGGAGATGAGCACTGCACCCTAGAGTCGGATATGACTGGCTTTTGAGCAAGGGAGACTTTGAACCACTTGCAGGGACAAAACCTACCATCAAATTTGAATAACAATCAGGGATCTTCTGTTATTAGGTAAAAGTTGCTATTGCTCAAAAGCCAGTCATTGCCAATTATAGGGTTCAGTGCTCATCTCTGTTTATAGCCAAAGAGCTAGTGGACTTGATCCACAAAAGCTCATATTAAAATACAGCAGTTGGTCTTTAAGGTGCCACAACTCTCTGATATGCTTGCAGAGAATAAAACTTCTTAAATGGTAGTTGTGTTAGTCTGGGAAGGGCAGGGAGGTGGGTGGTGCATCCCAATTTTGCTACCCCACGCACGCACCTGAAGGCCACCCATTTTTGCCATTCCCCTGCCAGAAGGCCACCCAATTTTGCTAACCCCCCTGCTGGGTGGTGGTGGTGCAAGCCCATTGATGCTCACCACTGAGTGATAGGCATCAGCAGGTTTGCACCAGTTCGCCAGAACCAGTAGCCAAAATTCTGGCTGGCCCCTCTGCCCATCCAAGTTTTGAATTAAAATAGTCCTAATTTGGGTGCAACGCAGGACTTTCCCCCTGGCCACGCCCAACGTACCACGCCCACAGTGTGGTAGTAAAAAGTTTTGGAGCCCACCACTAGATACTAGCGGGCAATTTGATCAGCATTGCTCCAGCAGTAGTTCCCAATAATCAGAAGTGTCTGGATACTGATGGCAACCACTTTGAGCGCCTCTTGTAATTGCAGAAGTCAAATCTGGCTTATATTCATCTTTTGTTGTCTGTACTGTATATACACCGAGTATTACCATTTTAATACAGGTTTTTTTCCTTTTTAATATGTGTATACATTTTTTGCACCCTCTGGATTAGCTTACTACCTTCTTTGAATTATTTGAAGTGCACAGTACAGTAGGAGAACCTCCCTCTTCTTATAAAATGGTATTTGAACTCTATACAAGACTGTCTTATGTAACGCATCTGCACCATATATTAAAGTTGCTGTTACTAATATAGGCCATTAACACTGCAGAATGAAACACATAGAAGAGTTTCCCATCACAAAACTGTAAATCAAAGAGAATTAAGAACAGAAGATAATCATACTGCTAACTTTACTTACAATACCCACCAAGCAATGAGAAAAAGTTCTTTACACAAACCTTCAACTATCTTAATGATCTTTGCAAAAGGGAAGTCACCGTGTGATCTCATTACTCCATAATGTAACAAACAATACTTAAAATGGCAAACTTCTTACAAGCTCTAGTCTAGAGACATAGCAAACATTATTCAGATAAAGAGATAACTGTTTGTCAGGTATAAGCCTCCACCTCCAAGCCCAAATCTATGTAATGTTTTTCCGGATGGAAAGAAGATCTCTCATTTCATGATGGGCCTCCTTCTAGGGTCATTCTGCTAGAGATCAGAAAGCGATGTGTTGACCTATTTGCTTGGGAAAGCAAGGAAAGGTTTAGAGGAACACCACCTCTGGCTACTAATCAGCAAAACCAGTTTCTGATCCCTTAAACTGCAGTCAAGGCATTATGAACCTCCCTACAGAAATGGATGGTAGCCCAAAGGCATGTTTTTTAGAGTCTCCTTCAGAGACTCAAATCAGCTGCAGATCAGTTCAATTTCTCTTCTCCCTGCAGGATAAGCTTTTGCCTCTTGCTTATCTTTGATCAAAGCAAAGTAGCATAAAAAAATGTAATCTGGCACTCAGGAAAAATAACATCCTTCAGCCATCAAATGAAGAAAGGGGAGGGGAAAAGTTTTATCATGGACTTGAGAATTAATAAAGAAAAGATAGAAATTAGACAGCCACCACTAATGATATATGTCTCTACCTGACTAAAAAATAATAATACAAAAACACGTCAAAGGTATAGTTGTACCTCACTTAAAGGGCATAATGTGTTCCACAGGATTCCTCTTTAAGCAACTTTGCTCTTTAAGCAAAACACCAAAGTAAGTGACCAATTGTGTGTGTGTAGGGGGGGATTGCGAACCCCGATTTATTTGTTAAGCGAGTTTTTGGTTGGTTTTATTTGTTAAGTGAAGCGAAAATTCAGAGAAAATTCTGCTCTTTAAGCGAGGCACTCTTTATGCGAGGTTTGACTGTATTTTAAACTGCCATGGGTGATGGTGAAACTCAGAAGGTAACCATTTTTAATCTGGAAAACATTGGGCTTTTGAATTCTATGGGTTTAGGAGGAATATGGGAAGGACAGATGGAGCCACCAACCACTATGCAGTGGAAACCACATTCTAGCCCCTCTGAAATCAAAAGACTCTTCCCGCAATCAGAAAGCTTGGGAAAGACTTTTCATGCCTACAGATAGACATCATCATCAACAACAACAACATATTTTTGTGTCTGAAATTATTCTGGGCTGAATGGAATTTGGTGAGAAACTTTGCTCAGAGGATGCCCGAATGAGGCTCCTTTCATGTCTCCAAGATCTTTTCCCACCAAAGTGGTCCCTATTTATCTATTTGCAATTTCTTGCTTTCAAACTGCTAGGTTGCCAGGAGCTGGGACAGAGACAGGCACACAAACCATCATGCAGTACCCAGGTCTCGAACTACTGACTTGCTAGCCTTCTAGCTAATGAGGCAAGCTTCTTAACCACTGAGCCACCACATGTCACTGAAATATACATGTCCTACAGGCATCTACCCTATATGGTAGTGGGCCAGGATACTTAAGAGACCGCGTCACCCCAAGAACATCTGTCCTTCCCACCAGGGCGGATCGGAGAGGCTCTCTTATCATTCCCTCAGCTAGAGAGGCGCATCTCTCTAGCACCAGGAGGAGGAGGAGGAGGGCCTTCTCTGTGTCCGCCCTGGCCCTGTGAAACCTCCTACCAATTGAGTTATGCCTACAGACAGAGCTCCTGCCCTTTCGGAAGGGCCTAAAGACCTGGCTGGCAGGGCAGGTGTGGGGCTCCAGGAATACGGGGTCCCATGTTGGGTGGCTGATCTGATAGGACAGCCACCCTTCTCGCTGTTTTAAACGTTTAATTTTTTAACTTTTAACTTTTTTTAATATTGTGCTAACTACAGTCGAATTTGTTGATTAATTTCAACCAAATCTGTCGGGGTATAGTGGGATTGCCTAGTTTCTTTTGTGAGATTTTGTATTGTTGTAAGCCGCCTAGAGTCGGGTTCGCCTGATTGAGGTGAGATAATAAATTTGAATAAATAAATAAATAAATCTATCTGATACACAGGGATGCACACCCTTTTTAATGGTTACAAAAACAAAACTGTAAAGTTACTAGACTAAAGCTTCAAATCATTACTAAAATTCCCATAATCCTCTGGTGGCTATCAGAGCCATAAGATGTAAGAGGAAGGTGAATTAAACCATTCTGTAGGCTGAACGTTAATTCTTAAAGATACAGTTTCTTTAACTAGGAATGTTCCTATTTCCACAGCATCCTTATCAAGGATTAAAATCCTTCCTCTCCAAATTAGTTTGTACATTAATTGCTCACACCTATATAATGGATAACCTTACTTTATTTCTACTGAGCATATAACAGGAAAGGTGCTGTGAAGGGTTAATATCCACATATTGGTGAAACCGGAGCCAGCCATTTGTGGAATCAGAAGCCCTGGTGCAGAATTTTGCTTGAGTTTCCAATCTTTTAATGGGCCTTTATGATTTTTTTATTCTATGACCAGTTTTTAAATGTGTTATTGCTGATGCTGTTGTTTTTGGAGGAAAAAGAACCTCACACCTATTTTAAGAAAAAGTAAGCTTAACTTTGAACTTTCCATAAGATATTCTAACTCCAATATTCAACTACTAAAGCTTGGAAATATTACAATACCTAGAAGACAGGAGGTGTCATCCCCCAAAAAAATAACTTTAAAATGCTAATTAACTTGTTAAACCACTCAGATAGTGCAATAAGTGCTATGGGGCTATATACAGTACAGTTGCATAATGCATTCCAAAGGATTGCTCTTTAAGTGAGTTTGCTCTTTAAGTGAAACACCATCGTTAGGGGCCAATTGTGTGTGTGTGGGGGGGATTGCGAACCCCGATTTATTTGTTAAGCGAGATTTTGGTTGGTTTTATTTGTTAAGTGAAGCGAACATTCAGAGAAAATTCTGCTCTTTAAGTGAGTGACTCTTTAATCGAGGAGGCACTCTTTATGCGAGGTTTGACTTGTACATGTAATTGCTATTGCTATACAATTTCCAAACTCTGTTCTTAGTCCAAAACAATTTCCTCTCTATTCTGGAATCTTCTTCTCTCCTACAATACACATAACCCAGAGGTGTGCCCAGTTCATCCTTCCCGGGTATCACACTGAATAGCTGTTTCCTTCTCCAAGCCACCCGCCAGATGTGGATCTGCGACTCCCACTGGAGCCCCTTCCAAGCTCAAAAGTGCCGCGATGGAACTCCGATGCAAACCGGCACTTTTGGGGCTCCTTTAACCCTCCAGGAGAAGACGAGGGAGAGCGAGCGTAACCCACCAATTTTCCGACTGGTGGTTGCCACCGCTGGTGTTGGTGATCTGCTCAGTTTATACCACAGATTCTCAACCTGCGGCCCCGTGGGCCAGATGTGGCCCGCAGCACCATTTCATGTCCCTCCTCTGCCTCCACCACACCAGGAAGTGCCATGTGGTGGCAGAAGGGCAAAATGACCATCTGGCCTGAAGCTATCTGAGGGAGCATGACCTGGACCCCAATTTTTAAAGGTTGAGAACTGGTTTACACAAAATCCTCTCAGGAGACTCAGACGCTAATTGGGCAAAACTATTTCTCAAAGTCCAGCCAACCCAGCATGAGGTTTGGGTGGTGGCATCTCACCCACACCTGCCAAGTCAGGATCAGGCCAGTAACCACACCGCATGGGCAACGACGAGGCTACATTCCACACAAAGACTGTGCCATAGTTGTCCACACAGCAATCTTCATCAGCACCAACGCAGCGCTCCGACTCTCAACCTCGGGCAGCCTATGCCGAGGTTCCCGGAACCAGTTTTAAGGGCATTTCGCCTGAATCGTTTCCCATACAGTCTACGGCGGGGATGGGTGCATTTAACAGGAGAGCCTTTCCAGGGATGGCGAATCTTTGCACGCCAGGTGTGTTCTTGAACTACCATTCCCAGAAGCCCTGATCAGCAGGAGTGCTGACTTGGGCTTATGGGAATTGAAGTCCAAGAAGTGCACCTGGAGTGCCAAGGTTTGCCACCAGTGCCTCTTATACTGTAGCTCCAAACTCACCACCACCACCACCACCACCTTAAAATCCATGCTGGCTGGACAGATGAGGCATCCTCTTCTGAAGTCAACGGGCCTGATCCTCTCCCCTGGGAGCGTCCACAGCATCCAGCTCCAAGAAGATCTCCACGCGCTTTTACTTCCCTGTAAACAGCCCACGAGGGATCGGAATGCGAAACCTCGCCCCGCGGGTCCCACGGGGAAAAGCCGAGCGCTCGCCCCGCCAAGCCTGGACGGAGGAGGGAGAAGAGACTAGAGAAGCCCGCTCGGTTTCACTGCCGAGGCGCAGCGAGGGCAGCCGATGTGAAAAAACTCACCTCCTCCAGGGTTTGACCATTAAGCCGGGAAGGAGGCCCGGCAAATCCCCCGCCACTCGTATTCAACCTGCCAGGCGCCTCGATCCGAAAAAAACATCCCCTTCTCTTCTAAGCCCGAGATAGATTTCAATCGGTTTCCCCGCCGCGATCCCCACACGCGCAAGTTTCATTCAGAAATCAACCCAGTGGTTGTGTTTGTTTGTTTGTTTACTTCCAGGAGATCAGGCACAGGATCGCGAGAACTGGGGGAGGGGGAGGGGGGAGAGACCGGCTTGCGATCCTGTGCCTGATTAGGTAAAGGTCACCCTTGCTCGACAGCCAGTCGTATCCGACTCTAGGGTTCAGTGCTCGCCTCTGTTTAATAGCGGAAGAGCCAGCGCCGTCTGCTTCTGCAGACGTTTCCGTGGTCGTGTGGCAGGCATGACTAGACACCGGAGCGCATGGAACGTTGTTTACCTTCCCGCCGAAAAGTTACCTATTTCTCTACTTGCAATTTCTTGCTTTCGAACGGCTACGTTGGCAGAAGCTGACACAAAGACGGGAGTTCATTCCGTCACGCTGTACTCGGGTTTTTGAACTGCTGACCTTCAACCTCCCAGTCAGCGTCTTAACCACTTGAGCCAGCCACTGCCTGGAAGTAAAAACAAAAACGCACACACGCGCACACACCCCTTGAAAACTGCGCGACGGACCTTACGAGTCAACAGGCGCACAGGATCGCGAGTGAACTTTTAAGTCCCTCGGAGGGTCGCGCTCAGAAGCGTAGCGTGCCTTGGCGGGGCCCCGTATAAAATTTGTTTGGGGGCCCTTAGGAAGGGTAAAGATTTGTTTTGCTTACGCACGTTGGGGGCCCCCCGTAGCCCCCGTATAATTGATACGGCAGATACGGCGGTAGCTACGCCTCTGATCGCGCTACAAACAAGCCACACGATGTCCCGAGGGAGAAAGCCAGGACGCCTCCAGGTAGCCACGATTTCTCCTCTGTGACTGTGGCGTTATGCACCGTTACTGTTAATTATAAGTGTTATTACTGAGCTCTGGCGGCGCAGTGGTTAAAGTGCTGCACTACAGCCAGAACGTTGTGAGTTCGATGCTGACGGGGAACAAGGTGGACTCCTTGTAATGTACTCAGGATGTTTGGGACAAAATGCTAATTCACTTGTGAACCGCCCAGAGAGTGCACTGAGTTCTAGGGGCCGGTAAAGGTCGTATCCGACTCTAGGGTGCGGTGCTCATCTCCGTTTACAGCCAAAGAGCCGGTGCAGCCGTTTCCGTGGTCATGTGGCAGGCATGCCTAGACACCGGAGCGCACGGAGCGCTGTTGCCTTCCCCACCGAAGCGGAACCTATTTCTCTACTTGCGATGTTTTGCTTTCGAACTGCTAGGCTGGCAGGAGCCCGGACAGAGACGAGAGCCCACTCCGTCGCGGAGCGCTCGGGTCTCGACTCCCGTCGACCTGCCCGAGTCGTCAAGTTCAGCGCCTTCATCCCTAGCCACCGCGCCGTCCGCTACGGCACAGAGGTGCAACTGCGATCACTGCCGTTGCTATTATTGATCTACTACGCTGTCATTCCCACTGACCTGCGATCGCTGCCGTTACTAATGATCTCCTCTACGGTGGTCGCGCGCCCTCGCCACCCTCCCGGCTTTCCTTTTTCCCGCCCCGCCCGGGCGGAGTCGGGAGTCGAACCCTGCTCGGTTGGACGGGGCCGCCTCCCAGGTGAGCCGAGGGCGCCGCGAAGGGCCACCAAGGGCCGTCCCTTTCCCTCCCCGGGGTCCCCGAGGGGACGACGACGCTGCCCACCCGCCAGGGACCCCAACACGGTACCTCCGCCGCCGCCGCCTCCTCGCCTGCCTGCCTGCCTCTCGCCGCTTGGCCCGCGTGGCTCTCCTGTCAAGCGTCCTCCCGGCCGGGGAAGAGGAAAGCCAGGAGGAGGAGGAGGAGGAGGAGGAGGAGGAGGCCGGGGGGGGGAGCGGGGGGGCGGAGGGCTCGCAAGCCACGCCTCCGGGGAAGAAGAAGAAAAAGGTCCTCCCCCCGGCCCGCGGTCCCAGAGCTCCGGAGGCAGCAGGCGGAGCAGGGAGGCGGGAGGGCGCTTCCCCTCCAGCTGCCCCTCTCGGCAAAAGCCCCGTCCCCCCCCCCTGCGTCTCTCTTCGCCCCCAGGGCCCGGCGGGAAGCCATGCAGCCCCCCCCCCCCGCCCCGGACTCTGATGATGCAGGGGACCCGGGGGGGGGATCTCTCTCTCTCTCTCTCTCAGACACACTCTACTCTCACCCCCCCATCAGCTGGGGGAGGGGGCTAGCCAGGATTCTAGATATGGGTGGGCGAATACTTGTTCAGGGTGGGCAACAGAGCCTCTTTTTCAGTGCATTCCTATGGGAAACCACGCCTTGTGGGGGGGGGGCAAACTGCTAACTCAGAGTGGGCCGAGCCCACCCTGGGCTCTCTCTGGCCACTGGCCGGTCCCCCCCCCCACACCGCCGCCACACACACACCCCCCCGGCTACGGCCCTGGGGTGTTAATCAATCAATAACTTTATTACGTTACTCAATCAATAACTTTATTACGGTCAACGGCCAGCACAGTACAATGAAGGGAATTTTTAGAAAACACGTACGTTTTTGTGTCAGAGATTACTCTGGGTTGAAAGGATTTTTTTTTTTTGGGGGGGGGGGGGCGACAGGCCAGAATGAGACTCCTTTCATGCCCCCCCCCCCCCCAAATTGTGCAGCTCTGGAAGCGAACCTGTCTTTACGGACTCCAAGCCTTGCGCCTTAGCCACTGGAGGAGCTGAAAAATCATCATCAATATCATCTGTTGTTCCCGTAGTGATCGGACTGGAGCCCTCGGAGCAGTACCTAAAGGACTCCCCAGATGTTTGGAAATTTTGGACTTGCCCAATTTGAACGTCCTAAATCCAAAAAACCAACTCTACTGGGAACTGCATATATTATACTCAGGCGTTACCTTACTTGAACCATTAATTTTATTCCAGTCCACGGACTGTGAACCAAATGGTATTATTATTATTATTATTATTATTATTATTATTATTATTATTATTATTATTATTATTATTATTATTATTATTATTATTATTATTATTATTATTATTAAGAAGAAGAAATTAAATTAAATGCTTAAAATGGAGTTAAAATGTGTTACTCACAAACACATCCATTGAATTTTTTTGAAATCATTTTTCAAGAATTGTGATACAATTATCGCTCCTACATTTGAACCAGTCGATGCAGACAGGACTTCTTTGTATCCAGTAAGAAAAAAAACATCACACATCTCCGCAATGAAGCCACATAGCATCTTCTGATCACTGACATAAGTTTAACGTTATGGTTGTAAACATAAATATAAACAAATTTGTTTACAATGCGTAACCAAATAACAATCAATATACAGATGCACAGAACAGCTACTATGCATTCCAAGCCATACAGGAGGGGTGTGACTGCTTTTGGAAAGACTCCCCCCCCTCCCTCCCCCCCCTGCTGCACATGCCCTCCCCCCACTTGGCCCAGAGTTCCCCCCCTTCAGAGGAGGCATGATGCACACACACACACACACACACACACACATACACACACACCACCCAGTGCCGCCTGGGCTGAAGAGGGGGCGAGAGGGCAGCCTCTCCTCTCGAGGCAGCGGGAGCATCAGCGGCTTTTCTGGAGCAGCTGGTTCCCAAGTTTCAGTCCTCCGCCTCAGGCTAATATTAAAGGGAGCCATTCATCAGGGCAGGGATTCTCAACCTGCGGCCCATGGGCCGGATGCTGGCCACAGTACCATTTCATGTGGCCCACCTCCACCACACCAGGAAGTGCCATGGGGTGGAGGAAGGGCAAAATGGCCGTCTGGTTCCCAAAGCTGTCTGAGGGAGTGTGACCCAATGGCCCCTGGCTTAAAAAGGTCGAGAACTCCTACATTAGGGGGTAGAAGTTAAGTTGGGGGAGCTGGAAGGGGAAAGCGGGGGGGGGGGGGGCTTCCTCCAGCCTAATTTTCCTCAACCCAAAGGTGGCACATGGAACAAAAGCACTGGCAGATCTTGCACATTCTTTTTTGGTTTTTGCCTGTGGGGTGAAGTTTCATCTCCATCCTCACTGGCTGCCACTTTGAAGGCTCTCTTTATTAATGTGTTTATTTATTCTGGAGGAAATTTCCCCCCTTCCTTTCCATGGGGATTTCTCCTTTCCCCATTTTCTGTGATGACAGCATCTCAGGTACCCTCTCATACTGGAAAGAGAAACAACAACTAAAGGAAAAGAGCTGTAAGACATCCTCATGCAAATTCCTGCTGGAGTTTGGAAAAGTTACCTATTGCTATCCAGCTCTCCAAAGTCCCCAGCCATACTGATGTCCTATCCAAAAAGTAAATCTTCCAAAGTCTAATGTAGGCTTTTGGGTCATGGGCCTGACCAGGCCTCCTGGACTACTGATCAGGACAGTCACGTGGTTCCTTCCACCCAGAAGCGGAAGTAAAATGCGTGCCACACATGCACAGAACATGTTTTAGTTCCACTTCCAGGATCAGTGAGGGCACTGAGGGACGGGTTTGGCCCATGGACCATAGGTTAAGAATGCCTGCTCTAATATCTGAGGTATAAACTTTAATGGATTAGACTGTCTCCATCTTGTGTGCTTTACTCCAGCCAAGCCTATCATCTTCTTGTCCCATATCAGATTCTGAATATTGGTTTTCATCAAAGTTATTAGTCATGAGTTATTAGCATGACACCTGCATCATTTCTGTGAATCACTTTCTTGTTCTGAGCCTTTTTTGGCACACAAAGTCTTCATCAGCTCTAGACCAGTATTGATAAAGCTGCTGCCCATCAAGATGGATTCAGTCTGGCCGTCGTAAATGCATTTTAGGATAGATTAATCCCATATCTGCTTAATTTTGGCGTTAGTGACTATCAGACTATGCCCTTTAAATTGCCAGTAAACTTTTTTCTGCAACAGCCTTGTTTTGGTACCCATCTTGCAAAATCTGCTCAAGATATTTTGCCACCTGAGGCAAAACATAAGGTGGAGCCCCCTTCAAATTCAGTACAAACACTTGGTATTTTCCAAAACATCTGAGGGAATAATAAGGTCGTTATCTCGGGGGCTGAACAAGGACCACATGCAGTGGTGGGATTCAGCAGGTTCACCCCAGTTTGCCAGAACCAGCAGCAGAAATTCCGGCTGGCCCCTCTGCCCATCCAAGTTTTGAAATAATGTAGTCCTAATTTGGGTGCAACGCAGGGCTTCCCCCCTGGACACGCCCACCATACCACGCCCACAGTGTGGTAGTAAAAATATTTTGAATCCTACCACTGAGCACATGGCATGTTCTATATCCTCTAGTAAAGGGAAACACCTGACCTGAAAAGCTCAAGAGAAATAGCTAGAGCTCTACAACCACTGAGTAAGAGTCCTGTGCCTGAAATCCTTCACTTAGCATAGTAGGACACATTAGAGTAGGCCCACTGAATCAGTGGGGTTATGTCAAGTCAGTGTTCCTCAACCTTTGGGTTTTGGACTTCAATTCGCAGAAGCCTCAGTCAGTCCATTGGCTGCTCAGTGCTTTCAGGAAGTGACTTAGGCTTCTGGGAATTGAAGTCCAAAACACAAAGGTTGAAGGAACACTGCGTAAAGTCAACTCCTCTATAAGGTTCCATTGATTCAAATGGGCCTACTCTAATTTTAGCACAGTAAGTTGCAACTAGAGTAGAATCATTTGGATTGATGGAACTTATGGGGGAGTTAATTCACCCAATCCACACTGATTTAGTGGGCTTATTCTAGTGTGGCATGCTACATTAAGAAGAGGATATCTGAATATATAAGTCCCAGTACCTGACTTGTGATGCATTTCACCTGTTTTGCAAGACGTAGCCAATGGGTTGCTGGTCATTCCATTAATAGGGTGCTATGAATATACTGTAGGATATAGTTTGTACTTCACAAGAAGTTGAACCTTATCACCAAAATAGGGTAATAATAACCAGTGGTGGGCATCAACAGGTTTGCACCAGTTTGCCAGAACCGGTAGCAGAAATTATGGCTGGCCACGTCCATCCAAGTTTTGAAGTAAAGTAGTCCTAATCCAGGTGCAATGCAGGGCTTTCCCCCTGGTCACGCACACCATACCACATCCACAGAGTAGGCAGTAAATTTTGTTGGAGTCCACCCATGGTAATAACTCATGTAATTAATTAACTTGCTCATTAACTAGCTAACTCACTTAGCTTAGCTTCTATACCACCCATCTGAGAGATATTCTCACTCTGAGCTGTTTACATAGTTAAAAACCCAACATATATGTTAATATAATATAAAGACTAGAGATCTTTTCAAAAAAATTGGGGAACTCAAGGGAACATTTAAAGCAAAAATGACCATGATAAAGGATAAATATGGCAAGGAGTTAGCAGATGCAGAAGAAATTAAGAAAAGATGGAAAGAGTACACAGAGGAACTCTACAAAAAGGACCTCAACACCCCTGATAATCACAGTGATGAGAACATTGAACATGAGCCAGACATTCTAGAGAGTGAAGTCAGAAAGGCCCTAAAAAACACTGCAAACAACAAGGCCAGTGGAGTTGATGGGATCCAAGTTGAACTGTTCAAAGCCCTACAAGATGATGGAATCAAATTATTGCATTCTATATGCCAGCAGATTTGGAAAACACAACAATGGCCACAGGATTGGAAAAGATCTGTATACGTTCCACTTCCCAAAAAGGGTAATGCCAAAGAATGTTCAAATTATCGAACAATTGCGCTCATCCCTCATGCTAGCAAGGTGATGCTCAAGATAATACAGGATAGACTGCAACAGTATGTGGAGAGAGAATTACCAGAAGTGCAGGCGGGTTTCAGAAGAGGCAGGGGGACTAGAGACCACATCGCCAACATAAGATGGATCATGGAAAAAACAAAGGAATATCAGAAACAAGTCTACTTCTGTTTCATTAATTACACGAAAGGCTTTTGATTGTGTCGACCACAACAAGATGTGGCAAGTAATTAAAGAGATGGGAATACCAGAGCACCTTATAGGCCTCATGAGAAATCTGTACATGAATCAAGAGGCAACAGTTAGGACAGAAAATGGAATGACGGAGTGGTTTGGAATAGGAAAAGGAGTAAGACAAGGCTGCATTTTGTCACCCTGCTTATTCAACTTATACACAGAGCACATAATGCGCAATGCAGGAATGGAGGAATCACAATTTGGGATCAAAATTGCTGGGAGAAACATCAACAACTTGAGATATGCAGATGATACCACCCTAATGGCGGAAAGTGAGGAGGACCTAAAGAAGCTCCTGATTAGGTTAAAAGAAGAGAGTGAAAAAGCTGGCTTGAGACTAAATATCAAGAAAACCAAGATCATGGCAACAGGCCCTCTCAGTCCCTGGAAAATAGATGGGGAAGTAGTAGAGGCAGTTACAGACTTTACTTTCCTAGGATCAAAGCTCACTGCAGATGGTGATTGCAGCCATGAAATAAAAAGGCGACTGATTCTCGGGAGGCAAGCGATGAGAAACCTGGGGAGCATAGTGAAAAGTAGAGACATTAAATTGCAAACAAAGATTCGCATAGTCAGGGCAATGGTATTCCCTGTGGCAATGTATGGTTGTGAGAGCTGGACCATTAGGAAAGCGGAGCGCAGAAAAATAGACGCCTTTGAGATGTGGTGTTGGAGGAGAGTTTTGAGAGTACCCTGGACAGCGAGGAGAACAAATGGGTCAATCTTAGAAGAAATCAAGCCTGACTGCTCCTTAGAAGGTCAAATAGTAAAGATGAAGCTAAAATACTTTGGACATCAAATGAGAAGAGAGGATTCACTTGAGAAAGCCTTGATGCTGGGAAGGGTGGAGGGCAAAAGAAGAAGGGGACGGCCCAAGATGAGATGGCTGGATGGTATTGTGGAGATAATGGGCACAGAGCTGAGCGAGTTGAGGGGGATGGTGGAGGACAGGAGTGCCTGGAGGACAGTGGTCCATGGGGTCGCAGAGGGTCGGAATCGACTGTGCGACTGAACAACAACAAAGAGGCTTAATCTTGGCATAGATTCATGACATCCTAAGTAATGGAGTCACCAGCTGATGTCACATTGTACTCATGCAGTCTCTTGTGTGCCTAGTCATACAATGAAAGATTTTGCTGGATTCTGTCCCGTCATTATTAAACCACAATTGCAGTGGATCCTTTGCTGGCCTAATGGGGAGATATCCCAGCATCTGAAACGATTGACTCACTCTGTTTAATTGTAAGAATAGCATTTTTTGCCAGCAAATTTTTCTCGCACCAAATTTTTGACATGAAAGAAGTTAGACCAGGAGTTCTCAACCTTTTTAAGTCGGGGGCCATTGGGTCACGCTCCCTCAGACAGCTTTTTTTTTTTTTGGGGGGGGGGCGGATGGCCATTTTGCCCTTCCTCCATCACTTGGCACTTCCTAGTGTGGTGAAGACAGTGGGGGGGGGCACATGAAATGGCGCCATAGTCCACACCTGGCCCACAGTTCACAGGTTGAGAATCCCTGAGTTAGACAGAGGGTCTCCCCCCCCCCCTTGATATTAATCCCTTCCAATGAGAAAGAAAGATCCTGATAGCTGGAACTGGAAGAATCTACAAGGATAAGGAGAGGAGTTGTTCTTGTTCTTGTTGTTGTTATTATGCCGCGTTAAAAAACCAACTCAGGGCGGCTCCCAGAACCCCCAAATATAATGTTACATAAAACAACATTACAATATAAAATATAAATATAACAAAGCATATACACATTACAACAGAGTAAAAAGCAAAAAATTAAAAGTTTTAAAAGTTTAAAAGAAGCTTAAAAACCTATCATTAAAAACTAGGCGTTGTAGCTAGGAGGCACTGGGGGTAAATTTGTTCAAACCATCCAGCCGGCTGGGGAAATTGATCCATCTGTTCCCCAGACCTGACTTGCCAACCAGGTTTTCACTCCTTTCCTGAAGGACAGCAGCTCCGTCTTCAGGCGTAGCTCTATTGGGAGCATGTCTCTTCCTCAATATCTAGCTTCTTTCCTTAAGAAAACATTTTTCTTCCCATGGGGAACTCACAGAAGCTAAGATTTGGCAAGCGTCCTGTTAATTATTATTAATTTCCTTCCCAATAGAGATTGAGGCAAAAGTAGAGGATACACAGAGCACATAATGCACAATGCAGGGATGGAGGAATCACAACTCGGGATAAAAATTGCTGGGAGAAACATCAACAATTTGAGATTATTATTATTATTATTATTATTATTATTATTATTATTATTATTATTATTATTATTATTATTATTATTATTATTATTATTATTATTATTATTATTATTATTATTATTATTATTATTATTATTATTATTATTATTATTAATTGCATTTGTTACCCCGCCCCAATCGGGAGAGCCCGACTCTGAGCAACTTACATCAAAATAAAAAATAAAAACATAGAACAATCTATAACAATAAAAGTCATCAAAGTTAAAAGTAATCAAAAGTTAAAAGTTAAAAACAATACAGAAACTACGCACAAATCCCATATTCAGACCCAGGGGTGCAGATACCACCCTAAGGGCAGAAAGTGAGGAAGACCTTAAGAAGCTCCTGATTAGGATGAAAGAAGAAAGTGCAAAAGCTGGCTTGAGACTCAATATCAAGACAACCAAGATAATGGCAACAGACCCTATCAGTCCCTGGAAAATAGATGGGGAAGAAGTAGAGGCAGTGACAGATTTCACTTTCTTAGGATCAAAGCTCACTGCAGATGGGGATTGCAGCCATGAACTAAAAAGGCGATTGATTCTTGGGAGGCAAGCGATGAGAAACCTGGGGAACATAGTGAAAAGTAGAGACATCACATTGCAAACAAAAATTCGTATAGTCAAAGCAATGGTATTCCCTGTGGCAATGTAGGGTTGTGAGAGCTGGACCATTAGGAAAGCTGAGCGCAGAAGAATAGACGCCTTTGAGATGTGGTGTTGGAGGAGAGTTTTGAGAGTCCCCTGGACAACGAGGAGAACAAATAGGTCGATCTTAGAAGAAATCAACCCTGACTGCTCCCTTGAAGGTCAAATAGTGAAGATGAAGCTAAAGTACTTTGGACATCAGATGAGAAGAGAGGATTCACTTGAGAAGGCCTTGATGCTGGGAAAGGTGGAGGGCAAAAGAAGAAGGAGGCGGCCAAAGATGAGATGGCTAGATGGTATTGTGGATGGAGTGGGGGCAGAGCTGGGTGGGCTGAGGGGGAGGGTGGAGGACAGAGGTGCTTGGAGGGCGGTGGTCCATGGGGTCGTGGAGGGTCGGAATCGACTGTGCGACTGAACAACAGAGGATACCAAATGTATCAGCTGTCATAAAACAAATTCCCCATTGTAATAGTTTTAGTTTTTGAGGAGGTAGAATTAATGTGTTAGTGTCACTCTACCTTTTTTAAAAAAATAATTCCTTCCACTGAATGTACAGAAAAATTTGTACATTTTGATATGGTCCTTTCAAAAAAGAATTAAACAAAATTCTCACCATCTGTATCAACCAGATTTCTAAAATGCAGAGTATCCAGTATCCTTTATTAACTGGTTGTACATTTTAATGTACAAATGTTCTTCCGCCCACCCACCCCAATCCTTCAATGAGAGAAAGGGAGACCAGCGGACTAAAAGTTAACCGTGCTCCCACTGATGTACTCTCTCAACCTTTGCCTTTTACCTGTAAGATTCTTCTCCATAATCCTGCACTGTTTTCTTCCAGCATCTCCATTTGAAGCACATCTGATATTAAGGTAAATGTAGTGATTCCTCTCCAAGTTGGCAGATCTTTCACAGTTTCCTGCCTGAAATATCAGACAAGCAAATAAATCTGTGCTGTCTGTCTTTCATTGGCCCTATTGCCAAACAAAAACAGGCTAATTTGCCAAATTCAGACTGAGGCAAGTTTGTGTTATAATGCAGAGACAAATCTTTCCCTCTTTCAGGTATGCTGCTTCTGAAACAGAATCTACGTCTCATGTAGTCGAGGGGACTCTGAAGTTGTAGGACGTAATGAAACTGTAATAAAAATGTAATCCCAGAGACCAACCCGGTATTCTCTGGTTCTAAAACATCTCCCTGGTCCTACTGGAGGGAAGAAATCATGCCATGACTTCTGACTGATAGTGGCTTATGTGATAAAACCATACAGTCTTAATATTTGCTTAAGCAGCTCTATTGAGAGCTATTGTACTGCCCAAGGCAGCACTCCAATTTTCCACAGAAAATAACAGAGGACATGCGGCATTTCCTTGCCAAAGTATTACTTGACAACTGCTGTCGACTACTGCGTTTTATTTTCTGAAATACTACTTTCCTTTCATAAAATTGTGTCTGCTTGTAGAGGCCCAAAGGGAGATTTTGGCTTAAGTAATTATCATAAATGTCAGGAAAGTCGAGTTTTGGTAACAATCCCCAATGAGGTAGCCATGGTCATTTGTTGCAGCAAAAAAAAAAAGGGACCACAAGTCTTGCTTTCAAAGCAGTAGCCATATTCGTTTGTGCAAATACTGCACCCCTTGCTTCTCTGCTACTGTTGTTTATGCCAACAATGACATTCCATACTCTGCACAGGACAAACAGGATAATCTTTATGCAAAAATGGGGGGACTTAAATCTGACTTCAGGAATGACTACATACAAAAATGTGTTTCACAACATTTCAGTTTACCTGGATAGTCTTTGAATGACCTGAAGACCCACTCTTTTGCAAAGCGGGAAATCTACAAAATGACACTTGAAAGAAAAAGTGTTGAGATAAGGTATATCTGAAGATCTGCTTGAAAGGACAGAATATCAACAAAACGGGTTTTTTATGTCATTACGGAGGGTAATTTTTTATGTTGATTCACCCAGGTTGTCACTTTTGTTAATTATGCTATTTTTTTGTAGACTCATAATTGACATTATTCACAGCCTTATAGCCTATTCTGTTGTTAAAAAGGCATTGACACTTTCCCCATGATCAGTATCCCCACACGGTCATGGGGTCATATATAAATATAGTCTCACATATGTCTAAGGAAGGAGACTTGATCCACAAAAGCTCACATTAAAAAAACCCAGTCTTTAAGGCAAAAAAAAAAACCAGTTTGTGTTTCTTGTTGTTCAGCTTTTCTTGTCTGCCATACAAAAGTCTTGTGACACCTTAAAAACCAACATATTTATATTATAGCACAAGGCTTCATGGACCAGAGGCCTCTTCATTATATGCACAAAGTGTTACCCTAAATTGTCTTGTATATCTGTGTATATGAAAGACAGAGAGTTGGAGGTTATAGTCGGCAGTGAGGTCACAGGGAAATGAAAAAGCAAAAGTAGAAATAGTGACAGGAATAGATAACAGATTATTTTATTTTGCAGAAACCATGATGGAGCTCTGAAATTGATTTCCGTTTGTCCTTACCTTATAATAAAATTCACTGAAAGAATATTTTTTCTAAAAAAAATCAGAGTACACCTAAATACATCCAAAATAGTATTTTCTTGCCACCAAATCTCAAGTGGCATATCCACACACACACCCAATGTATTACTTTTTGTTGTAGACAGATTATGGCATGATTACATGTTTGCATATGTTTAAGAAAGAAAAAACCACCTGCAAGTAAAAAATTGGCACATCAAGGAAAGAATTCAGCCAAACTTCCTCTCTGGTATGCTGTTTTACTATGTGCAGGTTGACTGTTTTCATGTGGGAGCATTCAGACATATAAACCCGCATCTGCAGGCTAAAATTGAATTGTCCAAGGAACGGTTTGCTGTTATGATGTGCTGACTATACCAACAGATGCAATTCACTGATGCTTAGCAGTCCACAGTGCAGGCTAACCATTGCCTCCTTCCCCACCTAGCACAGTTGTGAAAACGAGGTCAAGCTTGGATACTTGCAAATGTATCAAATACATTATCTCAAGAAGGCTTCTGTACTCTTCTTAGCTACGCAGCAGGGAGATGTTTGGCAGGCAAAAAATTTTTTCCATTACTGTGCTTTGGTAATAAGAAAAGGTAACTCCCCCTGCACAAGCAAGTGTTAAAAGCATATAGATCTAGCTCTAAATTAATCCCCAATATTTATCTGTAAGAAATATACAATTAAATGATAAAGCATTATTGGTAGGGCATATAATTGTACTCTTCTCTCGTTGTTTATCAATACAAAATGTCAAAAATGTTTTCTGACTGCAGCATTATCTGTTTTTCTTCCTATGACGCATGTAGCTAGTTCATCTTACCAGTGAAATGACCACTTTTGGGGTTTCCTTAATCTTGAATAGCCTCCATTCTTGATCCTGTTAAGAAAACACTGATGCTTTAAATCACATTATTATAAAGGTCCTACATTTTGTCTAAAGTTATAAACCTCTGATCTACAATTAGTTTTGAAGAGAAGGGGACTTGGAGAAGAAAGTTAAGCCTAGACCTCCCATTTAAAACAAAAACTCCTGCTGACAGGTATTACTGCTATAGCCAGTATTGACTCTACCTAAACTTAACTAGATCCTCTTAAAAAGCCATGCTGATCAGCCCCAACACCCATGTGGTTGTGTTTGATTCACACAGTGGCAAAACCAGAAGTGCACAAGCAGAACATCAGTGCAACTCATGTTCTCCTCATGTTCTCCAGCAACCAGTACTGCAAGTCATAGTGCCTTTGATGCTACAGGACACACACACACACACACACACACACACACACACACACACACACACACACACACACACACACACACACACACACACAATTAACATGGGGCTGCAGTGGCTCGGTGGTTAAGAGGCTCACCTAGTTAGCTGGAAGGCAAGTTGGCAGTTCGAGATCTGGGCACTGCATGACGGATTGCTCACCTGTCTCTGTCCCAGGGGACATGAAAGGAGCCTCATTTCGGCATTCCCTGAGCAGAGTTTCTTCTGCAAAAAAAATCCTTTCAACCCAGAATAATTTCTGACACAAAATTATTATTATTAATCAACATGACTTCTACCCATTGATAGTTCTGTCCTTTATCAACTTTTTAAACCTGATTTTATAGCCATCCAAATTACTGGCCTTCACTATATAATATAGTAGTAAATTCTATAGTCTAGGTATGCAGTCTGTGAAGAACTTCTTCCTTTTATTTGTCCATAATATTCCACTATTCAGCTTCAGTAGTAGCTGGCCACTTGAATCCATCTTGATGAAGGGCAGCAGCAGCATCCATACGGCCCTGGGGCCGAGGAAGACTTTGTGTGCCAAAAGGGCTCAGGGGCAGAAAGTGGCTTGTGGAGCTGCATCAGAGGTATGCAATGTGGAAGGCAGATGTGGAAGGCCATGGCATTATATTTGCAGGACAGTCTTCATGGCCAATCACTATGATGATCGCCAATATTCGGAATTAGATACAGCACAACAACAACAAGAAGAAGAAGCTGGATACAGACTCTAATACTATCAGAGAGAGAGAAAATTCTTTATCCCTCTCTTTTCTTATCCCATGGCAGCTGAAAGTTGTCTGGTTCTTCTTTAAGGCCCAATATGTCGTTAGTGTTTTTAGTTCCTAATTCCTAACTAAAAAAAATATAGGATAACCCACATAAATTAGTTGTATGTGAGGTAGATTTTTTTTGGTTGGTTGATAGGCTACTAGCTAAAAATGCTTGCCAACAATTCATTGCCATTGTGGGGGAAAGTGACAAATGGGTTGGCAAAGCATTCTGTTCTTGGTCCAGTGGATGCGGGTACGGGAAGGATACCTATCAAAGGGTCTCTCTTCTCTGCCCACCCCCTGAGGCCAGTGTGGAATGGCTTTAAAAAAGCCCTTGTGCTGTAGTTCCTTCTCATACTGTGTGGTACCTGTCTCCATGACTGGAGCATATTGACCAACAGGGCTCCTCATTGTTTCTTCAGCAGTAAGGTTTTACAGGGGTGGTAACCCAACGCCTAACCCTCCTCCTTTCTCATCTGGACTTGGGACTGGCAAGAATGGAGTTTGAGATTGGTTGCAGAAGAGCAAAATGCTATTGGGCATGATCCCCACATCCAGACAGCATTTTGCTCCTCCAAAGGAACATGACAAAGTTGTATTGGCCCAGTCAGCAGTGGTTCCCAGCTGACAGGGAGAAGAGCTCCCCCCCCCCCATCAACTGGGATGCAGGTCCAATATACACTATTGCTGAGATTTTACTGTTGCAAGCTCCCCCACTGATTCCCAGCTGAGGAGGGCACGTTGTGGTGATATTTGCATGTAATCAGACCAAACCATCCAAAGAGTGGGCCATTTGCCTCAAAGATGACACCAACCTAAGAGGGCTAGATAATACTTCAAAAGTCACAATAGGATTGAAGATGGTCTTTACTGTTTCAGGAACTGGGCCAAAAGACACAAAATCTACATTTAATCTACATTTAATAAGAAGAAACAAATGGACACAGATAGCATGGGGGACCATTGGCTTGGCATTTGTACACATAAGAAAGATCCAGAGACCTTAGAGCACAAGCTAAACATGAGTCAACAGTGTAATGCACTAAGGTAGTGTAATAGCTATTTTCAGATATTTGGAAGCCTAGAATATGGGTAGGAATCAGAATAATGGTTTCAAATTACAAGAAATGATTAGGAATTAATGATGGTAAGTGGTGTTTAACAAAGGATGAACTATCTCAGAAAGCAGTAGACTTCTTCTTTGGAGATTTTTTTTAAAACAGAAGATGAATGGCCATCTGGCAGGGATGACCTTTGGGACACATTTTAACTCTATAATTCTGTTATTTACTAATAGCATAATGTGACCTATTGTTTATATGCTCCACTGATGACGTTCCATATTGTAAAACATAAGAGCCTGGGACACTTCAGATGATTATAATACTGTAGAATAATTTATATATTACTCTCTTGTATTCATTCTGAGAATGGTATACACTATAAGACATGTAAAAATGGAATAATAAGAACTGCTTAAGCAGTACTTTTCAAACTACATAAAGTCCTTGGTTTAACTAGTTTATTTGGTGTTCCTTTTGCCTGAAAGATTTGTTTGCAATCAATAAGAATTTGTTTGCAACCAAAATGAACATACAGATAATAAAATAATGTCTGGAATAAACATTCATGGTAAAATTGCGCATTTCAGGCTAAAGCCCACACTTATCCTGATATCAGTTTTCCTCCGGAGATGAAAAATGCAAAATACAGCACAGTGTGATTTATTTTGAACACAGAGACATCCAAATGAAAGTTGATCTCTAGGCTAGCATTCTGCATTTCAACGATGAAGCTGAGCTCAGTTTAGGGGAGTTTGGAAAGTAGGAAGGCATCAGTGATTTATTTATGTATTCATGTATTACAGAGAGATTTATCCCCTACTCTTCAATGTGTTCCAGGAGTGACAACCAAAATTACAATAGAAGCTGTTTTAAAATAAAGCAACATAAACAAATTTTGGGGAAAGGCATAAATGCAGTCAGCATGCAGAAGACAAATACAAAGCAGTGTGAGAACACAGATGAAACAGATCAGGTTAAACAGGGAAAGGAAATAAAAATGTATTTATTATTTTGCTTGGTGCCAAAAATACATCAAAGTAGGTGCCAGGTGAGCAATTCTGTATCTGGTGAGAAGACTGAAAAAGTCTAAGGAAACATGTTTTTTCAGTTTACAGCATAATTCCCCATCTGAAATCAAGACAGCTCTCACACTCATTTTCAAACATGAGAGAAAGAAACACACACTGTAATCTACTACCATATATAGAAAGAACAACAACAATAACAACCTCAGAACTGTAAAGCTGGAAGAGATCCAAAGGATCATCAAGTCCAGCCACTGTCAAATAGGCATACACTGGGGAATCAAACTCCCAGCCTCTGGCTCCATAGCAAGATACCTACACTGTGACTTTTAAAAAGTAGCAAGACAGAGGGTTAGTATGTACTGCATAGTCAAGATCACATTCTCATTCCACATATCTGGTTCAAAACTCTGTCTAAACTGCAACACATATTTCTCAAGAGACAGGGAACAAATAATATCATCTGCAATATGACATTTTCCTTCGGATGTCATATTGCAGATCATATTATTTGTTCGCCGCTGCTTCCCACCGAGCAGAACGGGCCGGTCACGCCAAAAAGGCTGGCACCACTGTCTCGCTGCTGATGCTCGGCACAGCCATGCTGGATACCGCGCGATACTGGATGGTATGTAGAATGAGGTGGGTGGGCATCGGGAGGCCACTATGGGCACCTGGCGAGCATCAGGAGGCCACTATGGGCACCGGGCGAGCATCGGGAGGCCACTATGGGCAGCTATGTCTATCCCAACTGAAGTGCACCTGGCATATAAGACGACCCCCCTCCCACTTGGAGGCATGATTTTCAGTGGGGCGTGGAAGTAGTCTTATATGCCAGCAAATACAGTAAATAAAATAAAAATAAATAAATAAATGTGGGACCTTTTCCACTGTTCAGAAGGTAGCCAAACATAGCTAAATCTGACCAAAAAATTTGCAAGTTTTGGTGGCTCATGGGTCAATTATCATCCCCTTAGACCACTACAGGTTCCATACATCCCATAACACAAAAATGCCTTTGATGCGCTTACTGGAGCACACGTCCTGGATTTGTCTGGCCTGGCCTGCTTGCTGCTACTTGTTTGACCAACAGACTTTGCAGAGTTGGAAATGTTATCTGCTAGATTGCAACAGTTTTCAGATTTCCATGGCCTGCATGGTATCAGGAGATGGTCGACTACCCTGAGCACCCATTATCTTCAACTATGGGTGGTGAACCTTTTGCCCTGCAAATGTTTTGGACTACACCTTCCAGAATCTCCAATCTTTCTTGCAAAGGACTGTGGCAGTTGTAATGCAAGACATCTGCAGTGCCAAAGGTTCACTACCCCTGCCGTAGACAGTTGTCCCCCTAACAGTGAGGTGAACCCTGCCTGCAGTCAATCTGTGAGCTCCATGGAAGTGAGATAAGTCAATTATGACCCAAGTCTGAAAGCACATTTGGCTCTCTTATAAAAGGAAAAGAGAACCAATCTTGTCCCACAGTGGCTTCTAAGCTATTACAAGCACAAAATACATGGGAAATATAAGGATCCTGGGACAGAATGTTAAAATCAACAGAGCTTAAATAACAAAATTGTTATTTAAACTCAGCAAAATACCGCATGTGTTATTTATACAAATACTAGGAATGCCACACTAATCTATCCAGTTTGATTCTGATGCAGAAATTTGTAATTCTGCTGATACAAACAAGTATCCAGACCCTCCTCATGTTTGATTCTTTCTATCTATCTATCTATCTATCTATCTATCTATCTATCTATCTATCTATCTATCTATCTATCTATCTATCTATCTATCTATCTATCTATCTATCTATCTATCTATCTTTTCTTTTCTTTCTTTTTGGTAGAGGAAAAATAAGTTGGCAGCTTGGCACTCAAAGAGTTTATGATTTATGCTCAGAGAGACAAATGAAATGGGGTGGCAAAAGCTTGGAGAATTGTACCCAATAGCCAAGGAAAGCAGCTGTGAAACTGATTATAAGTTTCCCTACTTAAACTTCTGTTGTCTCTTTTTCTTTCTAGATGGTGATTGTAAGCCTATTACCGTTTTAATCTCCTGTGGAGAAGGGGCTTCTCGGTAAGTAGGCAGATGTGCTCCTTTCCCTGCTGCTGTCTGAATCTGGACAGATTGTCCCTCCCTTCCTCAGTAGGTGTGAACACCTTTTACTCACCATTGAGGAGTAAATTACTTTTCAAAAATCCCTAGTCATTTTCATATGTATTGTGAGTGGATTTATGGTATAGAATGAAAGTTGATCAGCTCTGCTGCTGTCTTTACCTTTTCATAGAGATAAAAGTATAGAGTAAAATCTCACATAAAGAGCACCTCGCTTAAAGACTAATTCGCTTAAAGAGCAGCATTTTCTTTGAATGGTTGCCTCACTCAACAACTTAAACCAACCAAAAACTCACTTAACAACTAAATTGGGGTTCACAAACCCCCCCGCCAGAAGTCACAATCCATCACTTACAATGGGTGTTTTGCTTAAAGAGTAAACTCGCTTAAAGAGCAATCCCGTGGAACACATTATGCTCTTTGAGTGAGGGACCACTATATAAGGAGCAGCAACTGAATGCACAAAATGTTGCAGAAGCCAAAAAGGAAGTAGATATTATTTAGAACTCCTACAGATATCCAAGGCACACCATTGTGTTTCCATAGATACTGGAGGGACAAATTCCATAGATAACTAATAAATACAAATATTATTAAACTTTGCATGTGGATACTTAAGAAATGAGAAAGAAAATCTAACTTTGTTCAGTAGAGAAAAGATATATTGGAACACCAATCAGTAAAGATGGAATACAGCTGTACAACTAAGGTCAAATTACATGTTGGCTTTAGTGGTTAAGACACTGAACTTGACAACTGGAAGGTCAGTAGGTCAACAGAGACAGACAGCACTGACTCTTGGGCTATACATGGAGATTAACACCAAACCCTAAATTTGCCTCAACAGGCCTGTCAGAATTCCCATTGTCCTGCATAAGGCCTATACAAGAAGCCCTCTTGTCTTTCACGTTTATCTGGATTTGTGTAAAATGCAGTAATACTAAACTAGTATAAGTATAAGGACTGTGGTGGCTTAGTGGTTAAGATGTTGAACTTGACAACTGGAAGGTCAGCAGGTCAGTAGTTTGAGACCTGAGTACTGCATGACTGAGTGAGCTCCCATCTCTGTCTCAGTTCCTGCCAATTTAGCAGTTTGAAAGCAAGAAATTGCAAGTAGATCAATAGGTAACACTTTGGTGGGAAGGTAAAAAGCATTCTGTGTACTCAGGTGTCTAGTCATGCTGGCCACATGACTAGGGGAATGTCTGCAGACTCAGACAGCGATGACTTTTGGGCTATAAATGGAGATGAGCACAAAACCCCAGAGTTGGATACAACGGACTTTCAAGCAAGGGCAACCTTTACCTGACCTATAAAGAAGTAGAAGCTAATGCCCTGCCTCTCTACTGCATCATCTTTTGTTGTTCAGTCGCACAGTCGATTCTGACCCTCTGCGACCCCATGGACCCCACTGTCCGCCAGGCACTCCTATCCTCCACCATCCCCCTCAACTCGCTCAGCTCTGTGCCCATTGCTTCTACAATATCATCTAGCCATCTCATCTTGGGTCATCCCCTTCTTCTTTTGCCCTCGACCCTTCCCAGCATCAAGGATTTCTCAAGTGAATCCTCTCTTCTCATTTGATGTCCAAAGTACTTTAGCTTCATCTTTACTATTTGACCTTCTAAGGAGCAGTCAGGGTTGATTTCTTCTAAGATTGACCTATTTGTTCTCCTCGCTGTCCATGGGACTCTCAAAACTCTCCTCCAACACCACGTCTCAAAGGCATCTATTCTTCTGCGCTCAGCTTTCCTAATGGTCCAGGTCTCACAACCCTACATTGCCACAGGGAATACCATTGCTTTGACTATGTGAATTTTTGTTTGCAACGATGTCTCTACTTTTCACTCTGTTCCCCAGGTTTCTCATTGCATCATCTAGATAATATTTAATTAAATATAATACATAATGCATGATTTCATGTTTTCTCCTTCCGTTCTCTACCCATTTCAAGCAAGCCAAGGCAGTGATGGAGAAAAACTGAAGATGATTATCACAACAACATTTCCCATGGCTTTTTCCACTTTGATCTTTGCTGTAGCGGCAAACATCAGAGAGGGTGGAAAGTGGAGGTTGAAGGGAAGAAAGGCACACATATGCACACTTGACTTCCCTGGAACTAGCACATGAGACTTATAATGCTTTACAGTGCTCTGGGTTATAATTCTTTCTTTGAGGCAACTGGTAGGAGGCACACTGGTTCAAGTTCCAGAATAAGTAATTATGAAATTGAGTGGCATAGTTCATTTCTTACTTGCCAAAGATGATCAAGTAAGATACGGTTATCAAAATCAGCAACGAGTAACTGCTGCTGTAAAATCCATTTAAGAGGAAAAGGAAAAGAAAGAACAATGAATGGTTGTATTCATTCCCCTAATCATATCGAAGTGGGATAATCATATTAGTCCCCTATTAATGACTACATCCCTGATTAGGAAGTCAAGTACTGGTAGGTTTTTTTGTATGGTTATACAAGTCGAACATGAATGGGCAGGTTGAAGCCCAAAGTAAGAAGCAATATTTTTTTGAGGTTCAGTCACACAGTCAATTCCGACCCTCTGCGACCCCATGGACCCCACTCTCCGCCAGGCACTTCTGTCCTCCAGCATCCTCCTCAACTCGCTCAGTTCTGTGCCCATTGTCTCTACAATACCATCTAACCATCTCATTTTTGGCCGCCCTCTTTTTCTTTTGCCCTCCACCTTTCCAAGCATCAAGGCTTTCTCAAGTGAATCTTCTCTTCTCATTTGATGTCCAAAGTACTTTAGCTTCACCTTCACTATTTGACCTTCTAAGGAGCAGTCAGGGTTGATTTCTTCTAAGATTGACCTATTTGTTCTCCTCGCTGTCCAGGGGACTCTCAAAACTCTCCTCCAACACCACATCTCAAAGGCGTCTATTCTTCTGCGTTCAGCTTTCCTAACGGTCCAGCTCTCACAACCATACATTGCCACAGGGAATACCATTGCTTTGACTATGCGAATTTTTGTTTGCAATGTGATGTCTCTACTTTTCACTATGCTCCCCAGGTTTCTCATCGCTTGCCTCCCAAGAATCAGTCGCCTTTTTATTTCAAGGCTGCAATCCCCATCTGCAGTGAGCTTTGATCCTAGGAAAGTAAAATCTGTCACTGCTTCTACTTCTTCCCCATCTATTTTCCAGGGACTGACAGGGCCTGTTGCCATTATCTTGGTTTTCTTTATATTGAATCTCAAGCCAGCTTTTGCACTTTCTTCTTTCAACCTAATCAGGAGCTTCTTTAGGTCCTCCTCACTTTCTGCCATGAGGGTGGTATCATCTGCATATCTCAAATTGTTGATGTTTCTCCCAGCAATTTTGATCACAAATTGTGATTCCTCCATCCCTCTTCATTGTGCAATACAGTGAGTTTTGTGTGCCTGAAATATAGAAAATAAAGTCTCTTTCACTGCCTTCACTTAAAAAGAGCAGACAAATGTTGGAAACATGACCCATTTCTAATATGTTACTTCCTTTTGACAGGAACTGTTACTATGAAAGAATAAGAACATTTATTAGCAGTGTTAAGTAATTATCTTGCGGTTTGCAGACCATTTACTGTGTAGAATATTTCAGTCTATGAGCACCATATGGAAATCTGGACAAATTAAGAAGTGGAGCAAATATCTGAGTAAGTGCATTTATGATCCTGGTCCAGAAATATTTTAATAAAAACATTTGACTGCCACAACAAAGGATCAGCAATGCATTATCCATATGAAAGGCCACAACTAGATATGTCATTCAAATGCATACAGCTGAAAATCAGGTCAGTTCTTTACTTTTGATTTAGAGATTCCATTGGCCATGCCAAGAAATCCACTGTAATTTTTACACAACTGTTTATGAGTCACCCTTCATACCTAAAACAGAAAAAATAACTGTGTTGAAATGTGTTCAAGTGCTCTTTCAAAGATTTTGTGCCAAGGCATCTGGATTCTTGCACTGTTTTCTCCTTCTTGTGACAAATCATCTCTGGTTTTGTATTACTCTATTCCTTTTGCAGCAAATTCTCTCTTTCCTTTCAAGATAAGTACTTACACATGAAAAAGCCAGTTCTTTGTACATTGATAAAATATCTTGAATAGTAGACTGCCAAATAACTGAGCATGTTAAACCAAGAGAGATCCAGTGAGACGCTCCAGATATCTGAATATGCAAGACATGGTGCATTGAGGAAACCGACAGATCAGCTTTTTTGGAAACAGAACTTTAAAAAAAGCAATTTCTCCAGTGGTCTTCATATATGTTAACTTTCACTGGTGTTTTGAAGAAGGTTATTACTGGTCATTTTTCCCATATCTGAAAGAAGAGCTATCTGCAACACATCCATATGTACAGAATTGTATTTGGCTATTTTTACTGTTAATACCACATGCTTAACTAGTATGATGTTGTAAACTTCCTGTCATGTGTGTTACGTGAAAATTGCTTCACTTCTCTATATACTTTCTAGCCCATAAAACTGAGGTTGATTAAAATAAAATAAAATCCAGAAAAATAGAGTTTTTGTTTTTTTAAAAGAAGATAGTACGGGGCTAACGAAGTTAATTCATACATTCATTATGAGTCCAAAGAGTGGGGGGGGGGGGGAGAGAGAGGAATGCCCCCTGGCGGCTGTCTGTCAGGCTTTTCCAGTGCTGCATTCTTCTTCTTCTTCTTCTTCCATGTCTAGGCAGGATGTGAAATACTGCCAAAAAGAACATGGACTAGCTAATAAAACTCTAGGTAAGTTATGAAGAATGAGTTGTGTGCCTCTTTTATTCATAAATTAGCAATGGCTGTATAATCACTGGGAGATTATGACAGGTCAGAAATTAGAACCAAGATGAAAAGAAGTAATCACTGCCAGTACAATTTATGTTCTTATGTCCTTGCTGAACAAAACATTCTGCCATGCTCAATACAACATTTTAAATCATTGTTGATCATGCAATTCCACTTCAGTCCTGCATGCAATTGTTTTGCATCCCACAAGAGAAAATATAACAAGATATAAGAAATTATAATTTTATTTATGTATTTATTTATTTATTACTCACATTTCTACCACCGCCCCCACGCCGAGACAACTCTGGGAATCTCACAACAAATAAAAACTCACAAAAACACCAAAAACAGCATTAAAATTGAACTATTACAATTAAGATTTTTTTTAAAAAAAAATTAAAAGTCCACGGTTTGATTGGGACTTGAAAGAAGAAGAAATCTCATTTTGGTGTATGATCAGTTTTCTCCTGTGCACATGTATAAAAGCTTTCAATTTTGTCTTCTTCAACATCTGCAGTTGAAGCATAGACTTGGATGATGGTTATGCTGATAACTTTTTATGAAGCCTGAATGATATTTATTTATTTATTTATTTATATATTTATTTATATTGCCACCTTCCTCGCTGAAGTGACTCCAGGCGGCTAACTGTTGATATCAAAAGGTTATATTATTAAGAGTTTACATTTTTAACTCTAACTGCTTGCACTGTATTTCCAATCAGTATCAAAACATACTGTTTCATTTGAGATGGTTGTTTGCATAGTTAAAAAAATCACGTCATAACTCTCCAATTGAAAACGTCCTATTGCATCCTAAATAATTTAATCCATGCCATGCAACATTTTATACATTTTATCTCGTCTTACCATTTACTAAGCAAAATACAGTAAAACACCCCGGGTTACGACGGAGGTCCATTCCAACAGCCTCTGTTGTAACCCAAAAAATTGTAAGCCGGAAAAAAAATGGTCCTGAATTGATCATTGTAAACCGGGGGGGGGGGGGGGAACCCCCCATTAAAAATGTGTAAACCAGGATGGCGGTTGTAACCCGGGGTTTTACTGTAGCTTGTAATTCATAGTCACTCCAGACTCCTGATTCTTTTAGTTGCCCCCCCCACTTCTTTTTGTTAATAACAGTGTTTAAAATATCAGTGTCTTCCAGTGGTAAGGGTTAGACAATAAATATTTTAACAAGTTTTTCTCCTGTTCCAGAGGAGAACAGTCAGCTTTGTTTTGGCTTACCATGTTAGCCCTGTATGCACTCTTAGAGGCAACATTTTAAATAATAAAAAAGATGCAGCTGAGGCAAAATCAAATAAACACTTCAGGAACAGTTGAGAGGAGGGTGAAAAGCTCATTGTTTCTTCTAGATAAATTTTTGCCCTTTTGTTTATTATTTATGTATGAGTGATTGTATTTGTAGAGGTATGTATGGTGTGCATCCCACCTATATTCACAGCTAAGGCACTTATAACCTGATCAGGTTTCAAAGAACATATTTTCCAAATAAAACCACATGTTCTAAAAATTTACACCTCAATATTATATTATCCCCACAATGTTTATGTAAAATATTTTATTCTCAAGAATACATAAATTTGTTTCATGTCCAGTGATGGGATGACAAAAATTCTACCACCAGGCCATGATGTCACGGACGTCATGGGCGTGGCCAATGTCATGACGTCATGACATCATGGCCGAAGCCGATGTCATGACGTCATGACGTTGTGGGCGGGGCCAAAATAAAAATAAATAAATAATAAAAATAAACATACACACACACACCTCCCTCTCAGCCCACCCACCCAGACACAAATAAATAAATAAATAAAATAAAATAAAAACAACCACCCACCCAAAACACAAATAAATTACCCACCCACCCCAAATAAAAACCCCTCGCTTACCTTTCTTGGGACCCGGCACCCCGACTGCATCTACAGCCGCCGCCGCCGCTCCCTGCACCCCTGTGGCATCCTCCTCGGGCCGGTACCTTTTTAGCCCGGCTCTGGCGGTGGCTCCAGCCGCGGCTGCTGAGCCTCCCTGGGCCGTCCCCATGCCGCACCGCCTGCAACTTCCTCCTCTGCCAGGCGCCGCGGCCGGGCTAAAAAGGGACCAGCCCAAGGAGGAGGCCACAGGGATGCAGGCAGCAGCAGGTCCGGCGGCGGGGGGCGGCAGCTACAGGCACCCAGTCCACAGGCACCCGGCGGAGGAGGAGGCGACAGTGGTGCGCCGCGCATCCCCAGGGCATGGGGCTTGTCGGCAGCGGACGGCCCAGGCAGCCCTCAACGTGCCACGGGGGAGGTGCCCTCCTCAGAGGGCTGGTGCCACCGCCGCCGCTGTCCTGAAAGCAGCAAAACAATTTTTTTAAAATTGGAGCTAAAATGGCTCCAATTGACTGTGCATGCGCAGAAACTCAATCTGACGCATGCGCAATGCGTCAGATTGAGTTTCTGCGCATGCGCAGTCAATTGGAGCCATTTTTGCTCCGATTTTTTTTAAAAAAAATTCTTTTGGTGAGGCGTCCGGAACCGGACGCCTCAAAAGTGGACTCCCCTCCCGGAGAACCCTCCAGAATTGGTCCTACCAGTTCCAGGGAACCGTCTGGAACCGGGGACATCCCATCGCTGTTCATGTCCCACTACAATAATTCATTTGATGATAATATGAAAACAAAATCAGTATTAATTCAGTAAGCAAGCAATTATATAGATGGCCTTGTTTTAAAGAATGCAGTAGAAAAGTTTTCAAAACATTTTAATATTATTTTTTAATATCTTCTGTGTGGTTATGTCAAAACTGTCAACTACTTTGTGAATTCACTGAGTGTGAATATGGAGCAAAAAGTTGTACAAATAAACAAATAAAGTATTTTATTTTTAATTATTTCATTTCTATAATTTTGCTAAAAATACCACTTTAGGCAGTTGAAAAACATAATTTAAAACAGATTAAAATACAGTTGTACCTCGCTTAAAGAGCATAATGCATTCCACAGGATTGCTCTTTAAGCAAGTTTGCTCTTTAAGCAAAACACCATTGGAAGTGACCAATTGTGTGTGTGTGTGTGTGGGGTTTGCGAACCCCGATTTATTTGTTAAGTGAATTTTTAGTTGGTTTTATTTGTTAAGCGACACAAACATTCAGAGAAAATTCTGCTCTTTAAGCGAGTTACTCTTTAAGCGAAACACTCTTTGAGGTTTGACTGTACATAGAAAACAGATTAAATGGATTAGGTAATAAAATCATTGAAATAACAATAAACACCACTGTAATAATTTCCTGCCAACCTAGCAGTTCGAAAGCAAGAAATTGCAAGTAGATAACTAGGTACCACTTAGGTGAGAAGGTAAACAGTGTTCTGTGCACTTCGGTGTCCAGGCATGTCTGCCACATGTCCACAGAAATGTCTGCAGACACAGACAGCGCTGGCTCTTTGGCTATAAACAAAGATGAGCACAGAACCCTAGAATTGGATATGACTGGCTTTCGAGAAAGGGTGACCTTTTTCTTTACTAATAATTACAATTACCAGTTAAGTTCTTTAAAAAGGCAATTTGAAGATACTGTACATGTTTTCATACTTTTCCTAAAAGCAACAAGGGTGAGAAGAGATGGCAGGTATGAGGGAAATGCAATGGCAGAGCCAGATAAATGTAATATTTTCCTGCTATAGTAGTAGATGGATTAAAATCAATTTATGCACTTCATCTGCTAAACAGTAGTCCTATATAATTGAGATAATTTTAGCATATGTGGCCCACCTTATTAAGTTCTCTGATTACCGTGGGCATTTTAAAATGTAAGTTCAAAACCAGAAACTGGTAGGAGTGGTTTTCTGGTCTAAGGATGAAAATGAGAATAACAAACTTGCCATAATTACCACAGTCTTCTTATCTCAGAAAATGTTCCGTATGGTACATGGTTTGTATAGACACTGAACACCCTCATTATGTATGTGTGTTGCTGAGTAAAAGTTGGCAACTCCCAGAAAGGAGATGTTGCTGTGGAACATCCTACGTGACTCATCCATCTCATATGACTACCCAATCTGGATGTGGGATTCAGCCACAAGTGAGTGGCAATGATGCCTCAGATTAAGCATAAATCAATTCTACAAAAGCACTGTCTAATTTAGCAGCCCTGTGGGCAGAAAATTGGATTTGACTTCATTTGTGCTGAGACCAAAATAAGCCAAAGATGCATCCATCACTGACTGCCTCTCCTGTTAGTGTGTTCAGTATGTTTCAAGATGACAATTGTGATACAATTGCACTACGTATTAGTTAGATATTCAAAAGTTCTTCGGCGGGAAAACCGCCGAATCCCATTGGCTAGTGGGCTGGGCTTAGCAGGATATTTAAACACCAGCCTTCCTGGCCGTTGTTGTTGTTATCATGTTGTGTTCACAATAAACAAACGTGATGTTCGGTTCAACTACCGGTGGCTACTGAGTCCTCATTCCCACGCACAGATCTCCGGATCTAGCACTGGCGACGAAGGTGGGATTTGGTCTGGACAGCTGGCATGGTTCACATTTGCCCACCCATTCCTCTATGTCCTTATCAATCTGTGCCCACCACACATAGCTTCGTGCCAACCCTTTCATCTTTACCACCCCCGGATGGCTGATATGTAGCGTTTCCATGCTCCTCTATATTGATCAACTTTGGCTCACAGACATCTATAGGGAAGATAAATGGCTCTAAGTAACTTGGAACCAAGCTCTACATATATTTGGAGCTGATGAAGATTTATGTAACAGTCCTCCTATAATGTCCACTCAAAAAATAAGTCCCCACCCTGTAACCATGATTGTCTAGTTGCAGCCAGATAATCAATAGACAGGAATTGGTAGACTACATGACAGAACAGAATAAACTCAGGGCAGAATATTTACAAATGTCTTTTTTCTTTGTCCTTGGCTAGTTTACAGAACATGGACAGGAAGGGACCAGAAGGACATTACATATTAATTGGTGCCACCACCAGTAAGTCTTAATTCCCAGTTGAGGTCTTCCTGGCCTCTCTAGAGGTAGGCTTCCACAGTCTGCAGGTTTGAGAGGACCTTGTTATCTAGGTGGAATTCATCAGATAAGGATGCTTCACTAGGTATTGAGGTTCTAACCCAGGAGTACCCAAACTACAGCCCATGGGCCAGATCTGGCCCATGACATCAAATCATCTGGCCTGTTCCTGGAAATGGAAGAAAAATGTGTCCATGCATGCGCAAAACACTGCTGTAAATGACCCACAGCTGTCATAAATGTGTTTATGAAAGCCATGGGTGCATTTATGGCAGTGTTTTGCTCATCCATGGGTGTGTTTTACTTCCTCTTCCGGTGGGAGGAACCATGTGACTGACCTGCTCAACCATGTGACTGGCCAGTGGCCCAAAATGTTTGGGAACCCCTGTTCCAAACCATTCAGGGTTGTGTAGATTAAAATCAAAACCATGAATTGGGCCGAGTGTAACTAAGTCAATATAGGTTAAATCCAATCAAAATGTTAAATCCCCACCACAAGTCAAGCAAACACTTTCTGAACCTGTTGCAACTTCCAAATCATCTTTAAAGGCAGCTCCTTGTATAGTAACTGATTCTTGACATTACTAATGTGTGGACAACTGTCATGAGGGACTTCAATTCCAGAAATGGGTATAGTTAATCTATTTGCCTCAGGTGGAAAAAGGAAATATTTGTTTCTCCAGAATAATGTCCAGATCCTGGACTGGTCCTACAAGGGAAGAGTAACTTCATCCAGATATAGCCAGATGCTGCCCAAAGTATCAGATGAGCTGTCCAACAACAGGATCTCCATCTTTCCAAGATTCAGCCTCAAACTGTTAGCCCTCATCCAGTTCATTATCACTGCCAGCCACCACACTAGGATAGCCACAGTATCCTCTGCTGAAGATGAAAAGGAGAGATTGAGTTGCATATCATCAACAAATTACTAATACAGCCCTCCAAATCTTTGAATGGCCTTGTCCAGCAGCTTCATATAGATCCATGGTTCCCACCATGGGGAAATTTGATTTTTCAGAAGGGCAATTTGAGAATTAATTATTAACAATAAATTTTGGAAACTTGTTTAAACCAAGTTAAGGGCCTTTTACGCTTCCTCCAAGTGAATAGGAGTTCACTTTTTTTTTGTTCAGTCGCACAGTCGATTCCGACCCCTTGCGACCCTATGGACCCCACTGTCCGGCAAGCACTTCTGTTGTCCTCCACCCTCCTCCTCAACTCACTCAGTTCTGTGCCCATTGTGTCCACAATACCATCTAGCCATCTCATCTTGGGCCGGCCCCTTTTTCTTTTGCCCTCCACCGTTCCCAGCATCAAGGCTTTCTCAAGTGAATCCTCTCTTCTCATTTGATGTCCAAAGTACTTTAGCTTCATCTTCACTATTTGACCTTCTAAGCAGCAGTCAGGGGTGATTTCTTCTAGGATTGACCTATTTGTTCTCCTCGCTGTCCAGGGGATTCTCAAAACTCTCCTCCAACACCACATCTCAAAGGTGTCTATTCTTCTGCGCTCAGCTTTCCTAATGGTCCAGCTCTCACAACCCTACATTGTCACAGGGAATACCACTGCTTTGACTATGCGAATCTTTGTTTGCAATGTGATGTCTCTACTTTTCACTATTATGTTCGCCAGGTTTCTCATCGCTTGCCTCCCAAGAATCAGTCGCCTTTTTATTTCGTGGCTGCAATCTCCATCTGCAGTGAGCTTTGATCTCAAGAAAGTAAAATCTGTCACTGCTTCTACTTCTTCCCCATCTATTCTCCAGGGACTGAGAGGGCCTGTTGCCATTATCTTGGTTTTCTTGATATTGAGTCTCAAGCCAGCTTTTGCATTCTCTTCTTTCAACCTAATCAGGAGCCTCTTTAGGTCCTCCTCACTTTCTGCCATTAGGGTGGTATCGTCTGCATATCTCAAATTGTTGATGTTTCTCCCAGCAATTTTGATCCCAAATTCTGATTCCTCCATCCCTGCATTGTGCATTATGTGTTCTGTATATAAGTTGAATAAGCAGGGTGACAAAATGCAGCCTTGTCTTACTCCTTTTCCTATTCCAAACCACTCTGTCCTTCTGTATTCAGTCCTAACTGTTGCCTCTTGATTCATGTACAGATTTCTCATGAGGCCTATAAGGTGTTCCGGTATTCCCATCTCTTTAATTACTTGCCACATTTTGTTGTGGTCGACACAGTCAAAAGCCTTAGTGTAATCAATGAAATAGAAGTAGACTTGTTTCTGATATTCCTTTTTTTTTTTTTTTGCATGATCCATCTTATGTTGGCGATGTGGTCTCTAGTCCCCCTGCCTCTTCTGAACCCCGCCTGCACTTCTGGTAATTTTTTCTCCACATGCTGCTGAAGTCTATCCTGTATTATCTTGAGCATCACCTTGCTAGCGTGAGGGATGAGTGCAATTGTTCGATAATTTGAACATTCTTTGGCATTACCCTTTTTGGGGATTGGAATAATGAGAATTATATGCCATGTGGGAAGGGGGAGGCATCAGGATTTTAGAGATGCTTAGATGGGGCATGGCCAAAAAATTGTTGGGAAACCACTGATATAAATGTTAAGCAACATAGGTGAGATGACAGAACCTGAGGAACACCATATTATTGTACCTGTTGGGGCCAATGCAATCTCATCCAGCTGAACTCTTGGTCAACAAGGAAGGATTGAAGCCAGTCCAGGGCTAACACAAACCCACCAGCGTGTCCAGTAGGATACCTTGGCTGACTGTGTCAAAAGCCATTGAGAGATCCATAAAGATGAGAAGGGAGAAATTTCCTGTCAGCCTCTTAGAGGTGGTCATCTAGGAGAGTGAGCAAAACTAACTTGATAATGTGCCAAGGCTGAATCCCAAATGAATGGATTCTAGACCCATGATAGCGAAAATTGGCACTCCAGGTGTTCTTGGATTTCAGTTATCAGAAGCCCAAGTCAGACTCCTGCTGATCAGGGCTTCTGGGAATTGAAGTTCAATAACACATGGAGTGCCAAGGTTTGTCATCACTGATCTAGTCCAGGGGTGACCAAACTATGGCCAATGGGCAGGATTAGGCTCCCGAAGCCATTTCATCTGACCCCCAACATCCTCACTGCTCCTGGAAGCAGAAGTAAAGCATATATGTGCAGGATGCATTATGCACTAGTGCATGCGCAGGATGCTGTTGTAAATGGGCTGCGGCTGTTGTAAACATGTGGTCAGGCCTTCAGCCGGAAAAGTTTGGGCTCGCCTGATCTAGACTATTAGTTTTCTCCAAATACACCTGCATCAGATCCATGATAACTTGTTGGTGACTAACCTAACTTAAAATTCCTGGTCTTAATATTCACATTTTTTGGGATGGGCCTGATTACTGTTTCCTTCAAATAGTTAGGGATTTGGCCCTCTTGTTAGGAAGTATTCACAATTTGAGTGGCTCAATCCATTGTCATCTCCTTAGCCACTTTCACAAGCCAAAAAAGGATAGGGTTAAGTGCATCAAGCAAGCACCTTATCTATCTCATCAGGCATCACAGGCTGAAATTGATCCAACACAACCAGATGAAATGGTACATTAGATATCTCTTCATGGTCAGTTGTACTAACAATACAGTCCCTACAGATGGCTTCAATCCTAGATCTCTAAAATGCCACAAATTTATCATCATTTTGAAGTCACAGATTACCTTGTCCAGAGAAGGGAAAGTCCCTTTGAACTCTATAGAGTTCTACCTGATGATTTCCTGCCTCACTAATCAGTTTGATGTAACAGTCTCTCTTGGCAGATCTTACAGTCTTGAAAGTGATACACTCTAATTTTTGCTAGAACAGACTAACATGGCTATCCTTTTGGATACTGATATTTGCTAAGAAAGGGGAAATTATCCTGGCTTGACTTGGGCCAAATAAGGGTCAAGAGGATCATGTGGTGGAAATTGAAAGGAAAAAAGGTTTCTCCAACTTGCACCAGAAAAAAAGAGCTGCTGTAGACCCAAAAAAGATATGATTTAACATGGAAAAGGGATACAGTAGATTGATTCACAACTAGCTTTATGTTCTATGGGCACATAAAAATAGATTGCATTTCACCATGGTGTCACTGGACCAAAATGGGATAAATTGTGGTGTGGCCTCCTTCAAAATTGCTATAGAGACTAATGTTTTATGCTAAACAAATCCCACTATTCTGATTTCATTTAGATTGCTGGTCAGAAGATTTAACATACATGAAGATTTATATCCACACCAGAAAGCAAACATTCTAGATTCAAGCAACACAAACAACATGTTTAATCCATGTTGTTTATTGCTTTTTCTAGCACAAGGAGATTTCAGCTGAACACAGTTTATTTCAGCAACATGTCTAGAATGTGGCTAATGCTTGGCTGCCTTTCAGTCTTTGGGGATATCGCTTGAAATGCATAATTTATTAAGCTGAGCCACATTGAAACCATCTGCCTTTATGTTGAACTGTCCATCTATATTCAATGTTCTGTGGCAAGTGCAACTAAACAATAGCAAAGCATATTTTCAGCATGTGAAATCTGCATGAGTGGTGTGGGGCTGTGCACATATGGGGTTGTATAGACACTGTATACTGCAGGATTTCCTGGCACATCTTTGTTGATGGAGGCTGGGCTATTCACTACTCTGCTCTCTCTCAATCCTGAGTTTTCTTTCCCCTCCCCACCACCCCATGGCTGAGAGTTTCAGAAGTGAGGTTTCCCATGAAGTATTCACAGCCATATTTTTCTAAGTCTTCCAAAGACCTGGCTTATAAAAATCTTGATACTAGCCAACTCCACCACTCCCTTACTCTTGAGAGAGGACAAAAAAAAAACCAATGGAAGGAAAGGCTAGTTTAGAGATCAGAAACTTTGTAGAGCTTGTCTGTAAGCCCTGAATGTTTTTCAGCATTATCTACAACATCTTGCTGCTGGGATAGATGGGCACTTTTAGTTTCTCATTCTGATTCAGTGAATCCAGAATGCACTCCAAACTGACATTCTTTTGGGCTTCAATAACAAGAGATGCTCGTGAACATACTAGAAACTTCTGGGCTTTAAGGGTAAGGTCAAGAAGAGATTACTGATTACCCATTACTGATCCTTTCTCCTTTTCATTTATAAGGGTAAGGTATTTTGAGAATAATGCTGTATTCCCCTTTCTCCCTATTAAAGAATGATGCGTTTTTGGTATCCTCATATATATTTTTTCCAGTAGAGCAAGATGTTTCAGAACAAGGTTATTGAGTCTTATCTAACTCTTATCTAGTCTTATACATGCTCATATATAGCTACCATCAAAGTCTACAGCCAAAGGACTGATTCAAATAGTCCAGTAGTGCTGTACTAGAATTTGACAGGCACAAAGTAGATAATTTCATAGGTCATCCTGCTGCTGTACCCTCTATGAAGCATCCATTAAGTTTCTGATCCAGAGGTTCTCTGGGTTCTTGATCCTTCTTCTGACTACAGCTGAAGTGCCTGTGATACCAGACTCAGGCTGTACTTGGTGATTTGGATTTTGGCTCATACTGACCACTTTTTCTGTTCATGAGATCCAGTGGATGAGTGTAGAGAGTGGGAAAGTGTGGCTACTCATTATATGGCGATTTCCTGACTCTGTTGACTCCCAGATGGATTATCTCCCTGGTCAATATCCCTGTGTCCTAACCCAGGAACTTCTCCAAGTTATTTCAAACTCTATGAGTGGCAATGGTGTTCTCTTTTGTAATTTATACCGCAAAATCTAAGTTCATGGGCTGTACGGACTGTTCTTCTGAGGTTATCCTTTCTGGGTTGTGACTTGTGAGATGCACCATAACAATAAAGCTTGATCAGGAGAGTTCACCATGTCTAATGTAGAGTTTTATTGAGAATATATGTATGAAATTACATATATATATATATGCGCGTAGAGGTATGCCAACAGCACGCTACCCCACCCTGGTCTGATCTGATGTGGCCTAAATGCAGACTATCATGTAAGTGAGTAGTAGACCCATGATACTAGTGGGCTGGGGAAGATTAAACTATTCTGTTTTATTCTGTTTCAGAATACAGCCTGTTTTGACCCATGAGGAGTTGAGGCTGAGGAATTTCATTAACCTTATCAAAAAAAATGTAAAGTTTCCTTTAGAATTCCACAGATGTTTGCTTGTTCCAAACACAAACTGCTAAATTTAACTTGAAGCCTACTCTAAACCTAAGGCCCATGCCAAAAGGATGCAGTTGTCAGAACACCCTGTTACAGTTTCAACTGTGAGTAAGGTTTAAAGGTGAGTTTAGATATATTCAAGATTAAATTACTAAGGGTCAAGGAGAGTGAAATGATTGCATCTTTGGTTGTGATTATTTTTTAGCTTATGCAGTAACCAAGGCAGTGTTTTCAAGAAATGAAAGGTCAAGAGTCCCCATACCCCTTTTTTCCTTGCTTCTTAATGTTTTTAAATAAAGCAAATGGTTTGGGACCTTTGGCATTCCTACTAACTATTTGTATAATGGAGATATGTAATTGTTTATAATAAGAATGACTACTCCTTATAGAGAATTAATGAGCTGGCAAGATGTATAGTTTGTTCTTGATATATATTTACTTGTGGTCTGTATGAGCTCCCACCAAAACTTATTAAGGCAAGTTTGTCTGGACAAACTTCACAATTTTTTTTTTAAAAAAATAAGACATTTCAGCTGCAAAATATTATCTCAGATGAGAAATATCTATGAAAACACCACTATAGGTTTTTACATGAGTACATGGCTCTGCTTGTTGTAACAGATACCACAGGCTCTTTTCTTTTATATAAGGATCAACATAATGCCACTTATCTAAATGGAGATGTATTGACTTTCCTGCATTTTGGCAAAGCTCAGACAATAAAATTACTTATCCTTGTTGGGAGAGTTGATGGAACCATTGATTTATAGTTAGCTGCTTAGAGGACTAAGAACATTTCTCTTATTTGAAAATGGTTATTTCCTTGGTGATTAAAATGGTTTTGTCCAACAGGTGTTGAGAATTATTCAGATATAAAAGATCTTATCTGAAAATGTCTAAATGATTACATGCGCACTGAAAGAATACAGCCTGTGTCATTACCAAACTGGTTTGCAGCATTTTTTTTAAAATGATTGGTACAGTTGTTATTAGAGGAATTGAATCCCGAGAGCAACTCCTCAAATATGTGCTTGGTAGCATTTCAACTTTTTCCAAAAAGGCAATCTGGCAATTGTGTTGTAAGGAGCATCGTATTTGTACTACAAGAAGCATTCATTTAGCTACCTTATCCACCTAAGAGAACAGTATATGATTTCCAGCTAGATTGGCACAGGAGTGTTCATTTTGTCCCCATGTTTGTCCTTCTTAATCTCTAAATTTGAACAACAAAGCCTGTCCTAAACCTTTGCCTTTTATACTTGAACTCAGGATTCTGGTCATCAGCATGATGTGTTTTTCTTAAAATTGAAAGTTCTTTTTTTAAAAAAACCACTCTGAAATCTGTTTCTTCTGGCAGTCTTGATCTGTAGCTTTCTTCCAAAAGAAATGAAACTTGAGGCTTCTGCCCATTTGGGCACATATAATATAGCAATTCAGGTTTTTGAATTATCCAGTAAATCCATGTTGCAGGTGCAAGCTATCAAAACTTATGGTTCTCTAATTTCAAACCAGAGAGGCAATAGCATAGTACAGTAAAACCTCGGATAACGCTAAAACTTGGTTCCACAAGTCTTGGTGTTATCCGATTTTTAGTGTTATCCGATGCATGTTAAAATCCTATGGGCTGTATCGGATAACGTTAAAGCTCCATAGAGATACATTGTAACCGCACAGGCTTTAGCGGTTGTTATCCGATTCATCCCATAGGAACTTAACGTTATTCAATCCAATTCTCCCCCCCCCCATTGCTTGGCGTTATGTGATTTTAGCGTTATCAGATGCAAACGTTATCTGAGGTATTACTGTATCTATAAAACTGCTCAAACAAGCGGTGCATTTTGACTGTTAAATTACATGGTCTATACTCACTTGATGACCTCTTAAAGCAGGTATTCTCAAACTCTGGCCCATGGGCCAGACCCGGCCCCCAAAGCCTTTTCATCCAGCCCCTGACACCCTTCTTGTTCTCTCTACTATCTCTGCCTGGAAGCAAAAATGTGCATGTTCGGTGAGTTCTTGCACAATTTCGGTGAGTTCTCACGTGAGTTCTCACTCACCAAAATTGGATGAGAACTCACCGAAATCATGCAAGAACGCATGTAGAAACATGTGACCGGCCCACACAGCCATTCTGAGGGAAGTGAACCAGCCCCTACCCCCCAAAAGGTTGATAAAGCCTGTTTTAAAGTCTAGCCTTCAGGACAAACATCCCATCACCAGCCCTCCTCTGCCAAAAAAAAAAAATCTTATAAAGAAGAAAGAAAGATGAGCATTTGTCTCTATATGGTTTCTGAAGAAATCCAAGTCAACGTATTTCCAGATTTTGTAGTGGAAGATGTGCTGTAAAAACATCCAACATTTCTTCTGATGAACAACACCACATGTCTGTGCACATTTGCTAAGAGCAAATCTTATTGAACAAAGTTGCCCTTACTGCTGAATAAACCTGCACAAGATAGGGCTATATAGTGGAGGAATTCGATTTTTAAAAAAGAGGGAATTGTTTATTCCTTTTTTTCGCAGAGATTAAGGCAGGAAAAAAAACATGGAAAGATCAGTGCAGTAGTCTCCAAAATTGTTTTTCCTGATTTGTATACAAAACAGGTGCTTTGTATGGTAAAATTACTCTAGAAGCATTTAAAATAGGGGAAAAAATATTTACTGTATATACTCGAGTATAAGCCTAGTTTTTCAGTCCTAAAAATGAGGTCAAAAAAAGTGGACTCAGCTTATACTCGGGTCACTGGACAAAGGTGGTGGCAGCAAACAGCCTTCACCATCCACTTCTCCTTTCCTGTCATCAGCGCATCTCAATTGGCATGGAGAAAACTCCTTTCTGCTGCATTTTATTTTCATGTACAGTACCATATTTTGATTATTGAAACTCACCAAGCAGTTGCTGCATTTGCCTCCCTCGGCTTATATTCAGGTCAATCTCTTTTCCTGGTTTCACAGGTCAAAATTAGGTACCTCGGCTTATATTCAGGCCAGCTTATACTCAAGTATATATGGTACAGTAACCATTCATATGCATAGTCAGAGGAAAAAAAGGTGGGGGTTGGAATCTCCAGTGTGTAGGCTCCTCTGCATACTTACTACTTGTAGGATGGTCAGAGAGACAACAGAAACAAAGCAATGGGAGCAAAAACAAACAAAAAGAGGAGTAGAGGCTTGCCTCAAATGCCAAATCTAGGAAAAGGACTTTGCTAATCAAGTTAGTGATCAATAGTTATTACACACTTGAGACTTTACCGTAGACTGTGCCAGGCCCAGAAATAGCTGGACATAACCTTTTAAAAAAACAACCAATCTTCCTTCCTTCCTTCCTTCCTTCCTTCCTTCCTTCCTTCCTTCCTTCCTTCTTTCTTTCTTTCTTTCTTTCTTTCTTTCTTTCTTTCTTCCTCCCTCCCTCCCTCCCTTCCTTCCTTCCTTCCTTCCTTCCTTCATGGAGGAGCTGGACCTCTCAGTGACCCTGAAGATCAGGTGCAAATCACTCTTGTTCTTAAACATCCCTCCTCCCCACTCTAAAAACACAGGGAATGTCTTTGTGGCCAAATGTGGCCTCCTATGAACCAGAATTCTCCCACCCCCAGCTCTAAACAGGCATGACTCTTGTTGCCCCAACTCCCACCATCAAATCTATTTCTATTGTTTCTGCATGAAGGTCTTCCACCACAGGAAGGAGAGAGGGAAGAGGGACGCATCAGTAGGTGGGGATAGTTCTAATTTGAGATCAAAATGTATTGTTCTGAGTAGACGAATGAAGAATTGGGGAGTGGATGACGCAGGGTTTGACTAATGTTTGCCTCTCTGTGGTTGGGTTAATGGATGGGTCCTTTCATAATGAAGGGGTCAACCAGGCACAGTGGCTACCTGCGGCACCAATATGATTGAATATAAAGGGATGGAAAGCCAGGTTTTGTTTTTGTTTTTACCAGCTAGGCTCCCACAACTACAATATAAAAGAATGAATTCTTCACTTAAATGTTGACAAACTTGAATTATCTGCTCTCAATGTACACTCCATGAAGTGATCTGTAATTTTTGGGAAATCCTTTTTTTTTTTAAAGGGGGGGGGGACCTCAAGGCTGAAACAACCCACATGCTCATCCATTCCCATGTTAACGAGTATGCCTTGTTAGGTGACTAACAAGGAAGAAAGGATTAGGTATGTGTAATTTTTTTTAGGTACAAATCTCATCATTTCCTACAGTGGGAGTCCCATGTGTGACTCACTTGAGACAAAGGCCTAAGATGAAAAGGCTTCATGGCTTAGTCCTGCTTACCTTCCGGTTCAAACAGGAAACTGCTACATTACTTTCTGGGTATCTCTTTTTAAACAGAAAGCTGAGCCTGCTGTTTTTGCACAACAAGAAATCTGGGATATGTAATACAAAAATAACAAACAAGCCAAAACATCAAATGACACATTCCGAGGAGTGACAGGCTGATCCATAATAAGCAATACAGCAGAAAGGTTTGGATAGAGTTGTATGATAAATAAGGCATGATAGAACAAAAATTCATCTAGTCAAAGCAATGGTATTCCCGGTGGCAATGTATGGTTGTGAGAGCTGGACCATTAGGAAAGCTGAGCGCAGAAGAATAGATGCCTTTGAGACGTGGTGTTGGAGGAGAGTTTTGAGAGTCCCATGGACAGCGAGGAGAACAAATAGGTCAATCTTAGAAGAAATCAACCCTGACTGCTCCTTAGAAGGTCAAATAGTAAAGATGAAGCTAAAGTACTTTGGACATCAAATGAGAAGAGAGGATTCACTTGAGAAAGCCTTGATGCTTGGAAGGGTCGAGGGCAAAAGAAGGGGACGGCCCAAGATGAGATGGCTAGATGGTATTGTAGAGACAATGGGAACAGAGCTGAGCGAGTTGAGGGGGATGGTGGAGGACAGGAGTGCCTGGCGGACAGTGGTCCATGGGGTCGCAGAGGTTCAGAATCGACTGTGAGACTGAACAACAACAACAACAAAAGAAATATTGATATCACTCAAAAATGAAGGAAAAAAACCTTGATGTTTCTATGGCTGCATGTTTGAGAATGGTTGACAAATACTAAGTACTAAACTTATTCATATAAGAGCAAAGCATCTTGATTGTTCTGTAACATTCTATAAAAACAACCAAAACATGACAAATGCAAATTCTTCTGCTTTATGATGTTCACAAGTGACAGCTCTGCTCAAAATATCAGCTGGTGGAACTTGGTGCTGCTCCAGCTATCATGCTCAGTGGCTGCTACTCGTACCCAAACATACATCTATCCTGGAAGTCATTTTCACAGTTGATGGATGTGTTTCTGGCATGAAACATGCAGCCATACACATTGCATTGAATAGATGGCACAGGGCATGGTTGAATCTAACAGAGCTTCCATGCTTGTTGCTTAGCCTCTTAGACCACAATGGATCTCAACCAAATGTACACCAGCTGAAGAGCTGGAAACTTATATGTCAATCTGTTGTATATTCTTTTCATGTTGGTTTTCCCCAGCACAAGTGCAAATAGCCTTAAGTACATAAAAACTCTGTTCTGTGTTATTCAACATCCCACCATCTCTTGTGCTGGCTAATCTTTCTCACACAACGTCAGGCAAAAGGAACTTCAGAATGCATTCATCAAAAGGTGGCTTCATTTTGGCAGAATCACATTCGGCCTAGACACAGAAGGAGAAGCAACTGAACAGTATATACACAGCATGTGCTGTTCTGCTAAGATGTGTGCTTGTTTCTATGTCTTTGCCCCTCCCTCCTCCCTCTCCAATTCATCATTTTCCTGAATTATTATTACCCTTCAAGGATTCCAGTTTCTAAAGTACATGTTATTATGCTAACAATAACAATAAAGCAAAAGAAATCCATTTGGAATACTTGGAATAAAGACATATATACATTACAAAATATTTTAACAGTGACTTGGCACAAGTACAAGGATATAGGTTTCTATATGAAACTAAGTCAAGTTAAAAGCCAATATTCTTCCAGACAAAAGTATTCATACCTGATTGCAGACTATATCAACTACCTCTCTCTCTCTCTCTCTCTCTCTCTCTCTCTCTCTGACTCACTCCCACAATCATAGACAAACATGGGTTTATAAGGTGAGTTTGTTACAAAAGCAGAATGTCCCCTTTGAGATCTCATATAAACAGAAAGCTTTATGTATGAAAAGAGCTATTAAATTCATAATGAATGTGGTGGCTCAGTGGTTAAGAAGCTTGCCTCATTAGCTGGAAGGCCAGCAAATCAGCAGTTCGAGAGCCAGGTACTGCGTGGCAGTTTGAGTGTCTGCCTCAGTCCCAGCTCCTGCCAATCAAGCAAGAAGTTGCAAGTAGATAAATAGGGACCACTTCAGTGGGAAAAGATCTTGGGAGCATGAAAAGAGCCTCATTCGGGTGTCTCCTGAGTGGAGTTTCTCCAGCAAAAATCCTTTCAACCCAGAATAATTTCTGACATGAAATTGTTGCTGTTGATGTTGCTGTTGCTGGTGGTGATGGTGGTTGGTGTTGTGAAAGATATGACAATTATTTGGTGGGGTTGGTTATGATTCATGTTGAAATGCTGTCTCTCTGCCAAGAGTTCAAAGGCAGGAAAAGAAACAACAGCTGGAAACCCAGACAGATAGCTGTGAAAGAAGTATGAGCCAGTGGTGGGTGGAACAATTACACGAGGCGGTATTTCAGGTGAGGGTGCTTGAGGAATCCAGTTTCATAAATTTTGTTGTGAACAGAATCCTACAACTTAGATGGGGTAGGCAACTGTAAGTCCTTCAGATGTTTTGTGCCTGCATGTTGCATTGGTCTTAAGTGGTTGTCACAGAATAGACCTCAAGTTATTAAACATATCCAAGGTGGAGTTTATTAGGGTTTAGACTATAGTAGAAGTGTGGCTTCTTTTGATAGCAAAAGGCCACCTGTTTGTTTTCACTCCCTGGGTCCCGGATGGGAAGAGATAGACAGGGAGGTCCCAAGCTTCATCAATAGAAACAGAGTTATTGACTCCCAACACTGGGACCTGATTGGAAGTACAGTAAAACCTCATATAACACTAAAACCTGGTTCCACAAGTCTTGGTGTTATATGATTTTTAGTGTTATCTGATCCTCTATGGGATCCATAGAGATACATTGTAACCACACAGGCTTTCGCGGTTGTTATCTGAAGCATCCCATAGGATCTTAATGTTATCTGATGCAATTCTTCCCCCCAGATTCCTTAATGTTATGCGATTTTAGTGTTATTCAATACTAATGTTATATGAGGTATTACTGTATACTGGTTGCCCAGGATCACCTCATACCTGGGAGGGTTTGAATCTGGTAGGGAAGAGGGAAACACGAGGAGATGGGGGCGGGGAGAGGGAGAAAGGCCATTTCAACAGGCCGCATCTCCCTAAGACTTCAATATGGTAACTTAGAACAGATAGATAGATTAATTTTATTTAGGGGAGGATATGTCGGAAAGCCTTCTTTCTCTAAAAGCTAATTTTGGTTAGATTTTTTTTTCTATGCTGAGCTCTGTAACCTGATTTATCAAGATCCCTGCTTCTACTTTAATAAAGCTACTTTCTTCAATCAACGTGTGTTCATTGGAATTGGGATGCAGGGTAAGACACAGTCAGTCCACTGGCCTACTTTTTAACGCTACCTTTTTACCTCTCTGCTTTTAATTTGGCCGGGCTCTGTACGCAGACAAGTCCCAGGTTTGTTCAGCTGGATGTGGCTGAGAGAGAGTGGGTGAACATACATTCCTTGCCGTGAATTTTGGGTGAGTTCTAGAGGGGGATTTTGGAATGATCCGCCTTGGAAGGAACACTGGAGAGGTCCCAAAGCAAGGTGAGGAAGGGTGTGCTTTCATTACACTGGTAAAGTTGATGATTATAAACTTGCCGTCTGAAAACATCTGGAGAGCCACAGTTGCCTATCCTGAGTTATAGGATAAGATGCTCTTTGCTGCTGCACTTCAAACAGCTGGTCCTGGCTGATGGTTATGCTATAATAGTCTACCCAAAGTGGCTCAAGTGACTAAGACACAGACTGGAAGGCAGCAGGTCAGCAGTTTGATACCCGAATACTGCAGGACAGAATGAGCTCCTTTCTTTGTCCCAGTTCCTGCCAACCTAGCAGTTCGAAAGCAAGGAATTGCAAGTACTGTAGATAAATACAGATAGGACTGGCTTTGAGCAAGGATGACCTTAACTGTACCGAAAGTGTTGATGGTTCTCAACAAGGTCTTCTCCAGCCCTGTAGTTTGAAATGAGACAATTTCAAGATTTCATTGCTAAGGGGAATGGTTAGCCACTGGCCTATGTGTTGATCCACACCATGTCATTCTTTAAGGGAAGAATTTTTCAGGTCTAATTTAATGCTGTCGCCACAGGCTCACCACTGGTCCTTGTTGGGTAGGAAGTCTCATCAGTCATCCTGCCTGGTTGGTACCTTAGAAATGAAAACTTGCATTTCTCTGGTTTTTCCTTTGGTATGGATTCTTGACTTTGTTTTCCTTTTTCCAGTCCCACCTCCTCTGACCAGGTTCCCAGCTTCTTGGTCTGGACTGCTGCCATGGCCAAGTCTTTGCAGTTTCTTCTAAGAGCTGTAGCCACCAGAGTCTAGGATAACTATCCTGAAGAGAAGCAGGGATCTTTCCACGGGGGAACAATCATGTCAGGACTCCTTTTCTAGACAGATTAACCAGGTTTTTTACTGCTGTCATTTAAAGCCTGTCTCCTATTAGTAAAACATCTGGATAGTAAGGATATTTATCTGTTGGGATTGCTGTACTGAATCTGCTTAACATTATTGCAACACAGTCGGTCTATTGTTTAGTTTAATAGCATTAAGATTTTCTTGTACTTTGGTGTGTGACTCTGTCAAAAAGAAGTGTGGGTACAAATTTAGAGCTCCAGGACCCACCCCTCAGCCAGTTGGGCTGAGGGGAAGACAAAACAGCTGAGCAGCCCGACCGGCTGGTCGGAGGCCGTTGCAGCCACTCCTGCCACAGCTGTTCTGTGGCCAGCCGTTCCCTGGCCAGGAAGGGATAAGGACTCCCTTCTGACTGTATTTGTATTTTCATTTTTATGTTACATTTATTGACTGTATTGACTGTATTGCATTATGTTGTTCTATTTATATTATGTTGTTGTATTTATATTCGATATTGTAATACTGTAATATATGTTACCCCATGGTATGTTAGCCACTCTGAGTCACCCTGGCGAGTAGAGCAGCATACAAGTCTAATAAATAATAAAATAATAAATTCAACTTTGATTCTGCCTAGATTAGACACGTTGCAAGTAACAGGATTTCTTAAATACAAGTACAACTCATATTATTATTATTATTATTATTATTATTATTATTATTATTATTATTATTATTATTATTATTATTATTATTATTATTATTATTATTATTATTATTATTATTATTATTATTATTAAACTTATATGCCGTCCTACTCAGCGAAAACTGACTCAGGACGGCTCACAACACAATCAAATACAATGCAACAATTCAATAGAACAATAAAATGTCACAACATAATGAAATATCATACATCAATAATTCAAACAATAGAATATCATAAAATACAGTACAGTAAGATAAAACCCCAATATACGTCATAAAGTTTCAAAAATATTGCAGAACCCATAGGAACATTACACAATCTTACAAAGAAGAAAAAATGTTACAAAAAGGCATCCCCACCCTACCCACCCCGGATCCTACCCATTAAGGTGGTGGCCACCAACCGACTACTCCCCTTCCTTCCGTCCAAGGGAAAGGAGAAAGGCAATGTGTCCATCCGACATGTAGGTGCTGCCACAAAACCCCAGCCTAGAAAAAGTCTAGCAAACATAACAGTCAGACTGGCCGGAGGAGGGTGGGGCTGCAATCAGCTGGGGAATGGTGTTTTTTTTTAATTGATTTAAAGGGATCTACATTACCTTAGTCTACCATTGTAGTTGGGTCCCCTCTATGGTGTAGGGAATATAGTAATGGGTTAGGACTCAGGGAATCTAAGTACAGTTTGTACCTCGCTTAAAGAGCATAATGCGTTCCACAGGATGGCTCTTTAAGCGAGTTTGCTCTTTAAATGAAACCCCATTGTAAGTGACCGATTGCGTGGGGGGGGGATTGCAAACCCAGATTTATTTGTTAAGTGAGTTTTTGGTTGGTTTTATTTGTTAAGCGAAGCGAACATTCAGAGAAAATTCTGCTCTTAAAGTGAGTTATTCTTTAAGAGAGGAGGCGCTCTTCTTTATGCGAGGGTTGACTGTATGATTCTCCGGTTCTGCCTTGGAAGGTCACTTGGGGATGGAACTGGTAAAGACATTGTTTAAATACCTCACTTACTTTTAAAATCTGATTGAGGTCATTATAAAGCTGCCTTTTAATAGTGTTTTAACCAATTGGCCTTGGATGTTTACATTTCTTTTTAAATTTGCCTAATTTACTTTAAATGAAGATTTTTTTTATCAATTTAGCTAGAGACAGGGTTTTTACTGTTTTTATTGTATTTACTGCACTTGTGGCTTGTTTCTATGATCTGTGATTATGTTCTGATGGATTGTGAGCCACCCAGATAGCGTTCATACTAAGGAGGAAACATAGTAGTTTAAATAAAATAAAATACATGGGCCAGTTCTGATGTGATAGCACATGACAACAAACCATTGTATTTAACCCTTACTATGTAAAATAAAATACCCTAGGAATTTTTGTATGCCAAAAAAAGAATGCTTTCCCCATTTTATTTGTTTAGCTTAAGATTTCTAATCAGCTGGACCCTTTTGGGGCGCACCTGTTGCTTGAACCCTGGTCCTACATTATGAAAGGAATAGATTTGTGAATGTGTTGACTAGCACGCTAACAGACTTGGCAAGAGGTTTGCTTTTCATTTTTTAGAAAATGTAGCTGATTGTAGCGGAATGAGTTGAATTATTGTTGAGAACTTTATAATTTTAAACTTGTGGATTACTGTGCTTTTACATGAAGAGATAGCCTTCAAAAATGCCACTCATTATCTTTTAACACAATTCATCAACATCTTGAAAACAAAGCTTCTCCAGTATCTCAGTGACTCTCACATTATTCTACCCTTTTGGTGACCCTGATCTCAGCTTTTACTTGTCCAACTAATTCCCAGCCTTGTTCATTAAGATTAGAGTTAAAAACTCTAAAAATACACGATCTGTCTGTGCAACGAGAACAGGACAATTTCTTGGCTTGCTCATTGCAAGAAGTCCAAATAAATTCCATACTTAAGGAAAAGGGAAAAAAAGAAGAAACATGATGTTGCGCACGCCTTAAACAAGATATGATGATGGACTCTAAAATGGTCTAACAGTGTTTATTTGCAATAAGGGCTCTAAGGCTGCAGTCCTATTCCCACTTTTCTGGTTAAAAGTCACACTGAGATAAATTTACTTTGGAAGCAAAAGTTACTGACTACATTGTTAATTAAATTGCCATGTAGAGAAGTAAATGGAGTTTGGAAATGAATAACTATAAGTGATTCTTTATTTGCAGTGACAAGAAAGGCATAACTGCAATATGTTAACATCAGCCTACAGATGTATCTCAGTTTTTCCACCTAGAGTTGCCAAATCCTACATTTTGGCCCCGGAACTCATATTTGAGGGTTCATCAGTCTTGGGTCGTCTCATGTGTTGTTGCTGTTGTTAAGACTTGTTTAGGAGTAAAAAAAAAAATCTTCCAATGGTCTTTCAGGCCAGCCAGCTATCTGCCAGTGGATCCAAGTTTACTTTTAGCTCTTATCTGGCTTAAAAAAATCATTTCATTTAAAAATGCACCTGTGTGTCTTCAGCCTCAAAAATCACTGCCCAGCTGACATTTGCTTGCACTATTTTATTGGTCTTTAACTTCCTTGTTACAGCTCCATGTTGTCATAGACTTTATCTTTCCCTTTCTCTTTTACAAACACAGACACAGACACACTCACACTACACTTCAAATGTAGAGTTGCCATAATTGGTTACCAGCTTTGGTTCTGGATGAGGCAGTTTTGCCCCAAACAGACCCGGTGCGTAATCTGGGGGTCCTCCTGGACTCACGGCTACTGTTCAATGAGCAGGTGGCAGCCGTGGCCAGGAGGGCTTTTGCACAACTTCGTGTAATACGCCAGTTACGCCCGCTCCTCGACCGGGACGCCTTGCTTATGGTCACGCACGCTTTGGTCACCTCCAGACTTGACTACTGTAATGCGCTCTACATGGGGCTGCCCTTGGTGACCATTCGGAGACTGCAGCTGGTCCAAAATGCGGCAGCCCGGGTAGTGATGGGGCGCGGGCGTTATGCTCGGGCCTCTCCACTGCTTAGGGAGCTGCATTGGTTGCCAGTTTGTCTCCGGGTGCAATTCAAGGTGCTGGTCATTACCTTTAAAGCCCTATATGGTAGTGGGCCAGGATACCTAAGAGACCGCGTCACCCTGAGAACATCTGTCCGTCCCACCAGGGCGGATCGGAGGGGCTCTCTCGTTGTACCATCGGCTAGGGAGGCTCACCTCGCTAGCACCAGGAAGAGGGCCTTCTCCGTGTTCGCCCCGGCCCTCTGGAACCTCCTCCCAACTGAGCTGCGCATGCAGACAGAGCTCCTGTCCTTCCGGAAGAGCTTAAAGACCTGGCTGGCAGGACATGTGTGGGGTTCCAGGGATGTGGGATCCCATGTGGGGTGGTTAGTCTAAGGATTTTACCCTTCTGACGACACCCCCAGATACTGTTTTAGTCTATGAATTTTTAAATTTTTTATTGATGTGTTTTAACTTGGGTTGTAAGCCGCCCAGAGTCAGGCTTGCCCGATTGGGGCGGGTTAGCAAGTGTGAAATATAAATAAATAAATAAATAAATAAATAATTCTCTCCCATAAAACCGGGACAGAAGTATATTTGACAAAAATGGGCGGGTTATCTACAAAATAGCCTTTTTTTAAAAAAAGTAATATAATGACAGCTATAAAACGCTTTCACATTAAATATACCAATATATAAATGAATTTATTTACAATAGTTAATTCTTATTTTAAGATGATCTGTTGTACTTCTGAGAAGTCATGTCGCAGTCAACTCTTAATGTCCTCAGTTCCAGGAAACACACTGGTCACACTTATCGGGCGGTGGTGTGAGGAGAGGACATTAAGATTTGTCTCCAGGTATCCTCCGACTCAAATGTGGCAGGAAATCACTCGTTTGATGGCGGGAGTTCAGATTTATTTTAATGGTGTGTTATAATACACAATCAGTAAGTTTTAAAAAGCCAAGACTACGGTCCTGCTTTACCCAGAGGAGGGAGAGCAGTGTGCATCAGAGAAAGTAGACACACCAAGTAGAAGGCTGGTGAAATGCCATGTCCCTTGCTCTCACTGTGGGTAGAGTAGCCCTCATTTTTCTGAGCCTCAAGTTTTGGAGGCCCTTGGTGCTCACTGTTGATACAGACTGTGGACTCACATTGCCCAGTAAAACTAACTGGGGGGGGGCACATCCCAGTGTGAGAGACTGAACTGGGGGTTGTGGAAACAACGAGCCTTATAACTAGGCTTCATGCTAACTGTTCTTTTCTTTAATCTCCTTCCCATGCTTTAATAAACACAGTTGTTTTTGCAGAAACCGGTCTAGACTCCATGGGTTTAGGAAGGGGAAGAGGAGCTGTCTGCCAACCTGGGAAGATATGGAGGGGCACTGCCTCCTCTTTTTATTGTTGCAATAGATTAACATTGCTTGTTCCCTGGAAGCATCAATATTTGCAATTGTTACTAAAAGTACTGTTTCCTATTACGCTACAAGGATACTCTTTAGTTCTCAAGGTCTGGCTCTGACTTAGCAGGGCATGGGGATGTGATTCCACCCCCACTATAAAATGAAGAGGCAAGACACAATCTGCTGTGGTTAAAGGCTTGAGCCATGTTTATTAAAAATTTTCACGTCCAGGACCTGTGGAGGGGCTGGTAGTGCATAAGCAGGCACCAGGCCAAAGGGGGCTAATCTCCCCCTCACTGGTCCAGACAGGCAAATCCTTGGCCCCTTCACGCTAGCCGGCTTTTCATTTCCACTTCCCATCTCCTGAGTGGATCTTGGTTGCACCACACCGATTCACATGAACCCAGCGCGGGAGACAGAATCTGCCTCGTCCAAGATGCCCTGAGGGAATCACTGCTGCCACCCTAACCCAGCACTATCTGCCAACGTACGTGGCCTAAACTGCAATTCCGCTTGGCTAATCCCATAACGCCCCGCAAAACAGGAATGGGATAGGTGAAAAACTGACCAGCTCCATTAGCCAATATGATTAAGCTGGCTCCCAAAAATTTCTATCCAGCCCCAATTGGGAATCCAATAGCATCCCATGACTGCAGGGCGGGCTGGTAGGAAGAGGCAACAGGATGGCCCTGGGGTAAGTTCCTGTTTTAAAAAAACCAAGTCGCCCCACTCCCGTGTCAACGGGTAGTGATGGAAAGTGTCAGCGGATCCAAGCCTCCCTTTCTCCCTTACGGGGAGTGGAAATCCTCTCCATTGCCCAAGAAGTTGTCTGGGCTTGGAGATAAGCCTCACCTGACAACCCAAATGAGCTATAATCACACACACACACACACACACACACACACACACACACACACACACACACACACACACACACACACACACACACACACACACACAGAGAGAGAGAGAGAGAGAGAGAAGCTCATACTCATTTTACACATTTATGTGATCCTTACCAGATGTCTGTTCAGAGCTTTCCACATTAACATGTTTCTCAGCTGATGACTCCCTTTCACAGAGCAACAGGTACTCATGTCAGCTCATGTCAGCTCACTTTGCAGGACAGAATGAGCTCCCATCTTTGTCCCAGCTCCCGCCAACCTAGCAGTTTGAAAGCAACAAATTGCAAGTAGATAAATAGGGACCAGTTTGGTGGGAAGGTAAACAGTGTTCTGTGTGCTCCAGTGTCTAGTCACGTCTGCCACATGACCACAGAAATGTCTGCAGAAACAGGACTGGCTCTTCGGCTATGAAACAGAGATGAGCACTGAACCCTAGAGTCAGATATGACTGGCTTTCGAGCAAGGGTGACCTTTACCTTTACTTTAACTAAAGAAAAAAGAAATTGCAAGTAGATAAATAGGTACCGCTTTGGCAGGAAAAGTAACAGCATTCCTTGTACTCCATGGTCTAGTCATGCCTGCCACGTGACCACATAAATATCTGCAGACACAGGTAGTGCTGGCTCTTTGGCTATGAATGCCATACCCTAGAGTTGGACATGACTGGCTTTTGAGCAAAATGAAGGCTGCTACATCCACCTTTAGTAACGAGGCCGCCTCCAAGCCAGATCCGCCTGGGCTTATCCCTCACGCACAGGCACCCCCACCTCCCACTCTCATCTGGCGCAAACTGCATGATGGGGAATATTTTCATCAGTTATTATGCTTTTGCTTCTTTTCACTGTATGATTGTATTTTTGTAATTTTATTTTACTTGTAAGCATCCTTGGAAGAATGCCTATTCTTAGAGGAAGATATTCAGCAATACCGGCAGTGATGACCAGCACTGCCACTCTGGCCTGCTGTTTTGCTCAGTGCAGAATCTTTCCCACACATGAGGATTCTCACTCAAGGTCCAGACCAGTAGCCTTTGCAGTCTTCAGGTTTATTGGCTTAAAAGAGAGAGAGAGGGAGAGGGAGAATAATGATCTGGTCCCATAATCAAATATTACTCTTTTTTAAAGTGCTTAAATGTCCTATAGTTTTCTTGTTTCATTTGTGGGCAGTTGAGCTGCATTGCCCTCTGGGGAAATTAAACAAAAGCTCCTCATATTTCTCTTTTTCTTTCCAAAACATTCTGCTTCCCAAGCACTTTCTTATCTCCAGTGTTTACCAGTAAATAGGACATGGCTAGATTCTGTTTCAAATCAGCTCAATATTAGCCTCAGGAGGGACAGAATTACAGTTTTGTTCATGACTAAACAGGAGTCAAATTAATCTTCTGGCATGATAATTATAGTACTATAATAAGTAGTACTATCAGATAAGAAAAACAGATTTTTGGTTCAGCCTGTGAATAATGATCCAGCAGAAGGATTGCGAACTACCACTCTATCTAGACACACATACAAAAACACAAACCTGCTGAAATGTATGCAGCTGTGTGATCTTTGAACCTTGGGAATTGGGCAGCTGAGCAGATTTGTCCTCATATTTTACTCCTTCAGAGTTGTTTCTCACCTATCGGTATCTTGTTTCTGATTCAAAAATTATGCAACGCATTGTTGCTGTGTATTGTCACCTCAGTACAGATGTATCACAATCCTAATACAGTAGTTGTGTCAAAGTTTGTGAAATATGTCCAGGAGAGATTTACCAGTGGTGTGTCTGATGTTATACCAGACACCGGTGACGTGCATAATTATAGCGTGGTCCCTCTGTCTGTCCATTTCCACTGAGGTGATAGTAATGCAGCTTTTGTGGTTTAACATAGATACAACTTTAGATAGCCTGGCACAGGTGTGTTGAATCGCACAGCTGTTTACAAGGAGAGGTGAGGGTTGGTAGAAATTGAACTGAAGTCTCTGTTCAAACTCCCCAAAGTCTTTCATAGTCTTTCTGTGCCACATCACATGCTGGCGACTGTGGTGGCATTTGGCAAGGTGTTGTCCAATCTTCTCCTCCGCCAGTCCATTCCAGTTGGTGTGCCCCCATGCCCAGTATTGCTTCTGTTTTTCCTACCCACTCCCAAAAGGAAGGCCTTGTTGTGGGGTCATCTTGACACACACCTATCATTCAGCTTCATCCATGGGCACCCTCATCTGCACTAACTCACACACCCTGGGATCTTCCTTAGAGATGAAGGTCCCGTCCAGTGACAGGGTGCCATCATCTCCTCCTCCTCCTCCTCTCTCCTTCCCCTTTTTAATCCTCTTCTCCTTCTACTAATCCCAGTTCTCCTATCTCTTCTTGGACTTCCTTTAGCCCTCTCCTCTCTGCGTCTACAACCATCACTCTTCATTTCTCCTCTCATTCTTCCTGTGTACAACCACAAAACCCTCAGCTCCCTCTGAATGTTTGTGACTTCAGTTCATGGGGGAAGCTAAAGGTCTCACAGTCTGGACCATCATCTGCCAGAGTGATGGGGCTCTTATTCCCTGGGATCACCACATACATATATATGCATAAGAAAAATGTATGAACCATTATTTCTTATATGGAAGTACATTCAAAGTTTAAAATAAGAAACAAAGCAACACAATAGTTAATCTTCACAGACTTAACACATCTACTGCCCTGAAAGTTGGAAACAAAAGGCTGTGAAGCCTTGAAAAAATCTAGGTCACAATTATCAGTTACTGATACCGTCTGATTTTTATTTTTTGTTTCAGAGAGTTTTAGAGCTCAGGGTAAAGGAAATTAAGAGCTCTAGCGCATCTGCAAATGACAGAGAAAAATGAGAGAGAACAAGAAAAATGGGAAGGAAAAATACATATATTGTGATTTTTTTTTTTACATTTTTATTTGTTTGTTTTATTTAAAGCCAGTGATGGCAAAGTCTGATTCATGCACAACTTAGTGTCAAAAGCAGGTAGCTGGCACCATGGGGACTCTTATATTCAACAATACTTTTTTGTGCTTTGCACGTTATTGGCTCTCTCACTTTTCTCTCCCAATACCTTTGCTCCCTACGTGTTGGATGTTCCATGCAACACTGTGCATCACAGCAATTTCTTTCAGAACTTGGCACAGCAGACTAAGGAGTGAGAAGGCTTGAGACCATGTAATCCTTTGAACATATTAACTGCTGAATGATTTAAGAAGTGACTGCATTTCCAGAAAATCTGGCAAAAAGGAAGAGCCAAAAATTCATCTAAACATATGCACTCACCAACAGAAAAGTGGGGATAACACAGAAGCTACCTTGTGTAGGGAAAGGACCTTCAAAGACAAAATAAGATTATGTAAGGTACCCAGTAATGTAGAAATCTCTCATCTGTAGAATGGTCCATTGAACTCAATACTGTCAACTGCCTGACTGTGGTTCTCCAGGGTTCCATCTCATTCACCTGAAAAAAAATAAGAAACTACCATCAGCGCCATTAGAATCTGACTGATAGAGCAAAAATTACTGCAGAATAAAGTGTGACTGGCTACTCATAACTGTTCGGAGTATTTTCATCACTTACTCCTCCTGATATGGTTATGTTATGTTTTCATGTATTTACCGTGTTGTTCAAGACAACCCTCCTTTGGCCAGCCCCCACTGTTGTTCAGAAGATTTCTCTGATCATCTGGAGTGGCCTTATGGAATGGAACAGCAGCCTCAAGAGATTAGGTCCATGATGGCAAACTTTGGTGTCAGGAAACGACATATTTCCTAATGTTCCTCAAGGCTTGAGGTTGTAGTTTTAGCTAGGCCTCAAAAATCCTTTATTCTCTCTGTCTCACAGACTATGTGTCACGAGACAGGTTGTTTACAGTTCAGTGTTCTTGTGTCCTGTCTCTCTAGCTCCATGTTTTGACTCCAGTGACTCTACATGTTTGTCAACAATCATTGTTATGAGAAAGTTTTCCTTTGTTCCCTGATTGGCCAAGGGTAACCCCCCTGACTGGTGAATCTCCATTTTGGAGAGAGGAGAGTTAGTTCGTGTTTGGATCTCAATGGCTTAAGACCCTGGCTATAGTGTGGGACTATTCCTTTTCTTTCATCATGATTACTTAACGTGGACTGTTAACTGCACTGATCTATGTTATTGACTTTTTTTAATCTACGTTTCTCCATGGACTATGCTATAAGAACCTGAACAATAAAGCAGCTGTTTCTCTCTGAAGATTGTTTCTCTTATCATTAGCACACACACACAGAGAGAGCTTCGCTACCAAAAACCTCCCTTGTTTTGCTCTATTGCCTGAGCATAGTAAGAGTTGTTTTTACGCAGCCCGGCTCTCCCAAGTGTGGAAGGTAAGGGTTAAGTTCCAGTAATGAGCGAAGTCTCAGGAACTGAACGGGAGGGGCCCTTACAGGGATGGCCGGTGGTCTGACATTTGGCACTCCAGATGTTCTTGGACTTCAATACCCAGAAGCCCAAGCACCCATACGGACATGTTTTACTTCCGCTTCCAGGAGCGATGAGGGCAGTGTGGGCAGGATGAATTAAAATAAACCCATTTGTGTGGACTCACAAGGTGTTTGGGGTTCTGGGAATTGAAGTCCAAGAATATCTGGAGTTCCCAAGGTTTGCCATCACAGGATTAGGTAAACTTTCTTCCCATGAACTTTATGGAACTAACACGGCACACAAGCCAAGACAATAACTTTAAAGGACCTGTTTGGATCAATAAGATGCTTTCTAAGATCAGACAAGATCGGACGTGTTTTGGGTGGTATGGCCATAGGCAAGTTGCTTTCTTTCTTCCAAGCAAAAGAAGGTTACAAGCATAAGTTGATTTTCCTCAGACGAGGCTATAGCTTGCTAGAACACTGGTAATAAATGCATAAGACTTTTCTATAATATACTGTATTGTGTTTGATCATATAATTAAGGAAACGCTTTCCCCTGAAAAGCTGGCATGATTCCCCTTCCACACAGTGCTGCATTTTATGATGTTAAAAGGGTGTACTGCCGGGGAAGGATTGGCAAGTCCTGGTAGTTGGACGTGGGTGATGATCAGAAATTCTTGGATCCAAGTAGGAAAGGCTGACTGACAAACAGACATTTGTTCTTGCAATCTGTCAGATATTATGTGACATATAATTTTCTTAAACTTCAGAAGGCACGGGCATGTTGTTGCCAAGTTTCAGTGGTTGGCACTGCATAAGGTGAGCAGCAGGTCATCACCCAAAAATTAGGGAGTCTTAGTCCACGGCAGATTCAATAAAGGGTTATAATCAAAGACCAAATAATGAAGGTCAAAGCAAGAGAAGAGAGACAAAACAGCAGCTGGGAATTAAAAAGCAATGTGATTAGAACAAAGGATTCAAAAAACAAGAGTTTTCAGCTGCAAGATATGGGGTTTAAAAAAAAAACATCACAGAAACCTGTGATCTTCCAGTGAATTATTATGAATGTATGTATGTATCTAGCCCAGATGTGAAGCTGTCAAAATGAAGGCACCTTTTGGTGAGTTCATTTTGCAATTCCTTTCATCTGACCTAGTGTGAGAAAGATTAGGTGGCAACACAAGGTTGCTGCTAACAGGGTACAGGGCCATAGCCAGGATTCTAGATTGGGGGGGGGGTGTTCAAGAGGGACAATAATGTCACACACACACACACACACACACACACACACACACACACACACACACACACACACACGTAACATTGGCATCCTAGGGTGGGTTGGGGGGGGCTGTTAGCTCAGGCAGGTTTTTGCCCCCCTGGGCTCCCTCCGGCTACGGCCATGCCAGGGTACACCCAGCTGTGGTTAAAAAATAACACAATCTTTGAGGAGGCTCTAATGTATGTTAGATGATTACAGTTCTTTCTTTCTTCATGTGATAGTGTCACAGAGTTTAAAATGATGAACATCTATTACATATAAATAAAATTCAAAAAATAATAATAAATAGATTAGACTATTTTTGACCAGAAGTGGGCTACTTGGCTATATCTTGAATGTTTAATAGATCTTCTTTTACAGAAGAATACGTTAAGGTAAAGGTAAAGATCACCCTTGCTCAAGAGCCAGTTGTATCTGACTCTAGGGTTCAGTGTTCATCTTTGTTTCATAGCTGAAGAGCCAGCACTGTCTGTGTCTGCAGATGTTTCTGTGGACATGTGGCAGGCATGACTAGACATCAGAGTACACGGAATGCCATTTACCTTCCCGCCCAAGTGGTCCCTATTTATCTACTTGCAATTTCTTGCTTTCTAACTGCTAGGCTGGCAGGAGCTGCAAGAAAGACGAGAGCTCATTCCATCGTGCAGTATTCAGGTATTGAACTGCTGACCTTCCACCTTCCAGTCAGCATTTTAGCCACTTGAGCCACTGCAGTTTAATGCTACATCTTCACCTGGTGAGGGCTATTGGGTTCATTTCCAGCCTGTAGGCTTTCCAGAAGGACATGACTGGTCATTGTGAAATCCAGGACACTAGACAAGATGAGGCTTTAGCTTAGGGGTTCCCAAACTGTGGCCCATGGGCCGGATCTGGCCTGTGATACCTAATAATCTGGCCCATGCCACCCTCACCATTCTTGGAAGTGAAAGTAAAATGTGCCTGCGCATATGTAAAATGCTGTTGTAAGTGCACCTGAGGTTGTCATAAACACATTTATGACAGCTGCAGGTGCATTTACAGCCGTGCTTTGCACATGCATGGACACATTTTACTTCCACTTCTGGTGAGAGGAATGACATGACTGGCCCACTCAACCATGTGACCAGCCCACATTTTGAAAAGTTTGGCTACCTTGCTTTAGGTCTTATTCACCTAGAGTGTTATGGAAATGTGAATAGAGTTAGACTTAGGTCCTCCTCATGCTATACAGCATATCAAGCCACAAGACCCCTCAGTGCTTCTGCAGCAATGAAGTTTTACAGGGCCAGGGTGCTAACCCAGCACCCAACCCTCCTCCTTTCCCATCCAGGCTTGAGACCAGCAATGGCAGAGATGATGTATCTTGTAGAGACCCAAAATCCACTCCCTCATAATCTACAGATAATAATTAAAAAAATCTCATTTTGCCTTAGAATGTTTCCATTAAACCTAACATGAGCTGAGTAATTGTGAAATTTGAAACATCAGACCTACAAGACAACTGATTTTATTCTGTAGCTAAAATTGTTTTATGGCTATGTTTAGTGACCTTATAACTCTAAATATCTGAATTTTTATTTGCTGGGCAGACATTTCATATGGCTCCATTGCAATTTCTGGTCTTGTCTTTTCCCAAGTGCATACATGCAGTCAATTTCTGTGGCAATTTACTCAGACAGCCAAAACATTTTCCTTTGAGAGTAACGTGGGATGTTGAGAATTAACCTAAACTTGGCTGGATTTCTCCAGAGGAACACATTCCTGGCCCAGCTGTGAATTTAGGAAGCTTTTCATTCAAATTTAAACTAAAATCCAAACATAAAATTTGGAATCATAACCTAGCTGTTCTTCCTCAGCCTCCCAATATGGGGGGAACATATTGTTGTTGTACCTTAAACAATAGTTGTTTTGACAATTACTGGGACTGCTTGCAAAATGTATGTTGAACATTTTAAAACACTTATAAAGCAAAGTATCATGTCTGAGACTAGGAATCTGAGAACTTTGTTAAAATGTTCGAAAAAACTTTTCCACCACATCACATTTGTTCCCAAACTCAAGTTAGTTACTTTTATGAGCCAGAAACTCACACAGGTTGATGTTTAAATGAAATGCTGATGCTGTAGACCAGGCATGCCCAAACTACGGCCCGCGGGCCGGATCCAGCCCGCCAGGCCATTTCATCCGGCCCCCGACATGGTATAGGAACTCTTATTATTTTATTTTATTTTTTTAATTTTTTTTTTGCGGACTTTTTTTTTTGCGGAGGGATCACAAATCAGTGCCTAGTTCCTTCCTTCTGCTGCTTAGTACTAGGACTTCTGCCGAATCTAATTTAGAATTGCTGAATCCCTCCGCCTAGCTGATTTGGCTGTTAAGAGTGGAGAGAGAGACTGAGCCTGAGGCCATCCGGGAGCTAAAAGTAAGCGTCCACCATTTTGTCTTAGCCTTCCGCTTATTCAGGGCTGAGGGGGGGGGGAGAATGGTTTCTTCTGGGAGAGGGAGAAAGAGGTGTGTGTGTGTGAGTGTGTGTGTGTGTGTGTGTGTGTGTGAGAGAGAGAGAGAGAGAGAGAGAGAGAGAGAGAGAGATGTGTGTGTGTGTGTGTCCAGGATTACAAGCAGTTTCTTCTGGGAGAGGGAGAAAGAGGTGTGGGGGGGGAGAGAAAGAGGTGTGGGGGGGGAGAGAAAGAGGTGTGTGTGTGTGTGTGTGTCCCGACCTCCCTAGAGCTGATGCGCGCTACTTTTGAACTTCCCCCACCCTCTTTTATGCTGCAGCAAGCCAGAATGTCGGGATTCGAATCCTGACATTTTGCCTTGCTGCAGCCTCCAGGGAGGTGGGAGAACGTTGGAAACAGCTTGGATCGGGTCACCACACCTCTCTGGACCCGGTGGGGGGGTCAGAGACCCCAAAATTGTTAAAAAAAGTCCGTTTTTTTTTTACCAATTTTGGGGTTTCTGACCCCCCCGCCGGGTCCAGGGAGGTGTGGGGACCCGATCCAAGCTGTTTCTGGGCTTCCCCGACGTCCTGAGCCAGAGCAGCAAGCCAGAATGTTGGGATTCAAACTCTGACATTCTGGCTTGCTGCACTGGCTCAGGACGTCGGGGAAGCCCAGAAACAGCTTGGATCGTGTCTGCCCACCTCCCTGGACCCGCCGGGGGGGGGGGTCAGAAACCCCAAAATTGGTAAAAAAAAAAAACTCCGTTTTTTTTACCAATTTTGGGGTTTCTGACCCCCCCCGCTGGGTCCAGGGAGGTGTGGGGACCCGATACAAGCTGTTTGTGGGCATCCCCGACGTCCTCAACCAGTACAGCAAGCCAGAATGTCGGGATTCGAACCCTGACATTCTGGCTTGCTGCACTGGCTCAGGACGTCGGGGAATCCCAGAATGTCCTTTAAAAAAAATATGACAGATCCTAGAAACTCACATCCAGCTTGGTCATTGTGGCATCCAAGGAGCTGTTGTTGTGTTCCAAAGCTTCAGGTAGGTGGGATTTTAATTAGCAATGAAAAGTCATTAGCCTTAGAAAAGATCCGCTTCCTGACATGATGTCAGGAAGCGGATCTTTTCTAAGGTTAATGACTTTTCATTGCCAATTAAAACCCCACATACCTGGAACTTTGGATTTTAATTAGCAATGAAAAGTCATTAGCCTTAGAAAAGATCCGCTTCCTGACATGATGTCAGGAAGCGGATCTTTTCTAAGGTTAATGACTTTTCATTGCCAATTAAAACCCCACATACCTGGAACTTTGGATTTTAATTAGCAATGAAAAGTCATTAGCCTTAGAAAAGATCCGCTTCCTGACATGATGTCAGAAGCAGATCTTTTCTAAGGCTAATGACTTTTCATTGCTAATTAAAATCCAAAGTTCCAGGTATGTGGGGTTTTAATTGGCAATGAAAAGTCATTAGCCTTAGAAAAGATCCGCTTCCTGACATGATGTCAGGAAGCGGATCTTTTCTAAGGCTAATGACTTTTCATTGCTAATTAAAATCCCACCTACCTGAAGCTTTGGAACACAACAACAGCTCCTTGGATGCCACAATGACCAAGCTGGATGTGAGTTTCTAGGATCTGTCATATTTTTTTAAAAGGACATTTTTAAAGGACACCGCAAAGGCGGCGAAGCAGGAGCCGGTGAAAGAGGAGCTGGCGGCAAAGGCGTTAGTGGTGGCGGCGGAGGAGGCGGCGGCAAGGCTGGGTGGATGTATGTACCATGGAGAGATAGTTCGGCCCTCGGAGCCTCTGATAAAATGTTATCCGGCCCCCGGGCCGAAAAGTTTGGGCACCCTTGCTGTAGACTGTCGAAACTGTAGCATATTTAAGTTACTGGTCAAAAGTTAACTTTGACTACAACTAGAAGATAAAAAAAATGTTTAAAATAAAAGGATAACATTGAAAACTAATTAAACATTTAACAAGATTAAAATAATTTTTAAAAGGTTTTTAAAAGAAAATTTAAAATCTATCAGATTAATTGTAAAAACTTCTTCCAAGGCTCTTACTTTTTAAAGGGGAAGGAAAGGGGAAGGTCTTATCCTGACAACAAAAGGACAAGAGGAAGAGGATCATCCTGGATTCTTGGTGCAGCACATTCCAGAGCTTGGGAGCAAACATTGAGAAGAACCGCTCTCATGTTCTCACTAACTAAGTTTGGGAATATGGTAGAACTGAGAGAAAATCTTCCCCAGAGGATGTGAATTGCAGACAAGGCTCCTATGGGGCCCATGTGGGGCCTTCAAACAGTCTGGACCCAAATTACATAGGACTTCATAGAAAATTACTAGCACTTTGACTTGAGCTCAGAAGCAGTCTGGCAGCCAGTGAATCTGTAGTAGAGAGAGTGTTGCGTGCTCCTTATAACCTGTAGAGTATTTATTTATTTATTCATTCATTCAAACTTGTACTGGTCAAGTAGGCTGGCGGAAGCATTTTGAACCATCTGAAGCTTCTGAACATTCTTCAAAGGCATCTCCACATAGATTTCATTGAAATCCAGACAAGATGCAACTGCTGCATTTATGCATTGGTTTGTATGTCGAGCTTTCCTTTTAAATTTTTTACTGATGCTTCAAAACTAAGCAGAAGTGCATATCTCCTTGAATTGAGCCCAATGTTTTATAAACTCTTTAATGTGCTGAACACCATGTGGACAGGATGAGACAAGGGTATGCTTTTGTGAGAATGGTAGAGTATCATCTTATAATATATCTCTGTCCTGGATGTGATGATACTGTGGAAAAACTTGCACATCAGAAGAAGGAGCCTTAGCCTGGCATTCTCACTCTGATGTTAATTACTTTAAGATGGAATACCAAATGTATAATGCCTTGATTGCATACTGAAGCATACTGAAGTCCGTTCTGCTTTCCCTGTCTGTATACTTTGGATCTTACTTAGAGCATGAGGGATTCTGGCTCTTGTGTGAAAACCCTGTGAGGAAAAAGGGAAAGGCAAAGACTTATGGAGAGACTGACCTCCAAGGAGGTCTCCATGTGCTGCCAGATGCCTCAGGGAATTCTTTCTTCTTTGCCAGGAGACTGGAAGAACTAGGCCAAATGACATACTTGTGATTTAGCCCATTTGGAAGAAGTGTGCACCAGGGCTGACTGAGTGAAGTGACGGGTATATCTGCACATTAGCACGTGGTGCTATGCATAGCTCTCTGCCATCCTGGATACTTGACTGAAGACTCCAGGAAAATTCAGCCACTTCCTTTTCAGGTGGATGGCCCTAGTTAAAAAACAATTTGACTGAGTACTTGGGAAAGTTACATTTTTGGTAATATGCATGCAGATCATCTTCACCATATGAAAAATTGTTTGTTCTGTTTGTTAGCAAATAATAAATATCATAACATGAACCAGAAAGTTAGAGAAGCCATGCAGAACCCCACTATTTGCAAACAGTACTAAATATATTAAAGGTAAAGGTTACCCTTCTTCAAATGTCAATCATATCTGACTCTAGGGTTCAGTGCTCATCTCTGTTTATAGCCAAAGAACCAGCACTGTCTGCATCTGCAGACATTTCCGTGGACATGCGGTAGGCATGCCTCGGCAACAGATTGCACAGAACACTGTTCACCTTCCCACCAAAGTGGTACCTATTTATCTACTTGCATTTTTTTTTTTGCTTTCAAACTGCTAGACGCTGTTCTTGTGGAACAAGGGCAGACATGTGAAGATGTGTATCCTTGAAAGCAGTGGCAGGTGAGACTGAGGGCCATTCTTGATATTTGCCAGCAGCTTGAGGGCCAATGTCCCAGAGTGGCAGGTCTAAAGGGGGAGGGCTGTGGCTAAAGAAGCTGATTTACACTTTTAATTGTTATTGGGTTTTTAGAAATTGTTTAATCCAGATGCCTTAGTCCAGATGTTTTGTATTGTAAAGATGGCTATAATGGGGTCTTACTGGAATATGGTTTTAAGTGGGGGAAGAAAGATTTTTTAAAAAATTGAAAAAGACCATTAGAAGCTTTCAGTGACAAAATTATATTGTTGTTTTAAAATGGTTTAAAAGAAGTGGATGGGTGGTGGTCTCCCTTCCTTATGCAGTCATTAAAATGAGTACCCTGCATGTCTGGGGCAAAAGGCTTATGAACCACCCAGAGAGTGCACTAAGCACTATGGGGACGGCATAGAAGTGTAATTACTATTGCTATTACCATTCTCGTGTCTCCTGAGTGGAGTTTCTCACACACACACACACACACACACACACACACACACACACACACACACACAAAATCCTTTCAACCCAGAATAATTTCGGACACAAAATGATTATTATTACCAGATCCCCATTCTAGCATCTCTCTCTTCTTGTTGTTCCTGATGCTTTTCTGTTCCTGCTGAGTGGTGAGTTCAGAAACCATTTTCCAGCTACAGCTTATTAAAGTCAGATTCTCCCTTTGGGGACTCATTGTAGAGCCAGGGTCATTAATAACAACAACTAGCTACATAGCTTGGCACACCAGCTTTCTGCGTCACCAGACAGACAAACACTGAATCAATGAGCCTGCAATACAATGTCTTTTCTCTCTCTCTCTCCTTTCGCCATCTAATTTTTATCCTTCCTTTTCCCTTTTCTTATTTAAAGAATGCCTACCTTCTAACCTATCTGCTTAAGGGAGAAAGAACTGGGACTTAGGAGGAGAAGGATGTCAGGTTGAGGAACCCTCTTTTATTTCAATTATTTCAGAAGGTTACAAGCCAAGCCTTCTGCATTGAGGTCTTTCTCACTGTATTTTTGGCATACCTCTTGTTGAATTGAATGGGGTCCCATAAGTCTTCTTTTTGGTAGTAACACGTAGTTCTGTGTCGAACTAATCTGGTGGCCAGGACTCTTTCACCACCAGCTGTAAGTGCTATTTCACCAACAAATCTTCCTGTCAGCTTTTTTTTTTTTGCTTGTTTAGCTTAACTGCTTTTGCTGTACAGCCCCCCAAATAATAGGCCAGTAAATAATACAGTACTGCTCTTAGTATAGCTCTACCAATTGCAATTGTACTAAATAATTCAAATCACAGCATTCTCAAAATAACTAAAGGAAATAAATATTATTAGAAAGTTCAAGCCTTTCACAGGAAAGGAAAGTACTGGTTTGTCAGGCTTAATATTATGTGTGGCATTTGACATGTTTCTTACTAACCTGTGCAAATGAGAAAGGAGCTCCAGAAATTCCCAGTTGTTTTTTTGAGAATGGAGATTACTCCATCCAGATCTCATGGAGCTTTATTTTAGAGGTTACTTAGCCTACAATCACTATGTAAATCTAATCTAAACAATAAAAGAGAGAGCAGGAGTGGGCTAAAATGTTAGGAAATACATAGTTACTTGATTAAAGGCACAATACTTACTGTTAAAATCCTATATTCATTTTTATTTTTTTTGACAACATTGTAGAAATAAAATTACTATATTACATGTAACACTTTCATCACTTTTGATTGCTGACCTTTCCTCTCTGCTATTTATAATATATAAACAAGAAACATATGAAGGGTGGGAATCATCAAATAAATTACCTTAAGTCTAACTTTATTAACACAAGTGGGGGTCACGGGCAAGAGAAGAGGGAGAAAAAACTACAGTTCTTTCTTGGTGGTCTACAAAGATTGGCTTCTCAGAATTTCATTTGCTAAATGTCACTTAAACCCACTGGCACCATATTTTGTGTGTGTGTGTGTGTGTGTGTGTGTGTGTGCGCGCGCGTGCGTGCATGCGTGCGTGTCTGTCTGTCTGTCTGTCTCAGAACTGACCAGGGCTGGATTAAGGGCAGAGCCAAATGTTATCCAAAAAGAAGCAACCACTGAAGCCACCATTTCTTTCTGGGATGGTATGAAGTGCATATGTAATGTTTTTACATGTTCAGACTGAGTCCAGATATGTTCAAGTCCCTTCATGGCCTTGAAAGCCAGGTCAAGTAAGAATGTGAATGATAGGTTGAAGCGCCTGTTTAATATAATACGAGTGGGGCTAGGGAAATTCGTTGTTAAAGCTTAAACTTCCAGAATCTCTCTAGCCAGAGTGATGCTTAAATGTGATATGGGAGCTATAGTTCCTCAAAACTGATATTCCTAACACTCTGGATAAGAGTTTGAGGCCAGGGGTGGGTGGGAGAAAGATTATAGGTTTTTAAAGCATTTGTTGTGGTCATTTTGCACACTACTAGATATCTAGATATACAGGAGATTATCATCACACCTAATATTCCCCTGTCATTATGTTTTAAACATTTGATGAGACTCTGAGTTCAGAGGCCAAATGGAGCAAGACATCGTTCCTGCTTTCATGTTTGTTGGCATCTGACACTTTAGGCTTATCAGCAGTGGTGTGTTGTCAAAAATTTTACTACCCCACCGTGACATCATCACAGCGTGGGCGGAGCTAACATGCTGTCATTATGTCATGGGCGGGGCCAAAGAAAAATAATAATAAAATAAAATAAAAATAAGCACACACACACCCCTCAACCTACCCACTCCACATACCTGTAAATAAATTAAATAAATAAAATAAAAATTACATTAAAATACACCTCCCCACACCCAAACACCCCCCCCCACCCCAAACACAAATCAACTCACCCACCCCAAACACAAACCCATCACTTACCTGTTAGTATAAGTGCCTGGGCAGCACCATGTTGCAAGATGGATATATGGTCATCGTACCAGTTCTCTGGGATAATATGCCTTAATGTAAATGTAAAACAGCTGTACCCCCTTAAGGGTTCTCCAATTGGAACAGCAATTGGAACAGCACAGGCGTAGCTTATTGATGAGGTAACTCCAAGACTTTGCTTAAAATTCCCAAGCCAGACCGCCAGGCCTGCCAGCCGCCAGGTCTTTTTAGGAACTGTGGTAGTACATCAATATAGGTAAAGGTATTGAATACACATTAAGATACACACAGACACACCACATCCAAAGGTGAGTCACTTACCCTGGGGAGCTTCAGGCTAGCAGCTTCTCTTCCTCCTCCCTGCTTGGGAGGACAGCAAGGAGGCCGTGCATACGCGCCAAGCACTGTAGGCATGCATGCACACCAAGTGCTTGGCGTGCATGCACAGTGGGGGAACCAGTGAAAAGGTAAGCCCCGAAGGTGGTTCCCCCCCAAAGCTGCTACCGGTTCTCCAGGACACTGGGAAAACTTACTACTGGTTCTGGCGAACTGGTGTGAACCTGTTACATCCCACCGCTGCTTATCAGCCAAAACCTCTTTTCTGAAAAGTGCTAGATCACATTTCAGGCAAACTTTGTCTTCCATACATCAGGTGACTTGGATTTCAACTCATGAGCATCAACAAGGAGAGCCCACAGTCATGAATTCAGGAAACAAACATTGAAACAAGGATTGTAACAAATTCTTACTCAGTATGTCATTCTTGTTAATTTCCAAGTCTCATCTTGCAGAGAAATCCCAACGAGACTTTCTTGACCAACCTGTTTGCAATTATCCATTATACGTTTTTTGTTTCCTACAATCTAAATCTTTTACCAGAATTTCCAAATCCTCTCAAGGAACTGATGATTCTTGCACAGGACTTGTTATTTGGATTAGTTGTGAATTTTCACCTTTTTCTAAAGGTAACCTTGCAAATTCTGCCTCTGCCTTCAAATGGTACTGCTATCACAGCTCTCATGCAGTCCTGATCCATTTCGTTAAGCTATTTCCACATGAACAGGACAGGCAAGTATTTAATGAGAAAAGCAATAAATGCAGAGAATGCATCCCAAAAATGATACAGGATGATTTTACTGAATCACAAGAAGAATCCTTCCAAGCTCTCCTCTTTTTCCTTTCAGTGATTGATACCAAATGCTACTGATAAGGATCAGAGTGTAATTAAATCAGCACCTAATTCATTTCTCAAACTTCGTTTGGTTCTCATCAAATCTTTGCTGTGTCAGCCCGTAGATAAGCAACACATTTATTCTATTTATTTAAAATTGCGGCCCACTCTGTGCTGACAGTTCAGATGAAGGTGAACCAAGATGTACCCATAGCACCACAAAGGACTTGCTCACTAAGAACAAGCTCATCCATTTGCAAAATTTTAAAACAGGAGGGGAGCTTAGTATGGCAAAAAGGCAAAGCAACAGCAACATGAATCATGAAGACTTATGGGAAGTAGACTATGATGCAGCAGACGGATGAATAAACAGGAGATTTAACGCACGCTGCCTAAAAGTGAACTTCTTTGTGTGGAAAAGCAGGAGGAGGAATATACAACACACCATTTTCTCATGCCACATAGAGCTGAAGAAATAAAAATATAAACCAGCAGTTGAATGAATGAATGAATGAATGGATATTTATTAATTGATTAGTTTTACAACCTTATCAATAACATAAGAGTTTAAAATCTGTACAATGCAATGAAGTGCAATAAAATGCAATAAAAATACAATAAAAATACAATATATACATACCTGAACTACTTTTAAAGAATGTAAACTGGAGAAGGTCCCTAAATTCATGCATATTGATAGTCAGATAAGTGAATCTCCCTTGCAGGATACCCCAATTTGATTGACATATTCGATTCTTTTAGCTGATGCCTTAATTATAAACTTGGCAGTTCTACACACAACGTGGATATTAGAGCCCAGAAGGAGATAAAACAGTTTGTTTTTTGAGTCCCAAAAAGTTGTTTTTTCCAATAGGGATGCAAGGTACTTAGATCTAATATCAGTGTACAACTGGCAATCTAATATAATATGAGAGTTATTTTCAACATTTGGAGACCCACAGATGCACGTTCTATCGTGATATGGTAAGTGGTGAAAACGCCCATATCTATTCATGGAGTCTAATAGCTCGAATCTGGCTCTACAATATGCCCTTCTTAAAGGATAAGTGAGGCACATCAAAACATATTTTTCAGTTTGAAATGTAATTTTGTTAGCCACCAGCCACCTTAACGAATCATTTTTGGCCAGTAGTTCCAGGTCAGATTGTGCACTGATATCTAAGACTCTCTGTTTAAAAATTTCCTTGGCCTGAGTGGCCACTGAGAACAAATACTGAACTGAGAACCCATGGTGAGAAATTACTTCGCAGAGTTGACTAACCCAGGACTTGGGATAATCCCACTTTATCTGTTCGGTTAAGCATAATTTGGGAAGCCTATTTGAGTCCATTGATTGAATCCTCAACCAATATGAGAATGTTTTAAATACTAAATGGCTATACCAGGAGTGGAAGCCCAATTCTGCCCTGACTGCAGGAGCAGACGTGTTGCTATCAATTCCTAAAATACTTCTTAGGAACCGGGACTGTATTTGTTCCAGAAGTGGGGCTCTATTTAGACCCCACAATTCTGCCCCGTATGACAGCATTGGGACAATTTTTGCCCTGAACACTTTTAAAATTGGGGACAGGGTGCCAGGATGATTATAATTAAATAGTTTATACAGTTTCTTTGTACTTATGGCAGCCCTTGATGAAATTCTTTTAAAATTATTTAGCCACGACCCTGTATTGGAGAAAACCAGTCCAAGATAGTTAAAAGAGTTAACTTGTTCAATAGGTTCCCCATTTATCTGCCAATTATACATTTTGCTTCTCCTACTAAAAACCAACACTTTGGATTTGCTTTTGCTGATATTTAAAATATTTTGAGCACAATATGCACTTAGTTTTTGAAGCAATCTCCTCAGACCTATTTGTGAATGAGCCATTAAAATCATGTCATCAGCATATAAAAGAGTATTAATGTGCTTATCAAGAATCTTTAATGTATGGGTCTGTGTATCAAACAGGAATCCTGGTAAGTCATTAATATAAAGATTAAAAAGCATTGGAGCTAAAATGCAACCTTGTCTGACGCCTTTAAAAGTAGGTATATGCTCTTCATTAAGGAACCATTTACACCAGTCCGCACTTTCAGGTATGTATTTGAATATAAAGCTCTAACTAAGAATAAAAGTCTAGGTTCCATTTTTAGGGTAACCAATTTCTCCCACAACACGTTTCTTGGTTGACAGCAGTTGTGTATAATGTAGAGACACTCAAATTCATAGCGGGTCCTTAGTTACGCTGGTTCTTGACCAGACTGAAGTAGCCAGTGGCTTATTGCCTGCTTGCAACAGAAACTCTTAAAACAATAACAACAATATGGAACTGGCCATTCATATGTCTACCTGGCACCTGAGTCTGGTAAGTGACAGTGGCAGGAAACGATGTGGCACCAGACGTGTGCCTCCTTCTAACATATACGTGCTCTTCTTGGGCAAAAGCGTGACTTCAGATTCCACCTGAAGTCCTTTACTCAACCTGACTCACTTGACTCTTCCTTGGGCAGGACAGGGTGTGCGTACAGTGAAACATAATTGTTAGCCCCTTGCTCAACATTTTCTTTCTGGTGGAGAAGTTACTGAGGAGTAGAAAATGACGGGAGCTGTATGAGATTCCACACATTGGGTGGCTCAGGACTGCTTTAATATGGAGAGGGGACAAAACCAGGATCCCTTCATTAGACTTAGGTAAAGGTCAAGGTTGCCTTTCTTTGAAGGCCAGTCATAGCTGACCCTAGGGTTCAGTGTTCATCTCCATTTTTAGCCAAAGCCCCAGTGCTATCTGCATCTGCAGATGTTTCTGTGGTCATGTGGGAGACCTGACTAGACACTGGAGCACATGGAACATTGTTTACCTTACCACCAAAGTGGCACCTATTCATCTACTTGCAATTTCTTGCTTTCAAACTGCTAGGTTAGAAGGAGCTGGGACAGAGACAGGAACTCACTCCATCATGAAGCACTCATGTCTCAAAGTGCTGACCTGCTGACCTTCCAGTCATTAAGTTCAGCATCTTAATCAATAAACCACCATGGTCCCTCCCATTAGACTTACACACACACTCCTATTCCATGTTCACACCACCTTCTTTCCAGAGTGTAAGCCCATATACATTGACGCCTGGGGTGGTGGGCAGGAATCTGTGGGGAGGGGAGGGAGACATTGAAAGATGGGCCAGCTCCCTTTCTCTTCCAGCTTGGAAAAGAGGGAGCAGCAGCTGTGGCTTTCCTACTACAGTGTACCCCTGCTTGACAGAAGGTCTGCCTACCGGAAAACTCGCTTCAAGGAAAAAAATGCATAGGAAATGACAGTCCACTTGATGGAATTTTTTTTTTTTTGGAATGTTTCCCCCCCCCCAGTGCATTCCTATGAGAAACCATGGTTCACTTTATGGACTTTTTCAATGCATTCCTATGGGTGGTTCACTTTAAGGACAAATCACTTTAAAGACAAATCCACAGAACGGATTAATTCCGTAAAGGGTGGGGGGTGGGGGTTCACTATATTTTCCTTCTCAAACGTTGCCTCTAGCCCACCCCTCCCTCCTCCTTCTCCCGGGCCCAGGGATAGAAACTGTAAAACACACCCACCCACAAGGGGACTTGGATAAAGGAGAAAGAGAAATGGAGAAACCCCAAGTCTTCAAAACAGTTTGAGGAGCGATCTGACTTCATCTCTCCTTCTCCACCTCAGCAGGGGATGCCACCCAGGGCCCGGAGGAGTGTCTGGAGGGAGTCATGGCATGATGATCAGTTGACACCTTGCATGTAGACAAAGACTGGGGTCCACAGATCCAAACAACAGTCAAGCTTTCCTAATCAGGCCAGCAGCCAAATAAAAAGGTGAACCATCTCCTGCCTTGGATGAGGAAAGGAACAATATATGAGCCTGTCCAGATGGATGCTTAACTCATTCTTGTCAAGGGTCAGCCCAGGCTCCAGGCATCCAGATTTGACAGAAGCTGGAGCATCACAACCTCCCAGCGAGTGCTCCTTTTTGAACCTCTGTTGGTGGTTCCTCTCTTTTTTTGGTGCTGAAATATATGCCTCTGGATATTGGGAATGACGCATAAGGGGAGGCTCGCAGCCATCAAAGGCTGCTTCTGCTGTCAACATCTGGTATGCTGACGGGGCTAATGAGCCTCATCAGCGTATTGGATGTTGCAAATAAATAGTTCTCCTCTGCACTTGGATAGTGGAAATGTTTAATTATTTCCCCCCTCCTAGCTGATTGTTGTAGCACTGGATTGGATAGGAGGGGAAAAATAAAACTGCTTTTCTACCCACACCCACCACTGGTTGATTGATAATAAAAGAAAAGAATTCATCCTATCTGATCCAGTGGTACAATAATCAGCTAGGCAGGGGGAAATAATTAATCAGTTCCCTACCACTCTGTAGAGGAGCAGGGGAACTGTTCTAATTACAGTAAACCCCTGGTTAATGTTTGCGCCACACAATGTTAAAACTGGATAATGTTGGGAAATCTGGAGAAAAATTGCACCATACCCTTTCCAAAGAGGCAGGCGGATTGAATCAAGCCCCAAAGTCAGCAGGACTGGTCTCCACCTTCCCAGGCAGCGACCAGCCCTGCCGACTTTGGGGCTTTGCTCTCCAGTGAGCATTGTCTTACCCCAAAGGAAACCAGTTAATGTTGTGCGGTGCATTCATTTCCCCCCAGATTTCCCCCAGACATCTCTGCCTCAAAGCCGGCAGGGCTGCTTTCCCCCTGGGAAGCGCCTTCCCAGGCAGAGACCAGCCCTCTCGGCTATGGGGCAGAGATCGCCAAAGGTGCCCTTGCTGTTTCAAGGCTTGCTTCGAAACAGCGAAGGCACCACCGGAGATCCAAGCCCTAAAGCTGACAAGGCTGGTTTCTGCCTGGGAAGATGGTTCCCAGGCGGAGAGCAGCCCTGCCGGCTTTGTGGCCTGGATCTCCTCTCACCTGCCTCCTTGGAAAAGGAACCAGGATGGATGCTCCGATCCCCAGTTCCCTTTCCAAAGAGGCAGGCGACCCACTAGGGGCAGGGCGAGGCTTGTCTTGGAAGGGAACAGGCCAAGCACTTGGCTGGTTCCCTCCCATGATGGGTTGCGGGTGTGTCTGCACTCACCCACAGCCCGTCCTGGATGGGAGGGAACCAAGCTCTTGGCCGGTTCCCTTCCAGGACAGGCTGAGGGTGTTTCTGCACTCACCTGCAGCCCATCCTGGAAGGGAACTGGCCAAGCACTTGGTTCCTTCCCCGCCAGGATGGGCTGTGGGTGAGTGTAGGCACACCTGCAGCTCATCTGGAAGGGAACGGGCCAAGCGCTTGGTTCCTTCCCTGCCAGGACGGGGCAGCTCCGATCCCTGGTTTCCTTTGGGGTAAGACAACGCTCACTGGAGAGCAAAGCCCCAAAGTCGGCAGGGCTGGTCTCTGCCTGGGAAGGTGGAGACCAGTCCTGCTGACTTTGGGGCTTGATTCAATCTGCCCGCCTCTTTGGAAAGGGCAGCGGGGATTCCGCGCATTGAATCCCCACTGCCATTTCCAAAGAGGCAGGCGGATCGATCCCTGGTTCCCTTTCCTCTTTGGAAAGGGAACTGGGCTTTTTTTTTAACATTGTGCAATAAATGCCAATGATGTTGTTCTGTGCCACCTTGTGGCATGCCATTGCAGAAGCAGAGATCACTCACCTGACATGCTGGGACTATCAAATGCACAAATTCTGAAAAGGCTAGACTGTTGGCACAATACAACTTTACCAGTTCTGTTCCATGGAATAGGATGCTGTCTCCAAAAAGTAGTAATAGCCCCATCTTATGTGTGTCTACTTGGAAGCTGCTCTCACTATGCCCATGCTAGAGCATGATAGGGTATATGCTTGTGTATGTGCTTGTGCATATTCACCCATACTTCATATCCTACTCTATTCAAGGAGCTCAGTATGTATACATGCACAACCCCCACCAATGGCTATAATTAAGGTGTGGGAACTGGACCTTTGTCCGAGGGTGCCCACATTTAATCTTATAGGCCTCAAAGGCTTGTTGACACAGGTAGGTCTTAAGCTGTTAATGAAATATCAATAAAGTAGGAGCAGTTCTTAACTCCACTGGCAATTTATTCCAGAGCGAGGGGGCTATGGCGAAGAAAGCTCTCAATGTGGTTATAGTCCCCCCCCCTCCTTCTCTGGGTGTAACCACTCAGAGCTTACATGCTTCAGGTATAACTCCTGAGGAAGAGACACTCCTTCAAATAGCTTTGTCCCAAACCATTCAAGGCTTTATAGTTTAACACCAACACCTTGAATTTGGTACAGAGAACCACAGGCATCCAATGCAGACCAGCTAGGATTGGAGTGACATGGTCACACTGACCAATACCTGCAGCCAGCCTTTTGCACCCAATGAAGACTCTGTAGCAGCCTCAAGGGTAGCCGAATGTAAAGGGCATTACAATAATCAATTCTGGATATCACCAGCACATAGGTTAACGCTATCAGGGATCTCCTATCCAGGAAAGAGCAGAGCTGGATGATGTGCCACAGGCCTGACCACCAGTGATACCTGATTTTCAAAGGTCAAAGACTGGTCAAGTTGCAAGTCCAGATTACATATGCTCTCCTTCAAAGGAGTAATGATGCCCCTCCCCAAGCTAATGGGGGTCCTCTCTTCCTGTGATTGGTTACCCCCTCCCAGCATCACCTCCATCTTGTCCAGGATTAGTCCCAGCCTGTTATCCCCCTTCCATGCCATGAGGTGGAGAAGGTGAGATAGAGCTGCGTATCATCAGCATGCCGATGAAAGCAGACTCCAGATCTCCTGATGACCTTTCCCAACCGCCTCATATAGATGTGAAACAAGTAGCAACCTCTCCCCACCCAGGGGGAGGGATGGTCAAAGCACCAGCACTTCTCCTAAAGCCAAGACCCTATCAAATCCCTTTCAATTAACTCTGTGGGGTTACCTCTCTCCCTCCATCCCCTTCCCTTTGCCTCTCACACAGCAAGTTCCAACTGTCTCTTATGGGGCTGTTTGGGCTCACTTGTTATCTGGTCATTTGGGGATGGGGGAGGGGCTAATTCCTTCCCCCAGTCCAAGCACCCCAAGTGACCTTTCCCCATTATTATTATTATTATTATTATTATTATTATTATTATTATTATTATTATTATTATTATTATTATTATTATTATTATTATTATTATTATTATTATTATTATTATTAAATTTATATGCCGCCCTACTCTGTGAAAACCGACTCAGGGCGGCTCACAACATACAATCAAATACAATGTAACAATTCAATAGGACAACACAATGTCACAATATAGTGAAATATACATCAATAATTCAAACAATAGAATATCATAAAATACAATACAGTAAGATAAAACCCCAACATACGTCATAAAGTTACAAAAATATTACAAAAAACATAGGAACATTACACAATCTTACAATGAAGAAAAAATGTTACAAAAAGGCATCCCCACCCTACCCACCCCGGATCCTACCCATTAAGGTGGTGGCCACCGACCGACTACTCCCCTTCCTTCCGTCCAAGGGAAAGGAGAAAGGCAATGTGTCCATCCGACATGTAGGTGCTGCCACAAAACCACAGCCTAGAAAAAGTTTAGCAAGCATAGCAGTCAGGCTGGCCGGAGGAGGGTGGTGGTGCTGGACTCAGCTGGGGGCCTTGGTGTTGTTTTCTTCCTCCCAGAACTGCAGCCCATACAGTAAAGTGGACGATGAAACCAGGTGCAGTAGAGTAATGCCCCAGATAACGCTAAAACTTGGTTCCACAAGTCTTAGCATCATCCAGTTTTTAACGTTATGTGATGCCATAACTCCTAGAACACTTCAGACCGCACAGTTGTGATGATAGCGGCTAGGGCATTCCTGTAGTCACAGATCAAAATAATAACTTTTCTGAGCTCTCTTTATAGGGAGCCAAGCTTGCCCACAGCAAAAACTCCTGCTTTTCTGCCCTACTGTACTCAAAGATTTTAGCATTTCACAGTGTTTTAGGAACCTATAAAATTATTAGAACTGTGTAATGTCGACCATAGACTCTTTTTAATTGATATTGCTCAATTTTTTCTGCTGATATTGCTCAATTTTTTCTAGTGTTTTAATTTGAATTGTGTTGTGGTTTTAGGCTTTTTATGCCATCTGGCTTGTTCTCTGTGGTCCCCCCCCCCCCGCATTTTTATTTGAGATGTTTTTTTTAATTTTAAAAATGTTTTTACATATTGTAAGTCGCCCCGAGTGATGCTTGCACCAAAAGGGTGGGGTATAAATGTAAATACATGTCTAAATAATATCTATATAATAAAAATAGAGGGACCCCATGCCAACGAGAACCAGGGAAACCTGATTGTATGAGGCCACTCAGTCTGTTTGCTACCATAATCGCATGCTGTGGGAAACAATGATGAAAGTTCAAGCATCCCATGAACTCCTGTCTTCCTTCTTAGCATCTGCTCTTACTAATAAGCCAATGTTCAATGATTTGTTTTTTTATCTTTTGCTGGGTGGATGAAATGCTTCCAGCATTTCAATACTAGCACAATCAAGGCACTCAATATGAGAGATACCGACAGCTTGAAAAGGTTACCTTTTCAGAGTATTACTTGCAACATGTCCCAGCCATCATAGCCAGTTATTACAGCATCTTACAGATACCTCTCAATTACAGAGCAGGACTGTTTACCAGATGGATGTTTCTGGAAACACACTTGGTGGGTGAACAAGGCTCTTGCTGCTGCCTCAGGACCCAGACCTTCTTCTACTGAATCCTAGAATGAAAGCTGGCAATTAGCCTAGCAGCCATACTTGCAAGGACTCATCGCATGCCAGTGATAAACCAACCCCTCACACAGCATCTCATCCAAGTGTGGAGAAGTGCAATGCTATACCCGGTTTCTCAGCAATATCTTGCAGGCCTTGGTTATGTTTATAGAAAGAATTATGTTGTGCTGTTTCAGAGGACTGCGGAAAGAAATGCTCTTGTAAAGCAGCTATAATATCCTCATATGGTGTGTTGCCAAGTTTTGCTGGTGCAAAGAGACCCTGGCAAGAGTGTCTGTCCCACAGATGCGGAATAAGGCCGCATGCTTCTTTTCTCAGGTCATTATTCCATTTGCTAATAAATGTAATTTCAGAGTTGTTGCATCGTTTTGACATTTTCTGGGGTACGCTGGGATAAATTCTTTACACTGATCTAAGCTAGTCATATTTCACATGACATACATATGGACCTCGGATGCTTTGTAGTTGGGAGGTTTCCTTTCTCCCCACTGCCATTCCCAGAATCTTCTAGCCAACACAACCACAACAAAAGTAGATTATCTAAGCCCTGATTTTTAATGACTTCCACAAAGCTTCAGGTGATATTTCAATCTAAGTCATACCAGAAATGCATTCTTTTCTCTCTTCTTGTTGAAAAAATATGCCCCTATTCAGGCATTCTCTTTCTATCTCAAATCACCATGGATCTACCTTTCCTAGAGACATTGCTGCTCTTCACATGTGCAGTAATGAGGCTGAACATGAAATCCTCCATGATCTAAAGCAGGAGTTATTGACCTTTTTAAGCCAGGGGCCAGATCATGCTCCCTCAGATAGCTTTGGGGGCTGGATGGCCATTTTGCCCTTCCTCTACCACATGACACTTCCTGGTGTGGTGGAGGCAGTGGGGGGCTGCATGAAATAGTAACATGGGCCACAGGTTGAGAATCCCTGATCTAAATGCTGCTCAGAGTCTCAGCCAGTGATGGACTGTAACAGGTTTGCACCAGTTCACCAGAACCAGTAGTAACTTTTCCCAGTGTCCCAGAGAACCGGTAGCAGCTTTTGGGGGGAACCACCTGTAAGAGCAAAGAGTGAGTCACCCCTCCCCCTGTGAGAAAGTTCCCTCTTTTCCTCTGTGTTTAGGTGGCCCCAGAAGGGGGAGGAAGGGGAGAGACATCTTGATAGAACGGAGTCGTGCTAGCCTGGTCCTGGCTTATCTGTAGGTGGCATTCCAAAGGATGGGGCTGGTTCTTGGGGAGTGAGAAAGGAGGGTGGAGGACTCTAAGTGAGTGACTTTGGTAATTAATCCAAAATGGGTCTGGTGATTGGGAGACATCTGGAGGGAAGGAGGAGAATGGGATTTGGAGTGATGTAACATTATAAAAATGCATGTAATCCTTTGTATGCTGATGCTGTGCCTTTCCTGAGTTTTTTCTGTTCTTTCTATGCTGTGCTGAAAACGCAAATCCCTAAGCCTGAGGGAGGCATGAAAATGTAGGGGGGGGGTAGAAGCCCTCCTGGCTTCTAGCTAGGTTTGTTATTTTAGCACTCTTTTGCCTATGTATGCTCTGTGATATCTTTGCCTTACAATAAACATCCAGACTACTGAAAATTGTGTGATGTGTCTTGGAGGAAACAAGATTGGGGGAAGACAACGCTACCCAAGGGAGAACTTCAACCTTAGACCACCTTCGGGGCTTACCTTTTTACTGGTTCCCCCACTGCGCGCACATGCATGCCAAGCACTTGGTGTGCATGCACACCTACAGTGCTTGGTGCGTATGCATGGCCTCCTTGCTGTCCTCCCAAGCAGGGAGGAGGAAGAGAAACTGCTAGCCTGAAGCTCCCTATAGCCTGCTCCCCAGGGTAAGTGACTCACCTTTGAATGTGGTGTGTCTGTGTGTATTTTAATGTGTATTTAATACATTTACCTATATTGATGTACTACCACAGTTCCTAAAAAGGCCTGGCTTGGGGGTTACCTCATCAATAAGCTTGGAGTCTTGGAGTTACCTCACCAATAAGCTACACCTGTGCTGTTCCAATTGGAGAACCCTTAAGGAGGTACAGCTGTTTTACATTTACATTAAGGCATATTATCCTAGAGAACTGGTACGATGCAACATGGTGCTGCCCAGGCACTTATACTAACAGGTAAGTGACAGGTTTGTGTTTGGGGTGGGTGGGTTGATTTATGTTTGGGGTGGGTGGGTGTATTTTAATGTAATTTTTATTTATTTATTTATTTATTTATTTATTGAAGGGTTTGTGTTGTGGGTGGGTGGGTGGGTTGAGGGGTGTGTGTGCGTGTCTGCATGCTTATTTTTATTTTATTTTATTATTATTTTATTATTATTTTATTTTTTATTTGGCTCTGCCCACAACATCATGACATCATGATGTTAGCTCCGCCCACACTGTGATGACATCACAGTGGGGTAGTAATAATTTTGACATCCCAGCACTGGTCTCAGCCCAAGCGGGGATCTCTGACTGAGAGTAAGAGGCCTTGTTTTCTAACTCATCAGACTACAAGTTGGAAACCAGGGGAAAGGGAGAGGTGCTAAATTGCTCCCCTTTGTCTGTAGTTACTTGAAGTGGACACAGAAGGCCTGAGTAATCTCTCCCAAATAATACAAATCCTGGAGGTGCAGTGATTAAAGTGCCAAAATTGCTGTCATTCCATCCTGAGAGGGGTCAAGGTTGACTCAGCCTTCCATCCTTATGAGATACCCAGCATGTTGGGGACAAAATGCTAATTTGTGAGCCACCCAGAGAACCACCATGAACCACCATGGAGGGGGGAGGCAGTGTCTAAGTATAATTGCTATGGCTAAAAAACCTTCTGGTCCCTATTTTCCTTGCTGTCTGAGGATTTTTATAAATTGTAGTCCCAAAAAAGGAACCTTTTCAAGCACTGAATGTCTTTTCACACCTGCATACAGTTATTGTTCCCTCAATATCATGATGTTTTCCTAAAGAGGGAGCAAGACTCTTCCAGATTCCTGTGTCATATAAACAGTGGCTTGGCAGAAACCTCCCGTTTATCAGTGTCTTCTGTGCCTGAGCAGTCTTGCAAAGGAAGAAACTCAAGGCACCTTGAGGAAAATAGATACTGCCTGAACAAGCGGCATTTGTTATTTCCTAATATGGGCCTCCATGCATTACATTTTTTATTTGCTAAACAGAGAACTAAAATATTCTATAATAATAATTTTATGTCAGAAATTATTCTGAGTTGAAAGGATTTTTGCAGAAGAAACCCTGCTGCGGGAATACCCAAAGGAGGCTCCTTTCATGTCCCCAAGAGCTGAGACAGTGACAGGTGCTCAATCCATTATGCAGTACCCGGGTCTCGAACTGCCAACTTGGCAGCCTTCTAGCTAATAAGGCGAGCTTCTTAACCACTGAGCCACTGCAGTCCCAAAATATTCTACAAGCATATTTCACAAAGGATCATAGAATAGAAAATATTCTATGATCCTTTGTGAAATATGCTTGTAGAGGTGTAAAGATGGACAAAATGAGCAAGCATTTGCAAGTATCATATATGTATGCTCGTTATGTGTGTGCATCTGTCAAGGATGCAGTAGATGCAGCCTGTGATATAAAACCTACACTGTGCAGGGGCGATTGCACAAGATGACCACCAAAATTGCTTTCAAATGCATACTGAAAATGAGCATACTGAAAATGCATGAAAGATTTCTCCCTTGAAATCTTCTTAGGTTTCAACTCAGACAGAAGCAATATTAACAGAGCATTCATGCATTGCTTTGTTTATTCAATTACCTGTAATACCTCGGATAACGCTAAGACTTGGTTCCACAAGTCTTGATGTTATCCGATTTTTAGTGTTATCCGATGCATGTTAAAATCCTATGGGATGGATCAGATAACGTTAAAGCTCCACAGAGATACCATTGTAACCGCACAGGCTTTAGCGGTTGTTATCCGATCCATCCCATAGGACCTTAACGTTATTCGATCCAATTCTCCTCCCCAGATTACTTAACGTTATGCGATTTTAGTGTTATCCAAGGTAAACGTTATCCGAGGTATTACTGTATTCAGTTTTTCAGAGGGGTGGGAGTGAACCTGTTCAAGCTTCCCTCATGTGAACAATGAGACTCCTTAGGTACAAGTGTAGAGTGAGCAGAGAACAGATGATCCATTTAAAATAAAAAGAAGAAACTTCTAAAGAGGTCCTAACACCTGGCATAAGTCCAGATACAAAGCATGGAAAAATGAAAAGAGGAATGAACATTCATTTATTAACTAGTAGCGCTTTAGGCTTTGACCTGAAAGTTAAGGCCAAGATATTTGCTTCTAATCAGATTAGGCATTCTTTATACATACATTTTACAACGGTATAATTTCTTCATCCTGTCCCCATTTCTGGCTAGCACAATGCAATTTTACTTCTGTCTGTGTGACAAGTGTCACAGGAAGGAATTCAAACTGATGTGCTATCACAATTAAGGTCTCACTGTTTACCTCATAGATTGAATGAAGTGAAAGGACACTTGACGCACAGTATTAGTAACCAGGAAATAATACCAACTCTCCTGTGTGTTGTTTGCCACAAACAGTTTCTACAAAATCTGTCTAAACACACACAGGCAGAAGAAACCATTCTTCTGTTGAAATTGTGATTTATGGTTCTTGGATTCCAATCTGAGCAGACATTTAAGAAAGTACATGACTAGGAAAAGGAAATTCTTAATTTATGTGAGCATCTGAATGTTTCAGCTTGAACTTCTCCCAGCTATGGGATTATCCAAGCTAACTTGCTTTGTTTGGTGATTGGCATTTCAGGCTCTCAACATAGGATTCCTTTCAAGTTTGATTTTACAGATACAGAAAGACTTTGTTAGTTGTTTCTCACCCCAAGAAGTACAGTGATGATTTTGACTGTTGCCCTCCGAGGGGACCTTGAAATTTCACAGATGCTTCTAGAGAGTTTGTTAGTGGAAAGATGAGAATGGAAGACAACCTTTGCTGAAAAACTGTGACCAACTTCCCCCAATATGTCAACATTTGGGGTATATGTTTTAACACAATCTTGGGACAGGAATAGATGAAATGCCACGTTTGCAGTGAGAAGAAACACAAGTGTTGAACTCCTAAAATACTTTTTTAAAAAGTTGTCATATCTTTGCACCAAACTTGACTAATTAAAAAGCAAGCTGATCTGCAAGTTCCAGAGTTGTAAAATCTCTGGTTCTGCCTGTGAAGCTGGTACACTGCAGGGGCTGCAGTAGCTCTGGTGGCTAAGACACTGACTGGGAGGCGGGAGGTCAGCAGTTCAATTCCTGAGTAATGCAGGATGGGGATGAGCTCCCGTCTTTGTCCCAGCTCCTGGCAACCTAGCAGTTCAAAAGCAAGAAATTCCAAGTAGATAAGTAGGGACCACTTTGGTGGGAAAGAAACAGAGTTCCGTGTGCTCCAGTGTCTAGTCATGCCTGCCACATGACCATGGAAACGTCTGCAGAAGCAGACAGCACTGGCTTTTCAGCTTTGAAACAGAGATGAGCACTGAATCCTAGAGTTGGATACAACTGGCTTTCAAGCAAGGGGAACCTTTACCTGTTCATTCATATGCAGTTAACAATGAGGCTCAATGAACCCAGGAAGTTTTCTGCCTGAATTGAGATTATATTTGAGTGTAGAACATGAGCCAGAATTCTTTGCAGTGTGGAGGAGTGCTATGAAATTATGAGTGTCCGCTTGTTGACCATTTTCTTGGCGCTCCTTTGATCACCTCCAAAAGAAGAAGGAAAGGTGTCTGAGAAAGAGAAAGAGAGAGGCAAAGAGAGTGGCCACAGCTACATACCCAGGAAAAGGAGGGTGGCATGCAGAGTAATGTTAATTGCTTACATGATCTATGCCCTACTGCACCTTAAAATGGCACCCATGTGCACTATTTTAAACCACAATAGGGCTTGTCTTCCTGGTGTCTGGATGGTGACAGCAGGAAGAGCGGTGGCAGTAGCAACACTGTCATCTCTGATGGATGAGGAAACCTCTTATGCCACCAGTGTTGCCAAAGCATTCCTAAGCCACTGCAATCACCATCCAGCTGCACAGAATGAGGAAGTCCACCAACTTCTGGAATGCAGTCATGGTCTTGAGGTGACTCTGTGTCAACAGCAGGCATAGCAGAGTCAGTCATCTCCACTCAATGGGTCCTCCATCCAAGTCTCAATCAGGTCCAATATGATAAAATAATTTCATACTGTTCATTGGGCTGAACAATTTGCATTCAACCCAATATGTATCTTAGCAACTGCTAAAACTGCTATTGATTTGTTCTTACTCTGTCTTGAATAGAAAAAGAAAAAAGTCTATATTATTTTCTTTTACATAGCCTTGGTCCAGTATGTCATGAGAACCTCAAGGAACATTATTATCCTTTGAATTTCTTTATATTCATTTACCGTAAATGCAGGGGTATAAGACAACTTTTTACCCCTGTAAAACATGCCTCCAAGTGGGGGGGGGGCACGTCTTGTACGCCGGGTGCAGTTCAATTGAATAAAATACAGTAATACCTCAGATAACGTTTACCTCACATAACGTTAAGCAATCTGGGGAGGAGAATTGCATCGAATAACGTTAAGGTCCTATGGGATGGATCGGATAACAACTTTTAATATCAGATGACGAAGAGGAGTTTGAAGGCTTTTGAAGGGAAACTGTCACGCCAGCAAACTTGCTAGGGACTTGCCTGGCACTTGCTCTCTCCCTCTATTTGTTACCTTCCTTCTATCATTGACAGTTCCGGTTTGGTTAACAGATTAGAAAACACACAGCATGGCAGCTCCCATAGGTTTATTGTTCCATTCAGCTTTAGTGAATTGTCTTTGGTGAATAACATTTAATAAACTTGCACTGTTTTATGTTTACTGTACATGTTTGATAACAGACAGCCTTGTGACAGTTTTTCTGCATGTCATAAGCATTTGAATATAAATTAACATGTTGAAATCAAATCTTATGTTCTTTTACATTTTATTTGGTGTGTGGAAGGTGTGTGGAAGAGGGGGTAGTCTTATACAGCGAGTATATTACAAACTCCATATTTTGAGTGGAAATGTTGGGGGGTCGTCTTATACGCCCAGTCATCTTGTACGCTGGCATATACGGTAGTTACATTATAGTTTAGTACACTCTCTTAAGTTTGAGAAAGGCTAACTTTCAAGGAAGGCACACTTATGCCGTTTGCATTCTAAGACACATTCCAGACAGGAATACTTCACGAGGCATCTTGGTTGCTAAGCAGCATGTCAAGCAGTTAGACACCTGCAAGGTTTCCATGCTTGCGCATTTACATTTGAACAGAGATGAACCCAAGGTAGCAATGGGTCATTCAAGTCAAGGGAGGGGGGAGGAACTCAACCCACGTTCTTAACAGGAAGAAGACACTTTCACCTGTCAGCTGCACTTTAACATTTACACTTTTAACCATCACCCAAGAAGAGAGGGGGGAAAGGTAAACATCTCATGCAGTATCATGGGGCACCTGAACACCTGTGAGAGGGGTTTGATCATTGGTTACATCATACATCTGGGAAAACACCTGTTAGACACATCACATTCTCACATAACTCACATTCCAGAGAGGGGTGAGTTAGGTCAAATTAGATTTTTAAAAACCCATTAATTTAGGGACCAATAGAGGAGAGTTTCTTCATCAGATAAGCGAGAGCCTACACTAGTCTTGATATCAAGATGATTCTCTAAGAAGAGACAGGGGCCTTCTGGCCCATTTGCAACTCTTAAGTATTTGCCAAAGGTTTTGACAGAACAATGGCTTCTTAGAAAAGTTGCATCTATGTTATTTTATTAGATGTCTGAAGTTTAGGATAGATTTGTTGTTGTTCAGTCGCACAGTCGATTCCGACCCTCTGCGACCCCATGGACCACCGTCCGCCAGGCACTCCTGTCCTCCACCATCCCCCTCAACTCAATCAGCTCTGTGCCCATTGTCTCCACAATACCAACTAGCCATCTCATTTTGGGCCGGCCCCTTCTTCTTTTGCACTCCACCTTTCCAAGGATCAAGGCTTTCTCCTAATGGTCCAGCTCTCACACCCATACATTGCCACAGGGAATACCATTGCTTTGACTATGCGATTTTTTGTTTGCAATGTGATGTCTCTACTTTTCACTATGTTCCCCAGGTTTCTCATCGCTTGCCTCCCAAGAATCAGTTGCCTTTTTATTTCATGGCTGCAATCCGCATCTGCAGTGAGCTCTGATCCTAAGAAAGTAAAGTCTGTCACTGCTTCTACTTCTTCCCCATCTATTTTCCAGGGATTGATAGGGTCTGTTGCCATGATCTTCGTTTTCTTGATATTGAGTCTCAAGCCAGCTTTTGCACTCTCTTCTTTCAACCTAATCAGGAGCTTCTTTAGGTCCTCCTCAATTTCTGCCATGAGGGTGGTATCATCTGCGTATCTCAAGTTGTTGATGTTTCTCCCAGCAATTTTGATCCCAAATTGTGATTCCTCCATCCCTGCATTGCGCATTATGTGTTCTGTGTATAAGTTGAATAAGCAGGGTGACAAAATGCAGCCTTGTCTTACTCCTTTTCCTGTTCCAAACCACTCCGTCATTCCGTATCCAGTCCTAACTGTTGCCTCTTGATTCATGTACAGATTTCTCATGAGGCGTTCCGGTATTCCCATCTCTTTAATTACTTGCCACATTTTGTTGTGGTCAACACAGTCAAAAGCCTTAGTGTAATCAATGAAACAGGATAGATATAGGGGTCCTATCTATTGAGATGATAGAGTATTTAGGGATTAAAAGTTTAGTTTGATTCATTGCTTTGATTTGCATTTGGATTATTATATGGATGAAAATACTTCTTTAAATAAACTTCTCAAAAGACACTGAGAGCGAAGTTTCATCTTTGAAGCCAGGAGGGAGTATTTGGTGGTGGAGCGGATCGAGATAAGAGGCTGCGGCAAAGGGAAAGGCTACATCTTTGCATGGGCATAACCTTGAGGTGGAACTCTTTTCAAAGAGGACATTCACTTTGGGGAGATAAGGTCGCCGTGGTGATCCCGAGGAGGAACACCTGCTTCTATCACCCGCCTGGGAATATTATCTGCCGGGGCGTCCCAGTCATCTTCAGGGGGCAGCTTCCCAGGACAATCTCCATCTTTGTTAAACGGGAAGGTGGCAGTTTTAAAAAGGAGTTTTTTTTTCAGCTGAGCTACCATATTTCCCAGCTTCAGAAAGGAAGCATCGCCATCTTTCCATCAGTGACAAAGCTAAAGAAAACAATCTCCCCAAATTATTGATAGAGACATTAATGCCATTTATGAGCCCTGGTGGTGCAGTGGCTGAACTACTGTACTGTAACCAAAAGGTTGTGAGTTCAATCATGACCAGGAATCAAGGCTCACTCAGCTTTCCGTCCTTCCAGGGTCAGTAAAATGAGTACCCAGCATGTTGGGGGCAAATGCTAATTAACTTGTGAACCGCCCAGAGAGTGCACTAAGCATTATAGGGCGGTATAGAAGTGTGATTGTTTTGCTTTGCATTTATAAAACATTAATTTATTGCCCTATTTATTAAATCTTAAAATATAGCAAGACTTACAAAGAACAGATTGAAACTCAAAGGGCCAAAGCATAGAAAGTTTTATTTATTATCTCTTGCTCTTTCCACTTAAATTAAGATATATATTATTTTCATCATTCCTATTACAAGGTTTCCGCAAAAGTTGTTACTCAATAGTGAAACAGATCTGGGGCCCTGGGTAGTAAAGACAGTTCCAGTTCTCATAAATCCTATCAAGATACAAGTTGGAAGTTGTAGCCAAAGCATTCCAGGCAATGGGAGAGGCCAGTGCCATTTGTTAATTGGATATTATTGCATGTTGTACCACTACTGCCTCTGGAGACTCATATAAAACAAATGCAAATATAAAGTTGGTTCGTAAAAATAATCATTTACCTCATGAGGCTTGAGCTAAGAGCCCCAGCTTTCAGGTATAAGAGTACCGTAGTCTCCCTTGTTACATTCTGAACTGCCCATAACACACCAGATTGTTGGGTGTTCGCAGATCTCTGGCCTGCCTGAAGGTTAGAGATGCTTGGGATGGAGGGGTTGGGGAGGTGTGCCATGTGTGCTTTAAGGACCGTATGTGCAGAACCCTGCAGGATGCCTGCTGATGCTTATGAGCTGCATCAGCAAAGCCATCTCATGTGTGGTAGCCCTTAGAGAATCTGGAGGCACTCCAGAAGTTATTTACGTAGCTGGAATTATTCCAGTTTCAATCAAGCGCTGCATATGGCCACAAAAAAGAAGGGCAGCAATAACTGAGTGATCCAAAAGCAACAAGACAGAACGGGCACCTAGAGAAGCCACTCTCTACCTCTCTGTCCAACTGTCTCTCGTACACACACATTCATCTATGAGGGTCTAACCAATTCAAGCTGCTTTTAATGAATACTAGAGCTGTTGCCATCTGTTACCATTAAATCTGTATTAGCAAACTGGCAGCCAAGAGATGTGAGGCTTCGTCTTCTTCCATGATTCTCCACAACAAACTCTGGTTTTCATCAAACTGTGGTTTGTGTAGGACAATTTTCTCAGCCTTCCGCATTCTTCCTACACACAGGTTTATGTGCCCTATGAACTGGTGGAACATGTCTGCTTCAACACTTACACTCACAAAACCTGCAAATGTTGTACACCATTGTGCGCTGTACTGTATGACTACAGATGCAAAGAATTAGGTAAACATTATTTATGCATTTAAATCAACAGGCCATAACAAAAGGCATTAAAATCCAATCATGATTCTAAAAACAAGCCAAGAACAATACAATGCACAGAGTATAACATGCAGACTGAATAGTTATAAAATGTAAATTACAAGAACCAGTATAAAAATATCCAAATTATTTAAAGAAACACCTTCAGGTGGTAGCCTCTGACCCAATTTATTTACTGTTGGCACTGAAACAAATTTTGATCTGGTTCAATAATAATGAGAACCAATAAAATATCTGAAGTATTTGTTTGTTCAGTGCAGTGTTTCTTGGTTCCTCAGATATTTTTGGAATTCAGTTCCCAAAAGTCCTGGCCAGCACATGAGGAACTAAGACTGGGACACACTGGTTCAATGAATAGATAATATTCTGATTAGCAATCATATGTCTAATGCAGTAAACCCTTTAGAAAGTTTTTTTAAATCTAGTCATATAAGACATTGTTAACTGTAGATTTTACCTAGATGAATCTCCACATGGCCACACACTTGGAAAAGCCTAAGGATTTTGTCAAGAAACTAGGTGTCAGTATCACAGACACTTTTCTTCTCCTATTATTTATTTAAACTTTCTCAGGACAATAGCGAAACTTTTTTATGTTGGGGAAGGAAGAGGGAGAAGTAGGAATGAAAAACATCCATGCTGAGAGGAGAAGCTTCCAGGATTTTGCCTGGAGTGGTTGAGGGACAGCAAGGAAAAAGCCAAGTCGTGAGGGCTTGATGGAGATGGGTTTGCACTACTCTGCCAAAGTGAAAATTGCATCTGTGCCTGAATAGAAATGTCACCCACAGAGCAAGAATCAAGCTGAACAAACTGTTTACAGGCATAAGCCCTTCATCAGGATTTTAAAAATTGCTGGCAAGAAAATTCTGTCTATAGGAAAACCAACAGATTTGGGGGCTGATTTTGAAAACTTCTTAGACAGGCATGTCCAGCTCCAGAGCCAGATTTCATGTCAGAGAGAAAACTGGTGTCTGCTGTGCATGTTGCTGTCATTACAAAACTGCCCGAACAACTCCTTATGCACATGCCTGGATATGGCATGAGCAGAGCTCTCCAGAGGGATTTGGATGCTAGCTGCCAAGCGCAATAAAACCAGAACACAATAAACAGAGCAATCACCCACGAGCTATAATTTAGCTCTGTGCCTTCCCCTCGCTCTACATTGTCTGCAGATGTCTTTCTGCAATGAAACAGGTTGGGGAGAAAGAATTCAAAGTGATGGCCAAGGTCAATGCCCCAGTGAGGCCCATGTTGTCATTAAGAAGGACCATAAGCACTCTTGCTAAGTACGTTTAGTTCATGTACGCCTGGAACATCTCATTCTCTCTTCCCTCACCCTACTGCCCTCCCTTACATTGCTCTTCAAACTCTCAGGTACCCCTCTGCTGTGGAGTGGCTGACAGCATTACATTTGAACTGCAAAAATTGCCACCCAATCCACCCCATGAAGCAGAAGGCAACCATCTGCTGGTGAAAACGTGGGCCACTTTATTAATAACGTAACAATACAATATTAACATGACCCACAATGGAGCATCCTAGTGGGTAAATGGTATTTACTTATGGGTGTACCTACCCATATCCAGATTATTGATTATGACCTTGTACGGAGTGATGACGTCTCACTCCATACCTCTTAGATCACAATTTCCTTCAGGCCAAGAAGCGCCTGCTCCCTTGTAACTCAGGGTTCCTACCCATGACAGTAGACACCTCCAGGGCGCCTCTCTGACCTTCTGTTAGGGTGAGGAACCCCATTACGCATGGTCAATTAACATAGTTTTGATTACCATTTACCCCACTACTGCCCCGTTGGGTTTACATCGTAAGTATGGAGAGGGCGAAAAATATCATCACAAAGGTCAGTCAGTGATGATGAAAAAATTTCCTCTCAGTTCCGAAGGGACCACAAAATTGCTATACTTAAGAAAAGGGAGGGAAGGAGGGAGGGAGGGGATTTTGCCAGATTATGAAGAAGAAGGAGAAGGAGGAGAGAGAGGGTGAGGCAGGAAGGAGACATGCACTTATAGAGCATAGGTTCCTCCCCAAAACACCGAGGCCTTTGGGTGGATGCCGCCTTGTGGCGGATGGGTAGAAAAATGCGTGCACATGTTAATTCACATGATGTGGCCATTGCTGTTGAAAGATTTTGCAATGCTCTGAGACTTGTGGAAAACTTTGGGACTTTCCCCTCTTTTCTCTTCTCTTGATTATAAGAATTCACTGCTGCTAAATAAAGCCCCTGAGGCCAATTCATCTGACCCATGCCGCCATTGCCGCTCCCAGAAGCAGAACACACACACGCATGCTTTACTTCTGCTTCTGGTGGGAGGAACCATGTGACTGGCATGCTCAACCATGTGACCAGCCCCTGGCCCCAAAAGTTTGGGCACCCATGTTATAGAAGGTACTGGTACAGGAATTTGACAAAGTGACATTCATTTTTATTCTTATATTTTATAGCCTTTTCCAATGAAGGTGCTTACTGTTCCTCATGCGATGGAGCTAAATGTTATTTTTCTCCTTAGAATAGGTCTTGGGACACGATCTAATTTCAGGAAGGCTGCCAGATCCTCCACAGTACAGATATTAGGTAAGGAAAAATCCTGCAGGCTTAAAAGGCTTTCAGTCTTGAGGAGAGAAAGAAAAGGGAAACAGCAGGAGAATGTATGCTTCCGGTTATAATCCAGAGTAAATAGAAGATGTGTGTGTACTAAATCCCCAACCCAAATGAATAAGTTCCCTTTCCCCTTTAAAGATAACCCAGAAAAGCCAATGGAATCGGCTGAAAAGCTCTTAACTCATCTCTATTCAAACTTGAAATGGTAATAAAGTCATCCTGTAGCTTCCCTGAAGCTAGGGATAATTATCCTAACCTGGTTTCTCTCCATGCAGTAAAAAGAAAGCATGTTCTCACCCAACCTCATTGTCATAAGTCAGCAAGACTTTTGTTGCTGCTGCTGCTGATGATGATTTCTGCATTTGCAGGACTGATTTTGCAGTTTTTTGTAAAGTGAAATGAAAAACTAGGATAAATACCGGATGGGTTGTCTGTGTCTTTCTGAGTATGCAGGGTGACCTTTTGTGCTCCCTGTGTGCACATGTTCAGTTTCACAAAGGAAACAGACACCAGAAAAAGGTTGCATCAATTGTGCCAACAGTTGGGGGCATATTTTGGTAATAGGTGTGCCATGTAGAAAAACACAGAGGCACAAAGAGATTAGTCCTAGACTCACCTTCCTGCCTGATTGCACACAAAGGTTTTCACCACAGCTGCTAGCCTACTCAGATCCATGCCACCTACTTTAGTATGGCTCATCTTAGTTCTGCCACTGATTGTCATGCTGGACTCATGGCGACTCATAATGTTACTGCTGGACTCTGCTTGTAAGTTAACTCACTTATGTCCCTCCGGAGAGAATCAAGTTTTCATCCATGCAGTATTGAATGGTGTAGTAAGGTAAGACCAGTGGATAGTGATGCTCAGTGGGATCTGAGATGGCACCTAACCCATGGGGAAACAAGACTGATACCTCAGAATTAGCTTAATGGACATGAAGGGAAAAGAGAGAGGAGTATCTAGCTCATAGCAAATTGTTAGCTGTTTAATTTATTACATTTGTATGTTTATTTCCAGGTCAGGAGTGAGATTCATGTGGGGGGTTTTTCTGCCTTTTGTGCCAAGTGACTTAACTGGTTTTGAATATAATGTACTTAATATGGTTGAATGCTATTTCTTCCTTTGCCTCTGGTAGTGAAATATCTGAGCTCATCCCTGTGTTGAAGAAGGATAGACACAGATTTATGACCTGGCAAACCTAGTTGAACCTAAATTCTTGGAAGCAAAGGACATGGGAAACCAGTGGTGGGCTTCAGCCAGAACCGGGTCGCCAGAACCGGTAGCAGAAATTCTGGCTGCCCCCCCCCCCCAAGTTACCAATACAGGCCCCAGCCACATTTAGATACTCTCTAAAATGATTAATTCTAACCTGAAAGTGGAGAGAGAAGGAGAACCCTCCTTTTCTTTAACCTAGATGTTTCATGTGAACAGCCAGATCTGAAAAGATTGGTTACTACCTGTTGGAATTTTCCACAGTATTGAAAGAGCAACTGATAATGTTAAGTGAATGGGGGCTGCCCTCTTTTTCAGATTTTGCTCTCCATGTGCAAGGGATAGGACTGAAAGTTTGGAGCTAACAAGTTCCCTCTGTTCAGAGATTAGTATTAACTGATGTACTGGATTCCTGGACGCCTGAATACAACTTGTGTTACCAATCAGTCATCTCACAATCGTTTGAGGGTGCTCCGTGTCTCGTTATTAAGCAGGCCTTTGCTAGCTGTACCAGTGTTAGTGAGTGTGCAAGGACAATTCTATGAAAAGATATTCTCTTCTGCTACATAGACCAAATAAGGACATAAACATAGCAGTCAACAAGACTCTTTATTCTAAATCTCACACTTTGGGTCTCCTTCCATTAAATACAATCAGGGTAGTTTGTGGTTAGTTTTCTGATGAGAAGTGGGAAGAGCCATAAATCTTTATATTTCCCCTGGACATAAAAGGGACACATAAAAATGGGGAAGAGGGAGATAAGTTTTTCAAGTTAAATGATTTGGTCCCCTGGAAAAAATAACAGAAAATAATTGCTAAGACATAAGCCACTGGAAGGTGGGAGGTCAGCAGTTCAATTCCCGAATACTGCAGGACGAAATGAGCTCCTGTCTCTGTCCCAGCTCCTGCCAACCTAACAGTTCAAAAGCAAGAAATTGCAAGTAGATAAATAGGGGCCACTTTGGTGGGAAGGTAAACAGCTCTCCATGCTCTCCGGTGTCTAGTTATGCCTGCCACATGACCAAGGAAACGTCTGCAGAAGCAGACAGTGCTGGCTCTTCGGCTTTGAAACAGAGATGAGCACTGAACCCTAGAGTCAGATACAACTGGCATTAGAGCAAAGGAAACCTTTACCAATAACTCTGACCTTCCTTTATTATGATTCAATTAGTTAATGGGCTTTCCATCTCAAATATAAACATGTTGAAAAATCTACCATTGTTTCTATTAAGAAGTCATGTTAATAGTAACACTCCATAGTAATTAGCATGTGAATTTACACCATTTTTACTTCCATACCATACTTGTAGATATGGCATAGTCTACACCAGTGGTTCCCAACCCTTTTTTAGCTATGCCCCACCTAAGCATCTCTAAAATTCTGACCCCCCTTGACCTATAATTCTTATTATTCAAAAAGTTAACTCCTATTCACATGTAAGTAAGACAAGGGTGCATTTTGTCACCCTGCTTATTCAACTTATACACAGAGCACATAATACGCAATGCAGGGATGGAGGAATCACAAACTTGGATCAAAATTGCTGGGAGAAACATCAACAATTTGAGATATGCAGATGATACCACCCTAATGGCAGAAAGTGAGGAGGACTTAAAAAAGCTCCTGATTAGGTTGAAAGAAGAGAGTGCAAAAACTGGCTTGAGACTCAATATCAAGAAAACCAAGATCATGGCAACAGGCCCTCTCAGTCCCTGGAAAATAGATGGGGAAGAAGTAGAGGCAGTGACAGATTTTACTTTCTTAGGATGAAAGATCACTCCAGATGGTGACTGCAGCCATGAAATAAAAAGGCGACTGATTCTTGGGAGGCAAGCAATGAGAATCCTGGGGAACATAATAGTGAAAAGCAGAGACATCACATTGAAAACAAAAATTCCCGGTGGCAATGTATGGTTGCGAGAGTTGGACCATGAGGAAAGCTGAGCGCAGAAGAATAGACGCCTTTGAGATGTGGTGTTGGAGGAGAGTTTTGAGAGTCCCCTGGACAGCGAGGAGAACAAATAGGTCAATCTTAGAAGAAATCAACCCTGACTGCTCCTTAGAAGGTCAAATAGTGAAGATGAAGCTAAAGTACTTTGGACATCAAATGAGAAGAGAGGATTCACTTGAGAAAGCCTTGATGTTGGGAAGGGTGGAGGGCAAAAGAAGAAGGGGGCGGCCAAAAATGAGATGGCTAGATGGTATTGTGGACACAATGGGCACAAAGCTGAGCGAGTTGAAGAGGATGGTGGAGGACAGAAGTGTCTGGCGGACAGTGGTCCATGGGCTCGCAGAGGGTTGGAATCAACTGTGCAACTGAACAACAACAATTCACTTGTAGGAAGTCTAAAAGGCCATTAACATGGTCTAACTCATTCTTGAATTGTCCCACTTAAAAAAAATCTAATTGTCCCCATGTAGAGTGTGTGTCGCACATTGGGAACCATGGGTCTATATGATTATTAGAAAGTAGACATGTTGATATTGAAATATCTGATACAGTATTATGAAGCCTTGTCAGGGCACTGAATAGTTCATTGAGGAAACTGAACCAGATAATGATGACAAAGACATGAATAATTAAAGTAATATTGTAGTCCACACTTGTACTCAAAGTATAAAAAGCAGTGTACAATGTAATAAGTGAAATGCTGAAGACAATGGCTGAAATCCAGTAGTAAGTCACTACTAAGATAGGCCCATTGAATTAGTGGGGATTTGGAGAGTCAACTCTTCCACAGGCCCCTTGATTCAACTGACCTATTCTAGCTGTATTGTTAGTGGATATCAGTGCATGTAACATAACACAACACAGTGTGACATAATTTTATTATGGAGTGTAATATTAACAGTACAAATGCAACAAATAAGTTATGAACTACATCCTCCTCCCATACCATCATGGCCTTTCCAGTTTTGGGGGTACCACCTTTAAACAATGATGTTGCATTGCACTGAAACATATCTTTAAGATGTTCTCTTTCCTGCACTTTGCCTACTTGTTTCATTATGTGAGACCACAATAACGATATGCACTTTCTCTTTCTCATTGGGTGACTGAGATACTCTAGTTTTCTGAGTGTTTTATGCTTTCCTGGTCTTTATCCATTTCCTCCTGTATTTCTTTGCTGGATAGCATTTCAATCCAAGAAATTGTTACCACCCTGCAATAAAATGACATTTCAAAATGTCTTTAGTGATTCATTTTAATATAGTTCTAATATTGAAGGATGAAAGATATTGCTATACAATTGAAACTCACACCAATGAAACTAGTTCTTAGTCATTCAATAAATTCCTACCCCACACCCCGCACCCCAAAAAAAGGTCCTCATTTGACTGGGGAGTGGGTGCATCCCAGAATATATAAACTGGTGTGATGTGAACTGGAACTGACACCCTCTAAGGTCCTACAAGCTCCACCAAAACATTTTTAACATTCAACTGATGACTCAATCAATCTTTATTACAACCCAAGGTGAGTCACATGCAGCTTATTCAAACATCAAGAATACTGGCACGTCAAAAGATCTACACATCTTTGAGTTTTCATTACAAGATGACTATCTAAATTACTAGTTTGATTAATGGAGAGATTTTATCAGCTGCCTCCTTGTGGAGCATGCCTGTGCAGGGAAGGTTGCCACCTTTAAGAATTCTCATTAGTGCAATCCAGAACAAATGGACAGGTTTAAAAAGGGGCAGATTTATTTGGAAAATGTGTGAGGATTGAGATGAACTATAATTAATGGATAACCTTATAGTATGGGCATGGTAGTAAACTGCCTGTTTCAATCAGACCCTGGTAGTGTTAGCGAAGAGGATCATTGTTATCAAAACTGTTCACTACCTGTCTCTCAATGCAGTTAAACACTGGTGCTGATGATCAGAAAGCAACACCTTCTCCCTTTTCCCTCCATCCTCCTGCTTGAGAAAGTTTCAGGAAAAGCTGGCATGGAGAGTTTGAAATGTATCAGTTGTATCAGGAGTCATACTGCCAGAATCTGTGCTGCACAGAATTGAAACTGCTCTGATAAATGTAGGGACTGGTCAGATTTGGATCCCATCTCCTTCAGAGGAGTCCTCCCTTGATTCAGACGTCTCCTGTTTCTGCCCAGATTGACTCAATTGAGCTCAAGTGTTAGTTTGGTCACTTGCAAAGCATGCTGGCATTCTTACTCTGAAATACGTTGCTACAGAGGGTTTGCTGTTTTGGAGTCAGATCTAAAAAGGCAGCATCAGACAAACATGGATTCAGTTTCTTGTTATTTGTGATTGCTTGAAATGCATTTGTTCCATCTTCAAGAAGGCTATGTTGATTCAAATTGCTCAGCCATCTGAAATTGGCACTCATAAGTAAAGTTCTAGGATACTGACAGTAAAGATAACCCATTCCACGGCTTTTGATAAGAGTTGACTTTTAAAATACAGTAAACGAACCACTGCAGCAGTTGGTTTGACTAACCCTAATGAGAACCATTAAAAAATAAGTCAGTTTCTTACTTTGCCGTGAAAATCAGTAGTCCCAGTGCCAAGAACAGTGGTTAAAAACATCGTGGAGTACGAAAATAGAAAATAAAGAGATGCAGGACAAATATGAATATTTGATCAAACAAACAGAATGCTTGTTTGTTGCATTGGAAAATACTATAATGGCCACTCAATTTCCCAAAGTTCATTATCGTCACCTGCCATTCTAATTACATCATAACTTTTCCATACCATGTAAAATTCCGTGACACCCTTCCTAATGGAGAATTTCAAGCTCTTCACTCTATTCACCACAAAATCTGTGCCAGTAACTCATTTCTCCAAGGAAAATTTATCTGTATGTATCAGTTTGACTTTTGAGAAATTCTATAAGAATGTTTCATTAACATAGAAAAGAAATTCACTGGGTTTGCATTTCCTAATTAAAAATCTGTTTTATGCCTCTTTAGATGAGCAGTATAAAAAACAGCATCCTGTCTCAGAAGCTCTTACATTTTCAAACTTTGAGATGTATTGGGCAAAGGAAAAAAATATAGACCACCGAAATCTATACATACTACTGAAAAATGGCCATGACTAAAAATATGTGTATTTGAACAAGATTTTAGTCAATAGGAAATGTTCATAAACTTTTTATGTTAGTAGAATTAATCTTGTTATATGACTTCAAGTCGGAACTGGCTTATAGCTACCTTAACTGGGCTTTTCATGGTAACTGAGATATTTAAGGAGTACTTTTACCAGTTCCACTCTCCCAGTGAGTTTCCATGATTGAGTGGGGATTCAAACCCAGGCCACATGACTCCTAGTTCCATACTCATTCCACTACACCACACTGCATGTTCCCAGAAAAATAAACAGACAAGTAAAAATGCATATAAAACTGCATAATTTGATTATGGTGGTAGAACTGCACACACAATATGCATATGTGCCCATTTAGGAACAACAACAAAAAGGAACCTGATACAAAACATTACCTGGGACGGGAAAAGAAGAGGTCAGAACCATGGAATAGCTGATCAACATCTGCATATGACTTGACTGGCCATCAGTTCAAGAAGCCCTTTTCTGAAAAACATCCATGGAGACATGCTTTCAAGGAGTTCTAGTTCAAATACTCCCACTACTGCCAGTACTGAAAAATCAGGTGTGTTAACTTAGAGCCCACAAAACCTAGCTTTCTCCATGGACTCTGGCCATTAGCATAAAAACAAGGGAGAAGTTGCTAGAGTGCATTCCTTTGCTAATATGCTCGTGGCATACTTTTCAGTACCAAAAGGCCAAAAAGAAAGGATGATAATGAAAGCTGCCTGTTCCCTCTGTTTGACCTTTTTGGCCTAAAAAAATAGCAGAGTAATTAGATCAAAAAAACTAAGCAGGCAATGTTTGGATAATTTGCAAGAGTATCAGATGAACATGTTGTAGTGTTTTAAGAACTCCTTAAAAGGTCTCACGTCATTTCTTATCAAACAGTGTAAAATATTTGCAGTGAAACTCTAAACGTGGTGGGAGGAAGAACTGCATGCGTGCTAAGACCAGGCAAGCCTTGTTCGGCCAGTCCAGGAATTGGCTAATCCTCTCCTTTGCAGGACGGGGGTGTATTAGGGAAGGGGGGAGGTGGCCAGAATGTTATGGAAGCAAAGGAAGATCTCCAGAATCAGTCAACTTTTTCCCCACACAGAGTTCACCCTCCCCACATTGGAGGAACAATTAAGGAGAGGAAAAATACATAAATCTTTGGAAAATTGAGCGTATGGAACCAGTCACCTTTGGACCACACTCTGTCTCTAAAGTTCAAAGAGCTTTTAAGCATGCTTGGACCAAACCTCACTACATGAGGGAGAATGTGAACTGAGGGCTCTCAGCCTAATCTCCACATTCTTTCTACCACATCACACTGGTTCTGAGAACTAAGCCAGAACCAAGCCTGGACTCTAGGATGCTAAGGGGCAGCCTCCTAATAATTCAACCACAAAGCTGGAGGCAAGAAAGCATACAACATTTTTAATATCACACACCACAGATATTTGGGATCCTATAATGCCACGGCCTCTCAAATTAAGGTTCAGAAATTCTCATCTAGCCTTTTGAACAAATGCATACCCTGGACTTGTATGGAATGTTGTCTCATATATTTTTGGCAAGAAACTCCATACAACATTCAACGTGTCCAGGAAAAATAATGTTAGTAGCTGTTATTCTTTGCATGGGTGTGTGTTACCATCCACTTGCAAGCACACAAGAGGAAAAAAAATCTATACTTTTCCCCCTAACAGAATTGCCTGGCTACTGGACAACAAATAGAATAAAAATCAGGAGTCACAAATCATATTTGCTGTTGACATGTACGCATAAACGTGGCCAAAAGAGACTTTTGATATAAAGAGACACATTGGCTGCACATAACATCCCAGATATGAGGAAATTGTTGTAATCAGTGTTTGCCTCAGACATTTGTACACATATAAAAAGTCAGAATGATTCTTGCTCTGAAGATTGGTCTCAATTTTGTTTCTCAGACAACCTACAAGACTTGGTGCCTGGAACTGTAAAATGTTACTGCAATAGGAAGCAGCTGTCTGAAGTTACTGTGTTGTACGGTTCCAGGACAAGTCCTTCCTGCTCGAGTGAAAACTCATTTGGGTATTAAAGGAAGGAGAGGCTCCAGAATATAAGCCTCATCAGCATCAAGATTTTGACTAGAGATGAGCTGTTTGTGTCCAAAGGAACTGTAGGGGCGGGTAAAGATTGATTTATTTCTGTGGTCATTTAAAAAGACCATTACCTAAACAGTCTGGTGACAAGACAAAGGAAGTTTAGTGAAGAAAGCCTAGGGCATCAGTACACAACATTGTTGTGTTTCCTTCATGTCCCTTGTTTTATGTAACCTTTTGGTATCCTCCTTCCATTCTTTGTGACTGCTTATGATGCTGGACGTGTAAAGCATTTCTAGCATTCTCTGAGAGGGTCATTGGATTGGATTCAGAAGATCAAAGGGTAGGTTACATTCTTCTAATATTATTTTGTTAACACCTGAAGAAGATGCCAACAGAACAAAGGTGAATTCATGTTTAAGGAAAAGTAGCCTAAAATTAGAAACCCTCTATCCAGATATTCACATGAAGAGAGAACAACACACACGCATACACACACACACACACACACACACACACACACACACACACACACACACACACACACACACACACACACACACACACACACACACACACACACACACACACACACACACACACACACACACACACACACACACCGACCGTCATTTTCAGCAGGAGAACAGCCTGTCGGGAGGGGTGATGCTTTAATAGAAAAAACAACAGCCCATCAGGAAACTGCCCATGGAGATAAGAGAGGGACAGATTTAAAAGGATTGTGTTTCAATAGATTAAGGGATGTGGTGAAAGCTATAAAGCAAGGGTCAAAAACCTGGTGAGAAATGTCACTTGGGCAAAGAGGTAATTCTGAGTTTCCATTTTGATCATTTTAAAAATGCCTGTTGAAGTGGAAGTTAGAGTGCCACAATAACCCATTGCAGAAAGATGCCACACTGCGGACATTTGCCCTCAGTAACTAGAGAAGGAGGCATCCCTCCGTCATGTGACAAGAGCCACAAAATATTTATTGTAAACCTGTTCAGAAGAAGTCTTTTAATTTTTCTCTAGCGTTGGCAGTAAAGAACTGATAAGGCTGGTGTGTGTGTGTGTGTGTGTGTGTGTGTGTGTGTGTGTGTGTGTGTGTGTGTGTGTGTGTGTGTGTGTGTGTGTGTGTGTGTGTGTGTGTGTGTGTGTGTGTGTGTGTGTGTGTGTGTGTGTGTGTGTGTCCGTCCGTCCGTCCGTCCGTCCTTCCCTCAGATTTGGAGCTCAAACACTTGTAAGGCAGGCCTTGTGAACTTACTGGTATGAAGCAACTTCTATTGATGGTGTCGGGACCCATTTCTCAGGGCCCTGTGCAATGTTGTCCCTAAATTGGGGGGGGGGGGGAATCCAGTGCAGGGCATGCTGCTTCCCACTGGCAGTGTCCAAAGCCCTAAGGACAAGGCAGTCAAATCTCAGTGCAGACCACCATATTTAGTGGATGTGACCATGATGGCTGCCCCGTCCTCTATTGCCCTTGGAAGTGTTAAGCTAAAGGCAGGCCACCATGCAGCCCAGTGGAAAGCAAGGCAACATCTCTGGTGACACAATGTGGAAGTTTTGTTTTTTTCTTTCTTTATCCAAGTTCCAGGGGTTACATTGGAAGTGGATGAACATAGGCTACACATCTGCTGGGCTTTAGATCATCACTTCCAAGGAGGATCAACAGAAGACAGGGCAATTGCTATCTCTAATCGTTCTACATATGACACAGGCTGGAGAGTTTTGTTTTGTTCTTCCAGATGCCAAAAAATGACTAGTTACAGTTCTGTTTATTATACCTGAGAGCAGGGAGTGTGTCAAGAAGACTTGGCTTTGCATTTGGACTGGATGTGGCTTCTCAACAATCAAAAGCATAAGACCTAAATTCCAGTTTTTAACTCCAGGCTTGGACATTCTAATTCCAATCTTGCTTATTTTTGATACCTATTTCTTTGTCTATGTGAGCATGGTACATTGTCAGATCAAGCCAAAACTTCTGCCCCTGCTCACACATATTGCCATATCCCATTGGCAACATGCTGTACAGGGTAGGAAAAGTCAACCCACACCCCAGTACACCCCCCAGCTTCCACAATCCCCAAATATCTGTTACTTTGTTTGGAACTTATGAGAGTCATAGCCCCAAACATTTGGAGATCACTTGGCGACTTGGAGAAATCAAAGACATCCATTGTGACACATGGTTGGTTGGCATTCATGAAACAGGACAAAGATTCTTAAATTTGAACACTAAAACAATATTTGACTAAAGCTCCCAATCTGTACCACATTGAAAGTAAGTAAGCAAGTAAGTAGCAAGATGCTGTAGTTAAACTTGCACTGTTTGCTATCTCAAAGTGCTTACATTTTGCCTTATGGGTGGCCGTACAGAAAAAAATGACTACTGTATTACCACTTTGATTCCTAATCCCTGGGAAGAGTTTTTATGATGTGAAGATGCTTTGCTTTTGCAAAGAGAGAGAATGTCAAGAGTTAGAGTAAGATTTGGCTGCCCATTCCTTGAGATGATGGCCTGTACTTGTGTGATTTATTGGGCTTCAGTTACCAAATCTGGTTTTCTTCAGAAGACATTGAAAATATTAAAAACCATTATTTCTGAAAATATGCTCCCAAAATACATACATTTGGATTCATTTAAAGGCTATCACATTAAAATAACATTCATATCCTTTCAATCAATCATAATTGCTAGTTTAGAAAGGAAGCTGTAGGCTCAAACTTGGCATGTGTACATTATAAACATATTGCAGCATTCTTTAATTAGGCAAATACTTCAGTGCACCACTAAAATATGTGGATCATAGTTGCAAGAGCCAGATCTAGATCACTCAACCTCATTTGTAATGTTTTAGTGTCTCGACCAAATGCTAAGATCATTTAATTGGATCATCTGTGACCCTCAGTGATTCTACTAATAGCTCTACAACACAGAGCAACGTGGTAAGATTCCGCCGCACATTACTCCATAGGCCTCTTGAGATAACCTCTGTCTGGCTACTTTGTTTTCTCATTTTACCAACACAAAGTCATCGTATACGTGTTCTGCTTGATGTTCAGTTCTTGCACCAGCATTATATGTTTCAAGATTATTTTCCCAGCCCCACCCCTCAAAAGAACATAATCAAATCTGCAAGCAAACTGTTCAACTTGTGTTTTCTTCCCATTTTAAAAGACTTTCACTTCCACCCAAACCATTATCTTCTTTTTCTGCCTCTGTCTCAGGCACTGGATTCTAAGCATGGGCCTGAAATTATGGAGTGACACATAAAAATGTTGCGTCATGTGTCAACTTCTAATGCAGCCAGTTTCCGTAAACAAGGGTGAGAGGGAGACAATGGCCAAGCCAGCTCAAACACCAAAGAGTCAGAGGCAAGTTTTAGTGATGAAGCCACAAATCATTTATTTTGCTTTCTCTACTCTAGGATTGGGAGGATCTTCATTTGTCAAATTCTCAGCAAATCCTGGATGTACTTGGTCTTCCATAGCAGGACGATGTCAACCTTATCTGTGTCTGGGAGAGCCTTGTCAGCTAAGACCTCAAGACTTACCTGGTCTTGTCTTCCCCTGCTGGATCAGGTTGGCCTTGACTTCATCCTCTGAAAAGGACTCAACCATATGTGGGATAACATTATGTCAATGTGATCAAGGAACTGCAAAGGTTGTGGAACGAAGAAATAAAATTTGTTCTTTAGTCACACCATTGAGTCTGACACTTTGTGACCCTATGGGCCACCGCATTACATGCTCCTTTGTCCTCTGCCATCCTCCACAGCCCGGGAAGATCTATACCCATCACATCAACAATTCCATCCATCTATCTCATCCTCTGCTGCCCCTTTCTCCTTTTGCCTTCGATCTTTCCCAGCATTGAGGCCTTCTCCAGTGAGTCCTCTCTTCTCATTTGGTGGCCAAAGTGCTTGAGCTTCATCTTCAGTATTTGTCCTTCCAATGAGCAGTCAGGGTTGATTTCCTTTAGGATTGACTGGTTTGATCTCCTTGCAGTCCAGGAGACTCTCGGGAGTCTCCTCCAGCACCTCATTTCAAAGGTGTCTATTCTTTGCACTCAGCCTTTCTTATGGTCCAGCTCTCACAGCCATACATTACTACTGGGAAGACCATTGTTTTAACAATGGAGACTTTTGTTGGCAGGGTAATGTCTCTACTTTTTATTACGCTGCCTAGGTTTCTCATAGCTTGCCTCCCAAGAAGTAAACGTCTTTTTATTTCATGGCTGCAGTCATCTTCTGCAGTGATCTTAGACCCAAGAAGGTAAAGTCTGTCACGGCTTCCATTTCCTCCCCTTCTATTTGCCAGGGAGTGATGTGGCCAGATGCCATGATCTTGGTTTCTTTGATGTTGAGTTTCAGGCCAACTTTTGCACTCTCTTCTTTTGCCCTTCTCAAGAGGCTCTTTAGATTTCCTTCACTTTCTGCCAGTAGGGTAATATCATCTGTGTGTCTCAAGTTGTTGATGTTTCTCCCAGCAGTCTTAATTCCCATTTTTGCTTCATCCAGACCTGCAATAACAGAACGCTATAAAAATGCAAAAGATTACAGCTAAAGATTTAGCAGGAGGCACATTTGCTTAGTGGTTAAGACACTGAACTTGATGACTGGAAGATCAGAAGGTCATGAGTTCAAGTCCTGAGTGCTGCACGATGGAGCAAGCGTCCACCATCTGTTTGAGCTCTTGCCAACCTAGCAGTTTGTAAGCAAGAAATTGTAAGTAGATAAATAGGTACCACTTTGACAGGAAAGGGAACAGCATCCCATGCGCTTTGGCCTCTAGTCATGCCTGCCACCTGATAAGGGAAATGTATGAAGACGCAGGCAGCTCTGGCTCTTTGGCTGTAAACAGAGATGAGCACTGAAGCCTAGAGTCGAACCCAATTGACTCCTGATGTAGGGAGACCCTTAACTAAAGATTTAACAATAATCAGATCTTTTGCCTCTGAAGGTTCTGGCCTCTTAAACCATTCCTTCGTTGAATGGTACAGATCACATCCAACTTATTGTGTGTGAAATTCTACTTGGTAATTCAAAAATGGTTGTATACTAAGGTCTATGATGTCATTTCTGAATTCCTCTGCAATTACTTCGTACACTTGCTGGACTGCTGGTCATTTTCAGAATGCTTTGAACTTCCCAAAGGATTGTTTACTTAGTTTTATCAGAAACAATTTTTTTCTTTCTCCTTTGCCTTGAATTAAGAATCAAATAATGTTTCTGTGCATATCTTGTTTTTTTTTATCTGATTTGTCACAGAATGTGTACTAAGGCATATTACCTTAGTAATGGTCATGTGGCAGGCATGACTAGACACTGGAGTGCACGGAACACTGTTTACCTTCCCACCCAAGTGGTCCCTATTTATCTACTTGCAATTTCTTGCTTTCAAAGTGCTAGGTTGGCAGGAGCTGGGACAAAGACAGGAGCAAATTCCGTCCTGCAGTACTCGGGAATCGAACTGCTGACCTTCTGCCTTCCAGTCAGGGTCTTAGCCACTTGAGCCACTGCAGTCCAGATCCACTGCTCATAGGATTACTTTTGTTCCATTGGATGTCTGTTACAGAAAGAACTGGGGGGGGGGGAGGTCACAACCTCTTTAAACACCAAAACAATTTGCCTTTATGAAGAAAATACACAATTCCAAACAAATACAACACAACCAGTTTTTAGTCCCCAATGCTTATTTGTTTACACAAGAGCAAAGACATAAGCCCTTTTGCTAAATATCTTTCCTTTCTTTCTTAAAATCCTTTTGTTGTTTTTTTCATGTATATTTTGCCTAGCTATCAATGAGATTACATTAGCATACACTGCTCCCTCTCTCAGCACTTTATTGTCACAACAATCTGACAAGGTATGTTAGAGAGAGAGAGATTGGCCCCAAGCCCAGTGGTGGGCAGCCAAAGTTTTTGCTATCACACTGTGGGCGGAGCCAACATTGTGGGTGGAGCCAACATTGTGGGCGGAGCCAACATCATGATGTCATGGCCGGAGCCAACATCATGATGTCATGAGCGTAGCCAACATCATGATGTCCTGGGCGGAGCCACCATCATGATGTCATGGGTGGAGCCAATGATGTAGGCGGAGCCAATGTAAAAAACCCATAAAAATAAGTACGCATAAAAAGACAAATTAAATATACATAAAACACATAAAATACACATTAAAAATAAATACACATTAAATAGACATAAAACACATAAAATACAAATTAAATACACATAAAATACAAATTAAATACACATAAAATACATAAAAATACACATTAAAAATACACATTAAAAATAAATACACATTAAATATACATTAAAATACACACCAACACCCCACATCCAAAGGTGAATCACTTACCCTGGGGAGCTTCAGGCTATAGGGAGCTTCAGGCTAGCAACCTCTCTTCCTCCTCCCTGCTTGGGAGGACAGCAAGGAGGCTGCGCATGTGCACCAAGTACTGTAGGCGTGCATGCACACCAAGCACTTGGCACACATGTGCAGTGGGGGAACCGGCAAAAAGGTAAGCCCTCAAGGTGGTTCCCCCCAAATGCCGCTACCGGTTCTCCAGGAAATTAGGGAAAGTTACTACTGGTTATGGCAAACTGGTGTGAACCTGTTGCTGCCCATCACTGCCCAAACCCATTATGTATCACTCCTTATGGAATGGTGTATGAGGCCAGGTCCTTCAGAGGCCCATTATCTGTTACAAAATATTGAGATGATGAGGCAGCACAAGATCTGGTAATAACTAGACAAGTCCACTGAAGATATGTAAAATTGTGTAATATAAATGGATCTTGGCCTTTTAGGGGAAAGGTGGAGCTTTTCACACAGTGATGGTACTTAGCCTCACTTAATACCAAAGTGAAAATATCTATTTAATAAACAAGTGAATACAGTATCTGGTAACCATATGTGTTTTTATTGACATATACCTATTGACATACAGTGATCTTTGGCACAATGAAAGACAATTGCAAGCTGTGAAAGACATGATATGAGGAATTATTTTCCACAAAAGTACTAGGCTGTGTGTGTGTGTGTGTGTGTGTGGGGGGGTAAATGGCACATAACCATTAGCTCTTTTAAAAATAATAATAATAATAATAATATGAGTTGGCATGTTTTGATTTAATGTCTGGCATGAAACAGCCAAATGTGACATACTGCAATTTTGCACAAGGGTTATTTGTATTGGCTCTCTTCACTTTGGGTGCCCCAATAGAAGAGTCTTAACAGAGTCTTACTGTTATAACCATGCAATAGGTACATTACGAATGTCTAGCTCAAGAGCCACAAGAAGCCCATTGTGCAAAACTGTTTCATAGTGTTGTATTTTAACCAAGGCAAGGAGAAGCACCCTGTTAAATTCAAATGGTTTCCACATGGACACCAATTAGCAGAACCACAGGCAATTATGACTTCATGAGTTCTCCGGCAGATACTGTTTCTCTATTAATCTGTAGAGTGTTTCATTTCTCTCAGCAGCAAAGTCAAACTATGGAGTTACTTAATAGTCACAGGAAGAGAAAAAGAGGTATTACTGAATTTCTAAACATTTAAATAACCTCTGTAATGGGTCACTTACCAGTTTACCATTTGCATATCAGACTTCTACAATATGCTTTTTAAAAACTGAGTGAAGATCTTTTTTCCCCCCTCAGCTTTAACTGGCCCTGTGTGTTTGTCTCCATAACTGAGTAAAGAAAATGGGGGTAAGACACGCAGCAGGGACCCATGGGAGCTGTAAATTCAGCTTCATATGGCGCATGATCTGTCTTGGGCAAAACCAGGAAAACACAGTGGGGGAAATGGCTGGAACTCATTCCACAATAACAACCATCCTCTGGACCACAAGGGATGCTGTTACAATCAAAATGTTGAGTGAAATGAAATTAAAAATGGATTTAGGGAGTTTCTCTGATAAAATACCTGGTGAATTTTGAAGGGAGCTGAATTTAATTTTGAGAAACTTCCTGAAGACTTTTCATGTATCATCACAGCATTGAGACCACATTGGTCACACAGCAAGATTACATTCTCCTGGAAGCTGACAGGGGAGTTTCATCTCTCCTGGTGTTCCTGGACCTCTCAGCAGCTTTTGATACTGTCGGCCAGGGTACCTTTCTGGGACGCTTATCAAGGCTTGGAAATCAGGGCATTATACTACAGTGGCCCCATTCCTTTCTTGGTGAGCGGACTTGGAGAATTCAACTCAGGTAGTTTGTCTCAGCCCCATGGACCCTCCACAGGAGTCAGTCTTCTCCCCATTGCTGTTTAATATCATCTCCTCATAGTTGTTTGAAGCCACTGGGAGAGGTCATTAGCAGATTCAGAGTTTGGTGTCGCCGATATGTGGGCGACACCCAACTCTATCTCCTTTTCATCATCTGCAGCTGATGCTGTCTAATATCTTGACAAGTGTAGAACTCGATAATGGAATGAACAAAAGCTAACAGACTGAAAATGAACCATGACAAGATGGAGATTTTTGGTGTTTGAGGGCCACCTGCCCAACTAGGAGGCCTGGTCCCTACCCTGGGTGGAACTACTCTTGCCCCTAGGAACCAGGTTATCAACCTGGGGGTCATTATGGACCCATTACTCTCCTTTGAACAACAAATAGTGGCAGTGTCCAAAGCTGCTTTTCCCCAGCTATGGAAAATTGTGCAGTTATACTCCTACTTGAACAGGCGCTCTCTCAGAACCCTGACCCTGTGCTGATCCACCTGAGTGGACACAGTTGCCACATGGTGGTGCTACACAGAGAGTCTCTTCGAGGAGAGTCCAGTTATCAAAGCCCCAAAAGGCAAGTTGAGGTCTGTTTACTGGTAGTATGAGCAAGCATCTAATCCAAAGGGTCTCCAGAGGCACCATCAGGGTTGGCAGAGAAGTCAGGGTCACGGCAGGCAAGTCAGAGTCTAGGCAGGCAGTCTGGAGTTGAGCAGGGTGTCGGTCTTCGCATCAGAGTTGTACCAATGCTGGCAAGCTGCAACAAGCTTGCTTATAAGTCTCCCAGCTAATTGGTATCAGCTGGGATCCTTCTTTGGTACTTCGCTCTAGTCTGCCTGTGTCTCAGGTGTAGCTCCTTTCTGGACCGCTCCCTGACTGAGGACTGATCACTGTCAGAGCCAGAGCCCCGATCTGACAGGTCAGCTGCCGGGAGAAACAGACTTGGGCCAGGAGCAGGATGAGATCCCTGGCTCAGGACATCCTCATGCTTGGGTGCAGTCAGAACTGGGCTGGGCATAGAGAATGCCCCCCCCCCCGATCCATGCCATCCTCAGAGTCCGATGAGGACTGGATCGCAACAGGCCCACTGATTGGTAATCTTGTGGATTGGCTAATGTAATGCCCTCTACATGGGGATGCACTTGTGTCTGAAAAGATTACAATGGGTCCAGGCATAAATAAATTTGATCATATTTCCCCAGCCTTGGCAGACCTGCACTGGTTACCTGTTCCCTACTGCTTCAGATACCAAGTGTTAGTGTTACCGTATAAGGCCTTATACGGTTTTGGCTCTTGTTACCTGTTGGAGCATCTCTCCCTCAGAGCAACTCCCTGCATCACCTGCTGATCACAATCTACACAGCCCCAGGTGCCAACCCTGAGGATGGCTGGAAAGTCTGTAACTAGAAACAGGGCCTTCTGGGTGGTGGCACTTTGGAACAGACCACCGGTGGAACCGTGGGAGGCCCCATCCTTCGATACCTTTAAAAAACAACTTAACCTTCCTATTCGGGGAAGCCTTTAAGAATATTTTACACCCTTAACAATAAATTGGTGGGAAGAACTGACCATGTGCCCACAAATGCCAGGTAATATATTTCCCACTCTGGGAATACAAAAGGTAAAATAACATAATAAAGGTAAAGGTTTCCCTTGCTCGAAAGTGAGTCCTATCCGACTTTAGGGGTCAGTGCTCATCTCTGTTTCAAAGCTGAAGAGTCAGCTGTCTGCTTCTGCATGGTCATGTGGCAGGCATGACTAGACACCAGAGCACACGGAACGCTGTTACCTTCCCACCGAAGTGGTCCCTATTTATCTACTTGCAATTTCTTGCAATAAATAAATAATAAAATAAATAACAAAATAAGTACATAAGAAAATAAAATAAAATACCTGGCATTGTCCACATTTTCTACTAAGGGGGAAAAAACTTTAATAATAATGAAAAGTACATTTCATATGAATGACTAATCACTTCAGTAAAAGCATTTTAAGCCATTATACAGGAAAACAAAGTTAACAGCCAAAAGCAACCCTGAGATTGTGTAAAACATAGGCCAGTCCCCTGCCAACATATTCTATTTGAGCCTGTTGTTAGTGAGACGAGATTTCACTCATGGATCTCCTCCCCATAGGGTATTGGTGTATTGCTCAAAATCCCCCAGAAACAAAAACGAGACATATTCTAAGAGAAGATATATTCCACCAAGAGCTGGTCCCACCCAAAAAGGAGAAAAGGGTTTAATTTAATTATAATTTAATTTTCATATTTCTATGCCGCCCTACTCGCAAGAGCGACTCAGGGCGGCTTACAGAATTTAACAAAATACAGTGTAGCAAAATATCAGTACAGTATAACAAAATACAATATCAAAAAATATAATTAAACACAAATTCAAACAAAAGACGTACTGTCCTTGACGGAGCCCAAGGCTCAACGTCTGTGATGGGGCCCAGAGCTCAATGTCTGCGATGGGGCCTGGGGCTCGACATCCACGACGGGGCCTGGGGCTCGACGTTTGTGATGGACCCTGGGGCTCAACATCTGTGACAGAGCCCAGGCTCAACATCCGCGATGGAGTCCTAGGCTCAACGTCTGTGACGGGTCCTGGGCTCGACGTCCACAACGGAGACCAGGCTCAATGTCTGCGATGGGGCCGAGGGCTCAATGCCTGTGACGGAGCCCGGGGCTCAATGTCCTCCTCAGCCAGGCTGGCCAGAGGGCATGCAATTTATTTATTTATTTATTTATATTTCACACTTGCTAACCCGCCCCAATCGGGCAAGCCCGACTCTGGGCGGCTTACAACCCAAGTTAAAACACATCAATAAAAAATTTAAAAATTCATAGACTAAAACAGTATCTGGGGGTGTCGTCAGAAGGGTAAAATCCTTAGACTAACCACCCCACATGGGATCCCACATCCCTGGAACCCCACACATGTCCTGCCAGCCAGGTCTTTAAGCTCTTCCGGAAGGACAGGAGCTCTGTCTGCATGCGCAGCTCAGTTGGGAGGAGGTTCCAGAGGGCCGGGGCGAACACGGAGAAGGCCCTCTTCCTGGTGCTAGCGAGGTGAGCCTCCCTAGCCGATGGTACAACGAGAGAGCCCCTCCGATCCGCCCTGGTGGGACGGACAGATGTTCTTAGGGTGACGCGGTCTCTTAGGTATCCTGGCCCACTACCATATAGGGCTTTAAAGGTAATGACCAGCACCTTGAATTGCACCCGGAGACAAACTGGCAACCAATGCAGCTCCCTAAGCAGTGGAGAGGCCCGAGCATAACGCCCGCGCCCCATCACTACCCGGGCTGCCGCATTTTGGACCAGCTGCAGTCTCCGAATGGTCACCAAGGGCAGCCCCATGTAGAGCGCATTACAGTAGTCAAGTCTGGAGGTGACCAAAGCGTGCGTGACCATAAGCAAGGCGTCCCGGTCGAGGAGCGGGCGTAACTGGCGTATTACACGAAGTTGTGCAAAAGCCCTCCTGGCCACGGCTGCCACCTGCTCATTGAACAGTAGCCGTGAGTCCAGGAGGACCCCCAGATTACGCACCGGGTCTGTTTGGGGCAAAACTGCCTCATCCAGAACCAAAGCTGGTAACTCCCGTGTCAACGCGGGGCCCCTTACCCATAGCCACTCAGTCTTACCGGGATTCAGCTGTAGCCCGTTTTCCCCCATCCAGACCTCAACAGCCTCCAGGCACCTGGAAAGGACTTCCACTGCACCGCTTGGGTCCCCACGGGCTGAGATGTACAACTGGGTATCATCAGCATACTGATGATACCGTACCCCGTGGGAACAGATGATCTCACCCAGCAGCTTCATGTAGATGTTAAATAGGAGAGGAGAAAGTACCGAGCCCTGAGGCACCCCATACTGCAGGGGCCTAGGGCTGGACTCCTCCTTCTCCAGGCACACCGACTGGGTCCTGTCCCTCAGGAATGAGGAAAACCAGGACAACACTGTGCCCTGGATCCCCAAACCCCGGAGCCTTCCCAGAAGGATGCCATGATCGACAGTGTCAAAAGCCGCTGAGAGATCGAGGAGAGCAAGGACAGACGGCTCCCCTCCATCCCGCTCTCTCCAGAGATCATCCACCAAAGCGACGAGTGCAGTTTCAGTACCATATCCGGGCCTGAATCCTGACTGAAACGGGTCCAGATAATCCGCTTCATCCAGGACATCCTGTAACTGCTGCGCCACAGCTTTTTCCAGGACCTTACCTAAAAAAGGTAGGTTAGACACTGGACGGTAGTTGGAAATTACCATAGGGTCGAGGGAAGGTTTTTTCAAGAGGGGGAGCACTAAAGCATGTTTAAATGGTGCTGGAAAATGCCCCTCTTTTAATGAAGCATTAATAATCGCCTCGACCCAGCCACCTGCCACAATCTTGGTAGCTTTAATTAACCAGGCAGGGCATGGGTCCAGTGCACAGGTCGTGGCGCGGACAGATACAAGAAGCCTGTCCACTTCCTCAGGGCCAACTGGCTCGAACTGATCCCAGATAACATGGCTAGACTGTGCCTTGGTCAACCCCAGTTCAGTACCTTCCACGCCGGGATTAAACTTCGAGCGGATCTGAGCGACTTTCCCTGCTAGATAATCAGCAAAAACATCAGCAGACCCCTGCCAACCAGGGCTCAGCCCCTCCTTGCCAAGGAGGGACCTGGTCACCCGGAACAGGGCCACTGGGCGATTATCTGCGGAGGCAATGAGGGCGGTGAAATATTGACGTTTCACCGACCCCATCGCCACTAGGTAGTCTTTAATAGCAGCTCTAACCAGTGTTCGATCGGACTCGCTCCGGGTCTTCACCCAGCGGCGCTCTCGGCGTCTCTTAGCTCGTTTCAGCTCCCTTAGCTCTTCTGTAAACCAAGGGGCAGATCGACCCCCACGAGCGTGGAGAGGCCGTAGTGGCACGATTACATCCAAAGCTGCGGTCGCTCTCCTATTCCAGGAATCGACAAGGGCTTCGGATGAACCACTTCGCAGGTCAAGAGGACAACACCCCAGTTCCCGTTGGAATCCTTCTGGATCCATTAGTCGCCGGGGGCGGGCCCATTTAATCGGCCCTGCCTCCCTACGGTGAAGTCTCGCCCCCAGGAAGTCCAGAGTCACCAGATAGTGATCTGACCATGGCACAGGAGTGATGTCTAAATTCTGTATTTTCAGATCACTCTGCAATGCCAGCAGCAACAGCGGTGCAGTTCTTAAACCCACTGGGCTGCTCAGCTGTTGGTCTTTGTTGTCCTCAGCCCGACTAGCCAGGAGGCATGCCTGGCAACGGTGGCAATTGCGGTGCAATCCTTAAACCTGCCAGGCCGTTCAGTCGTTGGTCCTTGCCTCTTCAGCCTGACTGGCCAGGAGGTCAGCCCGGTAGCCTTTATCCTCCCGGCTAGTCTTCAAGCCTCCTATGGCCATGGGAGGCTCCTTTATCCTGCCAGCCGGTGGCAGGGCTGGAAGGGCGTGGGGTGCATCGTCGTCATCTTTGACTCTCCTGTGGCCACGGGAGACTCCTTTATCCTCCTGACCCGTGGCAGAGCTGGAAGGGCATGGGGGGCACCAGTGGCATCTTGGTAAACCACAGTTTTTTGCTCATTGATTGTTCCTGTTAATTGTCCATTTGAGTAAATTGTCCATTTGCGTAAAAGACACACATTTCCAGAAAGCAGGGATCTTAAGGTGTAGAACTGAAGCATTCCCAAAAGGCAGCCATAATACCAAGGTTGCCAAAGAAAATGTCTCACACATTCACTTCTGTAGTGGAGAGAGAAGCACAGAGATAACACTGCACAACAATAGTTTTGCGACTGAGAACAACACATGTGATTTATATATCGAGTATGCTGATTCCAAATATGAACTCAGAATTTGCCTATCACATACAGATTTTAAGGTGTGCTATAGCTGTTCAAATGGTCAGTAATTGGGTAATGTATTTTTACATGGGAACATTATAACAGTTGCAGCTATCACTATGCCTGCTGAAACCTCGGCTGAATCACATCCTCTGGTGTCATGCATGTTCCAGCAGCGGCCAGACATGTCTGGGAAAGTCAGTGAGCTGATGTCAAAAATTGGTACATAAGGCAAGAAGGACCAAGGCCTTGTCTCTAGTGTGAATCCATCTTATTGGATAGTACAGCTAGGCCCTAGTGAGTTTGTTTAGACCTAAAGATGAATGGACGCAGCTATGTTAATAAACCAGGCAACTTTTGCTATATTTGTGGCAAATATTCCCCCACATGATCAATGCAAGAACCTAAGCAAGAGGGTAAGATTTGCTAACTTAAGATCCTGATGTCCTAGGCACAATTGGACTTCAGATTTAGATTCAGCGCATAAGGCACATGGATTAAACCAAGTAGCAGACAACATTTTTTTTTTGTGATACAGTGAAATTATAGAGCCACCATGTAATTCCTCTCTTCAAGAGTCAACATTTCCCCAAAATTTTATTCTCCCTTTTAATGAGGTACAGAAAATGTCTCAATCAACTCTCCCATCTATTCTGGAGTATAACCTTTTCCTGGAAAATTTTTGTAAAAAAGAAGGCTTTGTGTGATAGGACAAAAATCCCTAAGAAGTACTAATACCAGGAGTGAAAGAAGAATGATAGCAAGTACTAAGTACTATGAAGTACTAATACCAGGCACAAAAGAACAAAGATAGCAACACACAAGGAAGAGCTGTGCATGGGGACCGAGAAAAGACAAGCTCAGATTTTGCAAAATACCTCCCATTCCTCAGCAATTTGAACAATTTTGTCTTTTGCTTTCTCTATGCCAAGGAAAATTTCAATACAGTATTAGGTAGACAGGAGGTCAGTGGTGATGAAGGTTCCTGAGTATTGACAGAAAATGTTTCATTCTAGCTATTCAAACAGCAAACATATCATTTGTGATTAGTCATTCATATGAAATGTACTTTGTATTATTATCAAGGTTTTTTCCCCCCTTAGGAGAAAATGTGGACAATCTCCACATATGAAAACCTCTTTGTTTGTTATGGACAAAGGTTCCGAAATACAATCCACATAAAGTATGCTGGCTGGCAGCTCTATTCCACTACAAAATCCAAACAGGATACTCACTTCACTTTTCTACCATCTTGATATATTCCGGGCATTAATCTAGGATGACAGATTGTATTGCTATTCGTGCAGACCTTCAGATATCCAAAGAAAAACGCCTATGCTGAAGTCCTACATTTTCCTATTTTAACCTACTTTCTGGTATTCACAATTCACATTTCATAAAAGAATAAAGTGTACCTTTTCATCTCAGTCAAGTACCTTTAAAAATAAACTAATCACAGTTAATTTTCACTGCAGTTCGGCCAACTGTTGAAATTCATATCATATCCCAAGTAATGTCAAGTTTTGTTTTGTTCTCCAGATTTTCTCCCTCGTCTGCAACTTCTTGTTCCACATGAAGCTACATAGTTCAGCTGTGTGCGTGCGTACATGCGTGCATGAATGTAACATCTGCCCATGCCACCGGGAAATAGCATGAGGCATCAGTACGAGAAACATGACAACTGACTAACTCCTGCTAGCACCCTGTTGCACAAGGTTGTCACATATCAGCTGGGCCCAAGTTTCTCAGTCCAACTACCGTATTTGCTGGTGTATAAGATGACTTTTCCGCCCTGAAAAACATGCCTCCAAGTGGGTGGGGGGGGGTGTCGTCTTATACGCCGGGTGCAGTGATGTTCTCTCTTTGATTCTAACTGCACACCTGCCAATGGAAGAACATCACCAGGACAGACACTGTGAAGAACTTTGGGAAATGGTAGTCAAGAAAACCCAGTCATATCTCTCCAATCTCTCTTTTTCACAAAGAGCAAACCAGTGTTGCGAATTTGCTATCTCAAGCGAAATCGGTCCTACAGTTTCAGCATGCTGGTATCAAGATTGCCGATCAGATATCTGTGGGAAGCACTCATGAGCATGGAAGCAATGGCTGTCTCCTTCTGCTCCCAGACATTTGATATTAAAATGTATACAGTTTGTGGGGATTGCATACAGTTACTGAAAGACAACAATTTGATAAAGATTGCTGAAGTTCCATATTTCATATCTCTGCTTCCTGGCTGAATCATTTAGAGCTAGTGGAACATGCCACTTCAGCCACTGTTTGTTTAAAGTAAACTGTGATACTTTTATTGAGCTGTGCCAAAATTCTAATGTCTCCTGATTATTGAAAAGGCAGACAATTTTCACTAAAGAGTGTATACACTAGAATAATGAATGGCAGTGTTTTCTCTCTCCTGATGTGGATTTATCCGTTGAGAAGAAGCTTGTAATTAGAGACAGCAAAACATCTGCATTAAAAAAAAATGCCAGTGTGCATTAGCATTGTTGTTGCTGTTAAGCACTATTTATATTACACTTTAACTTCTCATTTAGGAAGGAGTCTTGGCTTGAATTACAGTAAAGAAGAAAACAGACAATTGTGGATGGGTGTGTGTGTGTGGGAAATCCATAGGTTGCTGGCATATGTACTTGCTTGTTAATATTCTGCTAAAACACACAGTTCTTGTCAGTGAATTCATGGCACTTTTCATGCCTTGGGACTTAATGAAAACTTTGTCCCATTATAAAAGGAATAGCTGATAACAGTGGTGGAAAAGAAATGTGCATAAAATTAGAGTTTCCAAACAGAAGAACTTTAAAAAGGATTCACCATCCCATACAAAACATGGACATAATAAGATTGTGAATGAGATTCTAAGAAATGGAAAATGAAATTAATAGGGTGGGGTGTTTTTTTTTTTTTTTTCTTCCATGGCTGAAAATGTCAGCTTGGACAAGATCCAAACATATTTCTCTCCAAACACCATAACAATCTTTAGTAGTATTCACTGCCACTGGTTTTCCCACTACTTGTTCGGTGGTACCATTTTTTCCTGATTACTTCTTTCTCCTTCCCAGATCAGAAGATCCTAGTGAATCAGCAATCATGAATCTTTGTAACCAGTTAGATCATGCTATCGAGGGAAATGGTGTTCAGTTAATATTTTTGTGTAGATAGGGAAAGGAATAGAGGATTCTTTTCGTGTGTTTTTGTTATTTCAACAGTATGACAAGAAATACACACACGACCCCTATCAAAAAATAAAAAAGAAGAAGAATGGGACATGGCCTAAAATATTATCCAAAAGAGTGATTAGTTCTGCCAGCATCTTTATATCAAGAACTGGAAATCAATGATATGGTGACATGAGCCATGCAGTAACTGGTTTGTATATGATCATATTGTATGACCTGTTTTGCCGATAGCAATAGTCTAGAAGAGTAAAAGAGGATGACTGTGATAAATCTAGAGATTTCAGGGGAAAATATTCTAAAATTACATGGACTGAATCCAACCAGGAATATATCTGGTTGATCCATTTGATATTTATTTAATTAAATTTAATACCCCGCCCCAATCGGGAGAACCCGACTCTGGGCGGCTTACAGCCAGAATAAAACAAGAATAAAACCAACACTAAAACATCAAAGTTAAAACAGTCAGAGTTAAAACAACGCAGGGATATATACTAATAATTCCCATATACCAACCCAGGGGACAGTCCTTATATAAGCCACTTGGTATGGGAGCCCATGTTCCCGGGTCCCCAAACCTGTCCTGCCAGCCAGGTTTTCAAGCCCTTTCGGAAGGGCAGGAGCTCCGTCTGAAGGCGCAATTCGGTGGGCAGAAGGTTCCAGAGGGCCGGGGCGGACACGGAGAAGGCTCTCCTCCTGGTACAGGCGAGATGCGCCTTTCTCGCTGAAGGAATAACAAGGGAGCCTCTCCGATCCGCCCTAGTGGGCCGGACAGATGTTCTAGGGGTGACGTGGTCTCTTAGGTATCCTGGCCCACTACCATATAGGGCTTTAAAGGTAATAACCAGCACCTTGAATTGCACCCGGAGACAAACTGGCAACCAGTGCAGCTCCCGGAGCAGAGGCGAAGCATGAGCATAACGCCCACACCCCACCACTACCCGGGCCGCCGCATTCTGGACCAGCTGGAGTCTCCGGATGGTCATCAGGGGCAGCCCCATGTAGAGCGCGTTACAATAATCAAGTCTGGAGGTGACCAACGCATGTGTGACCATAAGCAGGGCATCCCGGTCCAGGAGGGGGGGTAACTGGCGAATTACACGAAGTTGTGCAAAAGCCCTCCTGGTTTCATTTGAAGTTAATCACTGTTCCTTATTAATTGAGACTTCCTAAACAACACTAGAGTTTCACACCCTCTTTGTGTTGATTGATTATTCATGGATAAGATATGGGAAGTGATCCCTTAGCTGTTCCCAGAGCTGGATGTTTTTGCAAAAGACCTAACTGAACTTAGAATAATGGTGTGCTTATTTCTAAACAGTTGTATCTATCATCTCACACAAAGTATGCTGAATTTATACACTAGAAAAATGATGGAATTTATTAACATGGTCTGCTTTAATCACACATATTCACACTCAATGATTCTTAAACATGGCATTGTAGTTCACTGTTGGCTAGCAGTTGTTGGCCAGAATTCAATTAACAGTTCAACTAGAGCAGACTCATTTAATCAAAGGAACTAATATGTGTGTTGACTCACTCATTCAATAAATGATTAAATAGCTCTACTGTAGTGGGTATTACTGTATATACTTGAGTATAAGTCTAGTTTTTTTAGCCTCCAAAATGAGATCCATAAAAGGGACTCGACTTATACTCAGGTCTACCACCCCGAAGGTCCCAAAACTGCGGTCGTGCAAATTCAAATATACATTTTTTAAAAGCACTAACACTACCCTAAAAATTTGAAAGCATACCCACACAAATGTATGAATAAATTAATTGTACCGTGTTTTCATGTATTTTAATTGCTGAAGCTCACTAGCAACTGCTGCATTTTTCACTCCCGACTTATACTCGGGTCAATCTATTTCACTGGTTTCAGCAATCCAAATTAGGTACCTCGACTTAGATTCGGGACAATTTATAGTCGAATATATATGGTACTTGTTGGCTTTGGGCTTTTCTTCCAGATTTATTCTATCATAATCTATTCTTTCCTCCAATTAATTTGCTTCACTTGAAATTTAAAGCCCTGACTACAGGAATTAGAAAGCTTCCTGATAATGCCTCTTTTGTTTCCAGATTTCACGTGCTCCATGTGGTGTTTTCAGTTCAGTACATTGTCTAGCTCTATAGTAGAACATACCGTGGTTTCTAATACTGAGAAAACTAGCAACTGGATATCATAGTTTGTGGGTTTAAAAAGTCACAAGAACTTATTGTCATATCCATTTATACATCACGATAATAAAAACAATCTGGTTTATTTCTCACTGTCAGTTCATAACAAGCAATGAGGAGATCTTGCTAGCTGAACTGATCCTCTGCTTTAAATGTTAACTTGTAGTTATGAAACATTGTTTTGCTGTGGGCCGCCCAGAGTCGCTATAGGCGAGTGGGGAGGCATAAAAGTCGAACAATACAATACAATACAACTTGATTTCTCCACCCTTCAGAAATGTACTTGTCTTATAACACTGGAGAGATAGCCTTTGATGTACACGAAGTACAATCATATAAATGGCAGTTCAGCAAGCCAGAGAGGTTGTGGAGAACTGGAGATGTGTCGCTTCCTTAGCCATCTGAAAAACAGCCAACACAATAGCAATTGCACTTCTATAGTGCCTCATAATGGGCGGCTCACAAGGTAATTAGCATTTTGCACTCAACATGCTGGGTACGCATTTTACTGACTTTGATAGGCTGGATGGCTGAGTCTGCACTGAGCCCATTGTGACTGAACTCAGATTGCGAGCAGTTTCAGCTGTAGTACTGTGATAAGGTACACTTAAAAACCACTGCTGAAATAAAACCAAGAGACATTTTTTAAAAGAAGGCACAAAAATGAAAACATCTTTCAAGACAAAAAGGCTCTGGAACAGTTTTACACATGTTGATACAAGCCCATTCCATTCTGTTTCTACATTAGGGCTATGATTTTAAGGTGTGTAAAATGACACCTTTGGATACAAGTGTATGATCTTCAATTACTGGTAACTCCCCTACATCTTCAGGTCCAGCATCCATGGTTTCAGTTATCCACAATCTTTCTAATGCAAATCCAATATCTCTCTATTAATTCTATGCAATTTTGTAGGACATAAATGCCACCTATGGCCTATTGTTAATACTGTTTCTCTAAATTTAGCTGATACTGATTTGTACAGCTGGAAAATCTATATTTTTGTCCAACTATTTCTGGCTTATTGATATTGAATCTTGTTCCCACACCATCTTAATTCTCATATCATTCCCATATTCTTGATCCGTAATATATTTATAATGAATTATTTTATGGGAAAATTAAAAGCAAAAACCCTCTTTTTAAAAAGATGTTGAAAGTGCTAAAGGACCACCATAGATGTATAAAACAGTGCACTCCCAGTGTATCTCTACAGCCAAAGTTTCAGTACCATGTTTTCACTTCTGCTGCTCTCATTTTTTGAGAGGAAGTGTAAGAAAGATAAGCTAAGACTGGCTTGGCACATGGCTTGGCTGCTAAATGAACAGCACCAGTTCATTTTAATTCTCACATTGTCTTTGATCACTGAATCCTACCTCCTTAAACTGGATGAGAAGGAAACAGGATTAATCTACACTGAACATGCTGCCAAAACTGAAAACAACTGAAAATATTCCAAAACATTTCCTTTTCACTTAATTTCCTCTTTCAGATCCTCCAAAATCATTTCACTCTCAAATCATTTCCCCTCTGTAAGCTCCAGAATTTGTTCTCAGTCCAAAGCAAAATATAGGGATGTGGGAACTTAACAGTTGTATTCTTGTTATTAGACACATATGTCCTTCGATGTTTTTGGTTGGTCTTTTTTTGTGCCTTGAATTGGAAGATGTTTTTACCCTTACATGAAAACGCATCTGTAGTTGTGCATATAAAATGTACACATTTGCAGTATGCTTTTGTATACTTTTTTTTAATTCCATGGAATTTTTTGGAGAGTAAAACTTCAGCTTTCTACAGCCCTTGTAGAAATCCTGAACACAGGTTTCTTAGAAGCCCTTTACATCTGTGCCATTGCAAGAACCATGGGCCCCAGGTTATTACAATGCAAACCCTAAAGCAGAATTAAATAAACTCTTAACATGGTCTCCTAAAAATATGGATCCAAGCCTGGGCATCCTATTGAACAAGTTAAAGAAATATTACATTCTTTTCTACTCTTTCATGGTCCACCCACAGTTGGCAGGGCATGTGTCATAGAAAACCAACAAGGTAGTTCTTTTATGATATATGAAGGGAACACAGTTTATGCCAAATGTGTTGCAGGTCCAAAGTTAAAATCTTTTTCCAGCTACTATGTGGCTCTCCAATCTGGATTTAGGGATTTCATTCAATTGGTTTTTTTTTTAAAATACATTTTATTAAGATTTTTAACAGAAAATAACAACAACAATAAAACAAAGCAAAACAAACATTAAATACACATAACTGAAAAAGAACAATGATACATAAAAAAGAGAATTAATACAGATTAATCATTTCAAAGCATCCAAAGAAGGAAGGCAAAAGAGAAAAAAATACAATCACTTGAATGCAGAATTTCAAAGAAAACCAAGGAGAGCTAAGGAAACCTACCTAAATGAACAGTGTAAAGAAATAGAGGAAAACAATATCAGGGGTAGGACTAGAGATCTTTTCAAAAAAATTGGGGAAGTCAAGGGAACGTTTAAAGCAAAAAATGACCATAATAAAGGACAAAGACAGCAAGAGGTTAGCTAATGCAGAAGAGTTTAAGAAAAGATGGAAAGAGTACACAGAGGAACTCTACAAAAAGGACCTCAACACCCCTGATAATCACAATGATGAGAACATTGAACATGAGCCAGACATCCTAGAGAGTGAAGTCAGAAAGGCCCTAAAAAACACTGCAAACAACAAAGCCAGTGGAGATGATGGTATCCACGTTGAACTTTTCAAAGCCCTACAAGATGATGGAATCAAATTATTGCATTCTATATGCCAGCAGATTTGGAAAACACAACAATGGCCACAGGATTGGAAAAGATCTGTATACGTTCCACTCCCCAAAAAGGGTAATGCCAAAGAATGTTCAAATTATCAAACAATTGCGCTCATCCCACACGTTAGCAAGGTGATGTTCAAGATAATACAGGACAGACTGCAGGAGCACATGGAGAGAGTATCACCAGAAGTGCAGGTGGGTTTCAGAAGAGCCAGGGGGACCAGAGACCACATCGCCAACATAAGATGGATCATGGAAAAAACAAAGGAATATCAGAAACAAGTCTACTTCTGTTTCATTGATTACACTAAGGCTTTTGACTGTGTCGACCACAACAAAATGTGGCAAGTAATTAAAGAGATGGGAATACCAGAGCAAAGTAAACTTGAAGCTAAAGTATTTTGGACATCAAATGAGAAGAGAGGATTCACTTGAGAAAGCCTTGATAGTGTGAAAGGTGGAGGGCAAAAGAAGAAGTGGTGGCCAAAGATGAGATGGCTAGATGGTATTGTAGAGACAATGGGCACAGAGCTGAGCGAGATGAGGAGGATGGTGGAGGACAGAAGTGCCTGGCAGACAGTGGTCCATGGGGTCGCAAAGGGTCAGAATCGACTGTGTGACTGAACAACAACAACAAAACATCCAATCTCTTAATATATATACATATATATTAATACTTTATTCAAATTGTTCCCATTAATATGGTATTCCAATTTTCTCAAAACACAATACATAAAACACCCTAGCGTACTAACCCTATGTCCTTGAATCTACTAGTTGTCCTCTACTAAATTATTTATTGATTCTAAAACTCATTGATTCTGGTTCAGGTTATCCTCCTTTATTTTCCCCCAATGTGTATTGCAGAAATGACGTCCAAATATCCCAAAATCTATTTTGTTTTAAAATTCCTTTTTTATGTTTAAGTCCCATGTAAGTTTTTCATTAAGTGCCATATCCCAAACATCAGTGTACCATTCATTCAAATCTAAATTCAAACCACTGACGTGCCTTGCCACCGACGTGCCCTGCGCCCTCCCAGCCCTGCCACCGGGCGGGAGGATAAAGGAGCCTCCCGTGGCCAGGGGAGGCTCGAAGATGCTGCCGCCAACGTGCCCTGCGCTCTCCTGGCCCCACCACCAGCCGGGAGGATAAAGGAACCCCCTCTGGTTAGGGAAGGCTTGAAGACGCTGACACTGACACACCCTGCGCCCTCCCAGCCCTGTCACCGGCCCAGAGACGGACGAAGACGGCCACAGCTGCCGGTGGTGAGGCATCGCCCCCTCCCTTCCTCCGGGCCCCCCCTCCACCTCAGTCCGGAGGCCAATACAAGAACTCTCGACAGCGGGCGGCAAGAGGACACCCCCGCCCTCCCTGCAGGGCCCCCTCCACCTTGGCCTGGAGGCTGATTAAGAACAGCTGGCAGCGGGTGTAAGTTGTATTTATGACATTTGATTATATTGTTTGTAATGCTGGATTGAATTTTTTTGTCATTATATTGTTATAATTTTATATTGTATGCTATTTTGTACTTTGGGATTGCATTTCTACATTGTATTTCTTTTGTACAGTTATATTGTTGTGTGATTGCATCGCCACATTGTTGCTGTTGTGTGGTGTCCTATCATAGCATTGTTTGCCTTATTGTTGTACTTTATTGGTTGACTGTATACTAATTGTTTTGTACACCGCCCTGAGTTGGTTGCACCAAGTAGGGCGGCATAGAAATCCAAAAAATAAAATAAATAAAATAAAAATTTCTGGCAACCTGTTGTCTTACTAAAGTTAAGAAAATACCCAATAGATCATGTTTATTTTCATCTAAATTCAAATCCTCTAAATCAGTCAACAAAGCAATTTTCCCGTTCAATTTTAAATCAATATCCAAATTCTTGTCTATTTCTTGTTCAATTTTGTGCCAAAAATCAGAAACAATTTCACAATCCCACCACATATGTTTATACATCCCTATTTCATGTTGACATCTCCAACATAGATTATAGGTAAAGGTAAAGGTCGCCCTTGCTCAAAAGCCAATCATAGGGTTTGGTGCTCATCTCCATTTATAGTCAAAGAGCCAGCGCTGTCTGCATCTGCAGAAGTCTTTGTGGACAAGTGGCAGGCATGAGTAGGCACCAGAGTGCATGGAACACTGTCTACCTTCCCACCAAAGTGGTCCCTATTTATCTACTTGCAATTTCTTGCTTTTGAACTGCTAGGTTGGCAGGAGCTGGGACATAGACAGGAGCTCACTCCACAGTGCAGTATGTAGGTCTCGAACTGCTTACCTGCTGACCTTCCAGTCGCCAAGTTCAGCATCTTAACCACTAAGCCACTTTCAGTCCCTCTTTTCCATTATACAGTCTTGTAAAAATATGTTCTACCAATTGCACTGCATTTCAAACATATGTATGTTTTAATCAGTTCTCTATTTATCTTTTTGCTTTTATCACTGTCCTTTTTGAATTTTGGCCTGTAACTGCATATTAAAAGACTGAGATGGTGTTTTGAATTAACTTGTGAAGCACTTTTTCATATATCATCCTTGTCCCAAGCCTGGAAAATATTTGTGGAAAAGGTAGAAATTCAAAGTTTCCATATTTTTCAAACAAGTGTTCAAAATGAGCCATGGACTGAAACTGGATCTTGGCAGCTGTTAACCTAGCTGACAAAAAGAAGTACTATTTCTCTCTACTTAAAATTTAATTCCCTTTAATTTTACTTTCTGGTGTAAGTACTTGCAGTTTTCTATTTTATTTTGTTGAAAGTAAAGATCTCAAAGTGCATAGATTATTCTGCCAAGAGGATGTTAATAGATTGCATTCAGTGAAGTATGTACTGTATTATTTTAATCCCTCTCTGTTTGATTTTACAGGCTAAAAAGAGTTGCTAATTAAAAGGGATGGGACGAAGACTTTTAATTCTGTAGCTGGAATTCTCTCTGAATTGTGTTAATTGATACTGTTTGCTGAGATTTATAATACATGATATTGAATTGGCCATCTTTGAGGAACTGCTTTTGAGCATAGGTATCTACCTGTGTCACCTAAGGTCAGCAAGGAAGGGGCACACTTCACTCTGCTGTTTTCGGATGAGGAACTCCCCTTGCCATGCTTCAGACTACTGAAAAACTCTTAACTTCAGGAGCCTATAAATCAACCAATTATTTGACATGCTGAATTGGTGACAGCACCATTAGTCTTCTCAGTGTCCACCATCCAGTGATCATTTCCTGTTGAATGTCCTTGAGCCGACACTATGATGTCAGAATGGCCACCACAACCTTCTTGTATTGCATTTTGAATTTTGTGTTGTTTTCTGAATGTTTAGTCACACGTTTGATCAAAGAGTACAGGAAAGTGAACAGGGTGGATGTTGTGCTCTGTACATCCGTGTACCCATTGGAGAGCCCACTTGACACACTTCTGGCTTTATGAATATGGCTCCATTGTATACACACACAGATCCAGGCCTGGTGTTTAGAAGACAAAACGGTCATATGGAACTGAAAAAAGATGATCTGCTTAGTGTACTTCATTTCCTGCTAATTCTCTGTTGTGTATCTGTCTGGAAATCTCACAACAACATACTTGACATGCCATGTTTCTTTATTTCCAGTTAGGTGAACTAGTGCAGCTTATTTTTGTTAAGTTCAATATCCATGCCAAACTGGTAAAGCAGCATAAATAGGATGCGAAAATTACATCCCACATGTGCTTCTTGTCATTAAAGGATTTGTGAGACCATTAGCTGTAAAGTTGCTTATTTGTAAAAATTGTAACTGTGCTGTAACCCAGTTTATGTGAGGCTGCTCACAAAATTTTCCACCAACATCAGTTGGTCCAAAGCATGCCACTGCCAGACCTTTGTCAGGAGCTGGCCAGACAGGTCATGTTACCCTGTTGCTGTGTACATTCAACTAGTTTCCTAGTCAATCCTGATCTCAGTTCAATGTGCCTCTTGTTGTAGTTAGAGATGAGAAGAGCTGTAACTTTCATTTCTCCTCCTATATATATATATATATATATATTGTTTTTAATACCACAAGTTCATCTCTCACCAAATCTGAAGGTATTTGCACATTTTGCTAAAAAAAAAAAAAAAAAAAAAGAGGAAAGAAAGACCTCTTGAACCTGCATGGCTGAATTCAGTAAGTAAGTGTATTTCCAGCATGCAAAAGACCATCTTAAATTTTTGAATTCTAAATGTTAACATTATAGGTTTTAAATAAATTGTTATCTAGCATAAACACAAACAAAACTCTCACTCATCCTTATTTAAAGCCTTAAGGCAGGTATTTGCAACCTACGGCCTGTGGGCCTAATCTGGCCCATGACACTAATTAATCTGGCCCACAGTGAGAACCCAGGCATTGCTGGAGGCTACCACCACCACTGGAAGTGCCAAAAATGCTGTGTTTTTGCTGCATTTCGGCAGTAGGAATGTAGCATTCTGGCACTTCTAGTTTCCGCTGCCTTTGCAGCATCCTCCACCTCCACTGTGGAAACTGGAAGTGCAGAAACACTGTGTTTTTTACTACTAAAACACTGCAAAAATGGAGTGAAAAATTCCAAAAATGGAGCGAAAATGCTCCAGACACCCACCCTCCCACCACCATGGGAAGTGGCGGAGGCTGCCAAAGCAGCAAAAAATAATAATGGTGTGATTGTGCATGGCGTCACTGCCATGGAAAAAGGAAGTACCAGGAGGAACCACACCTCTGGCCTGTGCAGCTGTGTACCAGGGGTTGGTCTGGCCCGTGGTGGGAAAATGTTGCGAAGCCCTGCCTTAAGGGGTCTGAATTTCTCAAGAGCCATCTCCTCTGTATAATCCTACTGTATATGTTAGCCACTACCTCAGATCCTGTCATAGATTCTTCCTTCTGTAGGTGGAGAATAGATGAATGCAGAAAGATAGTGTTATTTAAGTTGTACTGTGTGTGTTCCACCAGCCACTGCAGTTATAAACTGACAATTCTACGCTAATTTTCATAAATGTATGCCTAATCAACTGAAAAATATAAGGTTTCATTTTCCTCTGTTACAGACCAAGACTTTAATAAAAACAGCATAGCACTTTGACCAAGAGGTGCAGAAAAGATGTTACAATTAGCAGATCTTTTGGTATCAAGGGGGAACTATTAAGCACATGTCCAACTATCTCCTTCAAAAACACTTTAGCTTTGGATAATGTACCATTTTTCTTCCAAAAGTCTACACTCAACCAAAATGCATCACATTTGGATGTTGTGAAGGACTGGAAATCATCTGAAAATCTAATGGCCTGCTCCCTATTTCTAATGCTGGAAACAGACATGGATCTGTGCCATGCAAGTAAATTTCTGGAAGTAGCTGAATGGCAACTGGCTAGAAGCAGAGACAACTAAAAGGATTTTGGCCTGGTCTTGTATGGCAATCCATATGTTCAGTTCTGTTCAGCAACAATATCATCAAATTTGTTAGTTTGTGAAGGCTACTTTCATTTCTTAATTAGTTACTGCACATTTTTTTCTAATGAGCATTTAATCTAGGCTAAAGTTTATCACTAAACTTTTCATGATCTCAGAAGCTTATAAGAACAGCTGTAGAAGTTTATACAATTATTTTCTTCCAGGGAAATGGAGACTTGTGGGTCAGAGATATTAATCGCAACTCAGGCACGTACAATGCACTTGTACAGTTTAATACAAACTTCTAGATATGCTTGTAAGAACTATTTGTATCTTTCACACAGCTCCATTAAAATGCCTTCAGCAAATAACTTCCAAGGGACAATTTCAAGTTAGATGCTGGTGTTGATAAACTCACAGTTTATCAAGTAAATCACTGTGCATATATGTTTACCCTTTCATAAAATCACCAGAGGGTGGTGGATGGAATACGAAAAATAATTTTTTAGAACAGCCCATCCCAATGACTCAGTCATAAAAATGTTATTGATACCAGATTCCAATGCTGTTGTTTTCTCTCCCATAACAACACACTTTATAAAGGAAAACACAATCTTACTATATATTGCTCTGGTGCAGTTGACCAGGAATACATGGTTTCACTTCTTCTGAATATTTTATGTAAATCAACTAAAAAGTGAGGGAGAGGAAATCATGACATGGCCATAAATAAAATGAAAGGCCAATGGCAGTTTTAGCCAGAAATTACTAACCAACCTTTCTTGAAACTGTTTATTAAAACCACCACATGCATACCTCTGGTAAGATGTGGTCAAATACAATATTTGCATATGAGGAGGTAAACTGGGAGAAGGGAATCACCAATGAGGCTTACCGTACCTCTTGAAGAGAAGATAATGTCGAAGAACAAATGCATTCATGAAACAACCTTTGGGTTATGAATGTGGGATATTGTGTTTCTTTATCCATGAGTTAAAATGTCAGGAAACATTCCAAAATTGCTGCAATGTAATATGTCCCTGTATTGCCAGCAAAGGGGGGGGGGGGAAGGTTGCCAAGCTCTAAATGTTGACAACACCAATGGCAGAAGTCAAGGTGGTCAATAGTATAGTCTTTTGAGCCCACTACCATTCACACCTGTTAAAAAGCCTCAATGATGATTGTTTTGTGTTTGGTGGGGGAAAAAATCAGTAGGATTTTCCCTTTCTTTTAATGTCTCTGTGTGCATGACATTATGTGAATGATACTGTCCTCTATGTAAACGTAGAACATCTTGACTGCTACCATTGGTGTTGTCAGTATTCAGGCTGTTCTTCATGGTGTAAAGCTTGGCATGCATTTCCTGCTGTCAATAGGAACATGATATTGTGCAGGTATTTTGCGCCATTTCCTAGCACTTTGAACTGTGCATACAGAAACATGATTTCCCATATTCATAACATGTAATTGTATGATTGATTTCCCTGGCTTTTTTTAGAAGTATAAGTACCATACACACAAATTCCAACAGAAACTTTCCTCATGTGGAATTACCCAATACTACAGGATCCCAGAAGATGAGCACATGATCTGTACTATGGTTTGGGGAGCAGACACAAACTAGGAAAGGTGGGATGTGGCTGTTGTCTGTCTGTGCCAAAATATTTTGAAGGGTTGCTTTAAACTTAATGATATGGTAAAGCAGAGTTGTGAGAAACAGAGAAACAGACACACCCTTTAATCTCTCAAGTAAATTAATGTTGACAACATGGTCTACAATACATTCACATAGAGTGCTATTCACATAGAGATGCCAAGCAAGAAAAATCTCAGAAACTTCGCAGAATGCAAGCTAAAAAACAATCTTCCAAATTCCAAACCCATTTCTTGCACTGAGCAGCTGATCTATACTATTTTATTAAGTTCCCTCTTCATCCTTGTCATTATTTTTTTAAACTTGTATTTTAACATTTTTAACTTCTAATCTTTTAACTTTAATTTTTAACTCTTATTGTAGATATTTTGCTTTCAATTGTTTTAAATTGTAAGCCACCCTGAGTCCTCAGATAAGAGCGGGGTATAAATGTAAAAATTAAATTAAAATTAAATTAATTATTGGTTTGGCTTTAATTTAGTACAACTCCAACAGAGAGCATATTATATCCTTGTAACAAGGCTATCCCTCTTCTTTCCTTGTAAATATTAGAATTTTATCTTCACGACATTAGGTTTTAGTAATTATTAAGGGATTTTAGTAATATTGTTCTTTTAGATAGGAAGCCTGATGTTGTATGTCAATTCTCAGTAGGCTTTTAGTAGTATAGTTTCCCTTTATTACCTCTGTCCAGTCTAGCTTAGGATGTGGTGTTTATGCTTTTGTGTTTTTGTTATGCTGGTCATAACAAATACAAATTATTGATTGAACTGATTAGGCAACCTGAGGAAGACCAAAGACTCCATGCCCATGTTGTGTTCATGTTTTCTAAAACATGTCCTCTTGCCTTCCTTATAAAATAAAGGAGAGAGAGAGAGCAGAAAGTTAGCAAACTGAAGAACAAGGTCAAAATCATCCATACACCCAGAGATGCTCAAAGTGCTATGGGGTAATATATAAGTCTAATTGATATTGCTATTAGTTCAAATTTAAAAATGTGAATTAAATACAAAAAAAAATACCCTCCTTTAGGTGTTCCCTGTTCTCAGTGTCCTCCTTCATGGCAATGTCTGCTCCTCTTTTTGGTGATGGACCAGCAGCCACCCTAGGTGGCCCAAGAACTGTTATTGCATGCCCTTAAGAGAACTGTGAAGACCAGCTGTTCTCCCTCTTCCCTGTTTAAGCTGGTTTCATTAAGTTCCTGAAGAGAAATGAATGCAATTTAAATTTTTATGGATTTTAACATAGGAAAAGAGTTTGGCACCTAGGCCTGGTGGCCACCATTTAAACCACGACCACCACCCCGAAATTCTTGGGTTTTGCATCAGTGCAAGAACTACTAGGAAAATGGGACAGATATGGTTTGGGTTATAATAATTTTGAGAGTTAACATACCACTTATCGTCACAGTGCTTCAGACCAATAAAATAACCAATATAGGAATGGGCAGAATACTTTTATTTGGAACAGTCTAAACTTGTTCAATCCCATTTCATTTGTGTTCATTGGCAAGCCTTGTGTGCACGTGGGTATTTTTTTTAGGAGGAATTTTTTTTCAAAGCTGCACAAATTTATTATTCTTTTAAAATGTTCAAAAAGTACTTATGAGGCAGTCAAGGGCGTCCTCTGTAGTATTTGGTTATCTTATTCTTTATTGTACTCACAGAAGCTATTTGGAGATCCTTAATATAGTCTTTACTTTGCATACAGGATGTCCTCAGGTTTCTCTGGTTTTATGTGGATATTTAGATGGCCATACAGGGGAAAGTTGGGCTATGATTCAGGGAAGCTTAAGACTAAACAGATCTGCAGTAAATGATATTTAAACTTCATCCACAGATATAGAAATTGTGAATAGCCAGTGTATGCTTCCTCAGTGGTTTAGGCATCCGATTGTGGAACCAAAGGTTGGGAGCGCAATTCCTTTCTGTGCCTCTAGAGAGAAGAGACTTCTGTGTGTGGCTTTCTGCACGCTTTACAGCCCCAGGGTGACCTCAGGGAAAGGGAATGTTAAACCACTTCTAACTACCTAGAAATTGGTCACTATAAATCGGAATTGACTTGATGGCACAGAATTAATATTGGATACAAATCAACCATTTGATTCACAGTCAAGGACTGGAATAAAAATCAACAGTTCAAACATTAACCAAGGACATAAGAACTATTAAGGTAACATCTGAGTATATATGCCATTCCTAGTAGACTTGTTTTTTTGTGAAACATAATGGATTTGCATTAGATAATGAAGAATTATCAAAACAACAGAAGAGGGATACAAGTACCTGGCTTTGTCGATTTAATGCAGAGTATAGTGTAAATGGTAATCCACACAAATCCACTGTCCATTCACCTGATAAAAAACACAGTAAAGGTATGAAATTATATCTGCAATTAGCAGAAGTATAATCACAGTTTATAGGATGTCTGATTGTACGGTCTGATTTGTCTATACAGTGTCTACCTATCTGGGACATTTGATATAATTTTTAAAACTTCTTAAAATTGTAACTGAATGTTAGATAACTTGAAGATTCCCACAGCACAGAGGAAATTTGTTTGAGCAAACTTCTACTTTTTTCATGTCCCAATCAAACTCTGGACTGCCAAAAAGGAAGCTACTTTCTTGGCTTTGTCGCTGGCCGAACTTAAGTCCTTATTGGTACAGGTTTTTGGCAGTAATTGGCAGACCAGTAAATGAGCCGGATTCTATCTCTCTACATTCACACAGCATGTTGTTGTCCACCAGCAACCCCCACTTGAGCCTGCTGGTCTTGCATTTAGGGACTCCAATCCTCAGTCTATTCAGGGTCCTCCAAATGATGTAGGGGAGGTTGAGGTCCCCAGCTATATCCTCCTCTAATGTTGTTCCTTGTCCAGCGAGCTCCTTCCTCCATCTTCTAATTGAATGTTAGATACCTTGAAGATCCCCATAGTACAGAGGAAATCTGTTTGAGCAAACTGAAGACTTTCTTCTTTATCTTCTCCTTTTCCCTTACTAAACTTCTGCAAAAAAGAAAAGATTTCTATTACCTGTTCAAATGGCAGAAAATAAAATGCAGAACATTATATCTGAGTGTTTCATTTAACATAGCTGTTTTTTCTCTACCAGTGAAGATGATTCAGAACAGCTTTTGAAATATCTCTAAGGTCCCTGAAGCTGTCAAATTCAGAGAGATGTTCCATATGGTAGGCTCTCTAGAGGTTGTATTCTTAAAATATACATACTGTATTTCCTTTTAAGGGGGAAGCCTGCTTACTTCCTTTCACTTGTAACTATAGACCAGAAGTGGGAGGTGCATGACATTCCAGGTGTTGCTGGACAGGTACTCTCTTTAACCCATAACCAAAATAATCAATAGAAATTGCAGGGCTAGATGGCCTTATAGACAGTGATGGGATGCAACAGGTTTGAACCAGTTTGCCAGAACCAGTAGTAACTTTTCCCAGTGTCCCAGAGAACCGGTAGCAGCTTTTGGAGGAAACCACCTTCAGGACTTAAATTTCCACTGGTTCCTCCACTGCGCATACACGCCAAGCACTTGGTGTGCATGCATGGCTACAGTGCTTGGCGTGTATGCACGGCCTCCTTGCTGTCCTCCCAAGCGGGGAGGAGGAAGAGAAGCTGCTAGCCTGAAGCTCCCTATAGCCTGAAGCTCCTCAGGGTAAGTGACTCACCTTTGGATGTGGTGTGTCTGTGTGTATTTTAATGTGTATTTAATACCTTTACATATATTGACATACTACCACAGTTCCTAAAAAGGCCTGGCAGCTGGCAGGCCTAGTGGCCTGGCTTGGGGTTTTTAAGCAAAGTCTTGTTACCTCTTCAATAAGCTACACCTGTGCTGTTTCAATTGCTGTTCCAACTGGAGAACCCTTAAGGAGGTACAGCTGTTTTACATTTACATTAAGGCATATTATCCTAGAGAACTGGTACGATGACCATAACCCATCTTGCAACATGGAGCTGCCTAGGCACTTATTCTAACAGGTAAGTGATGGGTTTGTGTTTTGGGTGGGTGGGTGGGTTGATTTGTGTTTGGGGTGGGTGGGTGTATTTTAATGTAATTTTTATTTATTTATTTATTTATTTTACGGATTTGTGTTGTAGGTGGGTGGGTGGGTTGAGGGGTGTGTTTGTGTGTGTGCTTATTTTTATTTTTTATTATTTTTAATTTTTTCTTTGGCCCTGCCCATGACATCATGACTTCATGAGGTTAGCTCCGCCCACACTGTGATGACGTCTCAGTGGGGTAGTAAAATTTTTGACAACCCACCACTGCTTATAGACCCTTTTCAATTCAGTTATTCTATGATTCTGTGATGGCAGAAACACCTCTTATGCCAATGGCAGAAAGAAGGAAGATGCAAGCAATGTCAAAAGTGCATGCTTTTCATATTGATGAATAAGAAAATAATTGTTACTTTTACAAATTAATTAGAACTAATAAATAAACCTTAATGAACTATATTAATAAAGATCAGATGGATTTTTTGAAAGGAAGACATATGGTGAACCTAATAAGGAGAGTATTGGATTTAATAGATGTTACAGGACAATGTAAAGAGAAAGTGGGATTTTTTTATCATTAGATATTTTCAAGTCATTTGATTCACTTCAGTGGAAAACAATTAATGAGATAATCAAAAGTTTTGGGTTTGGGAACAAGCCTAGAAGAAGGATAGAACAATTATATCAACAAGGTATCACCAATATCAGGGTGAATGATGTTTTTACAGAGGTTATAAAGCAGGGGTGCCGAAACTCCGGCCCATGGGCCTAATTGGCCCCCTGCATATAATTAATGTGGCCCACAGTGAGCCCCTGGGCTTCACCACAGACGGCCCCCTGCCCCCCCTCCTGATATCAGCAGTGGTGGCGGCGGAGGCAGCTCAATCCTTTCCCCTCAGCAACCTGTGCTGAAGCCTATTGTTGCCTCGGGGGAATTTTCAGAGCCTCCTGCAAGTCAAAATTCACGGCGCTAAGAGAGCCCCCTGGCATGCTCGGGATGACATCATCACAGTTCTCTTGCACACAGTAGCGGTGTGGCTGAGAAGCAGAGCAGGGGCTCCCCGTTCTGCCTCCCAAACCACTGCTGTTAGCAAGACATTTTTCCCTTGGGCTCCCCGTTTTGCTTCCCAAACACACTGCTTCACAGGGAAGCCAGCGCTGTTAGCGAGACGGATTCACCTGCCCACCCTGTTGCTTGAGCAGGGTGGGCAGGCGAATCCATCTTGCTAACACCGGTGTTTCGCTTAAAGAGCAACTCGCTTAATGAACAACCCCCATGGAAGGCGTTTTGCTCATTAAGCAAGGTATCACTGTACTTTGTTTCTGAAATTAAATGTTTGTTAGAGAATCTGAGCATGAATCTGGATTTTGTATTTTATTTTCAGAATGGCTAGGGCCAAGGAAAGACAGGATGGAGAAAGAATTGCCTTGCCAAAGGTGAGTCAGAAGGCTAGATTTAGTAAAGACAAAAAACAACTCCCTCTTCTTCTGTTGTAAATGGCTTCCTCACTGCATCTTCCAGAAAGTTCCTTCAGCTCCTTTTCAAGTGTCATTGGATCTCAACATTTAATTACACTGAACTCTCTTTGCCCAAAACAGTAGATCTTGGCAGAACTACCTTTTCAGATCATTTGTCATTATCCTAATAGGGAATTTTCCAGGCTCTGGATCTTGGGTGTGGTGTCAGGCTGAGTGGCTTCCCTCCTTCAACTGCACCACTGAGAGGGGTTTGAGGAAAAGTTAAAAAATCCCAACAGCCCAACGGGGGGAAAGAGGAAGGAAAAAGATGTATCCTTCCAAATTGGTTAGGTGAGGTCCTAAAATTTACTGGCCAGTGATCTCATAAAGAGAGAAAAAAAGTCTTCCCACTTTAGTTTGCTGGAATTCTGTCAGACAAAAAGGTCTTGAGCTAGAACTGATAGGCTATTAAACTCTACGAGTTGCAGAGTGCATCAGGAGATCAGTCTGATACACTTGATGTCAGGATTTGCAGTTGCTGCTTTAAGTCCTACAGGACTTGATCCTCACTCTGCTGCAGCTGCTAAGACCCACCTGAGATCCCTGGGGAAGGTTGCAAACATTCATAAACTCCACCAGAGACTGTTGGGTGGCTTAGCTATATAAGAACTGGCCTTTCTTTTAGAAACAGCCTCAGTAATGAAGGGTAACTGGCTTACAGTTGCTTGGATTATGTGCTTCGTTACTGGTTCAAAAGACTGCTTGTCTGGTTCTTGATTCCTCCCCCCCGAAGATTCCCTGCTTTGTTCCTTGTTCTTGGGGACTGTTATGCCTTGCCTGGATTGTTGCTCCTAGAATTTCATCCTTGCCTTGCTCCAGCCCCTGCGGGAACTCTGCCATGTCTGGTCACTAGACTTCTGGCTCATTTGGGCTATGTTTTCATTGTCTGAACTAATCCTGCCTTTCTGGTTGGACTTGGACTCTTGACTCTTGTGGTTACCGTTCACCTGTTACCTGGTTGTCCTGGGTCCTGGAATTTATGCCACCTGCCAGCCAACCACACCTTGGACTGATAATTGTATAAAGTTTATGCTGACTTTGAATGATCAGCACCAGCTTCGCCACGAGGAAGAGTGAAACAGCAGTTCAAGCAACAGAGTTTGAAAATTGTCGTTCTTTTTTCTTTGCTTCCTCTTTTACCTGATTGGGTGTTGAGAGATGAAAATTGTCCACTGCTCAATTTAATCACTAGATTTGGTGTTGTTGTTGTTGTTTAGCCCACAGGGACCAGAGAAAGTACTTGGGAGACTTTCTGTCTTGTGTACCAAAAGAATTTGGGTGGCTTAAGAAATTCTATACAGTGGAACCTCAGTTAAGAAACAGCTCAGTTAACATAAAAATTGAATTACAAAAGGAAATCCATAGAAATAGTGGCTCAGTTTACCGGTGTGTGTGTGTGTGTTTTTTTTTTGAGGAATGGATTAACTGGTTTTTAATACATTCTTATGCAGAACCATGTTTTGGTTAATGTAATTTGGTTTTCAATGCATTCCTATGGGAAATTGCATTCAATGCATTCCTATGGGAAATTTGGTTAAAGTAATTTTTGCTGTAAGAAATGCCCCTGAGAACACATTAAGTACGTTAACCGAGATTCCACTGTACCATGATGTGAATGGGTGGGATAGGAGGAAGATCATCATCTGAGGGATAGAAGCCTAGATTTATGTAATACATATTCACAACAGAGTGAACTACTGTTAGCATTGTTGATTTGCTACACATTAAATGATTGTGTAATTTGTAGCAAAACCAACATTTCATGGCATTATAATAGCCAGCTCATTTATGATGATATTGCAATTGTCAGCTTAATCACTTCAGCTTATAAACTGAGCTAGGGCTGGGTTGTAACTCAAGCCCTCCCTCACCATTATCCATGGAAGCCGGTGCTAATAGTAGTTGTAAACCAGTAACAACACAGAAAGCAAAAAAGTAGGCACCTGACCTCAGTTAGGCTGAGCTTACTCTATCTGTAATAAATCTGAATAATCAAATGGCTTCTAGATATGAATAACAGAAAGTTCTTCTCAGTGTAGTGTCACAGATTTTTGACAAAATTGTTTATCCTTATTTTTTAATTATGTGCTATCATGATATAACAGACTTATAGCAATCCTTACAAGACTTTCAAAGTAACTGAGTTATTTAAGAAATGAGTAGTTACTTTGTTGAAGAATAACTGGGATATTTTAGCTGCCCTGAGTTGCTCTGTGAGTAGGGCAGCATACAAACGTGACCAGTAAATAAATAAAATAAATAAGAAGTGGCTTTACCAGTTCTATACATCCAGTGAGGTTCCATGGTCAAGTGTGGATTAGAACTCTGGTCTCCAAAGTCTTAGAGCAGGGATTTCCAACCTAAGGCCTGCAGGCTGTTTCTGGCCTGTGGCACCATTTCATGTGTCCCCCACCCCTCCAAGTGCATTCAAGAAACAAAATGGCCATCCCTTTGAAGCTGTTGAGACAAAATGGCCACCCCCATCATGCAGACAGAGCAAAATGCCTATCCGGCCCTCGAAGCTGACTGTGAAAAGCATGACCCAACCTCCAGCTTGAAAAGGTTGAGGATCCCTGTCTTAGACTGTCACTCATTCCACTAAATGGGACTACTGAATGTAAGTTTGGACTTTGTTTGGATGTCTGATTTCTCAGACGCAAAGCTCGAATATAGCTAACATATAGTCTCCCCATGAGAAAAGTGTCTTTGGAAAGCCAAGCATTCTCTTCAACAATAAAAATTACTTAAGGAATAAAAATTGCTTTACAATTTCCCAAATGACAAAACTACCTCATTATGAACTGTTGAAGCAGTTTTAACGTTCAGACTTCACATTCAAAGCAGCCAAAATCTGACAGTAAGAAGAGACAAACAAAAGCTATGTCTGCTTTTAGTGGTGTGTCATGTCATTAAATAGCTTCAGGCTCATTTTCACATAAGCCATAAAGCAAAAAATGTGCCACAGAAGGAAAAGACGAGAGAGAGAAATATTTGACTGTTATTGCACTGTCCAGCTTAATGATGTAGATCTGTGCATTCAAATAAAATAACTATACTGTTTTTCCCACTTCCCCACGCAAATCCCGATGGAGCCATTCATTGTAACTGCCTTTTATGAGGACAAAGTACTGAAGAGTTGTGTTATTTTTGGTAACACCTGCTTCTTTACCATTGTGTAGCATGGAACAGCTTTTACCATTTAGTAGCCTGAGGTGTCTGCTTAACGAAGATCTGCGATATCCTGGAAAGACAGCAAATTGCCCTTTATTTAATTTATCACTTTTCCATGTTCATCGCCAGGGAGTGGGAGATTTGTGGGATGTTGCTGCTCAGCTGCCAAAGAAGCCTAGACAGTTTTTGGTTACTACGAATCTTGAATTATTTGTGAAGGGGTGGGGATGTCATTTGCTATTCTGTCTCAGGCAGCAAAATGTCTTGGGTCAGCTCTGGTTGAAGAGCCTGGAAACAAGTAGGCATCCAGCAGGCAACATTCCTCTCATTCCACAATTATTTTTTAAAAGCTCTATTTATCTTAGCCAGAAAACTCTTAGTATCCTTTCTTAAGCAGTTCCTGAGTTTCAGAACTGTTCTCTTGCTCACTGCCCAAATCCAGTGTTATTTTAACAATCTCTTAGGAAGACCATATGGGTCCTTTTCCTGCACATTTGAATTAGCTCCGAACAAGGAACTCTCTTCAGAAGACATAAGCAAATGTGCAATATTTTTTTCTCTTACACACCCTCTATGAATAAGGAAGCTGATAGACTTCCTTACCTTTCATTACATGTATGAAGATTTTGAGAGAAAGCAAGAGAGAAAAGTCAGGGAGGAGACATTTGCACTCTGATAAGAAAATTAATTCCATTCAGAATACTGGAAAAGTTTATACAGCCGATGGAATTTTTAATGCTGCCTGTGACATTTTAGAATAAGAGGTGTGTCTGGGTTATTAAATACAGGGCAGGGAATACAAAGTTGCTTAACCTAGGGTATGTTTCTTATTTTATAGTACTGTATTAAGACAGCAAAACAGCATTAAACAAAGATGCTAAATGTCTGAGGCCTTTCCAAGTTCCTCTTGGGATTATTATATTATATTATATACTGTTTTATGGTATTTGGGGGCATATAAAGTCAAGAGCCATTGATCAGAATGGTTAGTCAACCATTCAAGTTAGTCCCACAGAGCAAATGTGCAGCCCTCGATAAGTCCACCCAAAGACCCAGGTTTTATGAGCTTCCTTTCAAGCCTTCATGGGGAAAGGAGGGCAAAGATAGGTCAAGCAGATGTGCCCTTCTGGCAAAATGCCACACTTTCTCCTAACCAAACCGTCCAACAGAACCAAGGTAGGGAGGTGACCATAAGTCAGAGTGATGGCTGCTGCCCTCCAGGCAGAGGTCAGGTTTTGATAGGCTGGCCTGTCAAAAGAGCAAAGCAACTCTTGTGGCCTGACAGATGGAGCCCCCCAAGCAAGGTAGCAGCAGGGGGTCGGACTTTTATGAGCTACCCAAAGAAAGAGTCTTGTATATGGATTCCATCAGCACGTGGGCAGCCAGTATGCTAAAGCCTTATAATTCACCTGACTTTGGCTATTTGAGCAGACAACACTGTTACACTGCAGGCTTTGTGCACTGGGAGCAAACCTCTCCCTTCCTAAGTAGATTTTACTCATAAAACACATTACAGGCTGAGCACTTCCATTAGCAGTAACATAAACTCTGAGACTGTTCTTCAGATCTCACTTTCAAGCACACACATCTGTCATGAACCTAATTTACGCAGGTAACAGCTGCACCTACAGAAAACATTTCTGTTTCACTATATATCTTACATAAGTTAAACTATTCCAATGTGGGAGAGTGCATAATTCATTAAACTGAGCATATTTGACTCACCAGCACAGCTGCTCTTATGGCTTGTCAGGTGGTCCACAAACCCCTCTTCTTTTTGCAGTCTCATACAGGCTATATGACCAAGCCTGCCCCATCCAGAGCCGGCCCTAGAATTAGGCACAGTAGGCACCTGCCTCAAGGAAAATGTGTCATGGGCAGCAGTCTAAGTTACCACGACATAGGAGGAGGAGAACTTTCTTCACAAGAAAGATGACATTTTGGCAGCAAACCTGACCATGGCAATTTAAACGAGAGAATCCAGTGTGGTGCAGCCACTAGAGTAATGGGCCAGGTATGAGGAAGCCTGGATTTGAAACCCAATGCCACCGGGTAATTGGGGTGTGGAATTGTTAAACCCATTCCTTAAAATACCCCACTTGTCTTGAAAACCATATGACAGTCAATATAAGTCAGTTCTGATTTGTTGAGACATAACAATTTAAACTAAAATATTCAAGTATTAGTCACAATTAGTCAATATTGCTACAATATTGTGCACTATGTACACTACTCCTCACAATACTGCATAAGACTTTGACTAGGGCCTTGGGACACATCATTGAGAAAAAAGGTACAATATAAATAAAATACGTAAATAAAGCATAGTGTTTAAAAACTCTCTGAAATGCCAAGTTTACAAATATCCACAATGCAAGTTTACAAATACTGTACCCACAACATCCTAATAATTGGAAACAGTTGTTGGACAGTAAAAATAAATATACAAGAGATTGTATGAAAGAGCAGTTAGAGCTTTGGACTTCAGCTCCGGAGACATGGGTTCAAATTTCCACTCAGTCATGAAATTCACAATATTTCAGCCCAATACACCTTAGAGTTATTGTGTGAATTAACTGTGTGTTGGGGGCACATGTAGTTCAGCCTCTGTGAAACAGCTGAGGTTGAGACTAGGGTGTAAATAATGGGAATATTGCCTCTTCCTTCAAATTCCACAATCCCAGAATGATTGGCCCTTCTTTTTATGAAAAATAACTTGGAAAAACCTGCAAACATAGTGCTCAGCAAAATGGATCCTGTGATTGCAGGGTATTTTTACTTCCAGGCGAATAACAGTTTATAGTTATTTCTGGTTTAAAAAAAATATATAATGACAGTAACAATAATTATGGCCATAAAATTCCACATTCAAAAACATTTGCTTCCTCAAGAAACTAAAACAATAGTATTATATTTAGCATATGAACTCAAGCTTTCAAATGGTTTTTTCGTGTTTTTATGATATCTTCCCAGAAATATTTTTTTCATGCCTATTTAGTAAAGCAATAAAATGTTAAGAGTAATTTCAAAATAAGATTGAACTGAACCTTGACAAAGGCTCAGGCAAGTAGAAATAAGAAATATAACATGCATTGTGGATATTAATAATACACTATGTTGTTCATGCACGAATAAGAATATGGGGGAAATAATCTTGTCTTAATGCAATATAAGACCTAGCTAGGATTTAGAATTGTGTGGATTAACTTGGCTTCAACTTTATGAAAGATAATATTCTAGCTCATGCTTTTTACTTGACCAAGCTAGTAAATTAAAAATCCATTCACTTGACAACTGTTTAAAAAAGTAATATGAATTCAGCACAGTTTGTTAACTAAATAATTAGAAAACATATTGCATGGAATTGGCATGGTGGGTTTTAGGAGTGATTGTACTTGATGAGTATTAAGTGCTCATAGGATATTAAACAATGGCTTAAATCCAATAACCCAAAGTTATACCATTTAAGCTTGATGACATAACCAGTTGTGACAATATATTTTAAATAAAATGTTTCTTATCCCCTTGCCCCCCACAAATCGTAGGATACCTTTGGTCCTCAAAAAGCCTTTAGGCACAGTACTACAGAGGTGGGGGAGACTTAAATTTGTGCAAAGGATAGGAAACATTTTATTTATTAACAAAATAAGGGCTGTTGCTGATGATGCCATCAGACTTACGCAGGGTAATTTTATGTCACTGGATCTCAGCCAAAGACTGACTATGCACAACTGTCACAAACCTCTCTTAAACATACTGGTAAAGGAATATACAGTAATGAAGCTTGTTGCTGTTTTTCTTAATATTTTTCTATGTTGCAATGAAAAAGAGCCATAAGGCGTTATGCTCATGCTTCGCCGCTGCTCCGGGAGCTGCACTGGCTGCCAGTATGTCTCCGGGTGCAATTCAAGGTGCTGGTTATTACCTTTAAAGCCCTATATGGTAGTGGGCCAGGATACCTAAGAGACCGCGTCACCCCAAGGACATCTGTCCGGCCCACCAGGGCGGATTGGAGAGGCTTCCTTGTTATTCCTTCGGCGAGAGAGGCGCGCCTCGCCAGCACGAGGAGGAGAGCCTTCTCCGTGTCCGCCCCGACCCTCTGGAACCTCCTGCCCACCGAACTGCGCCTTCAGACAGAGCTCTTACCCTTCCGGAAGGGCTTGAAAACCTGGCTGGCAGGACAGGTTTGGGGACCCGGGAACATGGGCTCCCATACCAAGTGGCTTATATAAGGACTGCCTCCCTGGGTTGGATTGTGGGAATACTGGTGTGTAGTTCTGTGTTGTTTTAACTTCTGATGATTTTTTAAATTTTGACGCTTTTATTGATATTGAGTGTTTAGGTTTTATTTCTGTTTTTATCAGGATGTAAGCCGCCCAGAGTCGGGTCCTCCCGATTGGGGCGGGGTATCAAATTTAATAAATAATAATAATAATAATGATTTTACCATCAGACATGGACAGAGGCCGGAGGCCGATAAAAGAACTTGCGGCGGTGGCGGCGAGAGGATGCTCCCGCATTTCCCTGGGTCCCTTCCACCTTGGCCCGGGGATGGACCAAAACAGCCACAGCTGCGGCCGGTGAGGCTTCACCCCTGCCCTCCCTCCGGGACCTCTTTCCATCTCGGCCCGAAGGCCAATAAAAGAACTTGTGGTGGTGGTGGTGACAGGATGCTCCCGCGCTTCCTCCGGGCCCCCTCCACCTTGTCCTGGAGGCTGATTAAGAACAGCTGTAGGCGGGCGTACATTATATTTGTGACTTTTGATATTTGTATTTATGACACTTGATTATATTTATAATGCTGGACTGAACTTTTGCTATTATATTGCTATTATATTGTTATATTTTCATATTGTATGCTATTTTTGCCTTATTGTTGGACTTTATTGATTGACTGTATACTAATTATGTTGTACACCGCCCTGAGTTGATCGCACCAAGTAGGGTGGTATAGAAATCCAATAAATAAATAAATAAATAAATAAATGGACAGACTTGAGTTTAAATTGCAGAAAGCTCACTAGTGATTATCTCAGCATAATCTATGGTAAAGATAAAGGTTGCCCTTGCTCAAAAGCCAGTCATATCCAACTCTAGGGTTCAGTGCTCTTCTCTGTTATAGCCAAAGAGCCAGCACAATATGCATTTGCAGATGTTTCCATGGACATGTGGCAGTCATGACTAGACACCAGAAGCACAGAACACTGTTTAACTTCCCACCGAAGTGGTATGCGTTTATCTACTTACAATTTCTTGCTTTTGCACTGCTAGTTTGGGAGGAGCTGAGACAGAGATGGGAACTCACTCCGTACTTGTGTCTCAAACTGCTAATCTGCCGACCTTCCAGTCATCAAGTACAGCATCTGAACCACTAAACCATTGTAAAAATAAAGTATTAGAAGAGAGACAGACAGAAATCACCTGCACATGAGCTGGAGCTTGTTAGAGAAGGGATAAGGTAAGAAGATTAGGGCAGTTATGAAGAGGGGGGCTTCTTTACTCTCCTCTTTCGGGTGTTTTGTTCATCATTCAGTTGTTTTTCACCCCCCAGGAAAAAGTACAGCTACTGATATTATTTCCCCTACAGAAAACTGATCCAGCTTGTGATATTTGGATTAAAGGAGCACAGGAGAGTCCATTTAACTAATGCAAGGAGTAAAAAAAGAAGAAGGAATAAAAGGTCATACCCTGTAAATCTCAAAATTTATAAAAATGACACTTGTTGACCTAACAGTATTAGATTATTTGATGGTCATGAACTATGTAATAGGTTTTAAACTGATCTGGTAAAATTTCCTACAGCTATAGAAGGCTGAGAAGGCTGAACATTTACTCTTTCTGCTCCAGTGTTTAAACAGGCATATATTATCTTGCAAACGAAGGTACACAACAAACAGGCACAGATGAAATAACAGGATTCCTGTAACAGTACAGTAAGACTCGGAGGATGTCCAAATGAGCACTTAGTGTCCTCTTTGGATCTCTCAGGGGTTAGTCCTGGCTTCATGCATGGACATTTTGTGCTCCAAACTCCTCTCAAGTGTTTCTTCTTGTATCTCTGCAACCACCCCCTACATGTCATTCCTGGCAACTTTTGGCATCAGCTGTATTGTCTGTTGGTGTAACTAATGTGATTTCACCATATGAGAAGATGCTAGTTGAGTCCTCCTCTGGAGAAAACCAGCATCTTACACACCAAATTATGGCGTTACTATTTATCAAGGATCCTGAAACTATCAGAAATATAACTGACGAATCAGATTCCATTTGGATTAACTTGGTATTGATAGGTAAAGGTAAAAGTCACTCTTGCTCGAAAGCCAACTTTATCTGACTCTAGGGTATGGTGCTCATCTCTGTTTATAGAGCAAGTGCTGACTGCATATGCAGATGTTTCTGTGGTCATGTAGCATGCGTGACTAGACTAGACACTGGAGCACACAGAATACTGTTACTTTCCCACCAAAATGGTACCTATTTATCCACTTGCAATTTCTTGCTTTTGAACTGCTAGGTTGGCAGGAGCTGGGACAGAGATGGGAGCTCACTCTGTCATGCAGCACTCAGGTCTTGAACTGCTGACCTTCCAGTCATTAAGTTCAGCCTCTTCACCACTAAGCCACCACCGTCCTTCTTTGGTATTTGTTGATACTGATATCCTACCTTAAATCCTATGCTGTGCAGCTGCCACTGCTACTACAATTATAGCACCAGCGTGACGGAGTTTCCTTCTCCCAGGTTTTCCCCACGGCCCCCAGTTTCACTGCTTCCCACTGCAACCTTTGGGGCTCTCTGAAACCCAGCTCTGGAATACTTCTTCAGAGCATATCCATGGCTGCTGTGTAAAAAGAAGATAACTTTCATCTTGATACTATTAGATTGTACTTTTCTACCATGAGAATTTCAGTGTTCGTTTATTCCCAATGTGTACAGCAGGGATATTGAAGTCTCCCAGGAGAACTGGCCTGACAAACCAAAAAACTGCCAACATTTTAAAGCTTTTTCACCATTGCAGTTGATCTGAAATTTGTCCTAGTAATTTTTTAAACTGGTTTTTCATTGCTGTTGCAAGTAATACACAAGAAGACAGTACGTGCACAGATGATTTTTCACAAAGAGAAGAATCGCTGTGGAGGTGAGTTCATTTTTCTTGCACAGGGCTGTAGCAGAAGATATAAAATAGTCTTTCCACACACAGATGAGCACATTTACAGTGATTAAACAAAACAATGAAAATGGAGAAAGGCAGAAAGTTAATACTCAAAACAGGGAAGTTATAATATTTATTCTAAAAGTTGCTTGCCGACCTTTCTTGAGTACTCAGTTCTGAGTAACTGGAGGAGCACCTGAGAAGGCCTCCACCAAGCGATTTTGACTCTGAGCCTCCACATCAGGGATTCTCAAACTTTTAAAGCCAGGGGGTAGTTCATGGTCCCTCAGATAGTTGAGGGGCAACTGGCGGTGGAGGATAAGGTAGTGAAGGAGGTGGCGGCAGCGGCAGCGGCGGTGATGGTGGTCAGTTCATGGCCCCTCAGACTGTTGAGGGGCTGCCAATGACGGCAATCTTTAGCAGGTCTGTTCACAGTCCCCTATTTTGACTCTGAGCCTGTACATCATGGGTTCTCAAACTTTTAAAGCTAGTTCATGGTCTGTGAGACTGTTGAGGGGCCGCAGGCAGTGGAGGCTATGGGAGCGAAGGAGACGGCAGCAGTAGTGGCAGAAGTGGTGGTGGTTGTGGCCAATTCACTGTCCCTCAGACGGTTGAGGGGCTGTGACCACCGTCCCCCTCCTCCATTTGGCTTGGTGTGTCCCTGCTGGTGTGCTGTAGCAAGGCAGTTCATGGTCCCTCTGACGGTTGAGGGGCCGCCGCTCCCGCCGCTCCCGCCGCTCCCGCCGCTCCCGCCGCTCCCGCCGCTCCCGCCGCTCCCGCCGCTCCCGCCGCAGCAAGGGCATAGGCCAGATTTTTTAATGCCACAGGTCGGATCTGGCCACTGGCAGAAGTGTTGCCAAAGGCAGTGGGGTGGGAAAGTTCCACAGAGCTGAAGGCCAATTTGACACCCCTATGAACCACCATGAGGCATGCTATCACCCATACATGAGGAATAATCAACATCCGAAGTGTCTAGAAGTCTAATCCCAATTTATTTTTGGAGGGAGAGAGGTTGGGAGGTTAAAACATGGGATAGGAGGCTATGGAACAGAAAATTATCTTCTTCAGGAAGACATCAGGGGTTAAAAAATGGTCTCCTGTGGCCATATACAGCTTCAGACCACATAGTTCCATGCAATTAGGGCACTCTCTCATGCTTTCAACTTTGTAATCCTACCAGAAAGTTTGGATTCCACTGGTATCAGAGAAAGCTGGATCAGGACAGAAGTGTCGTGGGGGGGGGGGTCAGGGGGGCAGATGGCCCCAGGTGGCGCTTTTCAGGGGGTGGCAAAATGTCCCCGCCACTTTGGCTTCCCTCTGCCTGGGCTTAGGGAGCTGGACTTCCCAGGCAGAAGCAGCCCTTTTGCTGCACCAGAGGCCGGGCCGCCCCCTCTTTCTCTCCCGCCGGTCGTGGCTGCCCTTTCTCTGCCTCCTGTGCCACCTCCCCCTGATGGGCGCTCCGCCATGTGTTCGTCCCTGCCCACCCACCCAGCTGGCCGTTGGGGGCTCTCCCTGCCATGGGTCCAGCCCCGAAGGCCTTGGAACAGGCAGCGAGGGGTTAACTGGGCGGAGGAGCCGGTGGTGAGCCTAGATGGAGGGGGCAGCGAGTTTGGTCTTCGCCCCAGGCATCTGAAGCCCACGCGGCACCACTGGATCATATACACTGAAACAGAACCAAGATGGAACAAGAAATTTGTGATAGTTTTAAAAAATTCAGGGAGAGACAAGCAAATAGTATAGTATAGGGCAGGATACCTTAGAGACCGCGTCAGCCCAAGAACATCTGTCCATCGCAGCAGAGTGGACTGGACAGGTGCCCTTGTGGTGCCATAGGCTAGAGAGGCGCATCTCTTTAGCACTAGGAGGAGGGCCTTCTCTGTGTCTGCTCCGGCCCTTTGGATCCTCCTACCCACGGAATTGCACCTCCAGACAGAGTTGCTGCCCTTTAGGAAGGGGGTGAAAACATGGCTGGAGGGGCAGGTATGGGGCCCTGGGCATTCAATGACCCCAGCCTGTTGGCTGATCTGATCTACCCCTTAGTGTAATTTTAATCTTTTTAATCTTGGTTTTAACTTGTTGATTTTTGACTCTTTTAAATTCTTTTAATCTAAATTTTATGGGGTTTTATGGCCATGGATGAATTTTAATGTGGGATTCTTTTACTGTTTTGTTATTGTTGTGAAACTGCCCTGAGTCTTTTGTGAATAGGGTGGTATACAAATGCAAAAATAAAATAAAATAAAATAAATAGTACAGGACTCTTTTTCAAATATAAAATGTTGGTTGAAGAAAAAACCCCATCTACACATAAGACCTTTCCCAAAGGGATACATTTTTCAAGGGGGATGGGGGAATTTACAAAAGATGTCCTCTTTCCAGGGACATAAGGAATCCTTGCAAAATTATGTGTTCTCCTCTACATAGGTTGTTTCAGTGTGGCAATCCATAATGGCAAAGATTTTTTGAGTCTTTTAAGATTCCTTGCTTCCAGCCAAGAGCAGGTTCATGAGTACTGTACAATGCTAATATCCTGTCCTTTTAAGAAACAGAGCAGAGAGAGAGTGTAGAATGAGCACAAAACAAAAGATTGGTTGATAAATCAACAGACCCTCTTATCTCATGCTTCTAACCTTCCTGAGTCCATGCAACAAAACAGCAACCACCATCATATTGATTGGCAAAGTCTTATTTTTTAAAAAAAATTGCCTACTTTCCACATCTAGCTTCTTATGACTGCTCTCTTTTTTTTGCTCACTCGTAGAGGGAGGGGAATAACTTTTGCAGCTACTCATCCATGCCTGCTACTCATCCGTGCCTGCAAGGAAGAAACAATGAAATAGTCACAATCCTGTTTTTAACAGATTATTTCATGCTGATTAGACACTGGAGCTGCAATTTTGCTCAAAAGCATAAGCATAGGGTATGAGTAAGACTATGGCATTGGGAACCTACTGTGACCACCCCAATGCTTAGGAATGATGAGATGCTGCCCTTTCTCAGGGCAAAATGCACTCAACTACATGCTACATTTGATATGAAAGCTTGAGTCAGGACTGCAACATGCTGAAGTAATGCTCTTTTGACAGGAACATATGGCCCCAATTTTACTCAACTGTTGTAAGGTGATATTTTAATATTCCTTCTTCAAATCATTTAAGTCCCATGTCCTTACCTAATTTGTAACAGCGAATGCCAGAGGATGGATAGACTCCAGCTAAGTTACATAAATTGAATGTCATGCTCTGGAGACAGTAGGATCACTTATGGGACAAGTGTGGCATTTCTCTGTCACCTGATAAAATACTTGTGAAGAACATTATTGGTGGTGACAGACTGCCTATAGTTATATGTCTCTCACCATTCTACCTTTGTCAGAGTTTGTTGTCTCTATTTAAGTTGAACTATGCATAGCAGCAGGCTTCCCATTGAGCTGCGCTATCTGAACTGTGTACCAAGAGTAAAGGTGCCCTTATACACCTCTGAGCCATCAGAATGAAGGAGAGGTTCCATTCACTATTCACAGTGCCACTAAATATGGTTTTGCTTGGACATGACCAGGATACGCCCCAGCTTACATGTCCACTGTCACTTTCCTTAGTGCTTTCTCCTACTTTATTATATCCCTAGGAAAGTGAGTTTTTACGGCAAATTTATTTTTTTAGGTGGCACTTTATTAAATAGGCACTTTAGAAAACTCTTTTAATTTTTTGAGAATTTTTTTCTGGGCTTCTGTTATAATTATTGTGACAATTATTGCCTAATCAGGTATACTAATTTTGTTAAGTATTTATTGTAGTACTTGATCGATTGGTTTTTTTGAAAAAAATATTTATTTTGGCTCTCCTGAACTATGGCTTTTTAATTTGTTAGATAGGGTCTCAAGCTTGGTTGGGGGAGGGGAAGTTGGGTATTATAGTGGAAATATATATATATACTGCTTAGAACTTTCTCCATTTTTGCAAAAGAAACTGCTGGCTGTTAGGGAGGGAGGGATGCTGGGGGTTCAAAATACCAGTATGCATGGGTACTGGAAGGTATGGCAATGGATGGAAGGCTGGATCTTACAAAGGAAGGCACCACAGATATTTAACATCTGCTGCGCCTTCCAGCCTCCATCCTATCCAACAGATGCATTGTAGCCAGTCTATCATTTATGGTGCTGAATGCTAGAATCAGCCCAGAACAAGAGCCAGCTAATTCAGGATGCAATCCTGGATGCCTGCACTTCTCTGACATGCATTACAGAGACTTGGGTGACTGCTGAGGGTGGGATTTCCTTCTCCTTCATGTGCCCACTGGGTTTTCCATGATGCATCAGGGCAGACTGAAAGGACGAGGGGGCAGGGTTGCTATTATTAACCAACCAACCCCCCGGCAATAGTTGTCAAGCTTGGCTCTTGAGTGCCTGCACATGGATGTTGGAGCTATAGAGTTGGGATTGTGTTGGTGTACTATTATCTCCACAACCCAACACTCTCCTTCACATAGCTAATGAACTCAGTCACTGCTGTGGTGTTGAAGCCCTGCAGGATTATTGCCAAGGAAACATTATAACATGCAGTGTATTGAGAGCGCCAACAACCAACAAGGGAAGCTGCTTCAGATTGCCAGGTTGCCTCTGGGAGAAAAGCAGCCAGGAAATCTTTTGCTGAGCATTAACAACTGCAACTATTAGTGGCACTTCAAAGCCAAGGTTGATGTCATCAAGAGGGACTTGGACTCCAGAGCTACTGCAATAGATCAAGTGAAGGTGTCTAAGGCACCATCTTTTCCATGTTTATTGGATCAGTTTCAGCTCATAACACCTCAGAATGTCTCCAGGACACTCACTGGGTGCACGACCACTTCTTTTCCATTTGACCCTTGCCTATCCTGGCTAGTGAAAGCTGCCAGTTAGAGCTTGAAGGTTTGGGCTACAGAGATCATTAACACCTCTTTGCAGGAGAGGGTTTTTCCCTTCCCAACTGAAGGAAACAGTCATTCAGCCCACCCTGAAAAAGCCCAATTTGGCAATCAATAACTTTTACAACTATCAACTGGAGATGTTGGAGCCTTGGGTGCAAGAGTATGTTGGTACACAGGTTTTGGCTATCTTCCCAGTGTTGTTCAACATCTACGTAAAACCAGTGGGGGAGGTCATCAGTTGACTTGGAGTTTAGTGGGGATGTACAGCTCTATCTCTCCTTTGCACCACAGCAGATGACCTTGGAGGGTTGTCTGGAGGCTGCCGTGAGGTGAGGGAGAATAGGCTGAACTGAATCTGGACAAGACAGAAGTCATGCTGGTAGGGAATAACCAGCCTCAGGTTAGGAAAATCTCTCTTAAATTAAGGGGCATCACCATCCCAATAAAGGAAGATGTACATAATCTAGGTGTGCAATTTGACCCTTTGCTCTCTATGGAATAGCAGATAGCTACTGTGGTCAAGTTTTTATTTTTCCAATTGTGTTGCATCGCCCTGCTGATTCCTGGACAGATTTATTCTATTCTGTAACCTATGCCTTGGTAATCTCCAAAACAGACTATTGCAATGCTCTCTACCTTTCAGGCTGGTACAGAGAATCCATCACCCCAGTCTTGGCTAGACTTCATTGACTACCTATTGAATACTGTGCTAGGTTTAAGAGTTTAGTACAGTAATACCTCGGATAACGCTAAGACTTGGTTCCACAAATCTTGGTGTTATCCGATTTTTAGTGTTATCCGATGCATGTTAAAATCCTATGGGATGGATCGGATAATGTTAAAGCTCCATAGAGATACATTGTAACCACACAGGCTTTAGCGGTTGTTATCCGATCCATCCCATAGGAGGACCTTAACGTTATTCGATCCAATTCTCCTCCCCAGATTACTTAACGTTATGCGATTTTAGCGTTATTGGAGGTAAACGTTATCCGAGGTATTACTGTACTAACATACAAAGGCCTATATGGTTTAGGACCATGTTATCTGCAGGAGCATCTCTTCCTATGAAATCATACCAGGAACACCCAAATGATGAAGTTAAAGGTAGTCACGCCAAAAGAGATAAGGTAGGTCTCTGCAAGAAATTGAGCATTTGCCAGCTGGGATGATTTGCCAGCTGAAATCAGTGCCACCCACAAACATTTGGCCTTTCATGTATTACTTTAAATGTTCTTATACCATCAGGTGTTTTCCTTGTAAATCGACCTCCTATATCAGCATTCTTTATTGTTTGAGCTGTCTTATTTGTTGATTTGTTAATTTTTAATACTGTCATTAATTAGATTAACTGAACGGAACAATTGCAGGTTTGTTTAGTTTCTTTTTGTCTGGTCTCATGCTTGCTCTGTTTTTGTATATTATGTTATTTTTAATTTTTCTCAAGTGTTGTATACTGTGATTGCATCCTACTGTTGTTAGCTACCCACTAATTGGAATGGGATATAAACAAACAAACAAAGCAAATAAATAAATACTGGTATGAAAGAAAACAAGACAGACATGTAGCTAGGGATTCACCATTTGTTTTTTGGACTACAAATCCATTAATTGTCCATTCAAAGAGTCCTTCCGGAGAGACACCTAAGTGTGGCCATCCAGGAGAAAGATCTAAGCTGAACGGCTTCATGACCTAGCATAGCAGTAGACAGTACACCTGTGGCAAATATATACTAATACAGTACTTCTGCCTTTCTGGGTTAATTTGAAATGCCAGCATGTTGGATACTTAGAAGCAGACTCTGGGTACTTAATTAAAACACAGCATGATGAAGGCTTTTTGTGGGCGTGAGTTTCATTCGATTTCTTTCCAGTCCTCAGACTGTCAAAATGAATAATTCAAGGTAGGGTTGGCAAGCAGTGGGAGTAACTGTGACTCTCAAGCATCATAGTTCCTGGACAACACTCTGAGAATGTCTTGATGTCTGCCCAGTCATACTGGAAATAGGTATCATTTGGCACATGTTAGCCAAGATTGATGTCAATTGTGTGATGACAATGGGTGCACTGCTGTGTTGCCCAGACTGCCTCCACTATTTGGCCATGGAATGTATCAGATGCTCTAAAGTTTTGAATGACATAGTTCACCATAAATTTGGAAAATTGAGTTTGTGAGTTGCATGCCTTCACACAACTATGTGCATGTTCTTAAATGGCTCTGATGAGACAATTGTCCTTGATTAGTGTCAGAAAACTGGAAATGCCACACCAAATGCTTTGCCTAAATATATTTGAGAGTTGTGGTGAGAATCATTCAGCAATGCATGATTTGTGAATTCCAGCGTGAAATGTCTAAACTATATCTCCCATTGGTGGCATTTGTCCACTTTACAATCCACAGGGAAAGACACATCATTATGTTCTAAATTTACAGTTAATTTTAGGGCTGATGGTCAAGATAGAGAATTCCCATTTCTGTTAAGTCTAATGCTGGATCTTAAATATTTATCTATGGCAAATTACAGGAAATGTATGAGCAAAAATCTATACAAATGTGATCCCAACAGTTCTGGAAATATTTATCTTTAGTCTTATCAATAAAGACAATATAAGCAATGTTTCCAAAGACTTAGAGCATAATTTTCTGTATTCCTACTCAAATGAAAATTTGTTTGCATTCAGGGAGGCTTACTGTTATGGGTGACCATGGTGTGACTAATACCTCTTTCTTGACTATGTGAGGGGTGGTATATAGCTGTTGGGAGCAATTTGTCTGGTTAATTCTGATAATGAACGAGACTCTGGCATGCTAACTAGTTATGTGACCCCCCCCCCCCCGAGCAGGTCAGTGTCCAACTTCATAGAGGAGCAAGCAGCATTCAGCCAGCCAAGATTGAGCAAAAAGAGGTCTGTGATGCCCTTAGATGTCTGGGGCTGCACGTCTGCTACACTCGATGTCAAGTGTCAGGTGGTGGTTAACTAACCTGACTCCCTAAAGTGGCCAGTGGGTATGGGCAAATGAGCCCCTTTAAGTGGGGTGATCATGGAGACAAATGTGTCTGTGCTTGTCCATTTTGACTCTACTTCATGCACTTAAACCCTTTTTACTCCACTGACCACCAGCCATAATAAAGTTTGGATTGAATAGGTGGGGTGATGGTCCCCTCAGTGGAGGAAAGGCCACTATTGGGCCCAATGGCAAGATGAGTGGAAGAAGAACTCTGATTCCCAAGGGTCATGGAGGCGGAAGAGGCCATGCCAGATAGGACTGGCTGTGAAGGTGCACCTTGTCCATATCTTCAAGGCTGTGGCAGTCCATTGCAGTTCCGCTGTTAAATCCTGCATGTCTCATGTGTGCTGCAGGAAATAGCTCTGTGATCATAGCTTCATGACAAGATGGGATCCACCTCTTAAACAAATTCATGTCAGTGACCTTTTCCCTGCTTCAGGGGAAAAATGCATTCTCGGATATGAGTTGCAGTCAATGACGATAATTTCTATGGGATAGCATAGGACTTTATCTTAAAGAGTTCATTGCACAAATTAAAAGTAGAAATGTGCAATGGTCCCCTTATCTGATTCATTCCTAATTTGGAGCACACAGATTGATTGTCTGACCTCTCCTTTGCCCTTTAGGAGACAACATGACCTGATTCCTGCCAATGTATATATCCATATTTGTGTGTTTCCAGATCTCTTGGGGGAATTCCCCAATCTCCTTGCAAATAGATAAAATTAAGGCTATATCATAGCAAAATGTACAGCTGTACCAGGCTCCAGTGATTTAGGATCCCCTGAGGGGAAGGCAGGGCAGAGATGCTTCTAGTCAAGCCAATAGTAGTTTATAGTGCTACCACCTCTAATTTGAACTGTCGTTTTCAGTTTCTCAGCTGTGTCTTCTGCCATTAATCACCACAGTAAGTTTTATGCAGGAAAGAAGACTGAACAGTTTATTTCTGTTGAAAAAAATAACCTCCCAATCCTATTTCTGCATTTTCCACCTTTCAAATATCTTCAAATCAGGCACATCTATAAAATGTCTGACTCCAGCAAGATTAGAGCCTATGGCACAAGAAAAAGAACCTTAATACTAAATATCTGGCAGAAGGCAACAGGTTCACACCAGTTTGCCAAAACTGGTAGTAACTTGTCCCAGTGTCCTAGAGAACCAGTAGTGGCTTTTGGGGAGAACCACCTCAGGGGCTTATCTTTTTGCCGGTACCCCCCACTGCACATGCACACCAAGAGCTTGGTGTGCATGTGTGCCTACAGAGCTTAGTGTGCATGAATGGCCTCCTTGCTATCTTCCCAAGCGGGGAGGAGGAAGAGAAGCTTCTAGCCTGAAGCTCCCTATAGTCTGCTCCCCAGGGTAAGTGACTCACCTTTGGGCATGTGGCATGGGTGTGTATTTTAATGTGTATTTATTTTTAATATGTATTTTATGTGTTTTATGTGTATTTAATTTGTATTTTTATGTCTATTTAATGTGTATTTATTTTTAATGTGTATTTTATGTGTTATATGTGTATTTTTATGTCTATTTATTTTGTATTTTTACGTGTACTTATTTTATGGGGTTTTTTAATTGGCTCCACCCACATCATTGGCTCCACCCATAATGTCATTATTTTGGTTCCACCCATGCTGTTGGCTCCACCCACAGTGTGGTAGTAAAATTTTTGGCTGCCCACCACTGAATTCAGGTAACACATATCTGGCTTAACATTTCTAACATTTTCTTCTGAACAAGTGATTATTGGTTTGGCCTCCATTTTAGAGTCCCTGAAAGAGATAGTATAAAGTCCATTGTACTGAAGGCAGGTATGGCCACAATCAGGAAATATTCTGTCCAGAAATGTAGGAAATATAAAACTTATGTATGAGACTTATTTTCATATCTTGGGGTATTATTTTGTAGAAGAGGCAAGCTTCGGGACCAGTACAAGATTAGTCAAAAATTAATGCAAAAAGCTAAGTAACAAATGGATTGTCCATTAGAAAGTTCATTTAAAATGGACAGTAGATGTCCTGTTTCCAGGCAAACAAACTCCTTAGGATTGTCTGTAGAGTGAGCTAAATTGTACTAATCCAGAAGGAGTAAACTAGGGCTAGAATTTGGAAAAAGTAAAACAAAACTAATTCCTAAGAAATGGCATCTGTTCCATTTGGGATATTTCTGAAGCCGAGGCTGGTGTCCAGCAGATAGGAATAAAAAACAAAGAGAAATACAAGACACAACAAAATAAAATCAGAGCTCACTCACAGCAAAGTAATGAAAAAAGTAACTAGAAAGCATGATTTGGCAGTCACAACTCAGTCCCGCCCCTTCTTAGCAATGATTTTTGTTCAAGCAGAAGTTAATATGGGGCTGCTTTCAGAAATCCCAGCCAAGCCTCTAGAGTAGACCATTTAGCCAACCTTTTCCTGCCAGTGGCCTGACCACACACCTTTCAGTCAGCTGAGGGACCAGTCACATGGATCTTCTTCCCAGCAGTGGTGGCGGCAGCAGTGCATGTATTGGCACCATGTTTCCAGGTGTTTTCTCCACCTCCGCCGCTTCCCTGGGAGGAGCAAGTGAGGGAGGAACATTGTTGTGCCATTTTTGATTTTTTTTCCCCCACTGCATTTTCTGTGTTTTGGTGTGAGGGATTTTTTTTTTTTTTGGCAATTTCGGTACATCCATTGACACCAGGATACTTCCAGCATCGGCGACAATTCAGCCCAGGGGCCAGTTGAATTCAGCCTGGGGGCCAGATCCAGCGCACAAGCTGTAGGTTGGGAACCCCTGATTTAGCCTGTAATGTCCTTGTGAGCGGAAGCTTGGTCTCATAGAAGCCACTTTACTGCCAATTGTCTCATAAGTAGGCCTCCCTTGGAGCCTAGAAACCCCATTGAGTGTCTCGTGCAAATCCTGAAGCTTTGGTTTTCACCACTTTTGGGGTCTCCTGAGAAAGGTCCAACATTCTCCTCTTCCTTCTTTCTCAGGAACTAGGGCTTCTGCTACAAAATGCATAGGATCTTCATCCAAGGTCTTGACCTCATCCTTACTAGAAGACTCCTCTGGGGAGAACATGTCATTGCAGAATTTCCAAACCTAGATTTCATGTACAGAGCACATCTATTAATGGTAAGTAGTTTTGATGATTATACGGGTCCTTTATAGTTTGAAGTTATCTACTATTAAAAACTAGCTGCAACCCATAGTTACAGCCTTGGCACCATGTCTACAGATACCTCTGAAACCTGTAGTAGAAATATCAAACAGCTTTAATCATATATAGATGGGTGTTTCTTCTAACTGGAAAGGCCTTTATTAAGCTGTGGGTAAACAAGCTAAAAGCAAGCAGAGGCTCTACCTGTTGCATCTGTTTCCTGAGCTGTTTCATAATGTACGGATTTTGGAAGGCTTTTATTTGTTCAACATCTATATCACTTATTTATTTATTTACTTAAGCAAACTTTTATGCCGCCCTCCTCAAAAAGACCCAGGGTGGCTAACACAACTCTTAACACCTAAAACACAATAAAAACATAATATAAAACCAAGATTAACAGATTTTTAAAAATTAAAAAGCTAAAACAAGACACATCAGAGAGAGGGGGATCAAATGAGCCAACAGACTGGGGCAGACATGCTCTACACACATGCTCTACCAGCCAGGTCTTGACCCCCTTCCTAAAGGGCAGCAGCTCCACCTGGAGACGCAGCTCACTTGGCAGGAGGTTCCATGACCATAGGGCCGGGGCAGACACAGAGAAGGCCCTCCTTCGAGTGTTGCCAGAGAGGTGTGCCTTTCAAGCTGATGGTACAATCAGAGCACCTCTCCAGTCTGCACTGGTGGGACGGACAGATGTCCTTAGGGCGAGGCGGTCTCTTTGGTCTCCTGGCCCACTACCATATAGGGCTTTAAAGGTAATAACCAGCACCTTGAATTGCACTAGTATGATAGCAACATTGGGAGCTTTACACAATTTAAAATATGAACTGTTTATTTGAAAGAGTAATACAACCAATAGCAGTAGCAATTGCACTTATATATCACACTGTAGTGCATAGAGTCCTCTCTCAGCAGTTCACAGACATTTTGTCCCCGGCACACTGGATACTCATTTTACCAACCTTGGGAAAATGGAAGACTGAGTCTATCTTGAGCCTGTCAGGCTTGAACTAAGATCACGAGCAAAGTTTTACACTAAAACACTATGCCAGAGGCTTTCAGAGACAAGGTAAATAGAAGAAAATAAGTAATAACAATATGCTGTCAGTTCCAAAGAAAAGGTAAGAAAATAAAAGCATGTCAGGTGGTAATATGTTAAACAAAAGCATTAGAATCATATATGCCTCCTTGCATAAAGACAGAAATGCAGATGGAATTTGACAGAAACATCACAGCTTTATTCTGTACTCATTTTTGTTGTTGTTCAGTCGCACAGTCGATTCCGACCCTTTGGGATGACCCCATGGACCTCACTGTCCGCCAGGCACTCCTGTCCTCCACCCTCCCCCTCAGCTCGCTCAGCTCTGTGCCCATTGCCTCCACAACACCATCTTGCCATCTCATCTTGGGCTGTCCCCTTCTTCTTTTGCCCTCGACCCTTCCAAGCATCAAGGCTTTCTCAAGTGAATCCTCTCTTCTCATCTGATGTCCAAAGTACTTTAGCTTCATCTTTACTATTTGACCTTCAAGGGAGCAGTCAGGGTTGATTTTCTCTAAGATCGACCTATTTGTTCTCCTCACTGTCCAGGGGACTCTCAAAACTCTCCTCCAACACCACATCTCAAAGGCGTCTATTCTTCTGCGCTCAGCTTTCCTAATGGTCCAGCTCTCACAACCCTACATTGCCACAGGGAAATACCATTGCTTTGACTATGCGAATCTTTGTTTGCAATGTGATGTCTCTACTTTTCACTATGTTCCCCAGGTTTCTCATTGCTTGCCTCCCAAGAATCAGTCGCCTTTTTATTTCATGGCTGCAATCACCATCTGCAGTCAGCTTTGATCCTAGGAAAGTAAAATCTGTCATTGCTTCTACTTCTTCCCCATCTATTTTCCAGGGACTGAGAGGGCCTGTGGCCATTATCTTGGTTTTCTTGATATTGAGTCTCAAGCCAGCTTTTGCACTTTCTTCTTTCAACCTAATCAGGAGCTTCTTTAGGTCCTCCTCACTTTCTGCCATTAGGGTGGCATCATCTGCATATCTCAAATTGTTGATGTTTCTCCCAGCAATTTTGATCCCAAATTGAGATTCCTCCATCCCTGCATTGTGCATTATGTGTTCTGTCCTAACTGTTGCCTCTTGATTCATGTACAGATTTCTCATGAGACCTATAAGGTGTTCCGGTATTCCCATCTCTTTAATTACTTGCTACATTTTGTTGTGGTCAACACAGTCAAAAGCCTTGGAGTAATCAATGAAACAGAAGTAGAGTTGTTTCTGATATTCCTTTGTTTTTTCCATGATCCATCTTATGTTGGCGATGTGATCTCTAATCCCCCTGCCTCTTCTGAAACCCGCCTGCACTTCTGGTAATTCTCTCTCCACATACTGTTGCAGTCTATCCTGTATTATCTTGAGCATCACCTTGCTAGCGTGAGGGATGAGCACAATTGTTCGATAATTTGAACATTCTTTGGCATTACCCTTTTTGGGGAGTGGAACGTATACAGATCTTTTCCAATCCTGTGGCCATTGTTGTGTTTTCCAAATCTGCTGGCATACAGAGTGCAATAATTTGATTCCATCATCTTGTAGTGCTTTGAAAAGTTCAACTTGGATACCATCAACTCCACTGGCTTTGTTGTTTGCAGTGCTTTTTAGGGCCTTTCTGACTTCACTCTCCAGAATGTCTGGCTCAAGTTCAATGTTCTCATCATTGTGATTATCAGGGGTGTTGAGGTCCTTCCTGTAGAATTACTCTGTGTACTCTTTCCATCTTTTTCTAATCTCTTCTGCATCTGCTAACTCCTTGCCATCTTTGTCTTTTATCATGGTCATTTTTGCTTTAAATGTTCCCTTGAGTTCCCCAATTTTTTTGAAAAGATCTCTAGTCCTACCCCTGATATTGTTTTCCTCTATTTCTTTGCACTGTTCGTTCAGGTAGGTTTCCTTATCTCTCCTTGCTTTTCTTTGAAATTCTGTATTCAAGTGAGTGTATTTTTTTTCCTTTCTCCTTGGCATTTTGCATTCCTTCTGTCCTCTGCTATTTTGAAAGCCTCATCGGACAACCACTTAGCTTTCTTACGCTTCTTTTCTTTTGGTATGATTTTCCTTGCTGCCTCCTGCATGATGTCCCGCATCTCTGTCCATAATTCTTCTGGCACTCTGTCTATCTCATCCAAGCCATTGAATCTGTTCCACACCTCCACTGCGTATTCCCAAGGAATGTTTTCTAGGTCATATCTTTCTGGCCTAATGGTTTTTCCTATTTTCTTTAGTCTAAGCCTGAATTTTGCAATCAGTAGGTTGTGATCTGAGCCAGAATCTGCTCCTGGTCTTGTTTTTGCTGACTGTATGGAAGTTCTCCTACAACTAGCATTATGAAGAGAAATCTGAATCCAGAACATTCTCACTGCCATGCTAGTTACACATATAGAGAGAACAATTCTTGTGGGGTGGGGAAGGTTATGGTTTTTAAAAAAAACTTTCAAGGAGCCTGTAACTATTTTGCCACCCTCAGGTAGGTCATCAAAGGGAATCTTGAACCAGTAGCATAATGTTGTTTATCATCTGCATACCAGTGATAAAATACATCAGAAGAAATCAGAACACCAATAGAATAACTATGGAGAGCAAAAAGCAGATGAATAAAAATAAAACCTTGTGATACTCTTGTTCAGATAGGGGAGAGAACCAGGAGCATTTTGACTTAGAAATAGGTCATCCTGCCTAATGTACCTTGGAGGTAGAGTTTTTGATCTATACTGATAGTGACTCATAAGCAGAAACAAAACCACTTCAACCCATTTCTTATGGGTGGGAGGATTAATTAGAGTAATCTCCAATTAAATCTCATAAAACATCTTAAGGATGAAGATCCAAAATATGCATCTCAATCCACATCCAGATTTGGCTGGCCACACCATAGTTAATCTCTTAATATCCTGTTGTAGTGTGATTTAGCCAAGGCATAACATTAGCTCATAAATTTTTTTTTGAATAGTAGCTGTGTTAGTCTGTGGTTCAGGCATATCAGAAAACAAAACAAAATAAGCAAAATAAAATGAAAAAAATAAAATAAAAAAACACTGTAGCACTTTAAAGACTAACTGCTTTATTTTTTATTGTTAGCTTTCATGGATCAAGTCCACTTCTTCAGACAAAGAGTGAAACTTACAGGCATGGTTTTTATACACCAAATTCAGGGGGTCAAAGGGAGAAGGAGTGTAGTCAAGCAAGATGACAGACAAGCAAGCACAACAATACAGTTTTGCACAGCCATTAACAGCAATAGATTATTCAGATTAGCTCTAAATGACTCCCTTTCAATCTCAAGGTTGTTGAGAAAGCCCATTCTGGTCTCTGATCAACTTTAGCTCAGATCAAAATTAGCTCATAGAATTATTGGAAAAAGAACAAGGCCATTTATTTATTTATTTTTAAATGCACAGCATTTTGTTGCATGTATATCATCTTTTCCTTTTGTTTCTCCTTCCCTCTTTTTTATTGAACAAAGAAAAACTGATGCATCAGCTCATGATTTGCACTCTCCCGCCAATAAAGTTTCCCTGAAATATTTTGTTGTTGTTCAGTCGCACTGAAACCTTCCCCACCACATCCTGAAAGTTAAGAATATATTTCATAAGATATAGGCATAGATATACATATAGTTATCTAGATTAGGTGCAAAGTGCTCCCCTCCACCTAGCCCAGGCATTTGCTACCTATAGCCCAGTGGTGGCGAACCTATGGCACGCGTGCCAAAGGTGGCACTTGGAGCCTCTCTGTGGGCACCTATGCAGTCACCCCAGGACAGAGTTTGCCCCGCCCCTCTGCCCATCAGCCCAATGGGAGCGCTTCCTTCCTCGCCTGTTGCCATGTTGGCACTTTGCAATAAATAAGTGGGTTTTGGGTTGTAGTTTAGGCAGTTGGTCTCTGAAAGGTTCGCCATCACTGCTATAGCCCATGGGCCAGATCCAGCCCCCGACACCAATTCCTGCAGCCCAGGATGCCCTCAATGCTCCCTGAAGCGAAAGTAAAATGCACACCATGCATGCACAGAATGCTGCTAAATGCATTCTGTGCATGCACGGCATGCATTTTACTATCGCTTCCAGGTGGGAGGAACCACAAGACTGGCCCGATCCGCTGTCCAGGAGGCATGGTGAGGCCTGCGACCTGAAAACATTGAGAAACACTGACCTAGCCCATGCCTGAAATCAGGGAATGCAGGTAAGTGCCCACCCCATCATGTGTCCTTTCGGTAATACTCCAACCTGATCCTTGTCTCAGTTACTGACAGCATTTGCATGTTTCTGGATCTCCATGGAAAACCACAAAATCACATGGAAAGATTAACTTGTGGATCAGGGATTTCCCCCCTCTCCCCCCCCCTTTTGAATATTTATCCCACATGGTTGGCAGAGAGGCAGAAGAAGTATTATGGTCTCACTTTCTTCTGCCACATGATTACTGTTAGATATTTAAATGTCCTAGCGGTGGGAAAATCGCCGCTACCCATTGGTCAGTGGGCTGGGTCAAGCAGGGTATTTAATCCCCTGCTGACCCAGCCGTTGTTGTTGTTGTCTGTGCTAACCACAATAAACAGACGTGTTGTTTGGTTCACCCTTAATGGCTTCCGTGTCCTCACTCCCGCGTCCTGATCTCCGGATCTAACACTGGCGACGAAGGTGGGATTTTGAGGAACGGACCAGAACCATCACACACACCAGAGCCACCTCTCACGAAGGCACCTCGCCATGGCTGCTTACGTTCCACCGGCTCCCTTCCAACCGAAGGACGAGAGATGGAAGAGCTATATGGACCGTTTTGAGTTCTCCCTGCTAGCTGCGGAACTGGGAGAGATAGCACCGGAGCGGAAGAAGGCGTTCTTCCTCACCCACTGCGGAGCCAAGGTCTACGAAGTGGCCCAGTCCCTGGTGGATCCAACACCAATCCTGGACGTCTCATGGGAAGCACTACAGTTGGCCCTCAAGAACCACTATGCACCGGAGCCATCGAAGTTCGTGTTCCGGATCCAGTTCCGGGACCGATACCAGATGCCAGGGGAAACCATCGGCGAGTACGTGGCCGCCCTAAGGGCAGCAGCCGTCCCGGCGATATTCGGGCCATTCCTCGAGGACTCCCTGACCGAGCAGCTTATCAGAGGAGTCCGCGACAACAAGCTCCGGAAGAGGCTATTGGCCCGGAGAGACCTGACCCTGGCCGGGGCCATCGAGGAGGCCAGAGCTTTCGAGCTCTCGATGTCAACCGCATCCTCCCTCAACCGGTCCCCGTCGGCGCCCCGCCAAGCCTCCGCTCACTATCAAGACGTCGTTTCTGACGAGGACGAGGAGGAAGAAGCAGAGGTGTGCGCGACCGACGGGGGAAACTCGGGCAGGAGCGGCCAGCGCTGCGCCAGCTGCGGAGGGCCACACCAGCGGGCACATTGCCGCTTCAGGGAGGCCATCTGCCGCTATTGCGACAAGCGGGGACACATTGGGAGGGTCTGCCGGGCAAGGCAAGCGGAGAACCAAGCTGACCGGCAGATTCAAAAGTTCCCGCCGGGCAAGATGGCCGCCAAACAGAGGACAAATCAGAGGCGCCAGGGACGCAACAGCGGCAAATTCGAAGATGCAGAGACGCACACGCTCACGATAAGCCACACCGCCACACAGAAGGGAGAGAAGTACCACGCCACAGTCACGATCGACAGGGCAGAGTGTCCGATGGAGGTCGACTCTGGGGCCGCCATATCCATCATTCCGTGGAGGTGGATGAAGAAGACATTCCCGGCCCTAAAAGAATCAGACCTCCAGACCCAGCGGATCCGAATCAAGGACTGCCAAGGCAAGTTCCTCCCCGTCGCAGGACAGAAGTGGGTCCGTGTCAAGTACGGACCGAAGGAAGAAAGCCTACCGCTGACCGTAGTCCACGGTAACATCCCGACGCTACTGGGCACAAACTGGTTCCCCGCCCTGGGACTGTCCATCGCTGGCATCCACAACACTGCAGCTGACCAGCCCGGGGACGCCTCGCTGAGGGACGACCTGATGGCCGAATTCCAGGACGTTTTCGGGGAAGGATTGGGCAGGTATGTGGGGTCCCCTATTTCATTTGCACTCAACCCGAGCGTTGCCCCCATCCGACTTAAGGCCCGGAGAGTCCCACTGGCACTCAAGCCCAGGGTCGAGAAGGAGCTCGACAAGCTGGTTGCCCAGGGAATCCTCGTTCCCGTAGACCACGCTCGGTGGGAGACCCCCATAGTGACCCCTATCAAACCGGACGGGTCAGTGCGCATCTGTGCGGACTACAAATGCACGATCAACAAGGCATTAGAGCCGAGCGCGTACCCGGTTCCCGTCATAGACCACTTACTCCATTCCCTGGGCCCTGGCAAGATCTTTGCCAAGCTGGACCTGGCCCAAGCGTACCAACAGCTTCCGGTGGATGACACTACGGCCGAAGCCCAGACCATTGTCACACACCGGGGGGCATTCAAGTGCACGAGGCTGCAGTTCAGGGTCAGCATAGCTCCGGGACTGTTTCAGAGCACGATGGAAAGGCTCCTCCAAGGACTCCCGGGGGTGGTACCCTATTTTGATGATGTCCTGATAATTGCGGGGGATCCCGGGCAGCTCAAGGACAGGGTCGCCGCTGTCCTGGCTAAATTCAGGGCCGCTGGGCTCAGGGTGAAACGGGATAAGTGCCTGTTGGGGGTCCCCTCCGTGGACTTCTTAGGGTTCCACATCGACGCCAAGGGCATCCACCCAACGAAGGGAAAAGTGGAAGCGATTCGGAACGCCCCGGCCCCGAAAAACAAGCAGGAGCTGCAGGCGTTCCTGGGACTCCTGAATTTCTACGCGACCTTCCTGAAAGGAAAGGCCACCGCGGCTGAGCCCCTACACAGACTGTTGGCCGCGAAGGCTGAGTGGGTGTGGGGACCCAAGCAAAAGTCAGCTTTCGCTGCTGTTAAAAATCTTCTCTCCCAGGACAGTTTCCTGATCCAGTACAACGCGACCCTGCCACTGGTCCTCGCCTGAGACGCGTCTCCCTACGGCGTCGGCGCAGTCCTGGCCCACCGACTGCCCAACGGCCTCGAGGCGCCCATCGCCTATTACTCCAGGACCATGTCGCCGACGGAGAGGAACTACGGCCAGATCGACAAGGAGGCGCTGGCGGCAGTGGCAGGGGTAAGAAAGTTCCATGACTACTTGTACGGCCGGGACTTCGAACTTGTGACTGATCATAAGCCCCTATTGGGACTCCTGGCTGGCGACCGGCCTACACCCTCTGCCTTGTCCCCCCGGATGCAAAGGTGGGCCATTTTCCTGTCGGGGTACTCTTACACCTTAGTCTACCGGCCCGGGAAACACATGGGAAATGCTGACGCCTTGAGCAGATGCCCCCTCCCGACCCAGGAAGGCGCGGAACGGGGGGAAGCATCGGTTCTTGCCCTGGACATCCTGGACTCTGCCCCCACTACGTCGGCCGAGGTTGCCAGGGCGACGGTGCGGGACGCCGAACTTCGGGCCGTTTCCAGCTGGGTTCAGCGGGGGTGGCCGGACAAGGGGGAGGGGGAGTTCAAGGTATATTTCGACAAGAAAGACAAACTGTGCTGTGTGGGGGGTTGCTTGCTGTGGGGGGACCGGGTAGTGGTGCCCAGGAAAATCCGCCCCAAGGTCCTAGAAACACTGCATGCCAGCCACCCGGGAATAGTAAAGATGAAGGGGTTAGCCCGAAGTTACGTGTGGTGGCCTGGTATTGACAAGGACATAGAGTCGTGGGTGGCCAAATGTACACCTTGCCAATTATCACGACCCAATCCACCAGCAGCCCCGGTCAGAGAATGGGAACAGCCCTCGGGCCCATGGCAGAGGATTCACATCGACCTCGCCGGCCCATTCCACGGCCAAACATTCCTGATTGTAGTGGATGCCTACTCGAAATGGTTGGAGATCCGACTCCTGAGTAGCACCACAGCCAGAGCAATGATCCGGGAACTCAGACAACTCTTTTCCACACACGGCATTCCCGACACCCTAGTCTCTGACAACGGGCCTCAGTTCACGGCCACTGAGTTTGAACAGTACCTGGCATCCCTAGGAACCAGGCACGCTCTCACATCCCCGTTCAGGGCGCAAGGGAATGGGCAGGCCGAGAGATTCGTGCGCAGCGCAAAGGAGGCCCTGGAAAGGCTAGGACCCGGGGACTGGCAGGAACGCGTAGACACGTTCTTGCTGGCCCAACACAACCTTCCCTGCGCTGCCACGGGAAGGGCCCCCGCAGAGTTACTCATGGGTAGGAGACTCCGTTGTCAGCTTGACCGGTTACACCCTAGGTATTCTCCAGACAAGTTCAGGGGGGACCAACCACAGGGCCGGACACTGGCCATTGACTCACCAATCTTCGCTAGGAACTACGCGTCGGGCCACCCGTGGGAAGAGGGAACCGTCAGCAAAATGCTGGGCCCCTACACCTACAAGGTTCGCCTCGCTGATGGTCGGACATGGAAACGCCATGTCGACCAGCTCAGGAGGCGAACGAGTCCCGACACGGATAGCAACCTCCCCCGGGGAGTGCAGACCGGCGCTGAGCCAGACATGCACCCGATGGACGAACCGGTCACCGACCCGGTTCGACCAGAAAACAGCCCCATTCACGCAGCACCATCACCGGCCAGCTTACCGTGTGGAACAGGCTCACCCCCGGTCACCGCGGAGCCCGACGCTCGTATTCCGGATCCACTCCCGGCCCAGCCAGGGCAGAGCGAGAGCGACAGGTCCGCTCTGCCCGATGCCCCAGCGCCGACTGAACTGCGCAGGTCCGATCGAGTAAGAACACGCCCCCGTCACCTGGAGGATTTTGTATGCAAATAGCAGACTGGGGCATTCTGGGGGGAAGGGGTGTTAGATATTTAAATGTCCTAGCGGCGGGAAAATCGCCGCTACCAATTGGTCAGTGGGCTGGGTCAAGCAGGGTATTTAATCCCCTGCTGACCCAGCCGTTGTTGTTGTTGTCTGTGCTAACCACAATAAACAGACGTGTTGTTTGGTTCACCCTTAATGGCTTCCGTGTCCTCACTCCCGCGCCCTGATCTCCGGATCTAACAATTACCATTACATGAAACTCACTGGGTAGCTTTTGTTCTCTCTCAGTTTGACCTCCTTTGCACTGCTGTTATGGGGGTAAAAAAGAAAGAAGGAATATATGGTAACCTTGCACTCACTGGGAAAAAAGGTAATTGAAGCAAGCAAGCAAACAAACAAACAAATGAATGGGTAATAAAGACTGAGTCTATTTCATCTCACACGTTTTCTGCCACCTACATTTCTCTGGTTTCCAATTTTGAATAGCTTTAGATGTCTACAATCCCAAAACATTGTCATCTCTTAATACGCTGTTTCCTGTCTGTCTTTGTCTGAATTTCAGAATGCCTCATCTTGCCTGATTCTCCTTATTGTGTCCTTTTACTGTTCCCTTGACTTAGTGCTACCTTGAGTTAGGATGCCTGGCTCCAGGGCAAACTGCCAAGAGATCAAATCCACACTGTGCTTCCTAGGAGATGGGCCAGCATGTGTGTGGTTGGTGGGGTTATATGCCCTTCCACTTGTACATGTTTGAGCAAGCTGCATGGTCCCAGACTAACACCAGAAGGAGGGATTGGTAAACCACTTTTGAGTAATTTCATGCTAGAAAATGCTTGGAAGGTCTTCACACTTTGGAACTGACAACATGATATTATTACAGTAATATCCCGGATAGCGATTGGACCGGATAACGCTAGAATCGGATAACGATTCTGGATAACAATCCTTTAGCATTATCCGACCCAATCGTCTGGAGGGTGGGGGTGGATTGGGTAGCGCACATTTCCTCCCAACCATACTGCGCTCGCAACAATTCTTGCGAGCGCAGTAGGGTCCGGAGGAAAGGATTCACGCAAGCCGAACCGAGCTGCGGCTAGGGATCACCAGCCGCAACTTGCTTCGGCTTGGGTGACAATCCCCCCCCCCGCACCTCTTCTTGGCATCCGACAGGACCCTTAGCAACCGCTAAGGCTCTTGTCGGGTGGCGAGGAGAGTTGCGCACTCGCATGCCACAAGGGACAACCCACGGGGTTTATCTCTTGTGGCGTGTGAGGGGGAACTTTCTCTCGCCACCCGATAAGAGCCTCAGTGCTTGCTAAGGCTCTTGTTGGGTGGCGAGGAGAGGTTTGCCCCCAAAGTCAAGCTGATCCTAGGCTAGCAATCGCGCGGTTTTCCCCCTGACTTCAGGGCTTTTTTTTTTTAAGCATTGTTCGATGCATGCATCAGACAACACTAAAAACCGGATAATGACATGACTTGTGGAACCAAGTCATAACGTTATCCGGTGTATTACTGTACTTGTTTTCGCTTACAAATGCTACTTCAACCATTCATCTAGGCTTTGTAGCTGTCTGTCAGCTCGATTGTTTAATTTATATCTGACCTTTCTCTCAAAAATGATGAAGAAAATGGAATGACTGGGTACCCCCCTCCCCCCCCTTTTAACCACTAGCATGGTATCAGTCTGAAGCCAGCATAAGTGTTTTGCTAACTGTAATAATGTAATAGTCTGATGGGAGAGCCTATCTCTGATCTAGCAGAAGACAGCTGGGCTTTGTTTTTACATTTCCCTAATAGTTATGGCCCCTCTTGAGATCTAGGCAGGTCATCAGAGTGCTCAAAGTAATGAGAATAGCTCATCAAATAACTTCCAACCTAGCTAGTCAATCTCAGTTTTAAGTAAAACATTGCGCCTTTCTGCATATATATGGATACCATATTCTATTATGAGAACACTTAAGCTTTTTGGTTTTTTTTTTTAAAAAAAGATCCTTTAAAATAACCAGAAGCAGCCAGCCACATGAGAAGATACACATATAAACAGACTGCAAATGCCTGTCCATGATGATTTCCAGATAATGACAAAATGCACAGCACCATCTTTGTGATTCCTCTTGCATGACTGCTATAAATGTGATTTAAGGTTTTATGAATGGAGTCACAACCTTTTCCCTATATTTAAGATGCAGAGTTTCCAATTAAGAGCCGCTGAAAGCACGGGGAACCAGAAAGGAAATCTGGAAAAGCAATTCAACCTTTGCAACAAATAAACACAAAGCCCTGCAAATATATTATAGTTTTGTCATAAAATACGAAGCATTTTGGAGACCTGTATGTTTGTGACCACTTTTGAGCTGAAAAACAGACACATGTGGTCAGCAGTTGAATGTTACAGTGAATAGAAAGAGCATCTGTTCAAAGTAGTACCCATTAAGTAAGACTTGTGGAATTGGCAACACGGAGATGTAATGTAATACAAAGCCAGCCACTTACAGGTCATTGTACTTCATATATGGCCTCAAGCAATGCTGATCAATGGATCTCATGATAAAGAGCCAGAGGTTTCAGTTCGGATTTTAAAGGCTAGCAAGTCATCTAGTTCTATGCTGTTAGGAAGAGCTGGGGCAATTTATAATGGACTAGTGTTTCTCTGTCTTTATTACAGAAGTCAGTCCAACCTTTGACTCCATCAGTAACATTAAAGCTTTAACATTAATGTTCTTCCCAGGGGTCAGCTTTCTCCACTTAGACCAATAATCCAAATGTTGCTAAAATTATCTGGAAAACTCATTTATCTACCATGTCCGAAGTTGCGGCAGGGTGTGGGGGTGTGGGGGGGGGAGGAGAAAGGAATCCGGAAGAAGAGTAGGGAGGGAGGGAAGCTGGGGTTGCTTTCCACCATACATCTTTCATGCAAGCAGCAGACATCATCAAGCGCTTAGCCTGGAGCAATCCCTTTCCAAAGTATAACTAGTGGGAAAGATAATCTCCAAACAGTCCTAAATTGTTGGCCCTAATCCCCTGGGAAGTACCCAGGGGGGAAAAAACAGAAAAACACACTGTGTTTTTGTGTGCGCTGAAATTAATGTTTTACATAGATGTGAGAATAAGAAAATATTTATATAAAGTTTCATACACATTGCAATCTTTCACATATACATGAAGAATTAGGTGATAAACTGGTATATCTGGTCTACACTTTTTTTAGACTACAGAGGAAAACACTTCCTTTGGCCACTGTGATTTTCATGTAAAGCCCATTATGGACAAATTGATATGCAACAGATGGTATAGTCTTCTGAAAAGAAGGTTGTATGTTACATTGCCATCAATTCAATTCTGTCTTATGGGAACGCTTACCACAGTTTTCTAAATAGAGAATACACAGATGTAGTCTCCCATTTCCACATTCTGGGGCAGGGGTTCCCAACCTTTTCAAGCCAGGTCATGCTATCTCAGCTTAGAGGGCCAGATGGACATTTTGCCCTGCCTGCATGATGGTGGTGGCCATTTTGTCCCAACAGCTTCAAAGGGGTGGTCATTTTGTTTCCTGAATGCCTTTGGAGGGGGTGGGCCCCCCACATGAGATGGTGCTGTGGGCCAGATCTGGAGGGTGCCCTGGAACTATGCAGCTTGCTCATGGCTACACAGGCTGGCTCTTCTCCCTCAGCTGAATACCCAAACCAAGGAGCTATCCAGCCAGCTGAGAAAAAAGTACCATCTTTAAAAATGTAAAAAGGCAGAGAAGCTTCTCCTTTTCACATTTAATAATACCCTTGAACTAGACTTGTTTTTCTTTTCTTTTCTCTTTGCCACTTACATCTCTGTACAGTGAATTGTATGATATAACTTGCACACTCCATGTAAAACCATAATGTATACATAATATATGGTGTAACCTTTCCTCTCCCAATCAGAATGATTTAAAGGAGTACAAGTTTGTGGGTGGCTAAACTTGCTAAGGCAGTGATGATTACTGTGTCGGTCTTTAAGGATGTTATTTTAAAATGTTACCAGTTGTAAAAAAAAACACACCACATTGATTTGTATACTTACCTGTTATGATAAACATTCTGTACCTCTGTACCTGATGTGTATAAACTGATGCCACAAAGCCTCACTCTTCTGCCTGATGAAGTGGGCTTGATCCATAAAGCTAATATTAAAATACAGCAGTTAGTTTTAAAGTACCACATTTTTTTGTGTTTTGTTTTGTTTTGTCTCTGATATTTTGAAATGTTGTAACTGCATTGCTGCTTTTATGAGTGAAGGATGGCAAATGATTTTTAAAAATCAGGATGTTCTTCTAAATAAACGTGTGCATAACAATGCACAACGATTTTGCTACTGGGAATAACACATATGAGTTACATAATATTGAGTGTGCTGATTCCAAATCTGAACTCAGAATTAGCCTACCACATAAAGATGTAAAGTTATAGGCATGCTATAGCTGTTCAAATGGTCAGTAATTGGGTAATGTACTTTTACATGGGAACATTATAACAGTTGCAGCTACCAGTATGTCTGCTGCCACCTCAGCTGAATCATGTCCCCTAGTGGCATGCATGTTCCAGCAGTGGTCGGTCATTTCTGGTCAAGTCAGTGACCTGATGTCAGAAATAGGTATATAAGGCAAGATGGACCAAGAGCTTGTCTCTAGTGTGAAAACCATAGTGAGCCTGTTTTGAGCTAAAGATGAGTAGGTGCAGCTGTGTTAATAAACCGGACAATCACATCTATGCACCCAATTATCTTATGATCCTGACGTCCTAGGCAGAATTGGACTTCAGATTTGGATTCAGTACACTTGATTTAGTATTGGACACATGGATTAGACCAAGTTTGGCCCCACCATCGTTGCCACGGCCCCGGACGGCCGTTGCCGGGCGGAGACGCCGCCGACGCCGCCGTTCCACCCGCCCTCCGGACTCAGGGCACCTGGCCTTAAACCCCGCCTCCGCGGGGGTTTTAAATCCTGCAGAGCGGCAGGGCTGCTTGGCCCCACCATCGTTGCCACGGCCCTGGACGCCCGTTGCCGGGCGGAGATGCCGACGCTGATGCCGTTCCACCCGCCCTATGGACTTAGGGCACCTGGCCTTAAACCCCGCCTCCGCGGGGGTTTTAAATCCTGCAGAGCGGCAGGGCTGCTTGGCCCCACCATCGCTGCCACGGCCCTGGACGCCCGTTGCCGGGCAGAGACGCCGCCGATGCCGCCGTTCCACCCGCCCTCCAGACTCAGGGCACCTGACCTTAAACCCCGCCTCCGCGGGGGTTTTAAATCCCGCAGAGCGGCAGGGCTGCTTGGCCCCACCATCGTTGCCACGGCCCCGGATGCCCGTTGCCGGGCGGAGACGCCGCCGACGCTGCCGTTCCACCCGCCCTCCGGACTCAGGGCACATGGCCTTAAACCCTGCCTCCGCGGGGTTTTTAAATCCTGCAGAACGGCAGGGCTGCTTGGCCCCACCATCGCTGCCACGGCCCTGGATGCCCGTTGCCAGGCGGAGACGCCACCGACGCCGCCGTTCCACCCGCCCTCCGGACTCAGGGCACCTGGCCTCAAACCCCGCCTCCGCGGGGGTTTTAAAATCTGTAGAGCGGCAGGGCTGCCCGGCCCCACCATTGTGGCCACCAGTGGCGGCAGTGGATGGACAGTACCAGGAGCAAGGCTGGGGGATCGGGTGGGGGTACCAGGGAGGGACCTGCCAGCCAGGAGGGGGGGACTGGGCGCTGCCTGTTGGGTCTGAGGGGGTTCATGGGGCTCAAATTGGTGTAGTGACGGGCATGGGGTGTTACGGCGGGTACCAGGGGGTGGGCCGCACTCGGAGAACGCGGGCCAGATGTTTGGTTGCTGTCCCGTGTTCTGGCCCCTTGGCTACACCTCTAGGTCCTGTGCAGCCGGTCAAGAGTGACCCCTCCTTTAGGCTGCTGCTGGTGAATGCCAGATCAGTCTGCAACAAGGCCCTTCTGCTTGCGGATACGATCTTGGGGGAGCGGGCTGATCTGGCATGCATCTCCGAGACCTGGCTGGTGCCTGAGGATGGGGTACCCCTGTCTGAACTCTGCCCAGCCGGGTTCGGTGTTTGGCACCAGCCTAGGGAGAGGGGAAGGGGCGGTGGAGTCGCCATAGTAGCCAGGAGGTCCTTGGGAGTGGCCAGGGCCACGGCTCCACATATTCCAGGTTGTGAGGCCTTGTTCTTGCGTGTGGGCCCTAAAGGTCAGTTGGGAGTCTTGCTCGTGTACCTGCCTCCCTGCAGAGTAGCAGACTCCCTGCCTGAGCTCCTTGAGGCGGTCTCCATGCTGGCATTGGAGACCCCCAGGCTGATGGTTCTGGGGGATTTCAATTTGCCATCATTGGGGACCGGCTCGGAGGTAGCTCGGGAGTTCATGGTTTCCATGGCAACCGTGGGCCTGACCCAGGTAATTCAGGGTCCTACCAGGAGCAGCGGCTACACCCCGGATCTGATCTTTTTGTCGGAGCTGTGGCAGAGTGATCTGAATGTACAGAAATTAGACATCACTCCTGTGCCATGGTCAGATCACTATCTGGTGACTCTGGACTTCCTGGGGGCGAGACTTCACCGTAGGGAGGCAGGGCCGATTAAGTGGGCCCGCCCCCGGCGACTAATGGATCCAGAAGGATTCCAACGGGAACTGGGGTGTTGTCCTCTTGACCTGCAAAGTGATTCGTCCGAAGCCCTTGTCGATTCCTGGAATAGGAGAGCGACCGCAGCTTTGGATGTAATTGCGCCACTACGGCCTCTCCACGCTCGTGGGGGTCGATCTGCCCCTTGGTTTACAGAAGAGCTAAGGGAGCTGAAATGAGCTAAGAGACGCCGAGAGCGCCGCTGGGTGAAGACGCGGAGCGAGTCCGATCGAACACTGGTTAGAGCTGCTATTAAAGACTACCTAGTGGCGATGGGGGTGGTGAAACGCCAATATTTCACCGCCCTCATTGCCTCTGCAGATAACCGCCCAGCGGCCCTGTTCCGGGTGACCAGGTCCCTCCTTGGCAAAGGGGGCCGGGCCCTGGTTGGCAGGGATCTGCTGATGCTTTTGCGGATTATCTAGCGGGGAAAGTCGCTCAGATCCGCTCGAAGTTTAATCCCGGCGTGGAAGGTACCAAACTGGGGTTGACCAAGGCACAGTCTAGCCATGTTATCTGGGATCAGTTCGAGCCAGTTGGCCCTGAGGAAGTGGACAGGCTCCTTGTATCTGTTCGCGCCACGACCTGTGCACTGGACCCATGCCCTGCCTGGTTAGTTAAAGCTGCCAAGACTGTGGCAGGTGGCTGGGTCGAGGTGATTATTAATGCTTCATTAAAAGAGGGGCATTTCCCAGCACCATTTAAACACGCTTTGGTGCTCCCCCTCTTTAAAAAGCCGTCCCTCGACCCTATGGTAATTTCCAACTACCGTCCAGTGTCCAACCTACCTTTTTTAGGTAAGGTCCTGGAGAAAGCTGTGGCGCAGCAGTTACGGGATGTCCTGGATGAAGCGGATTATCTGGACCCGTTTCAGTCAGGATTCAGGCCCGGATATGGTACCGAAACTGCACTAGTCGCACTGGTGGATGATCTCTGGAGAGAGCGGGATGGAGGGGAACCGTCTGTCCTTGCTCTCCTCGACCTCTCAGCGGCTTTTGACACTGTCGATCATGGCATCCTTCTGGGAAGGCTCCGGGGCTTGGGGATCCAGGGCACAGTGTTGTCCTGGTTTTCCTCATTCCTGAGGGACAGGACCCAGTCGGTGTGCCTGGAGAAGGAGAAGTCCAGCCCTAGGCCCCTGCAGTATGGGGTGCCTCAGGGCTCGGTACTTTCTCCTCTCCTATTTAACATCTATATGAAGCCGCTGGGTGAGATCATCCGTTCCCACGGGGTACGGTATCATCAGTATGCTGATGATACCCAGTTGTACATCTCAGCCCGTGGGGACCCAGGCGGTGCAGTGGAAGTCCTTTCCAGGTGCCTGGAGGCTGTTAAGGTCTGGATGGGGGAAAACGGGCTACAGCTGAATCCCGGCAAGACTGAGTGGCTATGGGTAAGGGGCCCTGCGCTAACACGGGAGTTACCAGCTTTGGTTCTGGATGGGGCAGTTTTGCCCCAAACAGACCCGGTGCGTAATCTGGGGGTCCTCCTGGACTCACGGCTACTGTTAAATGAGCAGGTGGCAGCCGTGGCCAGGAGGGCTTTTGCACAACTTCATGTAATACGCCAGTTACGCCCGCTCCTAGACCGGGACGCCTTGCTTATGGTCATGCACGCTTTGGTCACCTCCAGACTTGATTACTGTAATGCGCTCTACATGGGGCTGCCCTTGGTGACCATTCGGAGACTGCAGCTGGTCCAAAATGCGGCAGCCCGGGTAGTGATGGGATGCGGGCGTTATGCTCGGGCCTCGCCACTGCTTCGGGAGCTGCACTGGTTGCCAGTTTGTCTCCGGGTGCAATTCAAGGTGCTGTTATTACCTTTAAAGCCCTATATGGTAGTGGGCCAGGATACCTAAGAGACCGCGTCACCCTAAGAACATCTGTCCGTCCCACCAGGGCGGATCGGAGGGGCTCTCTTGTTGTTCCATCGGCTAGGGAGGCTCGCCTCGCTAGCACCAGGAGGAGGGCCTTCTCCGTGTTCGCCCCGGCCCTGTGGAACCTCCTCCCAACTGAGCTGCGCATGCAGACAGAGCTCCTGTCCTTCAGGAAGAACTTAAAGACCTGGCTGGCAGGACAAGTGTGGGGTTCCAGGGATGGGGGATCCCATGTGGGGTGGTTAGTCTAGGGATACTACCCTTGACGACGCCCCCAGATACTGTTTTTAGTTTATGAATTTTAAATTTTTATATTGATGTGTTTTATTCTGTGCTGTAAGCCGCCCAGAGTCGGGCTTGCCCGATTGGGGCGGGTTAGCAAGTGTGAGAAATAAATAAATATAAATAAAATAAATAAGTAGCAGACTACTTGGTCTAATCCATGTGTCTAATACTAAATCAAGCAAAATGAGCAAAATCCCGGTTGTACAGAAATGCATGCTTTCCATGGGGCAGGATCAAGAAATATCATGATATTGGCTTGAAAACTACAAATACATCATGAAAATAAAATGAAGACCATTAGCAAAGGCATCCATTCTCTTTGGATTTGAATGACCTCAGGACATTTAGTAAATGAAGCAGAGAAAGAGATAAGAAAGAGACCTACTCATTCAGGGGAAATGCAAGGATGATCTCAATAGTAAGTACTAATAATATGTTAGCTAAGAACACAAGCATATTCTTCATAGCACAAGGACAGTGGTGCCTCACTTAAAGAGCATAATGCATTCAACGCGATTGCTCTTTAAGCGAGTTTGCTCTTTAAGCGAAACACCATTGTAAGTGACCAACTGTGACTTCTGGTGGGGGGCATTGCTTTGATTTGATTGATTTGTTAAGCGAGTTTTTGGTTGGTTTTATTTGTTAAGCGAAGTGAACATTCAGAGAAAAATCTGCTCTTTAAGCGGATTACTCTTTAAGAGAGGCGCTCTTTATGCGAGGTTTGACTGTAACTAGAAATATTTTAACTAATCTTTTACCTGTATCAACAAAAGCTCCATTATATTGGTGTCAGTTGTTACACTTATAAGTCAATGTCTGGAAGCCTTTCCTTATAAAAACCTGTTTTTCCAATGTTTTATTGCTTAGAAGTTAACAGTTTGCTGTGGACTGCTGCCTCCCACAAAATTTTGTTTGAGGTGGACAGTGCAATAATACGGGTAGCATTTTAAAGATTACACACAATGAAAACACACTAAGCAATCCTATAAATTCTGCTTGGTGAAATGTTCCGCATAAACTTTGTTTCCCCTTTCTCATTGCTTCCAAGGGCACGTCACAGCTCTAAATATCTTCTATGTATCACTGTAAGAATAGAAATGGCCAAATGGCAGGAGGGCTTACAGGAAAGGGGAAGAACAACAAAATCCCAGGAAACACCAGAAAAAAAATACCCACACACCCACACCTACTAAAACCAGGAAAGTCCTGTCTTGGAGAGATATTTAAAGAGCACTAGAATCCCTCCTGTTGCCCCACACTCACCAAAGTTACTGAAAAATATGCTGTACATTGCAAGGGGAGAGATTTAATGGGCAAGCTTGGTGGCCGAGCACAAAGAAGGAAAAGCCCCCAACCACCATGCTATAAACATAATGGACGACGCAGGATGTCACAAGCTTGGCTCTGAAAGGGAAAGTACCAGCATTTAAGAGGTGGACAAAAGAGAAGAATCTGCACATCGAGGGCCACTTCTTAGGGTTTCCCTCCCACCTCGCTTCCTTTTTCTCTCTCTCTCACCTGTCTTTGCTGTCTTTCATATGTTTGAGCATCTTGCTTGTCATTGTCCATCTCCATGAGTGACCAGACAATACATTGTGGAGCACATTGTGGAGCTATGAGTGTGTATGTCATGGTACTGATGCAGGGATACCAATGCTGGCACAAGATGACTCTCAAGGTCAATTAGTGGCACACTTTTTCTGTATGAAAATATTAAGCTATGAACAAACAAAAAGAAACATGGCAAGAAGTTTGATGAGTTAAGGCAACTCCAGCCACATTTCACCACTTGAAAATGTCCCAAAACTAGCAATCAGTATGTTGGAAGCAAACATTGTGGCTGACCTTTTCAGTGACTTGAAGGAATGTGTCACATCCCATTAGCATGTGTTTTAAAGAAAAAAATATCCACAACTGCAGTCGTTTTATCTTACATTTTCCTTACCTCAGATGTGCCCATTTATAAGGGTTTGGGAGATTCCGCCAATGTTGCCTTCAACCTGTGAGTGATCCTGTGTTTTCATAAGTTTCTTTGCAGGAGGTGGGGAATGCATGAAGGAAGAAAAGGCAAAACAGTTGCACTGGTAATGCAAAATACTCCCACTTGTTAATTAGCATTTTGCTCATAACATGCTGGGTACTCATTTTACCAACCTTGGAAAGATGGAACGCTGAAGCAAATTTGATCCACATCAGGATTGAACGCACCGTGTTTTTGGCTATAGTACAGTAGTTTAACCACTGGACCACCAAGTCTCTGATAACTGCCTGATATTAAAGAACAACTTTTAGCTTTACAAGAAGCCATTTCCCTCTTGTTGGCACCACCATCACATGGATTTCAGCCACCCGGGACGTAAGCCAAATTTGCCGCCCGCTGGTGGATCCTGGCGCCCTTTCCCACTAGGGCTTCTGGGAATTGTAGTCCAAGAACACCCATATGCCCAAAAAGTACTGCACGGGGTGGGCCACCCCTCTGCCCCCCCCCACCCTATGCCACTGCTTGTTGGTAGTCTGACTAGCTTCTCCTCTTTCCCCATTTTGCAAAGTTTTTTCTTGCCTTGATCTCCCAGCTTCCCCCTCTGGTGACATTACCCCACAGCTGAACAATTAGCTATGTTCATTATGCCTGCAGATAACAAATTTGTTCCACCTTGGCCACATCTCCCGTGATGGTTGGTGGGTGAGTCTTGACCACAGCGCTCCTCACTTATTCCAATCAACATTATAACTGAATACCACAATTATCGACAACAGAGGGTGATTCAGCATCACTTTCATGATCAGCAGTCTCTGTTACCTGAGACATTCAGAAGCAGGACAGGGAACAGAATTCTGGATTATAAAGTTCAAAGGGTAAAAAAAAATGGTATGAAAAGTAAAGTCCACTATATCAAATCACTACTGTAAATTCACTGTATCAAGTCACTATGTAAATCAGTTACTGTACTTGTAAAGTCGCTATATCAGTTACTACAGTACTGTAGATCAATTACTTATCATATACATGCCGCTACTCCTTTTCTGGCAAGAGGTGGTCGAAGAGGCCTGGATGGCTTCTACCAGATTTCTCTTCCTTTCTCCCTCTGGGGTGGGGGTGGGGTGGGGGCTCTGAAAGTGTCCTCTCACCCTGGATGCAGATGCAAGTAATTAAAGAGATGGGAATACCAGAGCACCTTATAGGCCTCATGAGAAATCTGTACATGAATCAAGAAGCAAAACAGTTAGGACTGGATATGGAATGACGGAGTGGTTTGGAATAGGAAAAGGAGTAAGACAAGGCTGCATTTTGTCACCCTGCTTATTCAACTTATACACAGAACACATAATGTGCAATGCAGGGGTGGAGGAATCACAAATTGGGATCAAAATTGCTGGGAGAAACATCAACAATTTGAGATATGCAGATGATACCACCCTAATGGCAGAAAGTGAGGAGGACCTAAAGAAGCTCCTGCTTAGGTTGAAAGAAGAGAGTGCAAAAGCTGGCTTGAGACTCAATATCAAGAAAACCAAGATCATGGCAACAGGCCCTGATCAGTCCCTGGAAAATAGATGGAGAAGAAGTAGAAGCAGTGACAGATTTCACTTTCCTAGGATCAAAGCTCACTGCAGATGGTGATTGCAGCCATGAAATAAAAAGGCGACTGATTCTTGGGAGGCAAGCGATGAGAAACCTGGGGAGCATAGTGAAAAGTAGAGACATCACATTGAAACAAAAATTCGCATAGTCAAAGCAATGGTATTCCCGGTGGCAATGTAGGGTTGTGAGAGCTGGACCATTAGGAAAGCTGAGCGCAGAAGAGTAGATGCCTTTGAGGTGTGGTGTTGGAGGAGAGTTTTGAGAGTCCCCTGGACAGTGAGGAGAACAAATAGGTCAATCTTATAAGAAATCAACCCTGACTGCTCCCTAGAAGGTCAAATAGTGAAGATGAAGCTAAAGTACTTTGGACATCAAATGAGAAGAGAAGATTCACTTGAGAAAGCCTTGATGCTTGGAAAGGTGGAGGGCAAAAGAAGAAGGGGGCGGCCAAAAATGAGATGGCTAGATGGTATTGTGGACACAATGGGCACAGAGCTCAGCGAGTTGAGGAGGACAGAAATGCCTGGCGGACAGCGGTCCATGGGGTTGCAAAGGGTCGGAAGCGACTGTGCGACAGAACAACAAAAAAAGAGGGAAAAACAGATCTTTAGTAGGTTACATTTTTGTCTGACACAGTGGTTGATGTTCTTTACCTAAATCACTAAAAGCAGTTGGCGTCTTGTGTTTTACAGTTGGTCACTGGAAGGTAAGTAACGGTTTAGTTTGCCTGTCTGACTGCAGAGACATGTACCTCTGAGGGAAATTCTGTCATGTCAGAGAAAATAGGCTAAGTCTAAGGAGTACACATTCCTACCAATGTCTGGTTTGGTTCCTGCACTGATTTACCGAAGGAAGACTTACAATTTTGAGGCAGCTGTGGTTTCAGACTTTAACACAGCAGATGAATAATGGGAGGTATGCAAAAATAAAAAGATGTACATTATATGGCTCTTAGGAATTTATTGGACCAAGAGATATGAATACTGTCATTACTTAAATCTCACCAGTTCTGATCCAGTACTCATTATTTCCCATTAAAGCACAGACATCCTCAATGGATAGTCTGATGACCTCACAGCCCAAAATTTTGTTATACTGGAGCGATGCAATAACTTTGAGATATACATTTACTCCCCGATTGTGTTTAGGAAAGGACAGGCAGTTTAATTTAATTTGAAAGGTCAATAGTTTACATTCTTCTCTGACCATAAGAGTAGGAACAGCAGACCAGCTCCTCTTATCAGTCAGGTTTCTTCCTTCCTCTGGCTTTTTAAATATATGCTCCCAAGAACAGTGGAGTTGGACCACTTACAATTTATTGTCAACAAACTAAAAATGGTCAAGAGGAATGTGAGCCTTTAATTACAGCATTTTGTGCTCAGACAGGGAGGAACCAGCACTAGTGAGACAGCGGAGGTAACCTCCCAAGAGATGGCATGAGACAAGACAAAAATGATGATACCAGTTTTAGATAGTGAAGGAAAATAATACAATTTAATTCTTTTTAAAAAACACTCTTGTTTATGAATGTGGGGTATTACATTTCTGTATCCACAATGCAGTATCTTTGATTCAAATGGTCCATTAATGCTGCACAATATAGTGTCCACATTGTCAGCAGGAAAAAGGATATCAAGCTTTACATAGTAAAGTGCAGCCTGGATGCTGGCAATACCAGTAGAAACACAGAGACAACAAGCAAAGAAAACCTTAGAAGATGACTCCTTTCTTCATCAGTTGACCACAGCTTACCCAAGGACAAAACAGTTGTCACAGCTGTTTTTCAACAAGAGTAATGGTAGTGAGCACAAGAGGGTATCCTGTAGACCATAGGTGGCCAGCATTTTTCTGCCATGGGCCTGACCATGCCCCTGAGCAGGCCAGACCATGCCCCTAGAAGCAGAAGCATTTAAGGCTGTCATAAATGTGCCCACGTCTGTGTTTACGACAGCCATTGAGAAATTTGCACCTGCACGACTGTGTTTTATGCTGCTGCCATTGGTGTTTTCAACGGTAAGCATTCCCCTTGCTACATAATGATGCACAGGATGCAGAATGGAAGGCTCTCTTCCAATTTTTCAAACCCTTTCCTTGGGTTAGACAACCAGAGGAAGAAAACCTAAATAGGACAAAAAGCTGTATGAACATGGTGTGTGCATGTTTTCCAAAAAATGTTCCCTTGCCTTTTGAAAAAAGGAGGGTTCAGAGTTAGGAAAAAAATATTATTATTTACTCTACCTCCATTTGACATGCCTTGCACAATCCATTCATGATGCCAGCTGAAATTCATTACATTACAAGAAGAAACACGATGTAATTACATTTCATGACATTTTTTTGTGTTCATTTTACATTTCCAATTCTCCTCCAAGTTGCTGAAGGCAGCTTCCATTGTCCTTACAACAATTCTGTAAGACAGGTTGTGTGGGGATATCTCTCATTTACAATTTATGCAGTACTATAGTGCTTTTAGCAGGAGACTTTTCCAATTCCCAACCTTGGGACCAAAGTCATCCAATGGTTTTCATAGGATCAAGAAGAGAAAGGCCAATGGGTGAATCAGTGGTGTGATGGCACCTCTACTGAAAATAGCATTTCCTTCTCCCTTCCCTTATTCTGTATGCTTCAAATTACTCTACTCCCATGTAAGATGCCTTGCTCAGTCCATGAATGGTCCCAACTGAGAGGAAAAGGAAAAGAAGCATGAAATGAAATGAAAATTTACTTACCTATTTTGAAACACTTTACCTCAAAGTTTCTGAAGGGAGCACCAAAGGACTCCTTAACAATCCTGTGAGGTAGGCTAGGTGGTGGCATCCCCCCCCCCAATTTACAACTGTGGGGAGAGTGTCCTCTAGCTGTCCTAGGACCAAGGGGAAACACCCTAAGCTGGCCCAACACCACCCGGGCAGCCGCATTCTGGACCAGCTGCAGCCTCCGGATGGTCATCAAGGCCAGCCCCATGTAGAGCACATTGCAATAATCTAATGTGGAGGTGACCAGAGCAAGGAGTCCCCATCAAGGAGTGGCCGCAACTGGTGAATTACATGCAACTGTGCAAAAGCCTTCCTAGCCACAACTGCCACCTGCTCATCAAGCAGGAGTTGTGAGTCCAGGAGGACCCCCAGTTTGTGCACTGGGTCTGTTTGGGGCAAACTAGCCCCATCGAGAACCAAAGATGGTAACTCCTTCGTTGACACAGAACCCCCCACCCACCCACCCAAAGCCACTCAGCCTTGCCAGGATTCAGCTGTCCCCCATTGTCCCCCATCCAGACCCTTACAGCCCTCCAGACACCTGGACAGGACTTCGACTGCATCACCAGGGTCCCCACGAGCCAAGATGTACAGCTGTGTATCATCTGCATACTGATGAAAGAGATTCTGTCGTTTGTGAAGCTGGAAGCCAAACAGCACAGTATACCAAATATCCCATGGCATAGATTTTCCTTGCCACTGGTTGGTCATGCTGACATGAGGGAAGGGTGTCTCACTCCAAAATTTTCAAGTGAAACACACACCCTGTTCATACAACAGCCAGCCTTGTGTTTTACTTCTGACCTCTACATATGAAATCTGAGACATTTCTTTTTCTTCATTTCCTGAGCTTTGTATATATGGAAAAGGAGACCTAGAAATACAAGCAACTGAGGAAGAAATTTAAAGTACCTCTACCCACGTCATGCTCCTGTGGTCCAGACTGGAATTTGAGAGTAAAAAAAGATCAGGCCAACAATTCTGTATGTATTCAGCTATGTATTACGTAACATCCTTTCTAGAAACAAAGCTCATATTTGTATTTTCTGACAAGGTGAAAAAAATATATCCAGAAAGTGAGGGTTATTCTTTATCAGTGTAGGATCAATCATCATTTTGTACTTTGTTTTGGAGGAGAATTTATCATAATTTAAGAAGTGAAATTTTGGCTGCTGTCTTAAATACTCCTTACAATCCTAAATGCCAAGGAACCTACTAAGATATACTTTTGAACCAAAAGTCCATTGTTTGATAAATGATAAATTGTCTGGTTGCCAACTTGATAGAATTGCATGTGTCTTAATTGAGAGCTAACTACATGATGTGTACCTTAATTCCCCCCCCTTCCAAATTTCAAATGGTGCACGAATACACACCTAGACTTAATTTAGGCTCTCCAAGCCCCTTTGCCAAAAACATCAACAAAAAACAAACAAACAAACAAAAATCTCTAAATAATTCTATCCTAGATTCATGATTTTTTGGTAAATGTTACATGGTTAACACTTGGAGAAGATTAATTTCTATTAAATTCTACATTGCATTAAGAAGTTTGGTAATGAATTGAAAAGAGCAAAATGAATATTTAAAAATTTCATGCTGTATTATATAAATTAATATATTTTTTTCCATTGCAGTGTGATGGGTATACAGAAAGAGCCTCCTCGAAGATTATGGATACTTCTTACATTCTTGAATAGCAGCCATGTTTTTCTGGCTAATCTTTCTCACAACAGATCCTGGACATGAAGGAAGAACAAGACAGTGTTGCCATTTTCTTTAAAAGAGTGAAAAATATTTATTTATTCTAAGAAAAAAAAACTAGTATAAAATTCCTAACAACATTAAAATAATTTCCTTCAGCTCCCCTGAGTATTAATGACCCTCTTATAACTTCAAGCTTTTCTAATTAAATCCAACAGTGTTGCAAAAATTAAAGCTGCATCAGGTGTGGGTTATACTGTCAGTGACATGGGCTATATTCTATGATGTGTGTGCATACTTATAGTGCATGAGTCCTGTGCCAAAGGTAGGTGACCCCAATCCTTCTCTCTCTCTCTCTCTCTCTCTCTCTCTCTCTCTCTCTCATTCCTGCATCTACCTCTTGCTTCCCAAACCTAACAGGGTGCCAGAGAAGGGGCAGATCACTTTAGCAAAAGCCTGGACTTTTCATTTGTGGAGGATCAGCATTAAGCAAAGCATTTCCAAAGGTAGCTATGGTAGCCTGCTTCAGGGTATTGGCAAAAGTGAAAGCAGGGAAAGAAGAGGAAGGTGAGAGTACTGAAATACCTTATGTTCAGTGAGAACTGTCTAGGTGGATCAAAATCCCCTTCCTCAGACAAAGGTAAGTGGATTTCGATCCACCAAAACTCACACAGAAACAAATCTGTTGGTGTCACAGTATTTTGTCCTTTGGTCCTCCATTCTCACTCCTGTTTAACTTTGCCAAAATTAAATAGAAAGTTGCTCACCACTGCTACACCTAAGACTGGGAGTATCTCCTTTAAACTCAGTAGCTATTGTTTCTGGGTAAAGATGTACAGCATTTTCCCCAGAAGGCTACTTGAAGCAATAGGGACTATTTTCACCTAGTATATTTTATAAAGACATCGGTAGGATTCCATTAGGAACAAATGAAAAAGAAAAGCCCCTGATTGTGGTGATGTCTCTGCCTAAAACAACACCAGAGGAGCACATTCTGAAAATAAATAAATAATCAAAATACCTTCAGTCTATGTCCTAGTACAGGAGTTCTCAACCTTTTTAAGCCATGGGCCAGACCCGGCCCCCGCAGAGAGCTGAGCGGGCTGGATGTGTGGTTCCCAGTGTCATAAACACTGTCATAAAACATGACCACAGCTGTTGTAAATGCATTTATGACAGGCACATTTATGGCTGTGGTAAATGCACCTGCATGTGCTTCTGCTTCTGGTGGCGGTAGCGATACAGGCCACACAAAATGGTATGGTGGGCCGGGTCTGGTCCATGGGCCGTAGGTTGAAAACTCCTGTCCTAGTACATAAGATATATTTCTCACCTTTCAGTTTGGAACAGGAGCCAAGAAGGTACAGAAACATTTCCTGATCAGCCCTATGTTGCTCAATATTTTGACCTAAACATGCATTTCCCTAGTTTATATACAGCCCAGTCATTGGAAACAATTTGTTAACAAAGCAATTTTAGTCTTAACTTTTTTAAATGTAATGGTCATTAAAATATTTCTTATTTTAATCACTGAGAAACATTAATGGGTTGCATAATTTTGAAAATGTCATGCTATTTTAATTTATCACATATTGGGGATAATTTTGAAGATTTCGGCCATTTTTATCAATTTTAATTTGACTTTTTAATCATAAAAAACACATGGTTAACAATTAAAATTCCACATTAATTATACCATTTTCATTAACGCAATTCATGTTAGCAGATTATTTCTTTTATTTATCACTATAAAAAGGCTGGTGATTTTATTTGAAGGGTGGAAACCATAGAGAAGATCAGACAGGGGTTTCCCCAGAAATGTTAAGGTGCAAGTCCTCCTCTTCCCTGGTCCACAAGCATCCTCTGCAGGAAACATTACAGAAGAGAAAAAGAAGAAATACTATGACATGAATAATCAGAAAATATAGTACAACCTGTGGCATTTAAATCCGACAAAAGAGCTTTATGAATAGAGGCAGGAAGACTGGAAAACACCACCTTCCAAATTGTTTGTAATATTTTTCACTGGGGGTATATCACACAGAAATCACTGTTAATCAAATCAAAATGGAAGCAAGCTTTCCATATATCAGTGCAAGACTTCTTTTCGAGTCCAATCAAATCCCTGTCCAGCTCAGACTCAGGAAACATCCCTTGGCCTTCCATCCATACCAACATAGCCATCAGCTGATGTGGAAGATATCATACGAGCTGCTCCTTTCTGATCTGGATTAAAATAGTTTTCATAAGGAAAACCATTTTCTTTCTGCTGAAATGTTGGGTCAGAAGACAGGTACCGTATATAGAAGCCAAGGCTTTAGACTGAGTGTCAGTCTCCATGATCATGGCTGACTTGATGCCTAGATTGCCCTTCTACTTTTGGTAATGAAAGGCTTTCTTCTGCTCTCAAGTCTGAAAAAGTCCAGAGTAGCTAGTGACAATTTCCTGCTGTGCTTTTGACACTATTTGACTCTGAATCAACAAAGGCTCTTCCAGGGAGTGGGCAGCTGTTGACGTTTCAACTTGACAGTATTAATTGAACATTTCCCTTTCCAACATTTAACTATTGACACAGTACAAATAGTTGTGTATGTTGCCTACCATGGGCAAAGGTTAATTGACATGTAAAGGTCCTGCATTAAAAAAAGAGTCAAATCTGAAGAGTTAAAATGTAACCTCACTTCCTCTGCCAAGCCCTTTCCTCATAACTATAAATTTCAGTGGTGTAGCAATATTACACATTCGCAAGGAATACTGAGATGCTATAGAGAACAAAATGAAGCATAATATTGGAACTATTAACCAATTCAATAACGGTGATGCCACCATTCAAGAAACAGAGCATATTCTGTACATGAGCAATGCTGGAGTTGCATGCCTGCCATCAACCAGTCAAGCAAAATTTGTCAGATATGTTTTACTACCATTTTAGGCATTCTTTAAAAAGCACCAAAGGGCTTGTCATAACAAGATGCTAATTCAATAGAAAGTGGGTCCAGGCATCACTCTTTACCCAATGCTTCAGATTTCAGTGGGTTTCTAGATCTGAGGAAGGATGAAAGTTGAACCTTTCGATCCAAGTAGAAATTATTATCCATTAAGTTTTAGCCACAATGATGCTTTTATGGTGTTTGGATAATTTACATAAGAAGATGATGAGGCTTAAATTCAGGAGTCATTCTACTGTCAACCTTTTAAGAAGCAAGCTGTTGGATTTTCATTTTGACAATTGGATTTTGACTCCCACAAATCCCTGATGAATAGTTTTATCCACAAAGAAAGTGAATTGCCATTCATTGAAGCCTCCAAAAATTCATCATTTAAATAGGTTGAACGACCCATCCCCAGCATGGAACATTACTATCAAATTTCCATTTAAAAAAAATTTAAATGGGCTATTTGGATAATAAAATCCCAAAAGTTCCTCATAGGAAGAAAATTGTCACCTGAACCTGTTGAAGTTATGCCCCCAAGGTTTACATCAAACTGTTGGAAAGCATTGAGGAGGCCCTCCCTTACCCAAGTAGTCCTTTTGGAGGATCTTCAGCACCTTAGCACCTGGATGTTCCACCAAAAAAGAAAAGGGGATTTCTAGGCTAGGGGGTCAGCAAATCTGGGTCTCCAGATGTTCCTAGACTTCAATTCCCAGAAGTCCTGATCAGCAGGTGTACTGACTTGGTCTTCTGATAATTGAAGTCCAAGAACACCTGGAGAGTCAAGTTTGCTGACCCCTGCTCTAGGCCATACTTGAATTTACTTCCTTGTAAGGAAACAAACCTACTTGTTTGTCTGATATGAACCCCAGAGTCTTCTGGATCAGAGGTTAGATTTTAGGGCAGGATGGTGCATCTTGGCATTATTCACTCATGGAGGAGTGAGGCAGACTTAGATGTTCACAATTAAGTAAATAGGACTTTGCAGTACGGTATTTAACTTTGTCTAGAATAGATCGCACTCTTGGTCTGTTGGCTGTATTACCATCTTTGAAGTAAAAACACACATTGGAAAATGTTAATTGCTGGTTTAAACCATGTTTACAGCCAAAGTGTGCAAACATTTAAGCAAATGGGCCTACCAACTTTGTGGTCAGACTACTGTTTCCACAGTGTCGGCTTGAAAGAAAGAAACCAATTCATACATTTTGTATTTATAAAGACAGCTGAGAAGGAAAAGGAATATAATGAGCCGCCAAGGAAAAGGCTCAATTAAAACAAAACAAATACTCTACATAGGACAGAGGATGACCTAAGGAAAACAAAGCAATTCCAGACAATGTGTTGCAGCCATTTCTGTGCAGGTGGGCTCTACCCCAAGCCCTTAACACCCATCACAGTCTTTGTTCTTTAATAAGAACACACAGTGTGTCAAGCAATGTGGCAGTTTTATGATGTGAAGAAATGAGGACTGGGATGAAAGCAGCAGCTCATTTTTGTTTATGTTTCTAGGAGGTGGTTCGTGAGCACTTCCCTCCTGAGATGAGAGACAGATGAGCTGATCCTCCTGGGCTGGAGACAGAGTTCTTCCTTGACCAGCCTGGAAAGGAAAGCTGTGGGCTGGCACCAAGTGAAGGGAATGAGTAGCTCATCAAAATGGCAGGTGGAATTAAAACGGAGAAATTATTCTGGGTTGAAAGGATTTTTGCAGAAGAAACTCTGCTCAGGGAATGCCCAAATGAGGTGGATTGAACACCTGTCTCTCTGTCCCAGCTCTTGGGGACAGGAAAGGAACCTCATTTGGGCATTCTTTTTTAAAAAAACTTTTTTATTAATTTTAAAAATAAAATACAGAATAAAACGCAAACAAGATATAATGAAAAATTTCAAAAAAATACATCCAATACACAACACAGTTGCACTACTACACAATAAAAACACTTAATCCTTAAACAATCAATACAATAAGTAATTCTTATTTTATGAATTTATTCTCATTATCTAAATATTTATCTAAATCTGACTTAATAATATGTGTACATATTTTCATTGTTTACTTATTTTTCTTGCACAATACCATAAAACGAAAGAAAAAAGAAAAAGAAAAAACATACAAAAAACAAAATCATCATACACACCCCTGTGATATATACACTGCCCTGGAGATTGCAGTGTATCACAGTCATCTCTTACTATTTCCAAAAACTCAGTTGATCAGGCACCAGCATACCACCTTCACCTTTAATCAATGTATATTCTACGAACGGTTGCCATATATTCCAAAATGTATTTTCAGCAATAATACCTTTCTTTTTCTTCAGCTCCCATGTTGGCTTATCATTCAAAGCAATCTCCCACATTTCCCTGGCCTATACCAATCTTCAGTTTTTAATAACACATCACTTTTCCAATTTCTTGCAATACATTGCCTGCCAGTTGTCAATATTATAGATAATAACTCTTTTTTTTTTTACTCTTATCCATATTCATGTTATCCATATCTGTCAACAAAGCAGTTACCGACCCCGGCTTAATGTTCATCCCCGTTATTCTTGAAGTTTCTTCCTCAGTTTTGGGCATTCCTTTTAAATAATAAATGCAGATTAAAAGCAGGAAGGTTCCCTTGGGTGGTGAAAATGCCAAGGGAGTGCTAGGGTTAGAAACTGACAGCAATCTTTCCAGGAGAGAAAATATATATATATTACAACTACCTACATGGCCTGTGTGCTGCTTCAGTCTCATCCAGGCAGGGATCACACTTTGGGCCTGATGTACATTTTGTCACATGGGAAGCATGGTTTAGATTTAAGTGGAGTAATTTTTGGCAACCTGCTGAGAGTTCACCAAGCCCTAAAAATATCAGAGGAGAGGAAGATTGGTTTAGCAGAGGGAAAAAGGAATTTTCCGGTTTCCTTACATATTTCTTTATGGTTTCAAAATTCCAGACTCAGGACTCAGAAAGAATTGGAGCGGCATAACTAGCCTGAAATAATTCTGTGTTTATACAGTGCTTGATTTCTTCTTCTTGACAAAGACTTTTTATTAAGCTGAAATCAACCAGGCATAGAAAACATGTCTTATTTGGTCTGCTCAAACTAATGCTAGGAAGATATCAACCCACATTAAAGCTAGAAATTGAATACTATTAGTAATTGAAAGGTGGAACAATCTCCTTTCCAAATATATGTTATTTTTTAAAATGCATATATCGCTTATGTGGCAAAACTTGGGGATGCTCTGTAAAGCAAAAATATATATTCCTTAGCTTTCTTCTCTCCCTCTGACACATATATTTGTTATTCTGTCATGCCACCCACATTTTCCTGCTACAGATGATAGCTTCACAAAGTCTAAAGGTAAACCTGGCCCTGAAATGCATCCTGCTTATATATTCAGGCTTCTTTAAAAGATATATTGCTATCAGGATAGTGGCCAGAATCCTGTTGAACTTTTTACAGTATGGAAGATGAATCATGAACCACCAGTTCAGCAAATTGACAATGTGCCAGTTGTGTGTAGGGCGAATGTCTGGCCATATACTTTGTTGCAAGCCTGAAACACTCCCAGTATCCCATCAATTAGCTGCAATTCGCCGAGGCAGATTTCATTATTGCTCTTTTGCAGACATAAAAATGAAAAATGAACTTGGCCAATGTGGTTTGGTTTTGTTTTTCATTTCTATATGCTTGCACAGACTAACACAGTTACCCCTTTTAAAACTTCATTTCTATGCTAACTTAAACATCTGACAGATGTCACAGAATGTGAAAGAGCACACATGGATAATGCTGTGTGTGAAGTCTCTGTGGAAATGTCTCTCAGGCCTGAAGAGTTAGACATTGCCTGAGCATACTTGCCACGCTTTCAGCCCTTCAAGAAGGTTTCTTCAATTATGTAATGATATTAATAATCTACCACCACCCAAAAAACAAAAAAAACGGAATCTCTTCTAATTCCAGAACAGACAGACTCTAGCACCAGGAAAGAGATGTATAGCTCAAATCTTAAATTTAACCCAGCATAGGTTAGACCAGGATTTTGCAACCTTTCTGTGCCACGGGCCGGACCATGTCCCCTCAGACAGGTGAGTGGCCTAGAGGCATGGTTCCTCCCACTGCTTCCGGTACCTCCAGTGGTGGTGGCAGCAAGAGAGAGGGTGGCACATTTTGCCTGTTTTAGCAGCTTGTGCTGCTTCCCATGACGGCAGGAGCAAGGGAGGCACATTTCCACTGCATTTCTGGATTTCTTTTTCCACCACGTTTTTACCACTTCCAGTGGCAGGGGCTGCTCTGGGATCCTCACCATGGACCTGATTAATTGGTGCACAGGCTGGATTGGGCCTGTGGATGGTAGGTTGCAAATCCCTGGGTTAGCTTTAAGATTTTGAAACATAAAAAATAGTTGAAACAAGATTTGTTGACCTTACAGTATCATATGACACCAACCATCATCAATTGCTACTCAATAAGTTCTACTCCATTAGTAAGGATAAAGAATAAGATAAATGGTTGTCATTCAATTTTTTTGAATTTCAAGGGAGATTCAGCTGCCAGAGAAATCAAATTAACAGGCTCCTACATATGTCATGGCATCATTACTTTTTAACATTTACACAGATGATCAAATGATGTTCTACATTCTGGGACAGGGGTGTCCAAACCTTTTGGGCCACAGGCCAGTCACATGGCTCAGGTGGCTGGTCACTATGGCCTGGTCCCCAGATCGGGCCCTGATGCCAATTCATCTGGCCCACAAATCCCTCATCGCTCCCAGAAGTGGAAGTAAAACATGCACCATATGGGCACATTTTACTTCCAGTTCTGGGAGTGATGAGGGCTTTTCAGGATGGATGAATTGGTGTTGGGGGCCAGATCCAGCCCCCAGGCCATAGTTTGGGCACCCCTGTTCTAGGATTTCCATCTATGCTGATGATCTTGCCTCGACAGTCCAAGGGAAAAGCTTTGAGTCCATCAAGAACTAGCTGACTTCTGCTTTGGAAGATCTTTCCTTATGTTATAAAAACAAGCAGCAGAAATTAATGAATCATGTATGATTATTGTTGACTGCCTGAAACCTACCCCCATGGAAAATGTCTATCATTTGACTGGCATTGCCCCTCTGGAAGAATAATGAATGAAATAATGAATGAAATAAGTTAAGACCACACCAAACACATCCACTTATGGAACCCAATGTTTAGATATGGCTAAAACCAAGGAAAGGTTTTCCACAACCCCTCAAACAGAAGAGGCTGGGCTATATCTTTGCCCCACCACCACTCGAGTAAGGAGACAGACAAGTTTATTGGATTAAACAACCATGGGCCACTTTATTAATAACAAATCAAAGTGTGGCATAACTGTGGCATAACTGGTCTGCAATGGGGCCAATGTAGCACGGGTAAGGCCATAAACCAATTTGCCATTCAAATTAATTTCTTTTAATTTACTTTGTTCCTTCATCAGAAGTGCCCTGCTGACTTTACTATTTCTGGCTTAAGATCAGGTGAACACCATCAGTAACTACCAAGCTGTCAAGCTTCAGTAGTCCCTTGTTCACAGTCCACATTTTAATTAAACAGCCATGTTTCCCTCTCCTTGCCTCGCAACCAGGCTGTTGAACCAAATGTGTCCCCTACCCGATAGTCTTGTGGCTCTAGTCACTAGGCTTGCCCGTGCTACCTACCAAAGTGACCGAAATAAATACCTCCCAACCTCAACTGTCCATTCCAGTGTAGGATGGGTGATAACACCATGAATCCCAAGGGCCAATCAGGGTTTATGCAAAAATTCCCATCCAGGCCATACAGTGACCAAAGAAAGTCTCGCTGGTGCTTTGAGGAGGGAGGGTGGGCAAATCGTCCAAAAGTGAAGGCAAAACTGAAGGGGCACGATGGCAAGGAGCCCTCCCCTTATAAAGGGGATCTAAGGGACCAGAGGGACTGCTCAGAAGGACTGCAGTGGCTGAAGTGGCTAAGATGCTGACTGAGAGGCGGAAGGTCAGCAGTTCGATTCCCAAGTACTGCAGGACGGAATGAGGTCCCGTCTTTGTCCCAGCTCCTGCCAACCTAACAGTTCGAAAGCAAGAAATTGCAAGTAGATAAATAGGGACCACTTCAGTGGGAAGGTAACAGCGTTCCATGCACTCCAGGGTCTAATCATGCCTGCCACATGACCACAGAAACGTCTGCAGAACCAGACAGCGCTGCCTCTTTGACTTTGAAACAGAGATGAGCACTGAACCCTAGACTTGGATACAACTGGCTTTCAAGCAAGGGAAACATTTACCTTTACTAAGGCTCCTCCACTCTGCACAGCACATGCCTGTTCTCCCATCTCCCCAAGGGGGAAATGAGGCAAAGCGCATACCCATGGCAGTCGCCCCTGGTGAGAATGAAAATGATGAATAGTGTTTCCACCAAGACAAATTTTGGGCTGGATCATCTGGAATCCAATTTTTTATTTATTTATATTTATTTATATTTCACACTTGCTAACCCGCCCCAATCGGGCAAGCCCGACTCTGGGCGGCTTACAACCCAAGTTAAAACACATCAATAAAAAATTTAAAAATTCATAGACTAAAAATTAAATGACAATTAAATGAAGTATGAAGATCCAATGATAATAAAGTAAAATAGGGCTACTGGGATATAGGGCAAATTTTCTATGAATATGGAATAATGCAATTAAAGCGGCATTTATTGTACTGTACATTCAATTTATGCTTCACCACATGTACAAAAAAAGATTAAGAAATGACTAAGATAATGCTATTGAAATAGCCTTCTTTTAGTCAAAAATAGTCTAATTATTTTAACATTTTCATTTGTTTTGAATTTTACCTATATTTCATATATGTCCATAATTTTAAATTGTGCAATTCTCTGATACAAATAAATAAACAAAGCATAGATGGCTCAAGATCAGTAGGGGAAACACCCAAATTTACATGTGAGCCCTGAATGGTCACAAGGTGTCCACAATTAAAAGGCAGTCATAAGTGTCTTATTTCACTGAAAAGATCATGGGATCAGCCACATGATGCATTTGTTAATAGGAAAAGGGGAAGAAATACTGGAGCTTTCCAGGTCTTATGTATTTTCTTGACCTTTAATCTTGCAGACAGGTTGCTTCAAGAGTGCCTGTCAAGGGTATTTTGTTTTTACAGAATAAAACAGCTTTGCATTGAAAGAAAAGGTTTAAAGGGGGATGTGAAGGATTCAGAATTGAGTGGTAGCTGCAGTGATACTGTATATAGTGGTTTATGAGAATCCCAGTTCAAGTTCCTAGGTAGCAGATATATGTGAGGCATTATCAAACCCTCAAATTGTCACAAAATATATCTGTTTTTATTTTTGTTGCGTGGATGACCTATTAAACTGATTGTGAGTACTGTATCAAAAAAGACTGCAGCTGTAATTCCCATTGACTACCATTCCATTGTGGTATAATATGAACTGTTGTGAGAGGGGCTTCAAATCTGCTCTTGTCCAAGCCTGTTTCATTCAGGCATGGAACACTAAATGCAGTAATACCTCAGATAATGTTTGCATCAGATAACGCTAAAACCGTGTAACGTTAAGCAATCTGGGGGGAAAAATTGCATCTCATAAAGTTAAAATCCTACGGGGTGCATCGGATAATGTTCGCTAAAGCCTGTGTTGGTTACAATGTATCTCTATGGAGTTTTAACGTTATCCGATGCATCCCATAGGATTTTAACGTTATCAGATGTGCGGATAACATTAAACATCACATAACACTAAGACTTGTGGAACCAAGTTTTAGCGTTATCCAAGGTTTTACTGTACTGTACTTGTTAATCAGTTGAAAATAAATATTTCTTAATTTATATATGACAATGCTCTTCGGAAACACTGTCAACCACTATTTCCTCAGCAATAAATCACTGAAACTGTGATAGGTGGCTTACATTTTAGGAATGTTAATCTTACAACCCCTTCCGCCTTAGAGAGAAACTGGGAGGAGGTCAGATGTTTTTCTCCACATAGGAAGAGTTGTTTGCACAAAATTTGGCTCCCTGCAAAAAATATTTTCAGGAGATCTTATGAGGTTTCTGGAACTAGTCTTGTGTTTAGTTTTTGTTTCCTTGAAGAAATGCCAAACTATGTGGATTTAATTACAATTCACCTACAGAATGGTGTCTTTCCTGTGCAGAATTTGCCTGCAAGGGCACAAGAAACATGCAGAATTGTTATGATTTCTGTGCAGAATGGCCTATGAAGAGTTCACGAAAAAGAGCATTAAGCTCCATAAGATTTGGCAGTTTTCTGCATGGACCGATGGAGTTCAAAACAAAACAAAACAAAACAGAAGCAAGATGATTTCATGAGAGGCCAGAAAATCTTGCTGATGCAAGGGAAGTCCCAGTGGGATTGATGGCATGATAGGCTTGGAACATCACAGAGAATGTGTACTCATCACTTACCTTATCCTCCTTTTAAGGAGGCTGCTGGGGTACATAGAAATAGCCTCCTCAAAGATTGTGGTATTTTTTAACCACAATTAGGTGTACCCTGGTAATGGTAACCTTATGTTGTTAGCTAATCTTTCTTGCACTAGGTCAGGAGAAAGGAACTTCAGAATGAAATCGCCAAAAGGTTCCTTCATTTTGGCAGTTTCATGTCTGGCCTAGACATGGAAGAAGAAGAAACATGTCAGTTCCAACTTTTGGTGGTTCTATTAATGAGAGGTCTCATGTCCTCAACACCCTGTTCAATCTGTGGCTTCTCTTAGGGAGTCAATTCATCTTTTTTTTTAGTCTTCCTCTTTTTCTGATGCCTTCTACCTTTCCCAGGATTGTCCACAAGATTCTAAAGAATCTTACTTTCTCTAGTTGGGCTCAAAGTTTGACAGTCTTAGGTTCATCATTTTTGGCTGTAGAGGTAGTTCTGATTGAGTTGCTCTAGGATCCACTTGTTCATCTTTCTGGAAGTCCAGGGTATCCACAGAGTTCACCTCCAACACTGTATTTCAGATTTTTCTTCTTCTCAGGCTTCTTTACTATCCGGGAAAATATGGGGGGTGGGGGAGAGAGATTTCAGATTTTCAGAGTTGTTTCAAAGCATTCCACAACACCTTGTTCTTCTTGTTCTTGTTCTTCTTTTTCTTCTTGTTCTTGGTCTTCTTCTTCTTCTTCTTCTTCTTCTTCTTCTTCTTCTTCTTCTGCAGTCTTTCAGAGCACCAAACCCCATGTAATTTTTCTTCAGCATATACTTGAAGCATTTTTGTACTGTGAAGCATGTTACAACTTTCCATAACGATACATACAAATATCTGAAGTCATAAGTTACTGATTAGATTAGAGCATGTCAGTCGGTTCATAATTTTGTCCATACAGGGTCATTACAGAACTCTTAGGCAACAGCATAGTTCTTCTTCCATGTCTAGGCCAGATGTGAAACTGCCAAACTAAAGGCACCCTTTCATGATTTCATTCTGCAGTTCCCTTCGCCTGATCCAGTGTGCGAAAGATTAGCCGGCAACACAAGGTTGCTGTTACCAGAGTACGCCCAATTGTGGTTCAAAAACACCACAGTCTTCAAGGCGGCTCTTTCTGCATATTCATTCATCACATGAACTGCTTGTGTCTTGATATTAGAAGAAAATATTTTAAGTCTTGTGCATGCTTACTTGTTTTTTAAGTACAACTCTCCAGCTGGCATTTGGCATTCTCTTTCCACTTGTGGACAGCACAGATGTGAAAACAGAACAGAAAGCATGATTCAAAAGCCCTGCAGGCATCAGCAGATACTTGAAGACACTATAAACTTTAGCCACAGGAGAAAGAAAGAAATATTAGCAAAGAAGAAAAGTGTCAGATTTTTCTCTGGCAGGGGGTGGAAAAGCAATAACAACCCTGTACCCCAGTGATGCACATACACACTCCCTTAAAATCAATCAGTCATGCCTACAATTGCACCTTTTGAAAAGGAAGAAAAAGGCTGTGAGAAATCAGAACTGCAGAAAGCAGCTTGAAAGTTTCTCAGTGCTTCAGAGCTATCATGCTGTGCAGTGAATCAAAAGAAAGGAGAGAGACCTCCTGGTTTTTCTTGCTGACACCAAGTTCTAGCAACCAAATTGTTGTTTAATGGAATAAAGCCCCACCACAGACTTCAGTGGCAAATTACAGCAATCTATTAATCAAGAAAGTAAACAAAACACCAACCATTTTAGACCCTGGAGTCTCAAACCATAAGCTCAACACAGTACAGTACTAGATACACTAGTACCTAGATACACTAGTACTACAGTACTAGATACACTAGTACCCTGGATAATGTTATGACTTGGTTCCACAAGTCTCGTCTTTATCCGGTTTTAAACGTTGTGCGATACATTGATCACACAACGTTAAAAAAAGCCCTGTTTCCCTGGAGGCTGCAGCAAGCCAGAATGTCGGGATTCGAACTCTGACATTTTGGCTTGCTGCACTGGCTGAAGATGTCGGGGAAGCCCAGAAACAGCTTGGATCAGGTCCCTACACCTCCCTGGACCTGTCAGGGGGGTCAGAGACCCCAAAATGTGTAAAAAAAACCCATCATAAGCACAAACAAGTTATAGATGCATTTACAGTACCTCCAAATGTTCCTGGGTGAAACTGATTATCTAGATCAGTGGTTCCCAATGTGGGGCCCATGCCCCACAGGGGGACTTCAATTCCCAAGTCAGCACATTGGCTGCTCAGTGCCTTGGGGAACTGACCAGAGGGTTGAAAAGACACTGCAGCCACCAGACTGAGGACCTTGTTGCTTCCCCCTCTCCGCCTTCGCCATCGGTAGGGGATGGGATGCAGCTGTAGCCGCCGCCCCTGCCCTCCCAACCCCAGAGGATTGAAGAGTTGTCATGGTCACTGGACTGAAGACCTTGTTATCCCCCCCCCACACACTGCCCTCACCATCGGCAGGAGATGAGATGCAGCTGTGGTTGCCGGGGGTCCTTTATATTCTGCATTTTTGATCATATTATATGCTATTGTCTCAATTGACTGTATTGCTTGCTTTTGTCTGTTTTTGTATTGTGTTTTTTTAATTGTATCATTGAAGTTTTCCGTGATGTATGTAAGCCGGCAGGAGTCTCATGATAGATTGGGCGGCATACAAATAGAATGCTGTAAATGAAAATGAATGAAATGAAACTGAAACTGAAGTCCAAAAACCAAAGGTTTGGAAACATTGATCTAGAATCATTTCAAACTGGCTTCCAGCCTGGAAATGGGCCTGGGACAGCTTTGGTTGTCTTGGTGGATAACTAACACTTGGAACTGGATGGGGGAAATATGTCTCTGATGGTTTTGCTGGACCTCTCAATTGTGTTTTCAGTACCATCAACCGTGGTTAATCCAGATGAGACAGTTGCTCAATTGAAAAGTAGATCAGGAAATAGGGGTTGTATGGGGTTTCACTCCTTGTGATAACTCATTTTAATTTATTTTTTATTTATTGCATTTGCTACCCCGCCCCAATCAGGTGAACCCGACTCTGAGCGGCTTACATCAAGGTTAAAACATAGGATAATCTATATTAATGGTATTTATACTTAAAACTTAATGTTTAACTCTAAAAATCATAAAAAGTTAAAACAGTGTACAAGCTGCACACAAATTATATAAAATTCAGACCCAAAAGGGTGGCAGTCCATTAAATAAGCCACCTAGCATGAGAGCCCACATTCCTGGGTCCCCAAACTTGTCCTGCCAGCCAGGTTTTTAAACCCTTCCGGAAGGGCAGGAGCTCTGTCCGCAGGCGCAGCTCTGTCGGAAGGAGGTTCCAACGGGTCGGGGCGGACACGGAGAAGGCTCTCCTCCTAGTGCAGGCAAGGTGCGCCTCTCTTGCTGATGGAGTAACAAGAGAGCCCCTCCGATCCGCCCTGGTGGGACAGACAGATGTTCTTAGGGTGACGCGGTCTCTTAGGTATCCTGGCCCACTACCATATAGGGCTTTAAAGGTAATAACCAGCACCTTGAATTGCACCCGGAGACATACTGGCAACCAATGCAGCTCCCGGAGCAGCGGTGAGGCACAAGCATAACACCCACACCCCACCACTACCCGGGCCGCCGCATTTTGGACCAGCTGGAGTTTCCGGATGGTCATCAGGGGCAGCCCCATGTAGAGCGCATTACAGTAGTCAAGTCTGGAGGTGACCAACGCATGTGTGACCATAAGCAAGGCGTCCCAGTCTAGGAGTGGGCATAACTGGCGTATTACACGAAGTTGTGCAAAAGCCCTCCTGGCCACGGCTGCCACCTGCTCTTCGAACAGTAGCCGTGAGTCCAGGAGGACCCCAACTCACACCTTGGTTGTACTCCTGTACTCATACCACACTACTCTGTTCTCAGTGGTGGCCAGTAGTGCATATGCACAGCTAAAGCTGGTGCACCAGCTATGCACATTCCTGGAGATGCCTGATTTGGCTAAAGTAACATATGCCTTAGCTACATCCAGGATGGTTTACTATAACATGATGTAATTAAGGCTGATTTTAAAGTTGGCTCAAAATGCTGCATCTAGACTACTGATTGGGGTCAGTTGCAGGGAGTGTATAATTACTCTGTTTCATCAGTTTCACTGGCTGCTAGTCCATTTCCAGATCCAGTTCAAAGTGCTGGTTGTTACCTATAAATCCTATATGGGTCTGAGCTATCTCTGTCTGAGCTATCTGAAGGACCCTATCTCCCTGTAGGAGCTTCTCAGCTCTTATGATCTTCAGGGGAGAGGGGGCTTTGCCCAGTCCTACTATTCTGTTAAGCCTGTTTAGTGGAGATACATAAGAAGGCCTTCTTTATGGTTGGTTGCTCCCTTCCTCTTGTAGCGGCTGAAGACCGTACTTTCTAAGTACAGTAGGCTTTTATCATCTAATTGAGTAGTAATGAGTTGAGTCACTGTATATTATTTTCCCTATGTTTTAATTTGACTTTAAGGTATTCCAACAGTTTAAACTGATTCTTTCATTCGAAAAATTAATGTTTTAAATTGGTTTGCCTGTGAGCCACCTTGTGGTGTCTCTATTTAAGGCAGAATGAAGGGGGAATCTCAATCTCAGCAGATTGAGATGCCAAAGAGAGTCCAATACTGTGCATTTTTCATAAACAAACACATTTTTATCAGCTTAACAACTGGGACAGATATCATTAATAGAATTTGCAATCTTTCAGGATAAGCTCAACATGGTAGTGGACCAGGATACTTAAGAGACCGCATTGTCCCAAGGACATCTGTCTGTCCCACCAGACTGGACTGGAGAGGCTCTCTGGTTGTGCCATCGGCCAGAGAGGCGCACCCTTTCTGGCACTAGAAGGAGGAGGGCCTTCTCTGTGTCTGCTCTGGCCCTCCTGTGGAACCTCCTCCCAATAGAACTACGCCTGCAAACGGAGCTGCTGTCCTTCAGGAAAGGATTGAAAACCTGGCTGGCAGGTCAGGTCTGGGGGATGGATGGATCAATTTCCCCAGCCGGCTGGATGGTTTGACACCCAGTCCCTCCTAGCTACAATGCCTAGCTACAATGCCTAGCTTTTAATGCTAAGTTTTAAAGCTTCTTTTAAAACTTTTAATTTCTGAACTGGTTTTAAATTGTTGTCAATATGCTGATGTGTTGGGAATCGCCCTGGGTCCCTTTGGGGAGGAGGGTGATAAACAAATTTAAATAAATAAATAAAATAATTATTCCATTTAAAAACAAGTATTATAAGTTTAAATCAGAAGTTGAATTTTTGAGTAAAATGAGCTTGGATGAGAATTGTAAAGGAGAGGTTGGTGAAATGGGTCTGAAACTGGAAATGTAAGAACCACTGATCTAGTTCAACATAATAGTTGAGTGAAGTCACTCCTGGAATGGTGCTAGTGGAGTTTGTAAAGCTGGAGCCTGATTCAGCTCACAGGCCTCTAGTGGCCCTACATAAGGATTATAGTACCTTAGTGCTAACTTTAGGTTTACATTTGCTTTCACTTGTGTGACATTTGTCTTTCATCTAATTTTACCACTTGCATTCACTTTATTCCCCCAAAAGGCAACATACATATATTGGTTCCAACTTTACTTTTAGCAGATTTTTTCACTCCACCAGAAGGATGCCTTAATTGGCTCCAAATGAGATGTGTTAAACACAGAACAATTTTTTTTCTCAAAAATTATGAGGGCTCAGAATACAGTACAGTCTTTTTCTAAGATGCAATGAAGACAAATTAGAAAGGGGTGTAAAGAGCTGTAACAAGGGCTTGATATACTACATTGAATTGTTCCTGTTTGAAAGGCAGAATGGCAACTGGGGACATCACTTGACCTCACATTCCACTGAGTTTGAGATGCCGTCCAGTTTTTATCAGCTAACTATACTTTGACTAAAATGGGTGTTGTTTGTATGGGCAGAAGTAACCACAGAAGTACAGAAGCCAAGACTAGCTTTATATTTATTTTCCTTGTAATTACGTATCTTCAGGTCTCTGAAGTGGTAGAGCTTTTAGTGGAATCCATATTTATGGAAACAGATATTTTGGCTGTTGATGCAGAAAGCATTGCTCAAGGGCAGAAATTCAGTAAGAACAGTTGTGTAGCCACTTTAAAAGATCCTTCTCCTGTAAAGAGTTCAAAGTTGATATATATGGTCAATTGTTGTCTAGTCTGCTTAGCTCTGCCAACAGAAGAATAAATGTGTCTTCAGATCACTGCCTCTTTCTCTCAGACTGATGATTCTGGATACAGAATTTGGTCAAACTCTGGGTAACAACTACACTCACTTATGTGTATTTCCTCTAGTATGGCCAGCTTTACCAAATTACTCCTGCCAGAGTATAGATAAATAGATAAATGTCAAATTGAGATCTAAGAAATGTGCTGCTTACCTTGATAGGATCAGAGAATCATAAAACTGTAGAGTTAAAAGAAACCTCAAAGGTCATAAAATCTAACCTTTGCTGAAGCAAGAGATCCACAGCTAAAATATCCCTGGCTGCTAGATCCGGAGACCCATGCGTGGGAGTGAGGACTCAGTAGCCACAGGTAGCCAAGACAAGTGTCATGTTTATTCACAGTGGGCACAACACACAACCAACAACAAACGGCTGGGGAGACTGGGCTTTATACCCGGTCTGGCCCAGCCCACTAACCAATGAAATTTGGCGGTTTTCCCACATAAAAACCTTTGAATATCTAACACTGGCTATGTGGGCATCCAACCACTGTTGAAAAGCCTGCATTGAAAGGAGAATATGCCAGATATCAGGGCAGACCATTCCACTATTTAACTTCTTCTTCAGCTGTGGTATCCATTCCAGACACTGGCTGTCCTCGTGGCGATAGTCTTCCTGTTCTTAACTCCTCACAACAGTGTCTTCCAAGGACCTGCCACACCATTCTCTCAGGTTCTTCAGCCACATCCAGGGCTTCCTCTCTTCCCAGGGATCTTTCCTTGCAGAGCAAGTTGGAGGATTCTCTACTTTATGTTGTTCCTCATGATATGGCCAAGGTATTGGAGCTTTCTTTGCTTAATGGTCTTAAAGAGTTATTTTTCTTTACCCAGCCAGTACAATACTTCTAAGTTAGTCACATGATCAACCCATGATATCCTTAGCAGCCACCTGTAGATCCACATTTCAAAAGCTTCAATTCTCTTTTCAGAGGCTTTAGTCCAGGAGTTCTCAACCTTTGTAAGCTGGGAGCTGGAACATACTCCTTCAGACAGCTTTGGGGGCCAGATGGCCATTTTGCCCTTCCTCCAGAACATGGCACTTCCAAGTGTGGTGGACGCAAGGGGGCACATGAAATGACGCTGAGGGCTGCATACAGCCTGCAGACCACAGGTTGAAAATCCCAGCTTTAGTCAATGTCCAAGCTTCAACTCCATATAACAAACACTTGGAATACATAAGATCTCACTAGTTGGATCTTTGTAGCAAGGGTTAGATCTCTACTGCATAACAAGTGTCACATTTTTATGAAGGTGGATCTTGCTTTTTCTATTCATATTTTAATCTTTATCTCAGGATCCCAATTTTCATTTAACATACTCCCCAAATAGACAATTTTATCCACTCTTTCGATTTCTTGTGTTTAATAGCTTTTTTAATTATGAATTTCTTCCTCAGGGTTAGTCAAAATCTCATTTCTTGCCATTTATATCCAGTAGTTTAGCTCTTGCTCTCTACAGTCAAGGAAAACAAGCTTGGTTCATATAAATGACTCTACCTAGGGCTCAAAGCATCACAGCAATAATTGATGTTACCTGCCCTTATGTGGAAAAATATGAAGATGAAGGCTTTATGAATTCTCAGGCCTGAGGCATTGAGTATGGCATGGGTTTAGGAATGGGACAAGACCAAGGTTGCAAAATGGCTGTTTTGTAAAAAAAAAAAAAAAAAAACATTAAAAATATAAGAACAAACAAAAATAATTGAGAAGTCCTGAAATCACAGGAATAGTGTTTCTCCCCCCAAAAAATGAAAAAAGTGGGGAAAGAGAAGAAAGTATATGTAAGCTTCAAGAAAAGGCTTTCAAATATCTAATAATATGCCCTTGTATAATGATAGCTACACAAAAATGCAGGTGTGTTATTGTGCAGCAGAGTAAAACAACGTTCCACAAGACAATTCTAAAAATGGGGGTACCCTAAACAAAAAATTGTACCTTTGAAACAGGGCTTCAGATCAGCCTCTTTTTCCCCTACACTAACTTTGGAGATGTTTGGGGGGAAAGAGTTTTAAGTCATGGTTATCTTAGGCATGCTGGCTGAAGTCATTATTAAATACTTTTATTCTATTTTTGATCCAGATAATAACTACTCAATAGCTTATGAAAATTCAGGACCAGTAGACATCTTCCAAGAGCCATGCTGGAATGAAGAAGAGGTGAAGGAATTCAGTTCTTGGCAAATTCTAGTTCATGTCTGTCCTTCTTTTCCTTCCCTTCAACTAGTACTCAATTGAAAAGTAAAAGTGCTCAGACTAGCCATAAAATCATGCAACTAGCACTCCCCAAAAGATATCATAGTTCATTGTTTCCATGTTCTATAAATACTGCTAATGTGCAAAACCTACTCCATATATGCTCATGGCTGCTCTTCTGATTATTGTTATTATTAAGAGTGTTCCAGAGTTGGACTTTGAATGAAGCCCTAGAACTGAATTATGAATCAGTTTGATGATTCAGCCCATGAACTGGTCAGTACACTCAATTTATTCAGACAGCCTAGACCACAATTAACAGTTAATAAAATACAACAAACTACATGCTAGTTCTTCCATGAGTACAGGACTCAATCCAGTATAAATACTGTATGCAGTTTTAATTAATCGAGGCACAGGAGTTTCCAGTCAAAAATTAACCAACCTACACATTATACAGATTATAGTAACTGGGTTATTCATGAAGACAAAATGAGTCCTAAAGAAACTGTATCTCAGGACACAGATTTGGGGCCCCACAAAAATCCAGCACAGTATCAGTTACAGTCTAAAGATTTTTTTCTGGATTTTTAAATTCTGTTTTGCCAGGATTGTTTATGGTTTGGCACAACATTGAAGCAATATTCAAAATGCATTATCTAGACAACCTGAATTTTTTTAAAAGGAGGATATGGAAGGTTAAAAATGACAAGTTGTTTAATTACTGGGAAATACTTAACCGATGCAATTTAAAAAAATCTGACTATTTCTTCTAATCTACCAGCTGACCAAACAGATGCCTCTGGAAGCATGCAAAAAAGGGTCATATGGGCAATAGATATATAGTAATTATGGTTATATATTATCTCTAGAATCAGAGTCAGTTTCTGGATACCAGTTTTTAATGAATCAATAGCAGGAGAAGGTTTCCTCCCATGTCTTTCTTGTGAGCTTTCAAAGACATCTGATTCATCAGAGGGTGGACTAGACAACCTTTGTTTCCATCCCCCAGATCTCTGACATTGTTTGATCCATGCAAGCATAGGGAATCTTATCTCCCATTAGAAGTCTCTCTTTCCTGCACAAAAGCTTTCTGAAATCCACCAAACAAAGAACCATCCATTCAATTTCTTACCCTAGGGTCCTTTTACCTTTCCCCTTACTGCGCAAAAGTTTATGCTTAATCACTAAATAAAACATACCTCCATCCACTCTAAAGATACCCAGGGCCGTGGCCAGGATCCTAGATGTGGGTGGGCGAATATTTTGAGGGTGGTCAAACTGCTAACCCAGAGTGGGCAACACCCACTCTGGCTACGGCCCTGAGTATACCTATGCCTTATGCCGGCAGTGTGCCCTCGTAGCCTTAACTGCTGCCTGAATGAAAAGGGGTTCTGTACAGCTAAGGCAATTTTACAAGGAAAATGAAATCCAGGATGCAGAATAGAGAAGAGCCATAGTCCTCAGCACTTTGCTCAAAGGAGGGAATTTCTTTGGACATAGTTCTTCTTATACATGTTTGTTTCTAAGAGGAACAGAAATAAATGCAAACATACTTTTATGCTTTCTTGTTCCAAATCTTTCTTCTTCTGCCTCTCACTTTTAGTGGAGCTGCCAGCAATGAAGTACAGTATGTTGCTATTATTATAACTGTGTCATACTGGCAAGTTGCTTGTGATGTCTGTGGGTACGAGAGGCGATGCAATTTGCCCTGCTGTTAGATATTGCTCAAGAATAAAGTGATTGAGATGAGCTGTACAGAAGGTGGGACAATTAAGGCAGCAACCGTACATTTCAGTTTAAGTGCTGCAAGAAGAAATGTGTGTGTGGTGGTAGGGAGACGCATAGGTATTATTGCCATAGTTCCCAAATTACATTAAAAATGTTAAAATGGAAGCAGGCTTGGCTTCAGCCGCAGGGGACATAATGAATGAATCATTTGTGAACGTGCTTCTGTGTGAACAAGGGAGCTTATGTGACCCATACTAATTGCTTAAAAGCTTTAAAGACTTCACTTCGGTCTAATAAGATCCCACTGGGTTTTTTAATTCCAAAAGCACAAACTATGAATGCCACGTATCTGTATATTCCTAAGGTGTGTGTGTGTGGGGGGGGGGGGGGGGAGACATGTCTAGAGTTGAAACTGCCATAGCTTGATGACAAGCCATTCCTCTACCATAGCAACTGGTACAAAAGGCTACTTTTACATAAGTAGCAATAGCAATTACCCTTATATATCGCCTCAAAGCACTTACCATATTTGCCGGCGTACAAGACGACTGGGTGTGTAAGACGACCCCCCAACATTTCCACTCAAAATATAGGGTTTGTTATGTACTCGCCGTATAAGACTACCCCCTCTTCCGCACACCTTCCACACACCAAATAAAACGTAAAAGAACATCAGATTTGATTTCAACATGTTAATTTATATTCAAATGATTATAACATGCAGAAAAACTGTCACAAGGCTGTATGTTATCAAACATGTACAGTAAACATAAAACAGTGCAAGTTTATTAAATGTAATTCACCAAAGACAACACACTCCTTTCTTCCTCAGCACAAGCAACACTCCAAGCGGACCCTATGGACAGAAGGAAGGAAGGAAGAAGGAAGAAGAGGAAGAATATTAAACAGAAAAAGGAAGGAAGAAGAGAAGAAGGAAGGAAGAAGAAAGGAATAATAATAATAATAATAATAATAATAATAATAATAATAATAATAATAATAATAATAATAATAATAATAATAATAATAATAATAATAATAATAATAATAATAATAATAATAATAATAATAATAATAATAATAAGGGAAGAAGAAGGAAGGAAGGAAGAAGAATAATAAACAGAAAAAGGAAGAAGAGAAGAAGAAGGAAGGAAGGAACAATAATAAGGAAGAAGAAAAATAAAAAGGAAGAAAGGAAGAAGAGGAAGAAGAGGAAGAATAATAAACAGAAAAAGGAAGGAAGAAGAAAAGGAAAGAAAAAGAAAGGAAGAATAATAAGGAATAAGAAAAATAAAAAGGGAAGAAGAAGGAAGAAGAGGAAGAATAATAAACAGAAAAAGGAAGGAGGAAGAGAAGAAGAAAGGAAGAATAATAATAAGGAATAAGAAAAATAAAAAGGAAAGAAGAAGGAAGAAGAGGAAGAATAATAAACAGAAAAAGGAAGGAAGAAGAGAAGAAGGAAGGAAGAAGGAAGGAATAATAATAATAATAATAATAATAATAATAATAATAATAATAATAATAATAATAATAATAATAATAATAATAATAATAATAAAAAGGGAAGAAGAAGGAAGGAAGGAAGAATAATAATAAGAAAAATAAAAAGGAAGAAAGGAAGGAATAAGAAGAAAAAGAAAGGAAGATGAAGAAGGAGGAAAGAAAGGGAGGGAAGGCCCAGGTCCACCACTAAGACTCGACTAGATGACACGAACAACCCAGGAAAGCCTGTCTTGATGTTTGCTACAATGACTACAGTGGATTATTATTATTATTATTATTATTATTATTATTATTATTATTATTATTATTATTATTATTATTATTATTATTATTATTATTATTATTATTTCGATTTATATGCCGCCCTACTTGGTGAAAACCAACCTACATTTAGGAGGGAAAAGATGTGGGTGGAGAGGCAGTAAAGGCTGAGCGGATGGGGGAGTAGGGAACTTACTCCCGAGTAACAAGGTGTCTGAAAAGTCCTCCTTCCACTACGAGGCAATTGCCCCCTCCCCCCTCAGCCTCCAGCATGAACCTTGCACATGAGGTCTCACACACACACACACACCTCAAACCCGTAAATAAATAAATAAATAAATAAATAAATAAATAAATAAATAAATAAATAAAAAAATAAAAATTACATAAGAAGCCCCACATTGTACCGGAATTAGGACTACTTTATTTCAAAACTTGGTTGGGCAGGGCCAGCCAGAATGTCTGCTACTGGTTCTGGCGAACTGGTGCAAACCTGCTGATGCCCACCACTGCATACAACATGTAACATTACTCAGATTGAAATAAGTACAGTATATACAAACTCTCAGGTTACGCAGACTTCTTAAGCAAGCAGGGGTGTGCTACCAGAAAAGCTGCAGAGTTTGGCACTGATCTGTGCTGATTGGTTAAGGATGCAGCCCAACGTACACTCTTTTTTTTTTTGAAAGTAAGCCCCTTTTGAGACAATGGCTGCCATTGTTTTGCTAGATTTTGCCTTAGGTTTTCAGAACTTGCCCTAATTGTGTTTAATTGCCAGGCATAGTTCTGTTGCCCAACTGAATGTGTGATCCATATGACTGAGACGTGTCCCATTAATCCACGGGAAGCAACAGGATTCTGGCCTACAGAATTTAATGAGCAAACAGGAAAAACCTGTGCCAGTGTTGGCAATTACATGCACACTTAGCTGGCAACCACACTACTGTATGTAGTGAAATTTACTTCCACTATGTAAGTGTAAAATGCTCCACTTGCAGCAGGAAATGAACCTTACAGATGCTACTATAGTCCTTCGCTATTCCTTTATGGAGTATCATCTCAAATTAATACTTGCTGAAATAACCCATCTAATTTAGCTGCTGCTGAAAAGTCTATGATGAGAAGCATAATTTAGAATGCAGCTGCCCATTGAACAGGAAAAGAAGGTGTGCAGGGCTGCAGCCTCATGCCATTTCATCCCGGGAGCCCTTGATTCAAACATGACCATTGCCAAGAATTTGTTAATCCTCATTAGCAAGCCACCATTCCCAACAGCCACGCGACCTGCTACACACAGGCAGGGGTTAATTTTCAGCAATTAAAGACAGGAAAAGGGATTGCAAAAGAGCGGTGAGAGCAAATCACACAAGCAGAGTTTCAACCAATAAGGCTGGCGTGCCCAAGACCAATGCTGAGCGCACGAGCTTTGTTTTCAACCCCCCCCCTCCCCACCCAGGCAGACACCCTGGTTCCTGAGGCTTGGTGCACGGGTGGAGGCAGCCCTAAAACAAGGGCTTCATCTCTTTGGGCTCTTTTTCCCCCTCACTCTGGCTTTGAGGCAACTTGCCCACCAGCCCTCCCTCTGCACGAGTGTGACTACCTTTTTGTCATGTGCCAGGCTAGATGGGAATTTTTGCTTGGACGTTGCATTGGCCGCTTGGGCCCATTGTGCTTTTGCCCATCCCACACTAGAGCGGTCGGATGAGTTATGGAAGTTTGTTTGGTGTTATAATTTTCTTGGTCACTTTTTGGTGGGTAGCACGGCAATGGTTAATATTCAGGCTAATTAGAACAGCTAAGCTGAGAGTCTTCTTCAGACAGAAGGGCAGTGATGAATTGGAAAAGGTTTGAATGGCCTGTTAAATAAAGGTAGTCGGAATAAGTTATCTCTATCAAAGTTTGACAGCTTGGTAGAGAATTAGGAAATTAATTCTAGTATATTAAAAGTTTACAATAATTGGAGCTGTTTAAATTTATCAATATGCAAATTGGAGTTCTATAATTAAAAGGAATTAAATTCTCATGCTACACGACCACAGTGCAGATCATTTTGCCACAGTTTAATTAGTTTTATTTATTTTATTTTATTTATTTATTTATTTAGATTTATATTGCCACCCACTCGCCGAGGTGACTCAGGGCGGTTTACAGTCAAAACAACAACAGTACAATAAAAATTATAAAATGCAACCACATAAAAAAACCAAATCAGAACACAAACTAACTCCTGTCAGCCACTGCTAGGCCCCAGTTCAAATAAAGAAATGTGTCTGTCTTTCTTTGGGGGGGGGGGCAGACATGCAATGCTTGTAGCATTTAGAACATGAAGAGTAAGCAATATGTAAACACTAATAATTATTACTGTACTACCAAGAAAAAATAAATTAGATATGAAATATCTCTTTCTTGTAGTTAAGGTAACGGTCACCCTTGCTCAAAAGCCAGTTGTATCCAACTCTAGGGTTCAGTGCTCATCTCTGTTTCATAGTTGAAGAGCCAGCACTGTCTGTGTTTGCAGATGTTTTTGTGGTCATGTGGAAGGCATGACTAGACACTGGAGTACACAGAACACTGTTTATCTTCCCACGGAAGTTGTCCCTATTTATCTATTTGCAATTTCTTGCTTTTGAACTGCTAGGTTTGCAGGAGCTGGGACAGAGATGGGAGCTCACTCTGTCCTGCAGTACTTGGTATCGAACTGCTGACCTGCCACCTTCTAGTCAGCATTTTAGCCACTTCAGCCACTGCAGTAGTTTTTACCCATATTTTAATTCAGTTTTGTTTCTGAATTGTATTGCTCACTAAATAATCATTTAAAAACATATTTTGGTGTGCTTATTGCTTAGAAGTACTCTGCAATATTTGCAGAAATGATTATGGGAATATTGTCTAAGAAGCCATCTGACTGTAAATTTATACGGTGAGAAACTGGCCTTTAGAGATATCAAGATAATGGGAATAAGTAACAGAGTGGAAGTAATATGATTAAGCAACATGACGGGATTACACCAAAATTCATTTCAAAGTTGAATAGATGAAAAGTTAAGTAAAACAATGAGTGGGCAATGGTTGATTCCATGGGTGCCGTTAAAAAGGATTTGGAATATGTAATTACTGTACTATGAGAAATGTAATGTGATAGATTATAAATAACTTCCCCAAAAAGCTGGAATATACATATCTCACAGTAACTTTTAAAACACAGCTGGTCTATGTACACATAAAGCTGAAAGCTGGTCAAAAGTTACTATGTTCTCATGAGAAAATGCACATTCCACAAAATCCACCTGTTCCTCATCTTAACTTTAGATAACATAAAGTATAACAGCATATTTTTATAGAGGAGAATCATCTTAAAAAAAAAACAAAAACAAAACTCTTCTTCTCCATTCCCAAAGTAGTTTAAAAGGCTAATAAGATTACTTGAGGAATGCAGAATTACAGTGTTTTAAGAGGGTCACCATCATATGCCATCAAGGGAGAATTAATTAAAATCTAGAGGTTTAGTCTTCATCAAGGCACTGTAAAAATTGTTCTAGACATTGACTGTTTAAATTGATTTTATCTAAAATTCACCACTAATAAAATGATGGTAAGTGCAATCACATCATAATTGATGTACAAGAGCAAAAAGAACTTTATAGATTTTTTAAAAAATAATTAAGTGTGCAGGAGAAAACGTGTCATGCAGTTGACCTCAAGGGATGAAACGCAGCCTTGTTGCCTTCGGAAAGTCTTTCTGAAAATGAGTTTTCAGGCTTAAAGTTGGTCAGGTTGAACTGATCAAACTTTGAAGCACTGTTCACTTCTGTCACAACTCTTTAGACAAAACATCATAGAAATTCTAAAGCAAGCAAAAAAAGAGTTTAGAATTGGTGCCGTATTTCTTAAGAGCAATCAGCCTCGTCCCAGATCTGGCCTCAGGTATGATTCAAAATTACACGTGCAGGTTCCTGTTTATTAAAAAATAATAATAATAGAGGGAACAAGAAGGAAACTAAAGGACTTTGGCTTATACTTCTGTTTGGGGAGTAGAGGCAGGGTTTCTACAGACAGTTGGGGATTTTTAAAAGAAATTCAAGTGAACACTTGCCAGATATGACTGTGGAAAAGTGATCTGATTGCATAGAGATACACAACTATCAAATCTCCAAATGAAATGAAAAAGGTAGGTAAGTCCTATTATTGGGTCATGTTCATCAGCTCCAAAGACACTGTCTTGAGTTTTTCTGAGGGAAGACAGGATAAATTACCTGCTGTAAATACATTAGACAAGGGCATGGGCATTTGAAGGCTGTCATAATCCACTTTGGTAATTGTGTGTGGAGTCAGTTGTAGTCCTCTGTTGTGACCTGTGTGAATGATGGCAAAAAAAAAAAAAAATCCCTCACCATAAAGAAAAACATATTAATGGTCTCTTCAGAACCAGATTTTAAACATTCCCTCTACCAAGTACAAATCTTACCCAAAGCCAAGATTCATTAAATTCAGCTTGAATTTTGCCATTGATTTCTGTGGGCGAGCATGTATCCCGAGGGAAGTGTATGCAATTTTCTATACCCCACGTCCTCCAGCCAATGGAAATGGCCCTGAAGAGCATAGTAAACACTTTGCCTTTACAAACATGCTTCAGAAGAGTCTGGGTTTGTAGTCTGTAACAACCACAGCATGTTTATCTTGGTGGATTAACTTTACAAATCACAACTAGCAAACTATTCTGTACTTAGCCTTCCCTTGGTACATAGTTCCTTTCACAACAACTGCCTGTCATTAAATTTAAAGCAAATGCTGAAATGTATATTGCCAGCAGAGTTACAGTTTAATGAGGAAGTGAAGTGGTTGTAAGCAGGGCTTTCTATTATTTGCCAGGTAAAATGACTTCATCTGTGTTTTGTAACTCTACCTGCCTTTCCCCCTTTCACATCTTGGCAATCCTCTTTTGACATAAAAAGAGAAGACTTAAATTGTCTCTATAGCATGAAACCTCTGTTAGGTAACACATATCTGCCAGTATTACAATGATGAATTTTTCTCCCCTGGACTAATCATCTTACACATCTGAGGCAGGCAGCCAGTCTTGCTTCAAACTTATGCTTCTCTCTGTTATACATACAGTTCTTTAAATCAAAGACCTTTTTTTTTAGGGGAGGAGGGAAGGAGGTCACCCCCACCCCTCAATTTCCAATAAGATCAATCATTCTGGCAGGGAAAAGCATGGTTCCTGATGCTTGAAGGGCTGAGACCCTCTTCTCTAGGTCCAAAATGATGGTATTAATTTTAAATGGTAGAAGATGAAAGTCATTGACCCTCCAGGGCCTCTTTGGGAGGCTCTAATTTAGCAGAGGCTTCTCTACCTAAATCTCTTCCCCTTTCTATGTGACATCTTGTGTGTTTTTTTTCCTTTTGGTATTACAAAGCAGTGCTGATACCAATTAAAGACTCGATGATGTCAACATCTGGTTTTGTGGGTTCCCTCTGGGATCTCCTTTCTCCAGGACTTCTTTTCTTGAGACTCCAGATGATCCGTAGGCAAAATTCCCAGCCTTCAGATTTCAGTTCTTTGGCAGCTTTCCCCTGAGCCAAAGATGTGTGGGCGCGCACACACCCTCATGCGGTTCCACCGCATGACGATTCTATAAACAACCAGCTTGGCTTATGCATGTGTTGGAACAAAGTGATGGCATGACAGGATTGAAATCCTAAAGCACAGCCATGCCAAGGCTGTTGAGTTGAGTGCCAGCAAACAACAAAATAGGGAGACTTCCAGCAAGCCTCATGAAATATTTATATCCACTGTGTACGGGTCAGAGAACCTAGTTCTATTCCATTCTCTTTCTTTAAAAAAAAAAAATCCCCTTCATTTTGTGAATGTGAGATACTGTACAGTGCTTCTGTATCCATGATCAAAAACATCAGGAAATAGCCTCCTATTGCTGCATAATATCAGGTCCGCATTGCCAGATAGAAACTAACCCTTTGAAAACACAGGTCTGTACCTTCCACTTAGAGACCAGGAGAAACTCAGAGGAAGTTCCCGGTTAGCTGGAAAGGCAAGATTTTGGAAACTGCTCTAATCCATAATACCTGGGCATACCCTGGATCAAACCCTCACCTACCAAAAAAAAAAAGTATCTAAATACCACACAGAAAATTGCCACCAGGAATAATGTACAAAATTTTCTTGAGGGATTTTGGCAAAGCAACAGCAATGGCAACAGCACTAACACTAATATACCAACCTGTTCAAAAAGATCAGATTGAGTAGCCTGCAAACTTATTAAAAAGCAGGGACAAAATGTGCCACTCCTGCAAAAGGTTCACTCTTTCTTGCTGCTATTCAGTGGTGGGATGTAAAAAATTTTACTACCCCACCATGATGTCATCACAGTGTGGGTGGAGCTAATGTCATGATGTCATGACATCATGGGCGGAGCCAACATCATGACATCATGACGTTGTGGGTGGGGCCAAAGAAAAATAATAATAATAATAAAAATAATAAAATAAAATAAGCACACACACACACACACCTCAACCCACCCACCCACCCACAACACAAACCTGTAAATAAATTAAATAAAAAAATAAATTAAAGTACACCTACCCACCCACCCCAAACACAAATCAACCAGAGCCTTTAAACCAGAGCTTAAAGCTTATTCTGGCTAATCTTTCTCATACTAGGTCAGATGGAAGGAACTGCAGAATGAACTCACCACAAGATGACTTCATTTTGGCACTTTTCAACAGTTAAAGAAGTTAGGTACTACGTCTTTGCCTAACCAGTTCTCTAGGATAATATGCCTTAATGTAAATGTAAAACAGCTGCACCTCCTTAAGGGTTCTCCAATTGGAACAGCAATTGGAACAGCACAGGTGTAGCTTATGGATGAGGTAACTCCAAGACTTTGCTTAAAAACCCCAAGCCAGGCCGCCAGGCCTTTTTAGGAACTGTGGTAGTACGTCAATATAGGTAAAGGTATTAAATACACATTAAAATACACACAGACTCACCACATCCAAAGGTGAGTCTCTTACCCTGGGGAGCTTCAGGCTATAGGGAGCTTCAGGCTAGCAGCTTCTCTTCCTCCTCCCCGCTTGGGAGGACAGCAAGGAGGCCGTGTCTATGCACTAAGCACTGTAGGTGTGCATGCACACCAAGTGCTTGGCGCACATGTGCAGTGGGGGAACCGGTGAAAAGGTAAGCCCCGAAGGTGGCTCCCTCCAAAAGCTGCTACCTGTTCTCTGGGACACTGGGAAAAGTTACTACCGGTTCTAGTGAACTGGTGCAAACCTGTTACTTCCCATCGCTGCTGCTATTTCAACAGCTCATGAGTTGTTGACAACTGACAGCTTATTGGTGAATACAAAATATTTCCATACAAAATCTCATGCACACAAATGGCACATGCATTTTTCAATTGTTCCTTTTACCTGGGGAAAAAAAAGCACACCATGGAAGCAAGGGACCAAATATTTACCAATATTTATCCATGTGTGTTGATTTGTGTGAATTTTGTCTTCCTCATTCAGGTTCAGGTTGAGGCCGTGGGCACCTCCACTTAAAATCTAGGTCAAAGGCCATGACGGCTCTGGTTTGGCCAGTGCTCTTGGGTCCCCTAATTTGTTCCCAACACTGATCTCCCATTTACGAATGCACCCTCACTCAACAGAGTAACTTTGTCAACTGCTGCTCTGATTTGGCTGTTCCTGCTTTGCAGGCTCAGGGATGACTCCAATGGGAAGCTTCTATTTCTTCAGCAGACTTCATGCCACTCAGGGTGTGATTAGACTGTAGTTTACCCTGCAGTTTGTGCCAGAGCTGGAACAGTTGAAATTGCTGCATTTTCTGCATGAACTACAACTAATCCTGAGTAAGCCCAGTCTCTTTTTGTGGTCATTTGTTGCTCTTTGTTCAACTGGCAGGGACTAATGTTTCTTTTACTGATTCTACTTACACCACAATTTTTGTTTGTTTGTTCCTAGAACATATGATCATCTATATCAGTCCAAAGGGCAGATTTGTGCTGGGGTAATGTTGACAGTATAGCATCTTAAAAGCAAGTAGTAAATGATGTATCACTGAAATGACAATTTGTGAAACTACAGTACAGTACTTATCTTACATGGTGCTGTAGTGGAAAAGCATAGTAAATAATAATAATAATAATAATGTTTCAATGCTAAACAAGAGGAGAATATTCTTGCTTTACTGGCATTGCTGTGCTCCACTGAAGGGTGTGTGCTAATGCATCAAGAACATTTGCCTCAAGTGAATGCTTCTTGTTGAGCCCTGAACAATTTTTATTATGTGTTCCCAGTACAACGCTATGCAGTGACGGGCAGCCAAAAATGTTACTACCACACTGTGGGCGGAGCAAGTGCCTGGATGCCAGCGCTTCAGGCGCTTGCCTTGCAGAGTGGGAGGGCTTCCTCTCCCCCCCCCCAGGCAAACACCTGGGAGTGCTGGGATCTAGGCACTTGCTTTGCAGAGGGGAGGAGGGTTTCTCTCTCCCTCCCCTCCGCAAAGCAAATGCCCAGATGGAGAGGTGACCTAACTGGTCGCCTCAAAAAAAAAAAAAAGGAACAGTGCCAGGTGGTCTCCCATGAAAGTTACTCTCCCCCCCCCGGGAGACCACCCCAGAATTGTTGCTACCGGTTCTGGAGACCCGGTCCAAGCCAGCCCATGCCCAGCACTGGCGCTATATCAGAGATGCACTGCAGCTTCACAAATAGTTCTATCAACTCAGTACTATGCCACTAGCCTAAACCTTTCTTTGGGTGAAGACAATGACAGATGGGGTGGGCAACCTGTGATCCCAATGAAAATGGCAGCAGTTTGCGGTTCAGTGTGTACTCTCTGTGCCCCGCTCCAAAGTTTCTTGAAACAAAATAAACATCCCATGAGAATAACAATAGTGATTTAATTGTCATAGGAAACTTCAAATAAACCTTAATCATCTCCTGTACCTTCCCTGTGTAGTTTACACCTTCAGTTTGCTCATTTTGTTGTTCAGACGGAGAGTTGAGGCCGACCCTTTTGTGACCCCCATGGACCACTGCATGCGAGGCACCTCTGTCCTCCACCATCTTCTGCAGCCCGCTCAGCTCTACACCCATTGCATCAACAATGTAATCTGGTTTTCAAATAGGCAGAGTATATTAAGGCCTTTTTGACAAAGATGAGGGTAGCTATTTGTCCTACAGGGCAAGCAGAGCTGTCTCCCACTGTTTTTTTTTTTATTATTATTATTATTATTATTATTATTATTATTATTATTATTATTATTATTATTATTATTATTATTATTATTATTATTATTATTATTATTATTATTATTATTATTATTATTATTTAGACTTATCCCCCACCCCACTCACGTACAGTGACTCTGGGCGGCTTACAGCAATGCAAAATATACAGTTACACAATCATCATAACATCATACAAAGATCACAGGTAAACACCCCAAATACAATAAATGCACAGTAATACAATGGATATAATTTATTATTATTTGTCAGAAATTATTCTGGGTTGAAAGCATTTTTTTTTTTTTTTTGGAAGAAACTCTACTCAGGAAACACCCAAACGGAGCTGCATTTGTGTTCCCAAGAGCTGGGACAGAGACCGGGAATTCAAACAGTCACACAGTACCCGAGTCTTGAACTGACTACTTGCCAGTCTTCCAGCTAACAAGGAGAGCTTCTTAACCACTGAGCCACTGCAACCCCTCATTGAGATATGGTCATAACTTTTTTAAAATATATATATAATATGGGTTCTCCCCCCAAAAAAGAAAGAGGAAGTTTGGGTTTTTTTAAAAAAAGTCAATAGGGCTGAGAGATGTTGCTGTTTATTATTCCAAGACTCACAAGTAGACCCACCTCTGGCATCGGTGTCCTCTCATTGCCCTCTCAGTTTTGTGTTCTAGGGCAACACCCCAGTTGTTCCACCTTATTCACAATGTTATCTCTTTTGTGTGATTCACTTTCTAAAGAAAGTCTAAAAAGTCTCTTTTTAACTTGCCCCCATAACAAGTCAAGGCTGGTCCAAACTTCTAGCTAAGTCAGCCCCCCACCCCACCCACCCCCCACTCCTTCTCAGCTGCCTGGTCAGGAGCCGGGACCTACCTACCGTAAATAAGCCTGACCTTCCTGACACACGCGCGCAGTGAGGGATGTGCAGTGCAAACACCTCCTCCTAGTGGAGTATTCCAGTGCACTGCTGAGCAGTTTTAAGCTTAAAACTACAGGAGGATTTTGTTTCTGAGGAAAATGCAGGCAGTGGCCTGCAAAGCTGATTGCAAAGAGATTTCAAAATTTTTCCCTTTGCACAGAAAGCCCCATTAATAGCAGGGTATCTTCAGGCTCATCATTCTCTTGATGCAAGTCAATGATCACACTGGAAATAGAAAGGGGACTGGACTGTCCAAAGAGTAGGTTCGGGAGGCTCAGGTGTGGTAAGCAAATACAATTTCTAAATGACTGACTAGGGCTAGAATAGAAAGGGCATGGAGGAAGAAGACAGCAGTTTGAGTGAATCCAGTACTCATAGACATTAGTTCTGATCATGCAAACATCTCATCTTAAAATCTTATAATTTGTTGTTGTTGATTCCGACTCTTCATGACCCCCATGTGTGGACCACTGCACGCCAGGCACTCCTGTTGTCCTCCACCCTCCTCCTCAGCCTGCCCAGCTTTGTGCCCATTGCGTCAATGATACCATCTAGCCATCTCATTCTCTGCCGCCCCCTTCTTCTTTTGCCCTCCGACCTTTCTCAGCATCAAGCCCTTCTCAAGTGAATCCTTTCTTCTCATTTGATGTCCAAAGTACTTTTGCTTCATCTTCACTATTTGACCTTCCAAGGAGCAGTCGGGGTTGATTTCTTTTAAGATCAACCTATTTGTTCTCTTTGCTATCCAGGGTACTCTAAAAATTCTTATAATTCAAAAGTCTTAAAATACCCTTAGTGATATTTCTGAAGTTCTAATTTTATAAATATAATGACTTGTTAAGAGATAATCGCAATCCTGGGTTAGATTTTGGTTCAAGAATAGCAATTCTTGAATTTTTTTTTAATATAAGAGCTACGATTGGTATTGCTTCTATTCTGTTCCATTTTTCCCTTTCTCACATTACCAAATGAACATTTTACATTACTTTGTTTCTCAATGCTTTGAATTGGAAGCCAGAATTTCACAATTGAGCCTGATATCTTCTTAAGCGGTTTGGCAGTATTAAGGGATGACTGCACCTCTGAATACTTGACATCTGGGGGACAGATTCAAATTCCATTCTTTAGTCCATCAGTACTCAAAAACACATTAAAGCCACAAGTGTTCAAATCATGGAAATCAAAGCCAAACAATTACTGATGATGACACTTAAGTAAAGTATCAAATGTTTCTGGAAAAATGTAATTATCTGCATTTATTGGTTAATGATGTATTTTTAAAGAAGAAAACAATCATTTATCAGACAGCTTTTAGCATCACTAGGCACCCTGAAACACTGACCAGAACCATGTATCCACTTAGAAATCTACCAAGTTTGAATCAAAGAGAGAGCATTAGCCCCAGTTTATAACTGGCAATTGCTCTGCTAGAAATTAAGAGTCCACACAAGGACAACTGATGAATCACTCTATAGCAGCATTAGGATACTCCTTAAACATTCTTCTTGGATGTTCATATATGCACCAGAGGAGTCAAATGGATGGCCCTTAGAACTTCAGATATGAAATCCAGATGGATATTTGCCATGTTAAAAGCCCTTCCTTCCACTTATCTAAAGTGAGACATTTCCTTAGCCTACATTTATATTTATATTTATATTTTATATCTTTCCATTTCTATGCTACTTTGCTCCTCATGAAGGGACCCAAGGTGCTTGCAAAGGGTAAAAAGAGTTTCACCTCTATATCTAAGCACAATAAAAATTATTTTTAAAAACAATTGCACATATAATAATGTTAAGACTAGCCATTATTCAAAGAAAATGCTATAAAAGCAATAAACATACAGCATTCCACAATAAGCCTACTTTCTTAACGGTCTGGTTTAATTACTAAAGAATGGTTTATATTTTTCATGACAAAGACAGGAGAGAGAGAGAGGTCCAAGCTCACCTCCCAAGAAGTGGCATTCTTCAACCTGGGAACAATCATCAGTAAGACCATCTCTCACACTGTATATGGCCAGGTCATCCAGGGCTTGATAGGTCATAAGCAACTGTTTAAATTTGGGTGTAGAAATAGCCTGACAGCCAATGTTGTAACAGGAAATATGTATACTCCATGTAACGAGTCTTGTTCAGCACTCTGGCTGAAGCATTTATGACCAGCTGAAGGTTCCAAATATTCTTCAAAAGCAGTCTAATGTACAGTATGTTACTTAGTTACACGCATGTTAAGATATTTAAGCCAATTTAGGGTAACTATTTGAGGACTTTCAAGGTAAATGAGATATCTAAGAAATGGTTGTAACCAGTTTCACTCCCCCAATGAATTTCCAAGGCCAAGCATGGATTTGAACCTGATCTCTAAAGTCCTAGTCTGTCAATCTACCCATTATATCACACTGGATATTACATCACATAAATCCAAATAACATACAGTCAAACCTCGCATAAAGAGCATTTCGCTTAAAGAGCAACTCGATTAAAGAGCAGAATTTTCTCTGAATGTTCACTTCACTTAACAAATAAAACCAACCAAAAACTCACTTAAGAAATAAATTGGGGTTTGCAGTACAACCCAAAATGGGTCATTTACAATAGTGTTTCGCTTAAAGAGCAAACTCGCTCTTTATGCTCTTTAAGCAAGGTACCCCTGTATATATCTAAGCATGCATAATCATAACAATATTAGACATTTCCACGAATAGGTGCCGCTTGCTTTAGTTGTGCACATGCATCCCTGGCCAGCGCTGAAATCTAGACATCGATAGTCAGAAACAATTCTAGGAGTACACATAAGCTGCAAACCTGAGTTTTCAGGTGGAACATCACCCCATCCAGAACAGGTTGATTTCCTGTATCCTGATCCTTTGGACTAACAAGGAGCATCTCTGTCTTTTCTGAAATGTATACTGAATGAAAATGTATTTCAATCCTAATCTATTCTGCTTGTCAGGATACAATAAGAATTCTTACCTAGCAATCACTTCCTGGAGGAAACAGCTCACTATCATTAAACAATTATTAAAAAAAAACCCTAAAGTGAATGTTAATCACATTGGGAGATACCTAATGGTATATTCACTCAATATCTAATAATCCTGTCTTTAAGTGAAGAAAAGCAGATGGAACGGAAAATTCAGTAAAGTAATTTAATTTGCCAGGAGGGGGAAAAGAAAAAAAAATGTTTATCTTCAGAATGGAGGTCCCAAGATAAACGTGTTAAGGCTTCAAAGGAAACTCAATTTGCAAGTGTACCTGGGGTTTGTCATTTACATTTACATGTCCATTTGGGCGTGAAACTACTTCGCTGTGGATCATCACTCTTTCATTGCCCATGAGCAGCTGAACTTTGCTCCTTTATTTTATCTGTTCTTTTCTTAAGAGGTCACTTGTGAACTTGGAATTGGTTTAAACTTTGTTGCTTCACTGAGCCCTGAAGTCATGATCAATGCCACAGGGCCAGGTTCAAATGTGTGCTACAGGTAATCAGAGATGTTTCTTTTTCCTTATATTCATTTACACTGAAGTACAGTCAAACCTCGCATAAAGAGCGCCTCGCTTACAGACTAACTTGCTTAAAGAGAAGAATTTTCTCTGAATGGTCTCTTTGCTTAACAAATGAAACCAATCAAAAAACTCACTTAACAATTAAACCGGGGCTCGCAATGGGTCACTTCCAAGGGTGTTTCGCTTAAAGAGCAAACTCACTTAAAATCCCGTGGAACGCATTGTGCTCTTTAAGCGAGGTACAACTGTAATTATATCTTTTGTATTGACTTGAATGCTGATTATCAACAGTGCTGGGAAAGGAAAGATTTTAGAAAACATATCACAAACTTTACAATCACCTGTACAAAAACTATATCTTTTTATCTGGGCAGAGTGAAGTATGTAAGGAATGATTTGAAAGCTGCTTGATTTTAGGACAGAGTGGGATCAATGGTGTTGACATTAATAGCAGCCTAAGAAAGTCTGATTAAACTTCTTGAGTGATTCTTTGTGAGTCCAGACTAGGAGACAGTTGTCCTTCCAGATGCTGCTGTGCCTGTTTGATCAAAATCCTGGCTGGCCTGTGGAACCGCCTATGCAGGATTACTTCACGTGATGTCTTTCCCCAAAGCTAAGTAACAGCACATCACTGTTACTAATTTATAGCATCAGTTGAAGAAATCCCAGTGGCATTTCTATTCTATTCTATTCTATGTTCGATTTATATCCCGCCCCAACACGTTCTGCATGCTAATGTCTGAAAAAATATATCACATAACATTTTTCTATGAGTTCCTGAAGACTTCCAAATCCCACACTAGCCTGCAAGATAAATATCAACTTGTGTTTTTACTTGTTTTTTTATTCATAGAGAACCAGACGAATTCATTCATTCTTCACTTGGTTTGGTTTGATCTGGTGATAGGAAGATTAGCCAGCAAGGTTGCAGCCCAGAGTATACCCAATCGTACTGACAATCTTTGAGGAGACTCTTTCTGTGTATCAGGTAAATTAACCAACTTGGACACTCGGCAGTCATAAACCCTGCAAGCGTTGAACATGTTCTGCCCTACTAAAACTTTTCAAAGAAACCGTGTTGGCTTGGCTAGTGTAGGGAAGGCTGGCCTCGGGGACCTGCATGGTGTCCACCAGGTGCCATTGGCCACAACACCCCTGCCCCATGCTGAAATGAGTAGATCTACCCTGACCTGCCAGATGATGTGTCACTAGAAATGGCAGGGTCTGGGGTATCCTGGGACAAAGCACTTTTCCATCCACCCCCCATTGTGCATCTGCAAGAGCAGGCAGCCTGCCTGCCCACGCTTCGGCCCAGGACAAGAAATAGCTGGCCACTTTGGGGATGAGTGGGAATTTTTGGCCAATCTGAACATTGGCACCATCAGGTAGGAATTTTTCACCCATCCCAGACTGGGTTGAGGGGCTTTGGGCAGTTGGCATTGGTTGGTTAGGATGGAAGCAAAGAAAGGGGCGGAGGGGTGGATTTACAAAATACAGCAGGTGTTTGTTTTTAAAAGAAACATTAAAAATATAAGAAACATTAAAAATATAAGCTCCCCTCTTGCAACAGATTTAAAGAAGAGCTGTGCTATCTACCAAGACCTTATGTGTGGAAAAACACATTTAAAAAATATGTTGGGGGGGGGGCACTGGTTCACTTGCAGCCCTGTGGACTGAAACATCCAGACATGCCTATTGGCAGCTTCCACCATACAAGGGGGAATATGCCACAAGGTCTGGAGTTATTTCTTCCAAAAGATGGTTTGGATTGAAAAGCAAGCAGTAAACCCTCCACCGCCAAGTATGTGGCAATACAATGAAAGGTCCCCTCCCCCCCCCATCTTATGTGAATCAACAAATCGGCTGAAAACAAGCAGTAAACAAACGTTCTTCAGCCACAGGCAGACATGGGCTAAGATAAGATCAGTTCCTGAATTTTGGGCCTACATCATTGCACCATTCATGCCAGAAGAATTCATGCATGTTAGCAAAGAAGAGGAGGAAATAAAACTGGGCCAGAGATGGTATTTTGTACACTAAGTTTTACTAGCAGAGGTTGTGCCAGGCTTCTTCCCAAGACATATAAACAACTTACAAATGCTCTGTTCAGGGAGGCATTTAAAGACCTTCCCCCTTCAGCCAATTTGTTTTGGTTTTAATTTCCAGAACACAATTTTCTGTGATGGGGAGGATAAGGGTAGCTTTACTTTTAACATGCCGCCACTTGGCTTGGTAATGGGTTGTTAATGTTTTTGTTATTTCATGCTTATGTTTTATTATTTATTGGTTATCTTTTTGGTTTTAGCAGTGGCAACCACCCAAAGTGTGGATGTTTCCCAGATGGGCATTAAATAAATAGATAAATAAATAAAAATAAGCAAGATTCGCATGATTATCACATTATTCTAGAGCAGGGATTCTCAACCTGCGGCTCGTGGACTGGATGTGGCCCGTGGCACTATTTCACGTGGCCCACCACCACCTCCACCATGCCAGGAAGTGTCATGTGGTGGAGGAAGGGCAAAATGGCCATCCAGCCACAGAAGCTGTCTGAGGGAATGTGACCCAATGGCCCCCCTGGCTTTAAAGGGTCGACAACTCCTGTTCTACATGCTTTGTTTTTTCATGTGCCGAAGCATAAAGAAATCTTCTATTCTCACTTCTTAACTGTGACCACCTGCCACAGGGAAGGGTCCTTGAGTCTCTCATCCATTACAAACTCGAGCAGATACCTTGACTAAGCAACACAACGGTTTATTTCATAGAACCATCTTGAACAGTCACAACAGCAGCAGTAATAATAATAATAATAATAGTTAACAACTGAGAGGGACAAGGCTTTCTGTTGCCTTCAAAAGACTTTTCATAGAGGGGTCCATGGTCTCTTGCAGTCCGAGATAAGGGCCAAGTGGGGATGACAAAAGGGGCACTCTGCACATGCCCAGCCAGCCAGGAGACAGCTGCCGCCTTCACCCTCAATGTGGGAGTGGTGGCTGCGATTGGAGATGCTGGGCAATACCTTTATTCCAGCTTGCCTGTCCTGCCTGGACACAGTCCCACTGTTTCTTCCTCTCATGCCATTCATGTTCTTCCAGTTAAGAAGTCTTGACCAATTTATTTATTTTTAAAAATAAATAAAATAAATTGGTGCCCTAGATTTTGTAGACCTCATCAGGTGGCATGCAGCAATGCACTGCTGTCCAGAGGTAGGTCTTCCAGATGTAGCCACACTCATCTGGGGGTTGAGGTTGTCTGGGGGCAGGGGCTTCAGTGTAGTCAGCCACCTACACTTGCTCTAGAGTGTTCCCCCCCCTCCAACTAGTCCACTGCAGTCTGACTTCTTTCCAATTCCTCAACTACACAGGGAAAGAGAAAGGGTGCCTTTACTCGAAAGCCAGTTTTATCCCACTCTGAGACATGGTGCTCATCTCTGTTTACAGCCAAAGAGCCAGCACTGTTTGCATCTGCAGACGTTTCCATGGTCATGTGGCAGGCATGACTAGACATTGGAGTGCATGGAAAACTGTTCCCCACCAAAGTGGTACCTATGTATCTACTTACAATTTCTTGCTTTCTAATGGATAGGTTGGCAGGAGCAGGGACAGAGACGGGAGCTCACTCTGTCATGCAGAACTCGGGTATCGAATTGATGACCTGATGACCTTCCAGTCATCAAGTTCAGCATCTTGACCACTTAGCCACTGCGGTCCTAGTAACTGCACATCAGAGCTAATCACAAGTAGATCTGATATTTTAACACAAATATGTAGTATAATTTGCTCTGCTGAGAAGGGTCTGGGGTGTTCTGTAGTCACTTCAGTCACATTCTTTGGCCTTGATTATTTGGGGCAGTTCCTGAGCTTGTTCAGATGATAGCATTGATGGGGCATTCAGTGGGTCATGGGGAAAGAGTGAGCCCTAGGGATTTTTGCTTTCCTTCTTCGTGGACTGTTAAGGACCACAGTGGCAATATAATTCATAAATTGTATTTTTAACCTTATTTTCCCTCTCAGTATAGCACTATGCCATAGCACTAATTCAAAAGCTTAATTTGTCTTGTTTGACCTGCTAAACCAGCGCTTCCCAACCTTTGGTTTTTAGACTTCAAATCCCAGAAGCCTGAGTCAATTCCCTAAAGCACTGATCGGCCATTGCTCACCCCCCCCCCCCAAATGACGAGACAGACAAGCGGAATGGTGTTAAACAATGGGGCACTTTTATTAATCAAAACTGTATTAACTATAACTACCTGGTGAAAGTAGCACGCATGAGGGATGGCATTCCTCAGCCCTCTGATGTTAATGGTGGGGAAGACCTCACTGACCTGGATGTTCCCCGACCTCTAGCTAAATTCAGGTGAGCCAATTTGGAGTCCACCAACCACCAATCCGGTGTCCTCCTCCTGTTCATAGGACGCGTTTGGCTCGGCACCGCTGCCTTAACCTTGTCATGCAACCCTTTCCTGAGCCAAACGCATTTTCCACCCCTGAATTGAGTATAATACAGTCATGTCTCACCCGTGCGACCCGCCAAAGTGACTGAAAAAGTGAAAAACAAAACCAACAACCCCAAGCACAACCGATGAAAGCAGTATGGGATGGGCGAAAACTCCACGCACCAAATATGCCTATCAAGGTGCGTGCAAAAATTCCCATCCGGCCCACAAAGCAACCAAAATAATCACACTGCGGCAAGGGAGGGCGAGCGGGGAAAAAACGGCTTTCGACAATTTGAAAGCAACAGAGGATGCCTCATGGGCAACGCAACCTTTTATAGATGTGGCTCCGCCCCAATTATTGCTAGCAGTCCGTCTTGCCCTGGGAATGGGTGCAAGCAAAGCGTGTGCCAAAAGATCTTAGGCTTCTGGGAATTAAAGTCCCCCCACATTGGGAACCACTGTGTTAACATTTCTTTTGAATGAAGCCCTTTTAACACCTGTGAAAATGGTGGGTAAATGGATGTAGAAAATGCTAGAGAAGGAAAAGGAGGAAATGGGGCTGCATGATGTGCTGGACACTTAAAAGACATCTTCCTGAGATAATTTAACATTTCTGTGTGAATGACAACAGAGATGTAATTGCCCAGGTGAAGTATACAAAATTGTATGTTAATCTAGGTGACAGAACAACTGAGCAGAAGGTCCTGTTCATTTGTAGGCTCTCTATCCAGACAAGGATGTTCTTTCCCTCAACTTTCCTTGGCTCCAGTTACAAAACTTTAAAAAGCCTTCCTTTGCTCAGGGCTTTAGAGAGTAGCTGGGGTCACATTTCAGGGAACTGCAGGGCAGACGAATCTGGTAAGCCAGATTTACCCTAAAGATTCCTCATTCATTTTCCAACTCACCATAATTTTCTTTCCAAATGCTAGTCATGCTGGAAGTGATCTTAGCTTTTCCCTTCTGTGTAGAAAAAGACCTGTAAGCCATGTGCGCATTGTCACTGGGTCATAATGGTGTTTCCTTGGTGTTTTTTTTTTAATTACATTTTATGTATATATTTTGCTGGCTCTTTGGCAATAAACAGAGATGAGCACTGAAACCTACAGTCGGATATGACTGACTTTTGAGCAAGGGTGACCTTTACCTTTATCTTTCATATACAGTACAGTCAAACCTCACATAAAGAGCACCTCGCTTAATGAGTAACTCGCTTAAAGAGCAGAATTTTCTCTGAATGTTCACTTCGCTTAACAAATAAAACTAACCAAAAACTCACTTAACAAATAAATCGGGGTTTGCAATCCCCACCACCACCAGAAGTCATAATTGGTCACTTACAATGGTGTTTCGCTTAAAGAGCAAACTTGCTTAAAGAGCAAACCCATGGAACCATTATGCTCTTTAAGGGAGGTACAACTGTATAAACAAACTGAAAAATTAAGGAGAAAGTCATAGTTTTTGCAAGAATAATAGTAATAACAGAAAAACGTTTGAAACATAAAGGAAGTTGTATAGTAAATGAAGGTATGTGTTCATATGTCTGTCTGAATTATAACCAATGATGGGATGTTACCGGTTCGGACTGGTTCGCCTGAACCTGTAGCACCCCATCAGGAGGGGTCGCCAGGGGGGTTGTAAAACCCTGGGTGACTGGTTTGGTCACCTCTCCACCCCCCCAAAAAAAATGTATTTCCGGGCAGCCAAAATGGCTGCCTGGAAATGCACATGCATCAAACCTCTGTGTGATGCATGTACAGTTCTATTTTTTTAGTGTGCATGCATCAAATTGAGGTTTGACACATGCACACTCAAAAGGAACTGTGCATGCATCAAACTGAGGTTTGACGCATGCGCAGACATTTTAATTTTTTTAATTTTTGCTCCTCCCACAACGTCATGATGTCCCGGTGGGGTAGTGGCAATTTTGACAACCCACCACTGATTATAACCTATAATTATAAAATCTATATGCCTGGTACTGGGCATGGATTTGAAGAGAAACCTGAAGATAAATCCATCAGATATTTTTTCTAAAAGTGGATCAAAATTAACTAACCAACTCAAATCTGCCTTTTGTACTCTGCTGAGTGTTGAGACACAAGATCTCAGCCTCTTCAAGAATAGGAGGGCTCAACAAGAGGGTAGGTTTTCTTTCTTTCTTTCAATTTTTCTTTTGATCTTTCCTTTATCTCAAGTGTTGCAAAATTAGCCAGAGCAATTGCACTTCTATGTGCCACCCGGTGGTGCTCAGAGCACTCCCTGGGAGGTTTGCAAGGTAATTAGCATTTTGTTTCAAGCTGGTGGCTTTAGTGCTGTATAAATTTATTTTGATCATTTCTTGCTGGCATCTCTCAATGAACTTCCAAAGGGGCAATGCCAGACTAATTAGTGGGGAAAAATAATAATCATGTTGTCAGGATAGAGTTCTGTTAAGGTCAAATTGGACACTAGGTGAGAATTTACAGTAAACACTTATTCGCTCCCATTTAAACCAGATGTGAGGAAGAGCCCTGGCTGCAGCCAAAAGTTCACCAGCACACATGAACTTTATTTTGCTTTGCTTTTTGGACTCTTCATCTTAAAACTCTCCATTCTGGGAGTTCTGTCATGAAATGACGACTTTCATCTAACGTTTTCCAAAGCATGGAGGGGACTTGGTTTTTACTAGGCCCCCAAAATCATTTCCCTTCTCTGTGTCACAAGACTGCGTCACAAGATCACTTGTTTTCCAGTTCAGTATAACCTTTATCTCTAAGCTAGCTGAGGTCTGTTGTTGTGACTATGTATGTCTGAAAATGCATATTGTTGTGGGAACCTTCTCTTTCTATGAAGACGTTCTCTTATTGACCCAAGAGACCCCACATGATAGAGAAATCTCCATTTTGGAGAGGAGAAGAGTTCAGTTCACATTTGGATGTCTATGGGCTAACATCTATGCCTGGGGGACGTTTTTCCTTTTTGCTTTCAGAATGATTACTTAAGAATGTTTTGCCTTTTTGGACGGATTCTGTTTTACTACCTTTATTCTACGTTTTATGGACTATGCTTTAAGAACCTGATCAATAAACCTACTATTTTTGCTTGAAGATCTATGTCTCATTTCGTCAACAAAAGGTAAGCTACACACGAAGGCTAGTTACCTACCTCCCCATCTTGCTCCATTTGATGAGCACAGTAAGAAGCCTGCTGCGCTTGGCAAGCTTTTGCGGGCCGGTTCTCCCAAAGGGAAGAAGGGCTAAGTTCACGTAAGGGGACTGGGTACCTGGAACTAGGGGAGAGGGCCTTAAATTGGGACGGCCGGGATCCTGACAAGTTCCACCTGACAAACCCACACCTAGACAGTCCTCAGATGGAAATAGGCTAGCCTGGAAGGCTTCATAGCCTAAGTTAGGCTGAAACTCTGGCTTAGCCGCCTGTTAGCAAAGAGAGTTGCCCAGTGATTTGCTAAGACATCTCTAATATTGTTAGCTTTGTCAGGATTCTACCCATATTGTGTGGTGCCTGCTCATCCTATAGCTTGCCTGGATTCCCAACGTTTACTTTTAAAAAATAAATATATGAGGCAAAATATGATGCCCCTGTTCTGTCCGACCGTTTGCTAAAAAAAGCACCTGCTACTGCTTTTCTACAGGTTTAGCCAATGAGTGAAGACAAAGCTACAACTGGCACCATCCTTGGATGCTTTAGAGCAGAGGTGCCTAAACTTTTTGGGCCATGGCCCGGTCACATGGTTCAGGGGGCTGGTCACTATGCCCTGGGAGCAGGATCCAGCCCTGACACCAATCTGGTCCCCAATGTCAATTCATCCAGCCCGCTAATCCCTCGTTGCTCCCGGAAGCCGAAGTAAAATTTGCACATACATGCATGTTTTACTTCCGGTTCTGGTAGCGATGAGGACTTTGTGGGCTGGATGAATTGACATCGGGGACCAGATTTGGCCCCCAGGCCGTAGTTTGGGCACCCCTGCTTTATTGCTTTGAAACTGTAGAGTGACTCTTCCAGGTTGGTATCACACTGGCCCTTGGTTCAGTGTGCAAACATGCTAAATGGGGCTGATGTTAAAGGACTGATCTGAGCCCTCAACTGTGGCTGCTAGGATAGACCTCTATTTTTTCCATCTTCTCTCCCTGAGTCAGGCAGCAGCTTGTCATCTCTTAATGGAAGTTTCAACTGCTTTGGGAGTAAGGAGAGAGAGTTTATAGGGTGGGGTGTGTGGGAAGGAGGGAAAATAAAGGGATTTGAAGAAACGTCCTTCTCTAAAGTCTTTTTGCCTTTTAGGGCTTGAATTTGTCTTAAACTGATTTACCCAGACTTGCAGGCTGCCATTTGTCTTGCATCTATTTACTGTTTGTCTCAGAGATACAGTACTTACATTGTAGGAGGAGATATGTACAGATTGCATTGTTTTACAACTTTAGAATTTTAGGGAAGGGAAAGAAAGTAACTTCCTGTCAAAGATGAGAAGATTTCTGCTTGTGTTTAGGCTGGTCCACTTTAGAAATCAACAGCTTCTCCCATCCTCTGGACCAGCAATAGTTCATTCTGTTTGGCATACTATAGATCTAGAGGAAGATGCTTGGTTCCTCCCATTTGTAGAATTTTCAAAACAAAATAGTTTCCCTCAGATACTGTATGGAGATGAAATTTGGGGACTTAGGTATTTATATCCATTAATAGTAATAACTTTGTGGCAGAAATTAGTCTGGGTTGAAAGGATTTTTGCTGTAGAAACTCCATTCAGGGGATGCCTGAATGAGTCTCCTTTCATGTCCCCAAGACCTGGGACAGAGACAGGCACTCAATCCATTGTGCAGTACCAGGGTCTTGAAATGCTGACTTTCCGACCTTCCAGCTAATAAGGTGAGCTTCTTAACCACTGAGCCAATAGAAATCATCCAAAACACATTTGCTTAGCTATTTCTGGCAGTCCTCATTTCAACCTCTTTAGCTAGAGTTAGAATGGAACTTGCACTAATACCAGTAATGACATTAGCTTATGAAGCTAATTCTGTTCTATATTCCTTCATACTTTTAATTGTTATCATACAGGGGGATGAAATTTGGGTCATGAATAAAACCTTTGTCCTAAATCTTCTTGCTAAACCTGGCTTTTCAGAAGAAATTGCATCCCTATACAAAATGATCTCCCCTCCATCCTTGACTCTTTCATCTTATTTTGCTGACCTTATGACTTTTGATCACAGAAAACCTTTCACTAAGGTATGTCGTGATATGCTGCCACTTGCTCTCTTAGAAGGCCAGTATAAAGGAATTCCATATAATAAAAGAATCTCCTTCTGTTATCAGGCATCTCAAAAAACAAAACAAAACAAACAAAATAAAGTAAAATAAAAATAAAAAACACAGTAGCACTTTAAAGACTAACTGCTATATTTTTATTGTTAGCTTTCGTGGATCAAGTCCACTTCATCAGACAAGGAATGAAACTTACAGGCATGTTCTTTATATACCAAATTCAGGTGGTCGACGGGAGAAGGGTTGGTGTCAAGCAAGATGAGAGGCAAGCCAGCACAAGAATGCAGTTTTACCCAGCCACGAGCAACAATAGATTATTCAGATAAACTCTAAAAGACTCCCTTTCAATCTCAAGGTTGCTGAGTAAGCCCACTAAGGTCCCTGATCAACTTGTGACCTGCATGTGGGGGGGGGGGGCAAACTCCTGTTCCTGGGTTCTTTTTGTTTTACTAAAGAGAATTGTCAGGAAAGTTGTAATATAAAATCATATAGCAATCTCTGTATCAAATTTGATAATGTCCCAGAAACCCTTCACTAATATTTAGCCCCCTGTGATGGGTATCTAACAGATGGATGTATTTGATTTCTGCTGTCTCCCTTTCAATCCTAGTTTTGTAATTTCTCTGTTCCAGAATGGCAACTTTCAGGTCTTGGATAGAGTGTCCAGTTAGATTGAAGTGGTTTGAGACGGGTTTCTCCGTGTTGCCATTCCGGATATCTGATTTGTGTCCATTAATCCTTTTGCGTAAAGATTGTCCTGTTTGTCCTACATAAAGCACGGATGGACATTTCTGGCAAGAGATGGCATAAATCACATTGGCTGAAGCACAAGTAAAACTGGCTTTAATGTTGTGTTTGGTGCCATTGGGTCCAGTAATGCTGTTTCCAGAGCGAATGTGGTGGCATAGTTGACATCTGGATTTGCAGCAGGGTCTAGTTCCCATATCTGCTCCACTTCTGTGTAGTCTGTTGTGTGTCAATAGTTGTTTGAGATTGGGGGGTTGTCTATAAGCGAGTAGGGGTCTGTCACCAAGGGCTTTGGAAAATGAAGCACTCTTGTCTAAGATGGTTTGGAGATCCCTCATTATGCGTGTGAGGGGTTTAAGTTGAGGGCTGAAGGTGACAACCAGTGGTGTGCAATTGCTTTCCCTTCTGGGCCTGTCTTGTAGTAGATCACTCCTGGATATTCATCTAGCCCAGTTGATTTGTTCTTTAACCATATTAGATGGGTATTGTTGTTTGCGAAATGCATTTTGTAAGTCCGTGAGCTTGGCATCTCTATCGTGTGGGTCTCAGCAGATGCGATTGTACCTGAGAGCTTGGCTGAAGACAATGGATTTTGTTGTGTGTTCTGGGTGGAAGCTGGAGGCATGCAGGTAGGTACATCTGTCTGTGGGTTTGTGATATAGTGTGGTACTAAGATGTCCATTTTGTAATTTCACAGTGGTGTCCAGGAAATTTACTTGTTGTGTAGACTGGTCCAAACTGAGTTTGATATTTGGGTGAAAATTATTGAAGTCTTGGTGGAATTTCTCCAGGGTTTCTTTTCCATGCGTCCAGATCAAGAATATGTCATCAATGTATCTCAAATAGACAAGTGGTTTATAGGCACAGCAGTTAAGAAAACGTTGTTCTAGATCAGCCATGAATATATTAGCATACTGTGGAGCCATGCGAGTACCCATGGCAGTTCCGTTGATCTGGAGGTAGGTTTCATTGTTGAAGGTGAAGTAATTGTGTGTAAGTACAAAGTTGCACAGAGAGGTGACTGTGTGGGCTTCATTTTTGTTTTGAATGATGTTCCTTATGGCTTGTAATCCATCTTTGTGTGGAATGTCGGTGTACAGAGATTCCTTGTCCATTGTAGCTAAGATGGTGTTATCCGGGAGGTCATGTGTGCTTTGAAGTTTTCTTAGAAAGTCTGTGGTATCTCTTACGTAGCTGGGTACATTGGTGGCATATGGTTTAAGAATGGAGTCCACATATCCAGATACTCCAACGGTGACAGTGTTGATGCTCCTGTGATCAAACATCATTTGAAAATCTGGTACACGTCATTCCCTCCTGCCCCTTGCTCACAGCAGAGCGTAGAAGCATATTGAGGACTGTCTTGGAACAACTCCCAGAACGATCTGATCAAGACAAACTTAGAATGCTACTTTCCAATAAAGATAAATTTGTCACATTTCAAATGGCAAGGTTTATTTCCCAGGGAACGTAGAAGTGACTCATTGTTACCTTCTTCAGGGATGGTGGTGGTGGTGTTCTGGGACTGTGCAGCTTGCCGAAGGCCACACAGGTTGCATCTTCTCCCATGAGGCACATGGGGAATGAAGCTCCCAACCTCTGCCTCTGCATCCAGATGCCTAAACCACTGAGATGAGATATTCTTGCAGGTTTATCCACTGGCAAAGGGGTCAGAACTCAGTGGTAAAACAGCATGTATGTTGCATGCAGAAAGTCCTATATCCAGTCTGCACCATCTCTGGGTAAGTCTGGGAATGTCTCTAGTCTGAAACCACACAGCCCTGCTGCCGGTCAGTGTAAACATATAAAGAACAACTGACCAATTTTGATTCATGATTCATCAACTTCCTCCCATATTCTATTAATGGTTCTCTCTAATTTGAGAGGAAATGATATGTGTAGGACTGAGACAAAACAGGAGTGAGGGCAAATCAGCAAAAATTCTTTCTAGTCTGGACTGAGAAGAAACCTAGAGAGGGTGCACAGAAACACACTCCATGGTCTTCGGAGATCTCTGCAATATATTATGCTTCCCCCTCCTGTTATAATGATGGACTTTTTGCTGCTTTAATCCTTAAAAGATTTTCCACTACATAGTTTGTTCCCCTGGCAGAACTTTATATTCAAGCCACAGCTCTTTCATATTATTTCCAATTATTTTCTCTCCTGACCAAAATCAGGAAGAGCTGTTGTGGCCCACAGTGGGAAAGAAACCCCAAATGAAGTCTTGAACCCTGTACAAACATCTGAGCCAGTACATATGCTGGCTTCTCGTTTCCAATCTTCTTAGTTAAGTGAGCATTATATGATGTAAAACATCAAAGTGACACTAAAATCTTCCAGGGAATTCAAAATGGAGACTGTCCAGAAACCAGAAGTTACATTTAAATAGTCAACATTTTTATCTCGTTTCATAGTTTTGTTCTCTTCAAAAATGTATGCCCTTACCACATTCATCAGCAATAAGACTAATGTTCTTCAAAATTTAAATGTAGTTTGGGCAAAGTCTCTCTGTTTCAAATCTAACTCTGAATAACTGAGGAGGCAAACTGAATTTTTTTTCCTGCACACATGAAAACGTGTTTTTGTACACACACACACACACACTTCTCAATAAAATGATTTATGATAGCAAATAGCCTTTAAAACTTCTCACTCCATCTGCACAATTCATTCATCACACAAGAGACATGTTGCTAAAATTTGCTATTGTTCATTGTTCTTATTGTTACTATGAGCGATTATTCCAAGTTCTTCAAATGTTGTCTCAACTAAACTGACAAGAAGTTGACAGTCATTGTATTTGAATTCAAGGTTCCGGTTTATTTATGGCAAAGTGGATAAAAATACCACCCAGTGAAATTACACAGTCTCCATACCCATTTTACGGATGTAGAAATTGCTGACAATGTCACGTTTTCTGGCTGTTGTTGGTGCATTCACAGCATGATCTTGGCTGTTTTTGCCATTTCTGGCACTTTGTGGTGGTGGTGGTGGTGGTGGATTTTCAGCAATTTTTGTTGCGTTTTTGCCACGTTCCTCCTTCATACGTTCTATTCTTCGAAAGTGTGTGTGTGTGTGTGTGAGAGAGAGAGAGAGAGAGAAATATAAATATATATTGGCCTTGAGAAAATGGTCTCAAGACCAATATTTTTTTTTTCTCAAGACCATTTTTCAACTGGGAGAACTTTATTTTTCCATTCCTCCTGCCTAGTGCAACCTTGCCAGATGTTCATTCAGAGTCCTTCTCTTTCTCTCCATGGTTCAGTGTATGTTGGTAAGAGCCCTGCCAAATGGTATGCAAACCCTGAATCCTAATAGAACATTCTCACTTCATTATATAAAGATAACTGCTAAATATATTATGGGTCCATTTCATTTTAGTTATTGAATGAATTTTCTAACTCCTTTCTCAAGACTTAGACGATATGTCCATCCATAAGGTCTGCAATTCAGGAAGATTGTTTGAACCCATTGATATATAACTGGTTTTAGAAACATCACATTATACATAATGCCTTATTTCTGGATTCAAAAGTTGTGTGTGGCCTGGAATAGGGCTTTAGATTCCAATACATTCCAGCTCAGCCAGTTGTAGAATGAAAACATGGATGGCTATAAGCATGTTGAGGATGGAGATATGTATAGAAACCCTGCTTATCACATTTGGAAATCTGTCATACCTTTGCATGATGGAGAGGAGCTTGTATGCTTTGGCTAAACTGATTAGAGGGCTGCCAATGTATAAACACATCATCCAAACTGACTCATAAGCTCCTGTTCTTCCTGAATATAGCCTTGCGTCTTAAGAACTATAAAGCCTGAATATAGTCTGTGTCTTAAGAGCTTTCTGTTGAAAAGGAAAGGTTAAAATCTAGGGCTAATCTGAATATTGATGTTTACAATTTTGCTACATCTGCTATATCCAGTTTCCCAACTATTTTCAGCAGACATCTGAATGAGCTACTTCATAGCTTATCGTGGAGCAAACCAATTTACTAAAGGCCTGGCATATTCTTTATGTAATGTTGTAAGTAGCTGGAACCATCTTGCCTCTTAAGAAATGAATGCTAAGGAAACGCCTATTGCAAAAATTTATATGACTGCAATAGGAGAACAGAGTAGAAATAGCAAAGAATCTTTGTTCCTTCAAAAATTTGGGACTACACCTCCCCAAGCAACTTAACACTGGAGCCTCTGGGAAAGAAAGTGCAAAACATCTGGAGGACTAAAGGTCAAAGGCCATTAAGAGGGGAAAGGAATGCAGAGATTTGCTAGTTGACATGGCTGCACATGTGTACATTGAGGGTTAAGGAGGTGCCCTTGTGGGTTGGGACGACCGGGTGCCTGATAGTTAGCATGATAAAAATGGCCAATTAGATATGTTCTTTCAGGAATTTCCAAGACTGTCTGTCATTAAAATGTAGTAAGCCTGCTCTATAACATATAGTAATACAGATTTAAGCTGAATAGTCACTAATTTCCAAAGCAAAATACATGACAGAAGCAAACAAATCACTGAAAAACTACTCAGATTTCCTCACAGTGGCAAAACATTTATCCAGACTAAGTTTGTTTCATTTAGCTGCTAATTCAGTTTGAATCCAGTTCCTCCTCTATAGCCCTCATCAAAAAATAGACCCACGAACCATCAAGGGCAGATGAAACATGTGTTCCCACCTTCACTCTGACCTCCTTCTGGTAGCAGAGAAATGGGCATATAATGACATTCAGCTAATATATCATGGCATCAGGAATTATGCATCTGTATACTACTATAACAGTGCCTGAGTGGTTAAGAAGCTCATCTTGTTAGTTGGAAGGCCAACAAGGTGGCAGTTCAAGACCTGGGTACTGCATGACGGTTTGAGTGCCCATCTCTGTCTCAGCTCCTGCCAACCTAGCAGTTCGAAAGCAAGAAATTGCAATTAGATAAATATGGACTACTTTGGTGGGAAAAGATTTTGGGGACATGAAAGGAGCCTCATTCAGGCATTCCCTGAGTGGAGATTCTCCAGCAAAAATCCTTTCAACCCAGAATAATTTCTGACAAGAAATTATTATTATTTGCATAATAATATAATAATATACTCTGCAACTCTGGATCAGACATCAGGTACTCTAAGAAGAGATTCCAACTAGATGTGAAAATGATTAGAGCCCTATTCAAGCATTGGCCCATTCCCACCCTTCCATTTCCTGTGGACAATATGCTCAGCAGGAAAAAAAAATCCACTATCACACTCAAAAAACTTGGGAAATCTAACTCCTGTATCAAGGCTCCATAGTTAGTGGAGGCTTTCCTCCTTCAGACCCATAGCCCTCTGTGCATAAAGGACTGGTATATGTGATGATGGAGAGGACAGACTTGACTACTTCCATTTCTTGAATGATGTGCTTATGCTGGATTTGATTCTTGGATAGGGGTATGGCAGAAGGTCACAACCTTTTCATGCTGTGGGCCAGACCATGCCCCTCACACAGTAAAGCATGCCAGAGGTGTGTTTCCTCCTGCTGCTTCTGCCACTTCCAGTGGTGGTGGTAGTGGTTGAATTCACAGCATGAACTTTGCTGTTTTTGCAACTTCTGGCACTTCCTGTGGTGGCGGGGTGAGGGTGGTGCGTTTTCAGCATTTTTGCTCATTTTGGCTGCATTTTGGCTGCATTTTTGCCATGTTTTCACCATGTTTTTGTCACTTCCGGTGTATTTTCAGTGATTCTAGTGGCAGCAGCTCCAGGGTCCTCATGGTGGGCCAGATTAATTAGCACAACAGGCTGCATTAGGCCCATGGGCCATAGGTTGTGAATCCCTGACATGAAGTGACAGATTCAGGAGATTGGGAAAACACTCCCTAAATATTTCACATGCTTTGAGCATGCTGTAAGTGTTGCTAAAAGTCAAATTTGACTAGATGGCATGTAACGTAACATATAAGAATAGGAAGAAACAGACCGATAGGATTGCTAGTGCACTTTTAACATTTATAGAGATGCATCTTTCACATGGAAACTGATGGATCCAATTGCCCCAATCTCTTGACTCTCCAAGATTCTCAAGTTATACAGTCAGGCTGCTTTGTTTATTGTGGAAGGTTTCTAAAACTAAACAGTGAACTCTGTTAATGTGTTTGAAATTAAATGCTACAGCTGCTTGAAAGAAAGCCGTCATTAGGGCGAGCACAGCATATGGGCTGCAGAGTCAGCAAACACAGGCTGCTTGAGCAACAAATGTAGAATGGTAAAATAAATTCAAATGAGACCTTCCAACCTTATATACCTCTGAGATTTTGGTTAAAAAAATGGCAGCTGTCTTCAGCAGAATAAACCCATCTGAATATTGTTTTTTCAAGGAGTTCTTCCAAATAGATTTATATTATCATGTACATTCCAGGAATTCCATGATCCAAGAACAAATAATAGAATTACAAGACTTTAGTTGCCTGGTATTGTAAAGCTGTTTTCAAGGAAGCAAGAAGATATCGAAACAAAATCACTTGCCTTCCCAACCATCCCAATTCATACATAATTTTAAAGGCATACTTGCCTCATTTTGAAAGAAACATTATGCAAGCAAGAAGAGGATCAAAATTGTGCTGGTACTTTGCTACCCCAACACTGCCATGGCCAGTTTTGGAGCACCTTTCCTCTAAGGTCTGACTCAATCTTTCCGAAAACCTTTGTCTAATAAATGTTGGACATATTGCTTCTGCGTTCACAATTCAAGCTTCCATGCAATTCTATGGCCACTTTGACAGCAGGAAAAAGGAAGACAAGGTTTACAGAGCAAAGGCCAGCCTGAATGCGGACAACAACATTTAGCAGTCATAATACAAAAGAAAATCCAAAGAGCAACTCCTTCCTCACACTGTTAATGAACCAAGTGGAGAGGAAAGTCTCCAGGATCTCCTCTGGTACTCACTACCATTTACAAAGCCACACCAGATACGTGAAATTTCCAGAACCTCTCCTTTTTGAATCAAAAATCATACGGAACTTGTAACATCCAAAAGAAGTAATTATGTAAGAGAGGCCAAGGTCTCAGGATGTACAAAAATGCAGCTTTATTCATGTTTAAAACCTGCCTAATTCATTTCAGCACCATAAGTTAATGGTGGAAAGTTTCTTCTTTCAGCCCTATGATGAACAAACAACAATAATAAACTCTACACCTTTTGAGGCACTGTGAGGACTAAAAAAGTCATCATAGCCTCCTCTGCATGGGTGAATCCTTGTTTCCGAACCCCACTCTATGCAGATAATCATAATACAAAAGAAAACCCAAAGAGCAACTCCTTCCTCACACTGTTAATGAACCAAGTGGAGAGGAAAGATCTGCTGCCTTGCTCTAGCCTTCCAGTGACAGCTCTTCAGGGGTATTAAATTGTGGTATATATTGAATCCCTTCCCCCCCCCCCTTACAAAGCTACACTAGACTACCTATAAGTAATAAAGGTACATTTTTATGCATCCTAAGACTTTGGTCTCTCTTACAATAACTGAATCCTTTTTCTCCGTCAGTTAACCAGTTAACACAAAGCAATAGACATGGCTCATTTTTGTCAGAATTCTAGTGTTACCTACACAATGCACATCCCTAGAAGAAATCTCTCTTTCAAACCAGCTGTGTTGACTCAAGTAGACCACATTTTAAATCATTCTCAAATGTGTGCAGAGTGGGTCTTTCTTTACAAAATTATGCTTATTGGGTCAGGTGGAGGGAACTGCAGAATGAACTCACCTAAGGGTGTCTTCATTTTGGTAGTTTCATGACTGGCCTACACACGGAAGAAGTAGACCAATTGGAAACAATGAAACTTATAGAAGAGTGGATGCACCAGATCCCAACTGATTCAGTGGGCTTACTGTAGTGTGACTTCCTATATTTAGTAACAGGATTTCAGCCACTAGTTGATAGCTGATTCATTGAACTTCATTCTATTGAATCATTTTGTTTAATGATTTGCCTTACATTTTTTTTATTTTATTTTTTTAAAAAACAGAGTTCAGGACCCTAGCAATCATGATAGTCACTGTTTGCTTAATTACCAGCTACTTGTGATTGAAAACCAAATACAGTAATACCCCGTATAACGCGAGTACCGTATATCGTTAAAACCGCATAACGTTACAAGATTTTCGGAAACATCTTGTATCGAGTAACGAGATTTTAACGTTACACGATACAGTCGTTCTTAGCAGCAGGGTGGGTGGAAAGCTGAACGGGGTTCTCCGTTCAGCTTCCCAGCCACCCTGCAGCTACGGAGGCAGGGGTGGGGGGGAGGCTGGAAAGCTGACGGGGGGCTCCCCCATCGGCTTACCCAGCCACCCCACAGCTGCGGAGGCATGGGCGGGTGGCTAGGGAAGCCGACAGGGTTCCCGATGTTCTGGCTTCCTGCACTGGCTCAGGACGTCGGGGAAGCCCAGAAACACCTTGGATCGGGTCCCCACACCTCCCTGGACCCGGCGGGGGGGTCAGAGCCCCCAAAATTGGTAAAAAAACGGACGTTTTTTTTTTACCAATTTTGGGGTCTCTGACCCCCCCGCCGGGTCCAGGGAGGTGGGCAGACACGATCCAAGCTTTTTCTGGGCTTCCCCGATGTCCTGAGCCAGTGCAGCGACCCAGAATGTCAGGATTCGAATCCCGACATTCTGGCTTCCTGCAGCATAAAAGAGGGTGGGGGAAGTTCAAAATTAGCGCGCATTGGGTCTCCCGACCTCCCTAGAGCTGATGTGCGCTAATTTTGAACTTCCCCCACCCTCTTTTATGCTGCAGGAAGCGAGAACGTCGGGATTCGAATCCTGACATTCTGGCTTCCTGCACTGGCTCAGGACGTCGGGGAAGCCCAGAAACACCTTGGATCGGGTCCCCACACCTCCCTGGACCCAGCGGGGGGGTCAGAAACCCCAAAATTGGTAAAAAAAAACGGACTTTTTTTTTACCAATTTTGGGGGCTCTGACCCCCCCGCCGGGTCCAGGGAGGTGGGGAAACCCGCTCCAAGCTGTTTCCAAAGTTCTCCCACCTCCCTGGAGGCAGCAGCAAGCCAAAATGTCAGGATTCAAATCCCGATGTTCTCGCTTCCTGCAGCCTCCAGGGAAACAGGGCTTTTTTTAACATTGTGTGTTCAATGTATCGCACAACGTTAAAAACCAAATAACGACGGGACTTGTGGAACCAAGTCATAACGTTATTCGGGGTACTAGTGTAAGGCAGAATTCATAAATGCAGAGAGTTTTGAAAGAGCGGTCTGTCAAAATAAAATAAAATAAAAGGCTACCATTCCATTGCAAATCTCCCCACTGAAAGTTTCGCAGGTACCTAAGAACCTCTATAGAATCCAGGCTGGAGTAAACATTTACAGGCACCTCCCTGTCCCCTCTCTGGTGTGGCAGTTGAATGCACAAAAGACTAGCAAAGAATATGTTTGAATTCCTAGAGAGGTTCTCCAAAGCAGTGTAGATGATATTAGGCCTAATGTACAAATAGACCTAAAATGAGCAGATGGGCTTGTTCACTTGACTGTACACAAGCTGAATGTTCTGTGTTTCATTCAGGAACAAGATATTTGAATCAAAACCATCCAAAGAGCTCTGACTCCCACCACTAAGTGATTTGATAACTAGACCTCAAAATGTTTATGTCAAGAGAAAGGCCCCTTCCTCCATGATACAATCAGAGAAGGGAGTGGGATTGAATACAGGTCCCTGACAGTTGGGATAGGCAGATGGTACTCCATGGGAAACTCGTCCTTTTCCAGAGTAGTATTTTTCCTGGCTCCTTGGCTATAAACAGAGATGAGTACTGAAATGACTGGCTTTTGAGCCAGTCAGATATGACTGGCTTTTGAGCAAGGGCAACCTGCTTTTATACTGATAATGTCCTCTTCAACTGACAGCAAAACAGAAGGTGAAAGGCTGTGAGTTCCTGTAACTCATAATGGTCTCTTCTGCTTCTATTATAGGAAGAAGAAGAAAAATCTCACTCTTGTACTTCTGTTACACAGTCTGGGTCCCTGCTCTAAAACAATACTGAAAGACAACAACTCTTGATATGAGAGAGAGAGAGAGAGAGAAATTTGTGGGTTGAAGCCAAGGCTGTTCTTGTTCTTCTTACCACAAATACCAAGCTGTGTCAATCTGGGAGTTGATAAGAAGCCAGTTTTTCCCCCGAGTGTATTTTTTTTCATGTCTATTGTATTGTTCATCAGTAAACCCTGCCTTTTTGCCATGAATGAAAAAGCCCAAGTTCCTCACAGTCCTTCCCATCCTGATCCTATGCCTTATATCTAGTGTATAAAGTTCAAAGGAACACTGAACTCTACCAGGAAAATGTTGGAATGGGGATTGTGACAATGACAATGACAGATGTTTGCTGTTCTTAACTCTTTGCTAATATTGGATAGCTTCCTGAGTCAAGGAATCTATGTGTCACACTGTGCTGGGGAACTTTCCACTCTCTAGATGAGACAGATGCCTAAAAAATAGAGGATAAAGCCATTAACTTTTGTTAATGCCAAGCACTCATTCTCAGGTGGTTAGTGCTGCCATATCTGCTTTTCTTTTGGGGGTGTCATGGTGCTTCCATTAGTTTCACTTCATTGGTGAAATGATCAGCCTTCATCTACCTGAATTTCTCAAGCATCCACTGTTTATTCTATGCTGAATCTCAGTCCCTAAATATCATGCTGAAAACCTAGCTTTGCACAATTTTTTCAAGGACATTCCTGGTAGAAAAAAAACCTTGCTTCATATCCTCCATTTGGAGTGATGGGGTTTATATTTGTTCCCCTGGGGTTATTCAGATGACACTTTCCGTTCAATGATGCTTAGTGCAGAGGGTTCTTAATATTTTTCCTATCTTGAATTTTCCACTGTGCTTGCCATATGATGTACTGACAGCCCCTCCAAAAAGTCCTGCCTTCTAGCTGCACTTCATTCATTTCAGATAACTCTTCATTCACACAGAGAAACCCGTCTCAAACCACTTCAGTCTAACTGGACGCTCTATCCAAGACCTGAAAGTTACAATTCTGGAACAGAGAAATTACAAAACTAGGATTGAAAGGGAGACAGCAGAAATCAAATACATCCATCTGTTAGACACCCATCGCAGGGGACTAAATATTAGTGAGGGGTTTCTGGGACATTATTAAATTTGATACACATATTGCAATATGATTTTATATATTATATCATAACCTTCCTGCCAATTATCTTTAGCAAAACAGAAAGTAACCAGGTACAGTGGGGGGTTTTTTGGTTTTGTTTTCTGACATGTAGGTCAAAAGTTGATCAGAGACCAGAATGGGCTTTTTCAGCAACCTTGAGATTGAAAGGGAGTCATTTAGAGCTAATCTGAATAATCTATTGTTGGTGATGGCTGTGTAAAGTTGTATTGTTGTGCTTGCATGTCCGTCATCTTGGTTGACCACACCCCTTCTCCCTTTGACCCCCTGAATTTGGTGTATAAAAACCTTGCCTGTAAGTTTCACTCTTTGTCTGAAGAAGTGGACTTGATCCACGATAGCTAACAATAAAAATATAGCAGTTAGTCTTTAAAGTGCTACAGTGTTTTTATTTTATTTTTATTTTGTTTTGTTTATTTTTTTTTTGTTTTCTGATAACTCTTCATTCAAGCATCTGTTATTCTCCAAAAGAAAGGAAGCACCACACGAAAGTCACAGGGCTACTGTGCAGGCATTGCACTTTTACCACAGCTGACATTCTACATGAATTCCACCGCCTGAAGATCTCTTTCCCCGCCCGCCCCCCGGCCCCTCTGCCTTCCTACCTGGGTGCAGAAATTTTAACATGGAAAATGACAGCCTCAACAGTTCTCTTAGCCCAACAGATGGTATTTTTCAAGAGCTGATAACACAGTACCTCGAGTTATGAATGCCTCGAGTGATGATTTTTTGCGATACGAATGCAAATCCATCGAAAATAATGCCTCGAGTTAAGAATTTAAACTCATAACTCAAAATGCAGTTTCCCATAGGAATGCACTGAAAACCAATTAGTCTGTTCCGGAGGCCAGAAAAAGGTTTTCAATGCATTCTTATGGGAAACCACATTTCAAGTTACACATTTTTCATACTGTGAAATGTCCCGGGGAATGCATTAAATTTGTAACTCGAGGTACCAATGTACTTTCATTTGCCACAGGAGAGCTGCGTACATGTGACAACCATCCATACATGTTTTCTCTTAAAGATGCTAGAGAACCTCATTGGAAATTGCCAAAATAAGAAGATGAAGCCATTGTTCCAGAAATATTTTTCTTTCTTTTAAAAGAAAAAGTTTCTTTTGACATTTTTGAAGCTTCCAAGATAGCAGAACTTTATTGGTCTCTATTTTGTTGGTATACAGCTAAGCTGGTGGTGCTTGTAAGGAAATAAAAAACCATAGATCACATCCGTTTGAATAGAGGGGGAAAGGCCACAGTTTTATTGATTACAGCAGCACCCTCCCTGTCTAGGTATTTTGTAATGGATACAATTCATCAGGAGAACAAGGTGTAACTCGCTGTCAACCATGTGGTGTCAAACTGGAAGAGAACCCCAAACCTGGCATTCCTTCGTAGCCCAATGTGGGTGTCTTAACACTTCACAGCTCCCTGCCACTTGATAGGAATGGCCAGGCTTCTGTCTGTCAAACTACAAGGTTAGGTAATAGCCCTGCCTACTGGCCCGTTCTAGAGGGTAGTCCATCATACCTAGGGCAGACATTATATACCAGGTCCATGCCTGCTGCCCTCCCTCTGCCTGGATATGAACCAATGGTCCTAACTGCCAGCAAAGTTGTGACAATATCATACCCACACTGTATTATGCTCCGTATCCTATCTTTTGTCTTGTTGCCATGTCTGTCCCCTGAAAAAACAAGAAGGTGGGAGGGAGGAGAAGGCAGATCCTTGCTATAAAAAAGAGGGGGAGCAGAGGGGTGGACCTGCTTTTAAAGTACCTGGTGGCATGCCATAATGACCCCCCTCATTCCCATTGGCCTCACTCCATCCCTCCAGCCCACTCTGTTACACAGGCCAATGGCTTGGCCAGTATGACAAAAAGATGCCAACCTCCCAGCAGCCCCCTAGCCCCACTGCTAGCCACATGGAGGCATCATGCTTGGGAGGCTGCCATGCCACCGCTGTCACAGTAGGCCACTGTACCACCAGCAGCATGGGCCCTGGGTAGGCTGGGATCCAGTTTTCTCATTATTGCTCCTCTGCTTTGCAGTGGAATGAATGTGTTGGAAAAGACTCCTTAAATGCCGAGTGATGTTTATTTTATTTTTCCTGCAGAACACTTGCTTATTTTCTTAGCATTAACAGCCCTATCTGGTCTTACAAACGAAAAGCCAAAGTTTCTTTATAGAATCAGTCTGTTCCATATTCTTTTCCTTCTGCCTTCTATTTTACTTTCCAGGGAGATGAGGCTTCCCATGATATATCCAAAATACAATAGACTCCACTTTGGCTTCTAGCAAGAGTTCAGGGTCCATTCAATCATTTGTCTCTCCAGTGGCTCATGGGTATCCATAACATTCTCTCCCAACATCACATTTTAAATAAGTTTATTTGTTTTCCCCCAACAACTTTCTTCACTGCCCAGCTTCCACATCTGTGCATACTAACTGGGATTACTGGATTATGGATGATTTTAGCCTTAATCTCCACCAATCAATCCTAAAAAATGTAAGGATCTGTTCTAGCTCCATTATAGCTGCCCTTCTAACTCTCAGTTGTCCTGATTTCTTTGCTACAGTCTCTGTTAGAATTGATGGCTGAATTAAGTATAGGAAATGTCAAAAATTCACAAGAGTTCTTGGCTGGAGTGATTATAAGAGATTCAGAAAGATCATCATCATGCAGATCGTCCAGAGTGATGCTTTGATATTTTCAGGCATATCAGAAAACAAAACAAAATAAAAAAACACTGTAGCACTTTAAAGATTAAATGGTATATTTTTATTGTTCGCTTTCGTGGATCAAGTCCACTTCTTCAGACAAGGAGTGAAACTTACAGGCATGTTTTTTTATGTACCAAATTCAGGGGGTCAAAGGGAGAAGGGCCTGCTCAAGCAGGATGACGGAGAAGCAAGCATAACAATACAGCTTCCCACGGCCATCAGCAATAATAGATTATTCAGATTAGCTAGAAATGTCTCCCTAATGTCTAATCTGAATAATCTATTGTTGCTGATGGCTGTGGGAAGCTGTATTGTTATGCTTGCTTCTCTGTCATCCTGCTCAACCTATTTGGTGCATAAAAAACATGCCTTTAAGTTTCACTCCTTGTCTGAAGAAGTGGACTTGATCCACGAAAGCGAACAATAAAAATATAGTTAGTCTTTAAAGTACTAGAGTTTTTTTATTTTGTTTTGTTTATTTTATTTTGTTTTGTTTTATTTTCTGATATGCCTGAACCATAGACTAACAAGGCTACTATACCAAAAAATTGATATTTTCAGTGAGCCATTTCAGTACTTCTATTGTGTTGTACAACATTTATTTATTTATTTATTTATTTAGACTTATTTAACCCCTCGCCAAGACAACTCCGGACAATTTACAATGCCAGAAACTAACATTGACATAAAAACACTCCAGCACACAATACACATAAATAAAACATCATAAAACTCTAAAATCTAAAAACCATAACATATCATTATGAGGAAATTACATATCATAGAACCTGAGATTTAAGTGTCATGAATTCAACTTGCTTGGAATTGGTCTGAGAACACAACATATCACAGACTAATTTGGTGTTCAGCAGCCCCTCTGCTGAATGGCAGTTGAACAGCTGTGTTTATAGCAGCAAAAGGGATTAATAAAGAATTCTGACACTTTTCTGTACAACTTTAACCTGATATACTATGTTCATTCTGTCCTTTTCAGGGTTCCCCAGCCTTTGGGTTTGGGGCTTCAATTTCCAGAAGCCTACGTTGGCTGATCAGTGCTTTGGGAAATTGACTTGGGCTTCTGGGAATTGAAGCCCCAAACCCAAAGGTTGGGGAACACTGTTTTAGCTCTTGTACACAGTATTAGTTGGTTAGTAGGTGGTGTGGAACCTGCAGGTAGGAAGACTGACAACTTGTCATGCAATAAACCTGCAGCCCACGGAATCTCTATATTCATAGGTCCGTGTCAATTCTTGAAAAAGTTACTAGCAGTGGTTGGTGTATGGTTCTGGAAGCTGTAGTCCAAAAAAAGTAACTTATCCAAGGTCTGGTCATGGTGCAACTGAAGCTACACTATTTACTGTTCAGCATCTAGATTACCAGGATCTAAAGTTCCCATGGCATAGTGGGTAAGCTGATAAACTCTGCTCATGATCTCAGTTTGTTTTGATAGGCTCAAGATTGACTCTGGCCAGTAAAATGAATATCCAGATGGTTGGGAACAAAATGTTGATTACCTTGTTAACTGCCCAGAGAGTGCTCTGAGAACTATGGGGCTATCTATAAGTGTAACTGCCATTGCTGTTACCAGAATTATCTATGACTTCAGAATTGCCTTACAAATGAAAAGGATAAACTACTGGTACATCAGAGATACATTTTTCTTTGGATTCTTCTAAGAGGATTTCCAACCAGCCAATATTTTAAGCAAAAATTACATGCTGAGTATTAGGTTAATACAATCTCAAATTTTATCCTTGTTCTGTATCTTCTTTCCAGAGTTGTGCAGATGGATCAACATTTTTAAAATGGCAAGCCTTCCCACTCAGGCAGAAGTTGTTAGGATGCTGGTCTTCAGCTACCTTATTGTTCTCTGCCTAAAAACTGTCACAATTATAAGATTTGTTGTTCTTGTTCAGTCACATAGTCGAGCCCAAACCTTTGCAACCACATGTATTGCTGCACGCCGGGCACCCCTATCCTCCACCATCCTCCACAGCCCACTCAGTTCTACACCCCAATGGGTGTCAACAATGCCATCTAGCCATCTCATCCTCTGCCTCCCCCTTCTCCTTTTGCTCTCAGTCTTTCCCAGTATCAAGGCCTTCTCGAGTGAGTCCTCTCTTCTCATTTGATGTCCAAAGTACTTTAGTTTCTTCTTCAATATCTGTCCTTCTTAGGAGCAGTCAGGATTGATTTCCTTCAGGATTGATTTATTTGATCCCTTTGCTGTCCAAGGTATGCTCCAAATTCTCCTCCAGGACTACATTTCAAAGGTGTTTATTCTTCTGTGCTCAGCCTTCCTTATGGTCCAGCTCTACTGGGAATATCATTGCTTTGACTATGTTTTGTTTTGCTGATAAGATTACCAGCATTTATGGTTCCAACATTGTTGAATACCAAGGAATTCAAAGCTGAATTTTAAGACTTAAGTAATCAAAGTTTTGCTCACTTCTAATATGAAGAAGCCTGTAAACCCTGACATGTTCATATAAAAGGTTAACTAAGTAATTGATTAAATTAAGTCAATAATAAGATTTGTGTCCCATCTTCTAACCATTACTGAAGGGGATGGTTGTTTTTGCATGATCGCTTCCAAATGTGGTTTCCTCATCTGCATATTGGTATGGGCATGATCATGTCCATATATTCATATATATATTAAGCCACCACTGGCAATTCCCTGAGTTAACACTTATCTTAATCAGATTGGCAAAGCAGTGGAATAGTAACACATACCAGATGCAAATCAAGCACAAGAAATGGAGAAAACCAACAGACAGGTCCCAAGTTTTACCTCCTGTCAGAGCAATAAAATAGCTCGCTTATGAACCTGATTTATAAGTCAGTTTTAATGTTAGAGCAAACAGTGTGGTGAAACAGGCATCTGTGACCACACACAAAGCCAGTTTGAGAACCTCCTGTAAGTGTAAAATTATTACATTGTGAGTACAACTGGGATAAAAGTATTTAGAAAATATTATTCTGCTCTACTTAAGCCAGAAGCTTTTAAAGCATCTGCCTTTAATGTTAGGAAATTGCTTTTTTAAATGAATGGTTTCGACAACGCAGACAAGGGTGAAGCCAGACAAAGTGACTGTTGGATGCAGATATGTGTTTTCTGTACCACAGAACTGCAGATCATACCAGCTTGTATGATCCACCCACCCACTCCAGAACTGTATGATTCAACTATCCACATAGAGCAGGTGTTTCCAATCTAAGGCCAGCAGGACGGATCTGGGCCACGGCACCATTTCATGTGGCCTCTCACTTCTCTAAGGGCATTTGAGAAACAAAATGACTGCCTCTTTGAATCTGTTGGGACAAAATGACCACCCCCTTCTCGTGCAGGCAGGGCAAAATGACTGTACAGCCCTCGAAGCTGACTGAGAGAGCGTGGCCTGGCCCCCGACACAGACCCCCTGCGTTTCAGTGATTAAGATGCAATACTGCGGTCCAAACTTTGCTCACAATCTGAGTTTCATCCCAATGGCCTCAAAGTTGACTCAGCTTTCTATCCTTCCAAGCTTGGTGAAATGTGTGCCTAGTATGATGTGGGCAAAATGCTAATTATTTCATGAACCAACCAGAGAGTGCTCCAAGTGCTATGGGGTGGTACATCGGTTTAATTGCTGTTGCTATCACTGAGATAAACACCTCAATTTGTACATCTTGAGCTATGTTCTCAAGACAGACCCATAGTGTTCCATTCCACAAAAGTTCACACAATAGGCAAAAGTACATTAGAAGAAGCAAAACCAAAACAGAAAATGACTGGAGGATGAACAAAATGTAGCAGAATCTCATGCAGACAGATGGGATCTATATGTATTTAGCAATCACACTGTTTTTTGGCTGAAAAAAAAATTAAAACCAGTGAGGAACATGGGGAAAACAGCAGGGCAAATGTTCATTTGGTTGAACCTTCAAAATCCCTGGAGGACAGCCAGAAAAAAAACAGCAAATGCAAACAATAAATAAACCTCCTGGTTAATAGGAAATCTTCTAAATGATTACCAGAGCTATTTATAAATATCATGAAGGGAGCAGTTCCTTGCCTACAAAGGTATAGTCTAGAAGACATGACACAAGAGGAAAAGGTAATGAGAGGGAGATGGAAAAAGCAAGTGCATACCAGGTTGTTCATTACTAAATTCGGCACTTGCAACTCAGACAACTGGATTTAAGGTCAATGGCTGCTGTTTTCCCTGCTCCTTAGAGAATCCCTTTCCTAAAATGTATTCTCCTATCCCCCAACATATAATTACAGCACCCCTTTCTACTTCATAATCTGAAATATACAAGTTTTAAAAATCCATGCTGCCATTTCATGTTTTTTTATTGAGTGCTGAGGGAAAGGTAAAATTTGAACTGAATAGACTTGGGTTGTCATTTTGCCAAAGGAAGGCAGGCACAACTCCCACCAACCCACCCAAAGAAGACCGAACTTGATAGTTTAGTCTTAGGCTGAAATGTTCAAAAACAGACTGTAAAGGTTTGATGTGCTAATTCACAGAAATGAATGGAAGCCCTGTATCTCTATTGCTTAAGCCGCTTTGACAGTGTCCCCAGACGGAAATTATACTGGGCTTTTTAATGCAGTACTGTACTCCATAATTCCGATAAAAATAGGATGGGAAAGCAATATTATGTGTACTCTCAAATGGAAAGGAAAATAAACATATCATACCATTATGTAATGTAAAAATTCAGGACAAATTGAACAGCCAGACTGCACTTTAGGTGCAGATGGTCCTTCTGTTTTGTTTTGTTTTTTGTTGGAAGAATAAATAAAACAGTATTTTGATTTTTCTTTTTAAAATACACACACAGAGTGATATAAATGGGCCATTCTGAGTTACAATATATGCAGTGTTGGGAAAATGGATTTTATCTTTAAAGAAAAGATCCTACATTGAAAACCATAAGCCCACAACCACGATCACTTTCCACTTCAAATTGCTTACAAAGTGATTCCATAGTTTAAAATCTCTTCTACCTAATTAATAAAGGAGGGGTGGAAATTACAATTTTTCAGATTTGTTTTTCTACACACTGACTTGCCAAGTCAAACTGAATCTTAATGTGCACCATCACAGATAATGATGGCTTCATTTATAAATAAGATAGAAAGAAAAGAAAAAACCAAACACAATGCAAAACCTGAGATTCTATTGCAAACAAGTAGGCCAGAAAGAACTGAATTCAATCAGCCCTTGTTAGTTGTTGCCAGCAAACAATGATAAATGTAGGAAATGTTTCATGTGCACTCTCCAGAAACAACATTTCTTTTTAAATATCTTCAGTATGCAGCCATCATTATTGGAGTTTTTGGGAAACACAATAGTCATTGTCTCGTTTGAGATAATGATGAATCTTCATGTAGATGGGAGGTTTAACAGTTAGCTTTATGCCACTGTCGTAAGAACTTAGAACTGAAGATGCTTAAAACTGCGGAGTTGATAGTAGGTTTTAGGGAAAAGTTATTCTTTCTTACCTCCTCTTACCACATTCAGTAATATAGTATTGGCAGTGGAGTCCTTTACATTTCTGGTTTCTATAGTCTCCCAAGATTTGAAATTAATGGTTAATATTAGCATTGTCATTGAAAAGGCACAACAGAAAAATTCTTCCCTGTGACAACTCAGGAAGTTCAACCTGCCTAAGGAGCGGCTGATGCAGTTTTAGAAAGGAACCACTGAATCTGTTCTGTGAACTTCAGTAAGAGTTTGGTTTGATGCAGCAACCAAGCAGGACAGGAACAGACTTCAATGGATAATGAGGGCTATAGATAGAATAATTAGAGCCAACCTGCTCTCAATTGAAGTTCTTTATATTGGTCAGATTAAAAGAAGGGCAGATAGGATATCTGCAGATCCATTACACCCTGGATATAAACTGTTTGATCTCCTTCTCTCTGGATGACATTATAGGGTATCGTACACAAAAACAACTAGATTTACCCATGCTGTCATTCAGTTGAACATTTAATATTATTGTACTTGATAGGATGTAGTTAATAACTTGTATGTATGACCTCTATTGTTACTATGCTTTCATGTGGTGTTTTTTTTTACCAGTTAGCACATTGAGAGCTTTTGATACCGGAGTTAAGTTCCTTGTCTGTCTGTTACACTTGGCCAATAAAGTATCCCATCTGTTTTTCTGCATTCCAGGGGATATAGAGTACAGTGGTACCTCACTTAAAGAGCATAATGCATTCCACAGGATTGTTCTTTAAGTGAGTTTGCTCTTTAAGTGAAACACCATTGGAAGTGACCAATTGTGTGTGTGTGGGGGGATTGCCAACCCCAATTTATTTGTTAAGCAAGTTTTTGGTTGGTTTTATTTGTTAAGTGAAGCAAACATTCATTAAAAAATCTGCTCTTTAAGCGAGTTACTCTTTAAGCGAGGCACTTTTTATGCAAGGTTTGACTGTATATTAGATCTCCCCCATTCCTCAAGGACAGAAAAACATGTCAGCCAACAAAGGAGGAGGTCCAGAATTAAGCCTATTCTTTCAGTCCCCATGGAAGGTTCTGCATCACTCACCTGCTTGACATTAGAGATCTGATACTGGGAGAGGTAAAAAGGGAGCAGACCAGGGTGCTGGGAATGTGCACTTGTTCTTCTTTGAGCTACGAACCCCAGAATTCTCCATTCTGGGGGGTCCACTTGCCAGGCAGGTCCATTGGGTTCATCTGAAGGAAATCTGTGCTGGTAGAACCAACGGCCAGAAAAGCCAAGATTTGATCTCATTTCTTGTTGGAAGCTCAGCTGGCCCAATGGTTTTTGGGAGCTCTGATAAGGTACTCTGTGGGTGGATGAGGGAGGCTTTTAATAGGCAGGCTCAAAAGCCCTTCCCATTCCAAAGACATCTTCAACATTTAGGAAGATTAGCACCTCTTGTGACAATTTTGTAGCCTTAAGTAACCTGAAAAGTCCCAGAAGAAGTAAGTGGTAAACCATTTCTGAGTATCCTATATTTAGAGAATCCTGGAAATGATTCTTCAGGACTGCTTTCAATCCCTATGGCTAAGAACATTCTATCAAAAGCTGGCATCACTTCTCCTTTCCCATATGGCTTTATGGCCAGTTGGACTAGATTGGGCAATTTTCCCCACCAAACAGAAAATGATTTGATTTGACTTGATTTGAACGCTAGAAAAGATCACCATAAACCAAGTGAACATAATTAGTAATAATATGTTTTGTGTGCAGGTATGTATTTTTTTACAACTCTGTCTCACTAAAAACATCATTAGAGTAGTCTGAAGTCAGACTTTAGCTGTATCAGTATTATAGCAGCAGTGCAAAAGAAAGCACTGGCTGTTTGCCTGGGTTGGTGACAGTCCAAGAAAAAGACTCCATGTTCATGTTTCCATGACAACCCCAAGTTTTGGTGTAAGTGTTTGAAGCTGGTTGTCATATGGACAGTGGCACACAAAGGTAATGAAAGTATGTCGAATAATTCACCTTTCTCAGGACTAGCATAAATAAATCCATTCTCATTGCTTGAATGGTACCCCAAGCTTCTATTTCTCTATGGAGATGATATGATGAAAACACTAGAAGCTTGCTCATGTGAATATTAAACAAAGCCCAAAGCTTAGACAATAAAATTAAATTAGAACTGCAAAGGAAAGGGGGGGGGGGACAGACAGAATGGGAAGAAGACAAAAAAAGAATGATTCCATGAGTTGTAGCTGTCACAGCTGCAAAGGATCTTTTATCCAGCCAGATTTTTCATTGGGTTGCTTGAAGAAGTGCTTTAAACTTGGAGGTTGTATTCATTTATTTATGTATTATTTCTATTCATACTCCACCCATCTAACTTAATCACTTGCTTTGGGTGGTGCAGTTCTGACTGTTTCTGTTGATATGTTTCAGTTTTCCCCTAACATATTTTAAGGTTGGAATGGCGCTTCTTTTATTTGCTTTTATTGGTGTCCACCTTGAGTCCATGTTTCAGGGAGCAGCTCAGGTCATCAACAGTCAGTAAGGATGTCTCAAGACCTTTTGTAGTCTGAACCTGGAAGTGCAAATAACTACCTCTCCTGCAGTAACAATAAAATTCATTAAATAGTTGTCAAGTTTTTGGTTTTCAGGGCTGCCTAAAAGCCCTGCCTGAGTTGATCAACTTCATTGTGCCCAATAGTAGTACCAAGAGGGAGTCCTGACTTCCATTCAAACGATCAATCAAGTCTTTATTTACAAGCCTCTTGGAGATATACATGAGACAGCTCTCATAGCATGAAATCTTTGATATATAGCATATAACAGGAGTTCTCAACCTTTTTAAGCCAGGGGCCATTGGGGGGTCATGCTCCCTCAGACAGCTTTGGGGACTGGATGGCCATTTTGCTGTTCATCCACCACATGACACTTACTAGTGTGGTGGAGGCAGTGGGAACCCACTTGAAATTGGTGTTGTGGGCCACAGGTTGAGTATCCCTGGCCTATAACAACTTACAGTAATACCTCAGATAACGCTAAGACTTGGTTCCACAAGTCTTGGTGTTATCCGATTTTTAGTGTCATCCGATCCATGTTAAAATCCTATGGGATGGATCGGATAATGTTAAAGCTCCATAGAGATACATTGTAACCACACAGGCTTTAGCGGTTGTTATCTGATACATCCCATAGGACCTTAATGTTATTCGATCCAATTCTCCTCCCCAGATTACTTAACGTAATGCAATTTTAGCATTATCCAAGGTAAACGTTATCCAAGGTATTACTGTACTTACTTAATCGCCTCCTCCTCTACCTTATGGTGTAGAGGATTCCACAAAGGATGTCCATTGGGATCTCTCCTTAGACAGCTCCATGGCTTGCCTCAGGTCACTACTGCAAATGTGGAGGTCCTCCCTGATGTTGTCAATCCACTTGACACAGGGCCTGCCTCAGGATCTTGGACCTGGTACTTGGGCCTTCCATGCCTGCCACAGAATCCTAGTATCCGCCATTCAGTTGACATGGCCAAACCAGTGTAGCTGACCCTTCTTGATTGTACTCCTCAGTGGTTGAATGTTCAATATAGCCTATAACAAAATGCAAGTACAGTAGTACCTCGGATAACAATGAGACTTGGTTCCACAAGTCTCGTCGTTATCTGTTTTTTAACGTTGCGCGATGCATTGATCACACAATGTTAAAAAAAGCCCTGTTTCCCTGGAGGCTGCAGCAAGCCAGAATGTCGGGATTTGAATCCTGACATTTTCGCTTGCTGCAGTCACCGGGGAGGGGGGGAACTTTGGAAACAGCTTGGATCGGGTCTCCCCACCTCCCTGGACCCGGCAAGGGGGGGGGTCAGGGAGCCCAAAATTGGTAAAAAAAACCTGATTTTTTTTAACCCATTTTGGGCTCTCTGACGTCCCTGCTGGGTTCAGGGAGGTGGGAAGACCTGATCCAAGCTGTTTCTGGGCTTCCCCGACGTCCCCAGCCAGTGGAGCAAGCCAAAACGTCAGGGTTCAAACCCTGATGTTTTGGCTTGCTCCACTGGCTGGGGACGTCGGGTAAGCCCAGTAACAGCTGTAGATCGGGTCCTCTGATCTCCCTGGAGCAGGCAGGGAAGTCAGAGAGTCCAACATTGGTTTTAAAAAATGGACTTTTTAAAACCCATTTCGGGCTCTCAGATCCCCTTGCCTGCTCCAGAGAGATCAGAGGACCCGATCTACAGCTGCAGGGTGGCTGGGGAAGCTGACGGGGACTCCCTGTCGGCTTCCCTAGCCACCCACCAATGCCTCTGCAGCTGTGGGGTGGCTGGGGAAGCCGACGGGGGAAACCCCCCCCGGTCAGCTTTCCAGGCCCCCCCCCTGACTCAGTAGCTGCAGGGTGGCTGGGAAGCTGAACGGAGAACCCCATTCAGCTTTCCAGCCACCCTGCTGCTAAGAACGACTGTATCAGATAACGCTAACAGATCATTTTCCGATGCAAAATTTCTTTAGAAATTTTGCATCGTTATCCGATTTTAGCGTTATCCGATGCAGTCGTTATCTGAGGTATTACTGTACTGTATTTTGCACCTGGACAGGAGGAGAGACAAATAATAAATAGTTATTTTTCTATTTATTTTAGAATACAACCAACTGACAGTTTTATTCTGAACAGTTTTTCATTCTTTGCTGAACCTCCAAAGGAAGCAATTGTTAGCCAAATATCTCTAAGAACAAGAGGGAAATGATCTGGGATGTGGGGGAAGGAATGAGGGAATAAAACTACAAAGAAAAAAAATGCTAGTATCTTTAGCGTACAATTGTTTTCAAAGGAAACAATTAATTTGGATACAATTGTATTATCATACGATGAGAACAGATGACTTACGAACTGTAGCCAAAGCAAAGAAGATGCTGTATAGCATCACCAAATTCATGCATATCCTTATTATCAAAGGCAAATATTAATGTGCATAAGGAAGAACAAAGCAAATACATGGAGAAATCCAAGCACAGCCACACTTCAGTAATATGAAGCGTTGGTTGCTATTTTAATATCTCCATTACAAGCATCCGCTACTGCAATGCATAATCACTGAATAAATAGTGGTAACGGATTATAATGGGAAACTTGCCATTAAACAGAAGCCCTTAAAGTAAATGATTCATTTTCATTACATTGGGGGAGGGGCATATTTCAGAGGGGAAGGAAAATCAGAAAGGAAATTTCAATTATGTCCTTTTGAAATCCAGGAGCTTAGAAAAAGTAGAGCACTCTTGTTGTTTTTATTCTTGCTTTCCAAAAAGCTTTCATCTTCTAAATGTGAAAAACAGCTCCCTATATTCCAAATACTCTCCTTGCTTCTCCAGGAAAATCAGTGCTATTTTGTTTTTCAAATGGGTTAGATTTTACTACTTGTAGAACCATGTGTATGAAAATATGACAAATGAAATATGTAAATTCTAATAGGAAAGTGATTAGTACCAAAGCAAATGGCAAAGTATTTCCTTTTACTTCTACATATGATGGATATTTACATATTTTCATTACAAAGCTGCAGATGATTCAGTTTTCCATCTCCCCCAATGGATTCTACCCATGATAGATCATAGTCAGTCAGTCAATCAGTCTGTCTGTCTGTCTGTCTTTCTTAGTAAGGGCATGATCAGATGGCTTCAAAAATATGAACCTGAACACACTAGAAATGATTGCTTTAGCAAGAGAGGTTTCCTTCAAAGTGAATCTACTGCCTGCTGTGTAATCACTCCAGCCTAATTCCCAAAGAGGTCCACCATGAGAATAAATCAAGGTTGGACTTGACTTCATTTTCTTGTGTGTCACATGGTCACAAAGAAATAATCCCACCACAACCAGTCCAAACTGAAATGTATATCTCCGTGTTAACATTATGGCTATAGCTCTTCTAGAATTGGAGATAGATAAAATATCTAGTTGTTGTTTTGCCCAATTGTTATCCATTAAGCGAGCTTTTCCACATGTTTAACTAATGACCAGCCGCTCCCCCTTCCTGGGTAAGTGTCCCAGGTAGTCTCCTTCTACCTTATTTGAAGACAGACTATACACATACAGTACTTGGTTGGGAGAATGTAGTCTATAGGATGATAGGAAGTAGAAATGTTAACCATTACCTTAAATATAGTCATTAACAAAGAATAGCTGAGTGGTAGCCCAGAAATTCTAACATACATGAAGTAATGATCACATGTAGTGAAATGAAAATTCAATTCAGACAAATGAAAATTAAACTAGAATATTTCCTAATATAGTAATTTTATTTTTTTTAGGCTGTAGCTCTGAAGATTAAAGAAGACTCTGATACCAGAAATTTTGAATAAAGCATTATAATTAATTAAAACGTTTATTAAACGCCACATATCACAACATTCACACACACATGGAAAATAAGGAAGAAGCCTCTCCAGGAGGAAGGGGGATTGCCCAATAGTCAATAGACTCTGGCAAGGAATGTAAAAAAAATAAGGTCCATTGTGTACTGGGTCAAAGGGTGTGAAAACCGGTTTGTTGACTTTTCTGATAAGCAGAAATTCCTTCACAAAGGAAGCTGAATGACTCATACCTCTGGTTTGATCAAAGTTCAATTCAACATTTTTAGAACACTGATCCAAGCACAAATATAGCGAAAGAGGGAAATCAACATAAAAACAAAATTCTGTGGGGAACACAAGAACCATGGAACCCCAAAATTGATCAGGGAAAGGGGGGAAGCAAGAACCTAAGAAAAGCCTTGCGCAACGATAAACTGAACAGCACAGGGCTGGAAGGGACAAGTGGACGTCCCGTCTCTCACGAACGTAGCAAACAGATTACAAGGGCAAACAAAGGCTAAATTGTTGATTTCCCTCTTCCAGAGATCTCCATTTAATTAAACAATCAAGACATAATGATTCTAACTTCCTTTCTTTATTTTTCTACTTAAGAGTGAGTCAAACGCTGTAATTCATTCCCACGTTGGAACTGCAATTTCCCGCCTCAAAGCACCATTGGCTGTCAATACTGCTAGATCGTCTCCCATTGGAGAAGAAGTACCAGCCTCTGTTTCATTCAGCAGAGAACAAAGAGATATTCCTGTCAACCACAAATATGCTCCTTTGACCTAATGTAAACTCTCTATAACCGGTTTTTTCAGCAATAGCTGTAATCTGCTGTTTCTTTACATTCAAACCCATTACCTCATACCCTGCTTTGTGTTTTATATTTGCTTGTAATTAAATGTGTTAATTGCCCTACCTCCTTCCCAGTTTCAGTCCCCTCTCCCTTGTCACCTAGAAGTTAGTTTAGAAAGCAGATATAAGGCTTTAGAGGTGGGTGGGGGAGATCTTTGGTTCACCAAATTTTGTGAACTGAGATCACGAGCAGTATTTCTTCGAAACAATTGAGGGAAAGGTAGCTATAGAGTATAGGTCTGGCCAGTCTATATCCCTTATAGCTTTCCTTTGCTTTTGCTCCCAATAAATCACCTTTGTTTTGATTGATCTACCTGTCTCGTTGTAAGTTCTTGGGATTTTCTAACACCTCTGCCAGAGAACGTACCTGGGAACTCAAAATTTTGGGTAACAACTCTCATACCTTATATTTTCCCTAACTATATAATTCACTGTAATGTCACATAGTGTGGTGACAGCAATGCTAAATAAAGGTGGTTTTGACCCCTGTGTGTCCCTTATTTGTGAAGTATTCTAGGAGTGGTAGCATACAATTTAAACAACAAATAATGGCATACATACATACATACAACAGATAACAGCCACAAGTATCTTCACATGCCCACATTTTCAGCCCTGTAATTTCTGTAAGCTTGACCCTTTGCCACCTCACATTTTTGGGGGGAGGGAAGAAAGTGTGCAGATAACTGCAACTTTAAATTTTGCTTTTGAAGAAAACAGGCACAATGATTGCTGGGTGGCAGCATGCGGCACTAGATGTCTCGTGTCCTGCAACATTCCCACCCCCACCCCCGTTGCACAACTGAGAATCCTTTCTTCAATAAAAGCTGTCGGGCTACCTGGCTCTAAATGAAGGCTGGGGGAAAAAAATGAAAGATGGATTTCTCAATGAAGATTATCATGCCCTTCCTTTGGCAGTTTTGGAGGAAAGGTTTCAAAGGGACCTATGCTGGAGAGACTGTGTGTGCCCCTGTGATATTTATTTATTTATTTACTTACTTACTTACTTACCAGTAGATTTATATCCTGCTCTCCTCGGTAGTAACCGACTACGAGCGGCTCACAAAGTCCCGTAATAGGACTATTAAAGTGCAGACAAAAATACAATAACATACAACATAACAAAACAGTATGGTACAGTAAATATCATATAGTAGGTCAGTACACATTACACATCAATACACGTTACAGTACGATCAAAATACCATGGCATGTAGTACAACAGAGCAATAAGGTTCACTAAATATCATACAATAGAGCAACACACATCATAGTAGAAAACATTAATATAGGAGAAGCTGAAACTACATAAAACTATGTTTTATGCATCTGTCCTTTCTATCAGGATATCCAAGATAAACTCTCCTTGTTCTTCTCCTCCTCCTCCTCCTCCTCCTCCTTCTGCCATATCTGAATCTGAATATAGGCCATCATGGCGATCAGCCATGAAGACTGTCCTGGGAATATAATTCAGTAGCGTTTCATCTCACTGCCTGGCCCCTGATTCAGTTCTGTGAGTCACTTTCTGGACTTCCCGAGCTGCCCTTTTGGCACACAAAGTCCTCCTCAGCCCCAGGAGGCCATTATTGATGAAGCTGCTGCCCTCCATCCAGATGTAATCAAGTGAGATTTAATCCACTTGGGGACCACCATCATGACCCTTTCCACTGTGGACTTTCCCACCCAAGGCCATTAGTCCTCAGGGTTGACAGGTTAGTGAACAGCCACTGGACGGCCGGTGTTGACTCACGGGTGTCGCCATCTCCCCCCCGCCCTCCCTTATAAAGGGCCCAAGGCTTTCATAAGCACTTTCACAACAGCCACGGGTGCAGATATGGCCAGCATTTGCAGCAGGCACGGGTGTGCTTATGGAAGCGTGGCTGAGTTTTACGGCTGCCGTAAACACTTCCAGTAGCAACAGGGCAGTGTCAGGCCACATGAAATGGTGCTGTGGGCTGGGTCCAGCCCACGGGGCCATAGGTTGGCCACCCCTTGTCTACTCTATCTCCATAGCAAGATAACCAGGCCAGTCTTGCATAAAGGTTATTACCTTTAAAGCCCTACATGGTAGTGGGCCAGGATACCTAAGAGACCGCGTCATCCCAAGAACTTCTGTCCATCCCACCAGGGCAGATCGGAGAGGCTCCCTTGTTATCTCTTCGGCGAGAGAGGCGCGCCTCGCCTGCACTAGGAGGAGAGCCTTCTCCGTGTCCGCCCCGACCCTCTGGAACCTCCTGCCCACCGAGCTGCGCCTTCAGGCGGAGCTCTTACCCTTCCGGAAAGGCGTAAAAACCTGGCTGGCAGGACAGGTTTGGGGACCTGGGAACGTGGGTTCCCACACCAAGTGGCTTACATAAGAACTGCCTCCCTGGGTTGGAATATGGGAATACTGATGTGTAGTCCTGTGTCGTCTTAATTCGGTGTTGATTTTTAATTCTGATGTTTTTAATTCTGATGTTTTTAGTAATATGGAGTTGGGTTTTATTTCTGTTTTTACTAGAATGTAAGCCGCCCAGAGTCGGGTCCCTCCGATTGGGGCGGGGTATTAAATTTAATAAATAATAATAATAATAATAATAATAATAATAATAATAATAATAATAATAATAATAATAATAATAATAATAATAATAATAATAATAATAATAATAATAATAATAATAATAATAATAATAAACTCACTGCTCCACAAATATCCTTGTCGATCAAATAGCATTTACGCTCACGGGTTACTATCAGATGAAAGTACTGCTTTTACCCATAATACAACCATGTTTTGTGCTACAGTGATCAGGATTAGAAGAACAATTAGGACATGCTCCTCAATGGCACAAACCGTGAATACTATATTGCAGGAACAATTACGGTAGCACTAATTTTTAAAACCGATTTTATTCTATTTCTTTTAACTTTGAATGGCTATGCTTTTAAAATAATATATTTTAACGACATTCGAAGCAGTTAATTTTTTATTTTATTTTTTAAAATCACCTTTCATTTTACTGTGCTGGTCACAGACCGTAATAAACTGATTGATGAAGATCAGCCACACTGATTTTTTTTTTAAAGGACTTGTTACTACCAATCAATCCCTATACAACTTTGGTCCTCCAGACTCTGTTTCTCCAATAGAAACATGCTAGACAGAGAGATCCTTGTCATGGTCCCTATACTTTTTAGAGGAGATTTTTTGTGGCAAGAGAGAAGGACTTCTCAAGGGCTGCTGCCAGGCTTTCAACTCCATGTCAAGAAGACAGGTAACGTTTCCCCTCCCGGCTGCCCTTCCAGTGACATTCAGCAGCATGCTCATCTGGGCAGACCTTCAGCAATTGAAAGCCTTGACTTCCAAGATCTTGGCTGGTGTGTTGTGTTCTTTCCCCTCCTCTTTTATTAAGGCAAGCTTAGTATCTTTGATTAAGTGATTTAATGTTTTTTACTTGCAACTGCATTTTAGTAGCATGACAAATTTAGGGGGCGTGCTGAGTCCCTTGCAGGGAAGCAAAGCAGGCACAATTCACAGTGGACATTCTTTTATTTTAAAAACATCTGCCTGAGGATAGCCATATATTTGAAGTATCATCATCCCACCACCACATGCCATTAAGTCAAGTTCCATTTATGGATAATTTTTTAGGCTTTTCTAGGTATAGCATATTCAGAGGTGATTTACTTCTTCTCAGGATACTTGTGTAAGGTTGCCCAAGGCTACAAAGATTGGCTTTTCTCCTAAGAGACCTCAGTCTCTGGCACCACAGCCAGGTATCCAAACTCACTAAGCTACCCAGCTGCATCATGTGTTTGAAAGTGACTTCTGTTTCAAGGGCTGTCCAATCCAAGTCTGATTAAAGATTAAGATTTTTGGTCAATGGTGATCTTCTAGACAGCAGGCTGAGCAAGTTGCCTCCCCACAGATTTTGGCACTAAGGCTAGATGTGGGACATTTCTAAATTATAGGCTTTTATACATTTACATCTGCACATATGATGAATCAGCAGATGCAAATTTAAAACTTTCTGTGTTCTCGTTTGATCTCTTCTCTGGGACTAAGTTAAATCACCAGCCTATTCTTCTATCATGGGAAGATGGCAAATAACTACATTTGAAAAAGTTCCAAATGGAAGTGCCTGAAAATTGGTCTTCGTTGATTAGCTATTGTTCAAAAATATACATGGTTGAAAATGATACAACAGTGTTTCAATTACTAGCTCTCTGTGGTCAAAGCAGGGTGGGACACATTCAGGGTGAGCCATCCCTCCTCTTGGTTGAACCAGTGTTAACCCCTGATTTAAACAAAATATAAAGGAAGGGTGGAAGGGGATCTGGAGACAATTGCAAGATATGCAAGTTTGAATGAAACACAATCTAAGTATGAAGGTGTATTTTTTTTAATTTCTACTTAGGAGAAACATCTGAGGAATGTTGAAGAAAGCTAAACTTGTGTGGATAAGAGTGGTAAAATTTCTCTGGGAACACTACGACTCCACCATGTTTACACCAAATGATGTGTCTGTAATTATAACATTTATCTTGGAGAGTGAAACCCTCCAGGTTCCATTGCTTGTTTTGATCTGTCCAGATGCAGGAAGTACAAGGAAACTCTTAATTAACATTTTAGCTATCATCATGCCATCCTGATTTCTTCAGAAATATTTAGATTAGACTCAGTGGAAAATATACAGGCTTTGTTAACTTATCATGAAGAGTATTTCAGAAGATACTTTGTCAGTAAAATAATATGGATTCCTTCTCTTGGATCTATTCATTAACTGTAACTACAGTTGTACCTTGCTTAAAGAGCATAATGCATTCCACAGGATTGCTCTTTAAGCAAAACACCATTGTAAGTGACCAATTGTAACTTCTGGTGTGTGTGTGTGTGGGGGGGTGATTGTGAACCCCGATTTATTTGTTAAGCGAGTTTTTGGTTGGTTGGTTTTTTGTTTGTTTGTTTGTTTGTTAAGCGAAGTGAGCATTCAGAGAAAATTCTGCTCTTTAACAAATTTGGGGCTGGGTAGAATGGTTATTGAATTGTATTGTTAAAACTGGTGCTGTAACATGGTATCATCTCCTTGTCAAGGATTGTATTTGTTGGAATTGTATAATTTTTATAGTGTATTATTATAAGTTGTTCTTGTAATTTGATTTAGATATATTGTACTAAATTATATCCATTGTATTACTGTGCATTTATTGTATTTGGGGTGTTTACCTGTGATCTTTGTATGATGTTATTATGATTGTGTAACTGTATATTTTGCATTGCTGTAAGCCGCCCAGAGTCACTGTACGTAGAGTGGGGTGGGGTATAAGTCTAAATAATAATAATAATAATAATAATAATAATAATAATAATAATAATAATAATAATAATAATAATAATAATAATAATAATAATAATAATATAGAATTTACCAACTGTGTCCTGTGAAAATTGGCAACGGTGTGAGTGACCTAGGCTGCAAGTACTTCCTTTTTACTGTGAGGTGTGATCTCTGGGGGTGAGGTGCATGGAAAGAGAAAGCCTGCTCTGACACTGAGGTCTCCAATTTGTGGAGAAAAACCAATGTATTAAGGGCATTGTTTCTTTCACAAAGCTGAACACATCCAGTTGGATCTAAGGGCAAGCATAAGGTAAGGTTGCCCTTGCTTGAAAGCCAGTTGTATCCAACTCTAGGATTTGGTGCTCATCTCTGTTTATAACCAAAGAGCCAGTGCTGTCTGCATCTGAAAACATTTCCGTGGACATGTGGCAGGCATGCCTAGATACAGGGGTGCATGGAATATTGTTTACCTCCCCACCAAAGTGGTACCTATTTGCAGTATCTACTCGCAATTTCTTGCTTTCAAACTGCTAGGCTGACAGGAGCTGGGGCAGAGATGGAAACACTCGGGTCTCGAACTGCTGACCTGCTGATCTTCTAGTCATCAACTTCAGCATCTTTACCACTAAGCCACCGCAGTCCTGAAGCATAAGGTATTTGCTGTTAAAAAGAAAGCTGCAGTAGGGCAAAGACCTCTTGTGTTACAAAGGCAACTTGTGCAATGATGACATGCCAGATAACGTTCCTCCTGACACTTTCCCAAAAGCCAGTGGGATTTATTGTCCATTTTGGGGGGAAAGGAGATGTGTGAGAGCTGTGAGGAAACTTCTGCACTTCCTTATCCCTTGTTCTATCAGGTTCCTTGTCAGGCTACCCGTTAATATATAAGTTATACAGCTGAGGAATGTGGACTATAATAGTAACCCAAGATGATCAAGAGACAAACTAAAGTAAATCTGTGCATCTTTTAAACCAGGGGTGCCCAAACTACAGACCGTGGGCCCAGTTAGGCCCCTGCATATCATTAATGTGGCTTGCGGCGAGTGCCTGGGCTCACCGTGGCCTGCCCCTCCACCCACCCCCACCGCCTGGCATCAGCAGCGGGTGGTGGCGGCAGCTATCGTCCTTTGTCCTGGCTGCTCCGAGAACCTCCTAGGAGAGCTCCCTGGCACACACACACACACACACACCCCCGGATGGCATCACCGCAGTGGGCCAGGTTTACCCTTCCAGCACCGTGGATTTTGAAAGAGAGGAGGGTCTGAAGATTTCCCCAAACACAGTGATCGGCTTTGGCAAAGGGTGCGGAGGGGACGGGACTGAGCAAGAGGCTGCTCGGAGCAGCCCGGACAAAGCGCCATCGCTGCCCCCCCCGGCCACTGCCACTGCTTACGTCAAAACGGTCAGCAGTGAGAGCAGCCTTGCCTCCGGCCCCCACAGCTGCATGTGTGTGTGTGGGGGGGGACTGGCCCGCAAAAAAAGAAAAAAAAAGTTTGGGCACCACTGTTTTAAATGATTAAAAGTAAAGGTAAAGGTTTCCCTTGCTTGAAAGCCAGTCATATCCGACTCTAGCATTCAGTGCTCATCTCTGTTTCAAAGCTGAAGAGCCAGCGCTGTCTGCATTGGCAGGCATGGATAGACACCGGAGAGCATGGAACACTGTTACCTTCCCACCAAAGTGGTCCCTATTTATCTATTTGCAATTTCTTGCTTTCAAAATGCTAGGTTGGCAGGAGCTGGGACAGAGACGGGAGCTCATTCTATCCTGCAGTCCTCAGGAATTGAACCTCTGACCTCCTGCCTTCCAGTCAGCATCTTAGCCACTTGAGCCACCACAGTCCATTTAATCAATTACAACTTTTCAACTATCTCTAGGATACTTCAACTCAACAATGGGCAATGCAGAATTCATGCTTTGGCTATATGATTATCAAGGTTCCTCAGCCTTATTAAAGTGATTTAAGTAACAATGCTGGAAAAGATTGTGTTATTCAACTGTTGCATAAGTCTCTGTTGCATTTGATATACAGTAAAACTTCGCATAAAGAGCGCCTCCTCACTTAGAGAGTAACTCGCTTAAAGAGCAGAATTTTCTCTGATTGGTCACCTCGCTTAACAAATAAAAGCAAATAAAAACTCTTTTAACAACTAAATTGGGCTTCACAATCCCACACCCCCAGAAGTCACAATGGGTCACTTACAATGGTGTTTCCCTTCAAGAGCAATATGTTTTGTGATGCTATACTTGCTATGTGATATTTGTAATTTGCTATGTGATATATGTAACTGTTTTTATGCTATGGAATTTGCTACGGAATTGTAACTGTTTCCTCTGTGAGCCGCCCGGAGTCGCTGTGCAACTGGGGCGGCATATAAGTCGAACAATACAATACAATACAATTCTGTGGAACACATTATGCTCTTTAAGTGAGCTACAATTGTATAGTCAATTCCTCCTTTCCCAATGTAATGCAGACACAGCTGGAGAACTGGCCGGCCTCTGCATACAACTGCACCATAATTCTGCCTTTCTGCCATGGCAACTGTCTCTTTACCAAGTGATGTACCACAGATTGAGAAATCATTTATGGTAACCAACAACAACTAATGCATGAATCCTCATAAACATACATTAAATGTGCTTTCTTGTTCTGAGAAGAGAGGAAGAGATGACCAAGAAACGCCCAGGACGGCCAAGCATTGAAATCATCATCATCATCATCTACTTGACTTTAACTGAGTTTGGTGGAACAAAAGGCACCTGTGTTCCCATAATGGTTCCAAGGAAAAAGGCACAAGACAGGACTATAACTCATTGAGCTACTGACTCTTACAATCTGGTTCAAGTTAGCTGGTTCATATATAAATAAGAAACCAGTTGGGAACCCTGTGTATGTGCCATCCAGTTAAGGTTGCTCACGCTGAAACATATGTACAACATATTGTTTATAGCTGTTAGAGAAGTTCAGGTTTGGGTCAATGAACCTGAAATCTGTCTTCAAGTGTTACATATTTCACATACCTTAAATCACATGACTCTTTTTTTTAAAGGTGAAAACAAATAAACCTTATTTGAAAGATATAACTCATCCAGCTGATGAGTAGTTCAGGAACATTTAAGTAATTTATTTTTTTAAAAAAAATGCTATTGTTTTTATTTAATAATGTACAAGACCTATTTCAGAACATTACAGTAATAAGTATCGATCATGAGGATGTGAAAAGTTGCTATGAGGGGAGCACCTTGTCACCTGGTTTTGTAAAGATCTTATCAGCGCCTAGGATGGGAATAAAACTTTGTTTGACACAAACCAAGAGGCCAACGTACATGTATATACAGAAGAATACAGCAGTTCAGAAATCGGTGCAAAATAAAGAACCCCTGGCAGGTATTTTAAAGTAGCCTACATTTTGGCAGCTTAAGGCATCATGCATTTCTTATTCTTTGAATCAATTTCAATCCTGGCAAAACCGTCACAAATGTTGTAGTTTTTGTTTATCAAGACACACCTTTGGTATGCTAAAGTAAGTCACAGTTAGCATGAGTCCATTTGAATCAGCTAGAACAGCACACCAATGTGCTGAATATGTCTGAACTTCTGAGACAGCTCCCAAATTAGAAATTCAAACTTAAGGTTGTGGGATTCTGCGTATGTGGCCCACACAATATGTGCACCCCATCCAGAAGACCATTTTTAACCCTAGAGATCAGCAGTTTGCAAACTACGGTCTACAACGGCAAATAATCCGGCTTGTGGTGACGATCCCAGAAGCGGAAGCTGTAAATTGCGCCCATGCATGTGCAAACACACCCACCACAGTTTATGGCAGCATTTACGGCAGGAGGTACTCACATGTCTGGCCCGCTCAGCTGTCTGAGTGGGTGTGGTCTGGCCCATGGTGTGCCAAGGTTGAGAATCCCTGCCCTAGATCCTAGGCCACAAACGCATGTTTACAAAGTCCCCTTTCATCATCATAATATATCTACTCCCTAAAAATGGTAAGAATCTTGTTACTGTGTGTGGATTGAGTAACATTTGTAACACAGTGTAGCTAATTGACAACATGCCCTGGGCATGTTTCAGTTGCCAAATTGAATGTGTGTCCAAATAGGCAACCAACACCAACTATAAAATTGTTCCCTTCGTGTTGCGGGGAGGAGAATATGTAATTCAGAACAACCTCAGGAATATTTTTATATAGGGAATTTCTAGCAAAATGGACTCCTAAGGATTAAGACACTGGTGTGCAGAATCCAATGCTACAATGTTATACTACAAGAGTAAGGAAGCTTTAACAAGTAATCTCATTTTACAGCAGCTTCCACAATAGGTAAACATGGCGATGGAAAATCAGTTAACTAGGCAAGTTGAGGGCAAAGAGGCTACTTAACACAGCATGACATGTGAAGGCAACATTTGGATATCAGTTTCCCAGGCAATAAAACTTTGTAAAAAGGCTGACTTGGACTTTGTTATTTATGCAGCAGTGGGGTACTTGGAAAGAATACTGCTGAACCACACAAATACTGAGAGTAGATTCAACAGCTTTAAATATATTTCGGGGGGGGGGACCAAAGCAAACATGTGGCTAGATAGTTTGGGGATACATCTTGGGATAAATTCAGATTTTAGTTTTTGCAGTTACTATGGTGAGATCCGTCTAAAACGGTGGCTTGTGGAGGGTTTTAATGAACACTGAAATATGGTTGGCAGCAAACATTGCCAAAAGTGAAACTGGAGCAAATGTGGCAGTTCCTGCACGGAGAAAACATCTGAGGAACCTCCTATGAGTTCAATTACATGAGCAAAGAGCTCCTGGGGATTGTTGCATGCCCCACATTTAAAGATGGAGGCAAATTTCTATAGATTTGACGCCCCCAGTGACAAGAAACTTTTTTCAGATTCCTTTAGCCTCACTGTGAGAAAAAGAACCCAATTTAATTCAAGACATCACACATTTGCAGGGTCCACAGGCCATTTTGGAGAAATAATGTACAGTAGACCCCGTATAATGGAAAAGCTCCGTCCCACGGAGTTCTTTGCTATGTTTTTTTTTAATTCTGCGAATCCAATGGGCGATACACCGCTTAAAAGAAAAAAATGTTTGTTATACAGGGTTTCATTAAGCGAGGTATACCCCGCTTAATGAAAACCCTGTTAAAAAAATTGTCATGTGGGGTATTGCAAATAGCGCACAAATGCTTCGTTGTACGAATTTTTCCTCCTATGAAGCATTCGTGATGCATGGTTCCACTGTACAAAACAACACTTTAATGCCCTGCTTAACATGGGTCCCGTTTAGCACCGTTCGTTTTTTTCCTCTCTCAGCTCTCTTTCACACACGTTCTCCCAGACAGTAACACACACACACACATTATCCCCCCCATACACACCTGCACCTGCAAGTCAGTTTCTTACTCACTGGCCCCTCCCCACATGGTAAGGACAGGTAAAGGTAAAGATCTCCTTTGCTCAAAAGCCAGTCATTTCTGACTCTAGGGGAAGTGCTCATCTCTGTTTACAGCCAAAGAGCCAAGGCTGCCTGTGTCTGCAGACCTTTTCGTGGTCACGGGGCATGTATGGCTAGACACAGGAGCGCATGGAATGCTATTACCTTTTCCACTGAAGTATTACCTGTTTATCTACTTGCAATTTCTTGCTTTTAAACTGCTAGGCTGGCAGAAGCTGGGACAGACAGCAGGAGCTGATGCCATTTTGCAGCACTCAGGTCTCAACCTGCTGACCTGCCAACTTTCCAGTTATCAAGCCCAAGTGTTTTAACCACTAAGCTACCCCATCCTTTATTTATTTTTTTTAATTTTGGTAAAGACAGCAGATGCACAAATTGCAGAGGGCAGTCATGGAAGCTTCTTTCTCTCTCCTTCTCCCCCCCCTTTTCTGCCCCTCCTTTTCCTCACAAACAACACACACAACCTCTTCCACATTTCTCCTTCCGTTCTTTTCCCCTATGTCTCCTCCTCCTCCTCCTCCTCCTCCTCCTCGAGCACTGCAGACTTGGAACCAGCTCAAGGTTTTATTTGTATTTTCCCCTATCCAGTATGATATAAGGTTGTCATGAACCCTTTTACTACTGTCTGTGGTTTACACAACAGAAACATAACGAGCATTAACTAACTACGGAAATAAGCAATTAAAATCAAATATGCACAAGCAAACTTCAGTCAGTGGGGAAACTGTGTCCAGTTGCTAGACATATAAGGTACAGGGTAGGAGAAATATAAATAATTTGTTAAGATTTTGGGAAGAAGGGATGAAAGTATCAGAGCCGGATAGGAAACAAGGGAAGGAACATAGGAGAGACTTGGAGAAACACACCAAAATTAACACAGGATATTCTACTTCATATCCCTATAGAGTGGCACCTCGCTTAAAGAGCTTAATGCATTCCACGGGATTGCTCTTTAAGCGAATTTGCTCTTTAAGTGAAACATCATTGGAAGTGACCAATTGTGACTTCTGTTAAGTGAGTTCTTGGTTGGTTTTAGTTGTTAAGGGAGGCGACCATTCAGAGAAACTCCTGTACTTTAAGTCTCTAAGCGAGGTACTCTTCATGCAAGGTTTTACTGTATATACAACACTGAGTGTTGGCCAGTGGTAAATAACCTGACACTTCCGGAAGGGGCCAGTGGCTATGGGCGGATGTGAGCCCCTCTAGGTGGATTGAGGGTCCCCCTCCTCAGTGGAGGAAATGCCACTGGAAAGCATCCTATTGGGCCCAGCAGCAAAATGAGCAGAGGAGGAACTCTGATTCCTAAAGGTCATGGAGGCAGAAGAGGCCATGCCAGATGGACTGGCTGTGAAGGCGCACCTTGAAAATATCCTCAAGGCTGCGGCAGTCCATTGCAGTCCTGGTGTTAAATCCTGCATGTCTCCTTTCATATGTGCTGCAGGAGATGTGTCTGAGATCATAGTGTGTGTGGGTCACTTCATGGCAAGCTGGGATCCACCTTAAACAAATTCATTCCAGTGGCATTATTCCTGTTTCAGGGGGGGAAATGCATTTTCGGATACGAGTTGCAGCCACCACCGCCGCCGCCGACACTGCTTTTGAGTGCTGCTGCGCGTGATGCTCCAGGCCCTTCTTTGTCCTGATTTGGAAAATCATGTTTCAGTAGGCTCCTAATGTTTGGTTAGGTATGAGGGAAGCCTTGGCGTCCTGAACTTTTTAACCTGACTGAGGTCAAAATCCAAATTGCTGAGGAATTTAATCTCATCTCTCATATCTGGCTTCAAACCTCTGCAGTACCACCTTAGTTTATGGAACCAAAGAAGTGGTGAAAAGAGAGAAGATTATTTGCCTCCCTCAAATCCCTCCTACCTTTCCACCATAGGATGCCAGAATCCACTGGGAAATCTCCCCCTCCCCTAGTAATACGAGATTTTAACAGAACTTTCTTGTACATTTTTTCCCGGTACACCAGGCTGTTAATGTGGCACCTGGTGATAGGTCTCTTACCTAAGCCAGAAAAGAACTCCTTATTTCCACCCACTTGAAGCCAGGACAGCAGCAGGACAGAGAGGCCATGCCTTCCTTCCACAGTCTTCATCTCCTTCTCCTCCATACTTTCAACGATGCCTTCTGTGGTAGGCCTGGCAAATCTTCCTGCAGAAGGAGGGAAAGTTAGAGAACTCTTGTCTCCTTTCACTGGTGAAACAGCAGAACAGCTAGTTTTGATTGAAGCTTAGTATCAATCAATCAATCAATCAATCAACCAATCAATCAATCAATCAATCAATCAATCAATTTTATTTACAGTCCATGACCAGCATAACAAGAACACAAAGCATAAACACCACATCCTAAACTAGACTGGATAGAGGTAATAAAAGGAAAATATACTACTGAAAACCTACTGGGAATTGACATACAACAGCAGGCCGCCTATCTAAAAGAACAATATTGCTAAAATCCCTTAATAATTACTAAAACCTAATGTCGTGAAGATAAAATGCTAATATTTACAAGGAAAGAATAGGGATAGCCTTGCTACAAGGATATAATATGCTCTCTGCTGGAGTTGCAATTTACTACAACTCAGTAAATTATAGCCAAACCAATAATGACAAGGGAGAAGAGGGAGCTTAATATAATAGTACAGTATAGATCAGCTGCTCAGTGGAGAAGCAACCTCAATAATCTATCAAGCCACACTGGACTTCCTAGTCAGCAGCTGACGTATGCTTCGAGCCTCCATGCAAAAACCCACCACTTTGCGTGTGATGGCAATACTACTGTCCTGGAGTAGGAAGGGAACTCGTTGGGGAGGCAATTTCCCTGTGCATTGGCACAGCAGAGGGATTATTAACTCTGCTTGGGTGTCCCTATAGAATGAGCAGAAAAGGAGAACATGCTCAATCGATTCAACATCCCCACCATCACATGGACATAGTCGTTCAGAATAGGGTATCCCATTATATCTGCCCTCAAGGACAGCTGAAGACCTGCATCCACAGAGGGGCTGAGTGAATCCCAACCTATGATTAGGGAGATCTAATTGCTGCAAATAAGCTGCGGGAGCAACCTGGTACCTGATGGAATCGTTGCAGCAATAAAAGCCAGGGAGACTTGGCCATCATCTTCTTGTCATTCCGTGTCCCTTATTCTCTGTTTCACCAACTGCCTGGCTTGTCGTGCTTCCATCGCAAGCAAGGTAGGTGGACACAAGCCCAGTGAAGCCAATTTATTAAGTATATAACATTCCCAGGAAGAGCAGAATGAGTCTTGATGTGTAAGAAACACCAACATAATGCCCAGGGAAATATGCATTTTACGCCAATATGAAATTATCAGCATCCAGCACCTACCCTCCACCTTCAGTAAACCCGTCTCCAGCCTTAACCTGACATTGGAAACATAGCGGGGGGGGGGGGATTGAGAGAGCAGCTCTACGAAACTTGGACTGAACTCTCCCCACCTGCTGGTAACTGGTTAAATGGCATAGCTGAGTGTGCACCATAGGTAAGCAGGGCGAGTGATTTGACTTAAAACAATTTAATGGCTGCTGGTACAAGACTGGAAGTTTGGTCACGGACAATTGCCTAATGCTACAGAACCTTCGTGAGAAGTATCCAAGTTCACTCTATGCTGCCTTTATAGATTTAAGATTTGCTTTTTATTCTATTTCACAGACGAAACTGTAGAAGAAACTAAAAGCCGCCTCCATTGATCACTGCCTCTTGGCCTTGATCTCTAAGGTGCATGAGAACTCAGTTCTGAAGGTGTGCTGCTCCCCCCGGGGTCATTCGTCCTCTGCAGTTTTCACCCAGAACGGTGTGTGACAGGGATGTATATTGGTACCACTACTGTTTAATTTCTATATCAATAATTTGGTCTTTGTATAGGAAACCCAAACTTCACAACTGGAAAATCGAGGGCCATCCTATTCAGCAGGTCCCCTAGCTTTAACTCTTTGGGTGGGGGTCCTCTTCCATGCTTCAGGCTCTAGGAAGACACCCATTGATAAGGTGATTCAGAATGTGCAGAGGAGTGCATCAGCAATTCTTAGGCTCTACTGGAGCAGGGTTTTTTTTAGTAATATAGACCAGTGGTGGTGAACTTGTGGCATGAGTGCCAGAGGAGGCACTCGGAGCCCTCTCTGTGGGCACTCATGCAGTTACCCCAGCACAAAGTTTGCCCCTTCTCTACCCAGCAACCCAATGGGAGTACTTCCTCCCCTCCCCCAGCACAGAGTTTACCCCATCACTCTGCCTAGCAGCCCAATAGGAGCGCTTCCTCCCCCCCAGCACAGAGTTTGTCATGCTCCTCTGCCCAGCAGACCAATGGATGTGTTTCCTTCCTCTCCTGTTGCTGTGCTGGCACTTTGCAATAAATAAGTGGTTTTTGGGTTGCAGTTTGGGCACTCGGTCTCTAAAAGGTTCACCATCACTCATATAGACGGTCGTGCTCCTTAACAGGCACCAAGAAAACAAACAGAGTTGAAGCCTACTCTGAAACATATTAAGGTCCATCACTGCTTGGTACCATTATCCGATCCATTCTGTTTTGTGTTTCGTAGTGACCTGCAAGATTCCTTTTCCATTTGTTTCCATAGCTACTTGTTAATTGAATTGTTTAGAAACAGGAAATATTATTCGTTAGAAGGCAGCAATCTTCTGGATGCTTACCAAGCTGCAGGCTTCATCGGACAGAGAGGATTTACTTCTGAATAAACAAGCACGAGGTTGTTCCAGGGCTTCAGTATCAGTAGAAGTGAATGCCTCCCCTGAATTTAAAATACCTTAGATAATATATCATCTAATGGTAGAATTATTTAGCGATGACATTGTAATTTATAAGCACATGTTTGCAGTTGAAGGAAAAACCTACACAAAACTTCCCAATCAGGAGAGAATATTTGCTCATTTCTCCTGGCAATATAGATCAAAGTTTCATGATCAGTTTCCAGCTACTAAATGCCTTCCAGATATATAAATATGAAACTTTCTGAATGCATCAAGCAGTGAATATCTACCCTTTTCTATTTAAGCATATCCACTCTCTATTCTAATCACAGTCTTAGATGTATATGAACCGAGTATCCAAATTTTTTCCAGATTTCTGGAGAACTTCAGATTCTGATCCAGGTTTTGATTTAGATGCATCAGATATTATTTTAATTGGCTTTAAAGTGTCCTAATATTTCATGACAATTGCAGCCGTAACTGACCAAATTTTAAAGATTCAATTAACAATGAAAACTCAACTTCTATAAACCACACATTTAAATAAGACAAGACCATAAGTGCACTTTTTTCTCTGCCACATTTGGAATGTGTTTTCCTACAAAGTTAACCATATTCAGATCTTTCATTATTTTACATCTATAAATGGCTCATACTCCCTCGTGCTCAGTTGCCAAACTCTGATCAATACAATGCTACTGAACCACAAAAATGTCTGAATTCTAGACCAATTTTGTATTATTATAAGTTTGTTGTTGTTCAGTCGCACAGTCGATTCCGACCCTTTGCGGTGACCCCATGGACCCCACTGTCCACCAGGCACTCCTCTCCTCCACCCTCCCCCTCAGCTTGTGCCCATTGTGTCCACGACACCATCTTATTTTTTAAAAGCATTGATAAATCCAATTCACCATCTGTCATATATAACTACACAGATTCTTTTCCACCAAATAAGGGCCAAATTAAGCATAATAAAATTGTCTAATCTGAATGATTAAGTACATTCTGCTCTCTGATACCAGGTTTTTCTTGCAGATGTGTGTTTCAGAAATCAGGCTTGTAAACACATGTTTGCCTTTCTGCAACCAATTACAAAACAGAGTGCTGGAATTTAAGAGATCAATATGAACCATGTTAATGAACATGCAATATTGTCTAATTTGACTGTAATGTTGCCATGTCCTCTTTTTATAAAGTTTCACTGTTTCTCATCTTTACAGAGTGAATTTCAATTCTTCTATAACCAAAAAGTGGCACCTCTGTAGAAAAACAAGCTTATCACATTCAAAATGTGATAGCCACATTTGCCACATTCAAATGTGATAGGAAAGAGTTATATGATACAGCAGTCCTATGCCACTTACCTGTGAGTAGTTCCAAGAAGAAAATAAGTGTGCTTCAGAATTAGGTTGTACATTTTTACAAAAGCAGGTCATACATAGTTTTTGCATGGTTATTAGTCCATTCAGTTCAATAGCTGGACATTGATTTGCATATTGATGTCCAATGCTTATCACATTTGGATTGATTGTCCACACACAGAAACTTTTGCCCTTGATGGCTGTTGTATATTAAATCTTCAAACACCACTGCTGCTGCTGCAAACATGCACAATAAATGTTCAGAATAGTGGCACATGTTGATAGAAAACTACACGTGTATTTCTCTAAATTCTTGTTGCATCACAAACATATAAAGGTAGAACATAGCCGAAAATAAGCCTGTTAAAGTCCATTGATTTTGGTGGGAGAATTAAGCATTTGCATAATCAATAAAATATTTTGGATTTCATGTAGTGTTCCAGATAGTGGTGTTGTGGCCTGACATTATTATTGTCATTGTTTCAGAATGAAAAGATTTGGTAGACAAGCTGCATTGTCTTGCTTTTTAGAACTCAAGTGAATGAATGACTCTTGAACTTCATTATGCATTTATAGCGAAAATTATAGCGGTGTCTTTTCTAATCTGGCCAGGTTATCCTGCTATGGTAATAGAGTCATGGCCAACCTTGGCACTCCAGGTGCTCTTGGACTTCAATTCCCAGAAACGCAAGTCAGCACTTGAATCCCACTTGAATCCATTTTGATGGAGGGCAGCAGCTTCATCAATACTGGCCCGGAGTTGAGGAGGACTTTGCGAGTCAGTGGGCTCAGGGCCAGAAAGTGACTTATGGAACTGAATCAGTGGTATGGATATCATGCTGTGATGTGGAAGGCAGATGAAAGGCCACTGCATTATATTCTCAAGACAGTCTTCATGGCTGATCGCATGAGGATCGCCAATATTCAGATTCAAATACAGCAGAAGAAGAAAGAGGTGCCTTTCCTCTATTTTTATGCATGTTGGGAGAAGGATTGCTTTTGTTCAATTGTCATATAATCATACCAACATTTTCTAGGAAAGCAAGATAGAAAGCTTTGTGATGCAACCCAATTTTGTCCATTTATTTTGAAGTAATTTTTAATTTTTCAGTGGGGTTTATTCCAAGGTTAGATGCATGAAATCACAATTTTGCTTTTTGTCCATAGTGCTTTCCATCTAACCCTGCTTATTGGTTATGTCTTGGAGCTGACATTCATAGGTTTTACTCCATCATACTTGACTGTATTCCTTTGTGTGATATGCTGATAAACATGACTAGAACTCCTGAAGTAGCAAAGCTGCAAAATATTGTTCAAATGACAAAAAAACCTTGTTATGAAGTTTGCTCTTAATTCAAGTACCTAAGGTCTCTCTGTGCAGCCCTAGACCACTGTCTGGAAAATATACTGCCCCTGGCAATGCCCAAGTTGCCTGTTTCTTATACGTGAGTGGGACCTGACGTATGCTCTTATGTCAAGGGAAGCCTCTCTCTGCACCTAAGATTCTGTGACAAATCTGAAAATGCTACCCTAGTGGGCCTATAACAGTGATGGAGAACCTTTTAGAGACCGAGTGCCCAAGGAGGTGGAGGTGGTGCACGGGTATGCACTGCACATGAGCACATGCATGTGCCACCTGAAGCACACCAGTGGCATCATGTGGGTGCGCACACATCCATGTGACATCACCGGAGGCCTGCCTGCACACCTCCTCCTCCTCCGCCACCTCCTGTGGAGGGTTGGTTGCCTCACCCTCATCCCAGCCCTTGGCCCGACCTCTTGAGCGGGATTCCAGCCTCCTCTCTTGCCTCCCAATTGGCGGAGGGAGATGGGTGGGTAGAGAAGCAGTGCTGCCATTGTTGCTGGAAGTGCGGGGTAGCACCAGTGACATCATGTGGGTGTGTACACACCCGTGTGACCACTGGAGGCACAGGGTTGGGTTTGCCCACAACAGCATACATGCCGACAGAATTGGCTTTGCATGCCACCTCTGACACGCATGCCATAGGTTTGCCAACACTGGCTTATAACAAGAATGGCACAGGGTTATGAACATCATCTATTGGCAGTTCTCCAGTAAACCAATACATGTTGATGACTACATTCTTGCAAAGAGTGACAAACAGGGGTGTGTTTTTTTTTTTTTGTTCTTAAACATGGGTGCATTGTCCAGGTTCCCTGGGATTACATGTGTTAACTTCCTGTGAAAGAGCTTATGTCACTGCCTTTTCTAAGAATACATTGCAAATTCTTGCCTTCTTTATTGGCTGCCCTTAAAACCAAAACATTTCAACTTTCTGCAAAAAAGTTGGAGAAAACTATTACTTCACTATTTGCAGTCCTTGGGCCAAGGATGCATCATTAATTCATTCCTATCACAGGGCTGAATAATGTGCTAAATCTACAGATCTATAGCCTGTTTTTCAAAATATTATTTAATTTTGTGTTAACAAAAGTCATTCATAAGAATACCGAAAGTTAATTATCTTAAAATCTGTTACAACATGTTTTCAAATAAATAGCTTATATGCTGTGATGTTATAGGTCTTCTCTATGGCCCAAAAAAGCAAACAACTAACCATATATCACAATTCGACCTAGTTTTGCTTTGTGAAACTTCTCCACTAATTTCAAAAGTAACACTAACTGTTCCATTTAGATCAGTGTTTCCAACCTTTGGTTTTTGGACTTCAGTTCCCAGAAGCCTAAGTCAATTCCCCAAAGCAGCAATCTGCCAATGTACTGACTTTGGCTTCAGGGAATTAAAGTCCCACTGTAGGGACTTTAAGATTTGTAGGGACAAATCTTATTATCAACATTTTGTACATTATATTACTTACATTTGAATTGTTCATTATCCTGTTTTACAATATGCTGAGTGGGAGGAATCACTCACCTTCAGATCTAGGTCCAGATTTTATTTCTCTAAAGTACTGTCCAAGATCTTTGAAACCAGTTTTGTTGAAGTGTCTTAATTCATTCAGCTCTTAACAACCAGCTTTCAGTTTTCTGCAGACCCTGAGTGCCAACTTGAGCCTTCTTTCATTTTGGAAATATCATTATTACTTGATTTATATCCTGTGGGTTGCATCTAGCCGTGATTTTGTTTTAACACAAGATTGGGAATGTGGCTTGGTGCTCCCTGAACTTCACTGGACTTCGTCTATCACCACCTGCTTCCAGTCATCATTCTTCATTCTTGCACAAAGGTGCACAGAGTTCCATAATGTCAAGATGGAATATATCAAGAAGAATGGCCTTGTTATCTCAGATCTCCCCAAGTCCAATTTATGACCCGATTGGGAACGATGGCTGTGCAGTGTATACTGATGCAGACTGAAGATGCCGGTGGGATTCTTCCTGCCTCACTCATGTTTTCCCCTGGGAATTTAAACAGAGCAGGAAGGAGACATCTCTTGTTATTACCAGTCTCAGACCCAAGTGTAGTCATGAGATTTCCTATTACAGTATAATTAATTTCACCCTGAGTGAGATTGGGGTATCTCTTTAACAGAGAAGGCAAAACATTGGAAGGAGGGGTGGTATTAGGGGAAAGGACCATTCCCTGAACTCAGAGCTGGACTTGCTGCAGTAGATTATTTGTAGAGTTTTCCCTCTGCTCCTTAAACCATCATAATCTATACAATCTAGGCACAAGCACTATCTTTAGAAAAAGCTGACCATGGGTGATTTGGGTATGATAAGAAAATGACAGAGCAACACATCCATGAACCGTGTCTGTTCCCTCTGGGTTTAATGGAGCAAAGTAGTTTTTAAGTAAGGGTACCCAGTCGTTTGAACAGAGGAAGTGGAAATCTTTAGGCCAAAAAGAGATAACAGCTGAACTCCTTCATATAAAGCCCAATATCTCTCCTGGAGCCTCTTAGTACTGAGGCACTAGGGATCATTCAGACGGACACTACACACACGATATGATGTCCTGGCCCTCAAAGCTGACTTAGGGAGCGTGGCCCGATGGCCCCTGGCTTGAAAAGGTTGGGAATCCCTGCCTTATAGCAAAGACCCTTGGGAGTCTGGGAAGCACAATAGAGAAGAAAAAGGCCAGGTTGTAGCCAGTCTCCGATGCTAAGCTGCAGTATTGCAGCCAAAACTCTGCTCACCATCTGAATTTGATCCTGAAAGGATCAAGGTTGACTTGATCATTCTAAGATCAGTAAAATGAATACCCAGTGGGTTGGGAAATGCTAATATGCATCACCCAAAGAGTGCTCTAAGCATAATTGCTATTCCAATTGAAAGAGACCCTGATTCAAAAGATACTTTTTTAGGGGTGATATAACACATCACATCTATACACTCTCTCTCTCTCTCTCTTTTACTCTTTTCTCTCTCCTGCCTCATATATATGTCAATATAAAATATATATTTTGTTGTTTCATTCGAGGGTGTCCCCAGTTATGACACAGTTGGCTTGTTCCAAAAGAATTTTAAAAACTCTTCAATATCAAAGGGTTGTTACTTTACCTCACATATACATTATTAAACCCTGGGGAGATTTTCCAGATCAAAGCAATGTTGGGCTTTCATTATGCTGCCAATTTTACCCCAAAAAGAAATTGCCAAAATTCTGTAAAGCCCTCAAAAAAATAGGACATTATCAAGCAATTCCAGCAACTCTCCCTCTCAATTTCCTCTTTTGCTTCTTGTTCTGCTTCCAATCTCCCCTCTGAAGCACTGCTGCACCCAACATCACATGCCATGTTTCCAATACAAATATTTAAAGGTGTGTTTCAAATGCCTTCCATGCAAAGACAGGGGGATTTGTTGAAGCACACGGTTGAGACAGAAACAGTCTTTTCAGTTTACTTTTAATAACTTTTAAAAATGTACTTTTTGCTGTTATAAAAGTGATAGTTTCCATATGCTTGAAAGAAGCATATGTTGCTATTTAAAAACACATTTACAGAAACTTAAGATGATCTAACAATTAAAATGATAAAGAACGTTGGGATCAGTTAATGCCCCTGTCTGGATATTTCTTCGAATTGCAGATGCGCCAAATGGACATCCCAGTGGCACCCATGATTAATCCTATAACCACACACACACACACACACACACACACATACACACACACACAACCTCTCACAAATTAATTCATTCAGCCTGGGGAAATGCTACCTTAACCATATGGAAAGAGATTCCTAGATCAAGTAACTGACTCTGTCATATTCAAAGAGATCATTCAGCACTGTTTCCTGACTGCACTTATGAGCCAGAGGTTGGGTACTACCAAGGAGAGTTAGATAGAGTCTTATGTCATGTTCACTGAAGAAAAATTAATGTACAGTATGTCTCACTGAAGTGATGTCATATTCGAGGGATCAGCTAAACATATGTTCTGTTTTACTATGAACATGTTCTTCCTCCATTTGATAACAATTTCATATCAGAAGTTACTCTGGTTTGAAAGGATTTTTAGGGGACACCCAAATGAGGTGTCCCCATGTGCAGCTCTCACATAGCGAAAGCATTCATTGATTGCATTATCTATCTTTTCAGTAAACACTGAGATATTAAAAATTATTGCCATTTCCAAGAAACAAAATGATGTTTATATATATAAACAATTGTTTGCAGTTTTCCATAGTAGAGTGGGAAGGAGATACTGTATCTGCTTTCTTCCCCAAACACTGATTTTGACATCTACACTTTATCTCTCTTGCAAAGCCCTTTCTCATTATTTTTTTATATATGGTGTTTAGGATTTACATTTATGCTATGTCAAAGGGATAAATACGCACTTGACGCTTGTGTAAACATCAGTACCCATAGAAACACAGAAAAAATGGACAATAAAACAACGTGCAAAGATTGTTTATTCAAAAATGTCAAAATGGGTTTTTGGGAACTGATCCAGCCAGTCAGACTAAACTTTATGCTTGAGATGGAAAGAAAGAAAGTGGTTAATCAAAACATCAAAGGACCCTGCTAGCTGATTGTGTTTCCAGACTCCAAAATACTGACTAGGCCATTTTCTACCCCTTTACTTGCTAGCTAGGAAACACAGGATTAATGGAGTGAATGGGCTTTTTTGCACTAAAAGACATAGTCTCAATGGTGGGCAGGTTCACACCAGTGTGCCAGAACCGGTAGCAGAAATGCTGGCTGGATCTATCCATCCAGGTTTTGAAATAAAGTAGTCCTAATCCGGGTGCAACGCAGGGCTTTCCCCCTGGCCACACCTACCATACCACACCCCACAGTGTGGTAGTGAAATTGTTAGGAACCCACCACTGCATAGCCCTCACTTGAAGTATGACAGAACCCCTCAAGGGCCTGGATCAACACAACGTCCTCCTGTACATCAACATCCCAGAATAACTTTCCTTCTGACCATTCCCTTATTTCGAAACACATCATACCTACGGTACACCACCACCATCATCATCTGAGGAGAGAGGACAACCATGACCCCCTTGCCCAACGGCTGGAGGAAGTTTTAGCCCTCAGTTCTAGGCAGGTCTTCTTGGAGAATGGAAAATATTGTCACTTTATTATAGATACTGTCCTAGTCAACCATTGAGGCATCTCCCATAGTCCAACAAAAGACAAAAGTCACAGGGATCTTGTACACGATCCAAAAACAAGAATGACAGCTACAATCTCACAAACAATGCCCAAAAGATAAACTAAATTTTATCTTCAAGTTGGCTGGCGTGAGATTTGCTATGTTTCTCTGTTGCTTTTCCCCAGCCAAAAAAGGCGCTGAGTGATTATTGGGAAATCTGGAAGACAATGAACCAGTGGTGGGATGTCAAAATTTTTACTACCCCACCGTGATGTCATCACAGTGTGGGCGGAGCTAACATCATGACATTGTAGGCAGAGCCAATGTCATGATGTGGGCGGGGCCAAAGAAAATAATAATTAAAATAAAAAATAATAAAAAATAAAATAAAATAAAAATAAGCACGCACACACACACGCACACACACATGCACACACACACACACACCCCTCAACCCACCCACCCACCCACAACAACACAAACCCATAAATAAATTAAATAATTTAATTAAATAAAAATACATTAAAATACACCCACCCACCCCAAACACAAATCAACCAGAGCTTTTCAACCAGAGCTTAAAGCTTATTCTGGCTAATCTTTCTCACACTAGGTTAGATGGAAGGAACTACAGAATGAACTCACCACAAGATGGCTTCATTTTTGGCACTTTTCAACTTTTCAACAGTTAAAGAAGTTAGGTACTAAGTCTTTGCCTAACCAGTTCTCTAGGATAATATGCCTTAATGTAAATGTAAAACAGCTGTACCTCCTTAAGGGTTCTCCAATTGGAACACCAATTGGAACAGCACAGGTGTAGCTTATTGATGAGGTAACTCCAAGACTTTGCTTAAAAACCCCAAGCCAGGCCACCAGGCCTTTTTAGGAACTGTGGTAGTACATTAATATAGGTAAAGGTATTAAATACACATTAGGTATTAAATACACACAGACACACCACATCCAAAGGTGAGTCACTGACCCTGGGGAGCTTCAGGCTATAGGGAGCTTCAGGCTAGCAGCTTCTCTTCCTCCTCCCCACTTGGGAGGAGAGCAAGGAGGCTGTGCATATGCACCAAGCACTGTAGGCATGCATGTACACCAAGGGCTTGGCACACATGTGTAGTGGGAGAACCAGTGAAAAGGTAAGCCCAGAAGGTGTTTCCCCAAAAAAGCTGCTACCGGTTCTCCGGGACGCTGGGAAAAGCTACTACCGTTTCTGGTGAACTGGTGAGAACCTGTTGCATCCCATCCACTGCAATGAACTCTACAATAACCAAAGTAAAAGCAGAAACCTGCTATCTCAAGCTGATTTTACAAGGCTGAAGACTCCTTACATTAAACAAGTATCTATTCTGGGAAATTTTCTGTTTCTTGTCACCTCCTCAGCTCTGAACTTTCCAGCCTGGGGATAAATCCTGCAGGACTCAAAAGCCTGCCTATTTGTGAGATTTTACAGATCTAGTAAAGGGACAATCTACTCTATTCTACATTAGAGGAAAATGACTTTTTCAGTGAAACAATCAACATGTAGCAACTAGCACACTAAGCTTAGCATGTGACTGGATTTTAAAAGTAATGTAGTTACATATCATTAGTTACTTTTTGAGTAATGATAGTACAGTAAAACCTCAGATAACACTAAACCTTGGTTCCACAAGTCTTGGTGCTATCTGATTTTTAGTATTATCCGATGCATGTTAAAATCCTATGGGATGGATCGGATAACGTTAAAGCTCCATAGAGATACATTATAACCGCACAGGCTTTAGCGGTTGTTATCCGATCCATCCCATAGGACCTTAACGTTATTCGATCCAATTCCCCCTCCAGATTGCTTAACGTTATGCGATTTTAGTGTTTTCTGATGCAAACGTTATCCGAGGTATTACTTTATAGCAAAGTTTATTTTCAAATGTAACGTGCAGCTGTGAAATTGCTTTATTGGTATATCAACCAATGCTTTTTATCCCTCTGACTAGGTTTAAAGGGTTTTTGAGAAGATTACTTTCAGCTTTATTGACCTTTCTAATCAAACCTAAATTCCCCCCTCCTTAAAGTAACAGAAGGTAATGAAAAAGTTAAAAGCAGCACAAGAGATGTAATAAGCTTTTTTCAATATGGCAACAATAGCAGCCTTCTTTTCAAACGCCATAGTTAGTAATAGGAATTAACTACTTTTGAATAGCAACTATCCTAGATCTAACATTTCAATTGGGTCATCCTCACAATCATCATTATCATCATTTTAGAACAGAAGGGCTGGAGAGGATTTTATGGATTATCAAGCCCAGCTCTCGTCAAGGAGGCACACTGGGGGATCCAGCCCTCACCTCTCGACACCTAAACCACTGAACAGTTATGCATCCTAAAACAGAAAAGAAAGAGAGAAACAGGAACACAAAGGTTATTTCTGAAGTGACAGAATGATTAATCTTTCCATTCCCATGTACGAATACTTAAATCATAACTCTGGAGAATGCTCAAAATATTTACATTATCCAATCAACATCTCACAATGTTATATTGGCTGAAATCCTGTTGCATAGTTCCATGTGTGGTGCGAGAATGATATAATAAATCAGCAGCAAATCACTAATGAGCAAAGACAAATCACTGCTGACTAACAACCATTCTGTGGTGCATGTGATTCTGTCATAAACAATGGAACCAAAATTATTTGCATCCTGAAAATGCCAAAGGAATGTTTAATTAGCAGTGGCTTTCCTGCTGCTGCTGCGGCTGCGGCTGTTGACATCGTCCTAAGCTATGAAACAGTATCTCAGCCATTTTGCAGCATTAATAGACTTATGCAACTTTGTAACTTATGTACAGTGTTGTCTTCATTACAGACCTCTGGAATCCTCACAGATGCTGCTCTGAGACTTTTGAAGGAACACTATGGTATGAACACCTATGTTAGTGATACCAAATAATCTTGTCTTACCCTTAAGACCACGACATTTTAATTGGCAATGCATTTTAGTGGACTTAAGCCTACATCTTCAGATGGGCTGGAGTCAGTGAAAGCACAACATGTTCGTTTCTACGTTTCCACAGGATTCTTCCTTGATTTTCAGCAACAACCGAAAGTAACTTCCTACAGAAAAGAATTATATGTCCAACTGACAGCTTTAAATAGCAACTTCTGAAATTGTAACCAGTTTGATTGTCAATAGTAATGAGGGTAGTCTACTTCTGGTCCTTTAGGAAAGTAGACCTATGTGCCTTAAACTGTGTCAGGTCATTGGTCTACATAACTCAGTGTTTCAGTCACACAGTGCTCTGGAGTTTCACCAGAAGCTGAGGGTCACAGCCATACTTTGAAATTACATCACTGTGTGTTGTTCTTTCACTGGTATCCTTATCAGTGGTAGAGTAACTGGAGTCTTGGGAAGCAGGAAAAAAACTGGATCCCTCATTGGTAGAAACTGGAAATGATAAGTAATTTCTTCTTGGCAGAGGATAGGTGAGCCTGGCATGTGGTGGTCCATGGGGTCACAAAGAGTCGGACTCGACTGTGCAACTGAACAACCACAACAACAAAACAAGAAGTAAAAACTACCCTCTCCAGTTTGAGCACACTGATGATTGTCAGTGAGTTTCATGTTTCTTTCTCCTTACATTGCCTATCTCATAAAGAAAGAAAAAGAAAGAAAGACCCAGAATCCCCCTCTTGCTATTTCTGAATGAGAGTGGACCATTTTAGAGTGGCTCAGGTTTAGTCACTGCTATGTCCCCATAAAAAAAGCAGTTACTTAAATAAGATTTCTAAATCATATTGGTGTTGGAATGAGCATGAAGTATTCTTCTCTTTGCCTCCGACTCTTTCACACAGAGAAATTCATCTTCCACAACTAAATTAGATATAAACTAGAGTAAAATATTTATCAAAGCAGACTTGGATGGTGTGAGAGAGAGGGCCAACCAGACAGAGAGGATGTTCAGTTAACAAGCACTGGCTGAATTGCATGTAAAATGACTGGGTGGTGGGAATCTCAGAATGTGTGGAGTTTAAAAGCAGATAATGAAAATGGAAAATGCTAACTAATGTGATATAATTTCCTCCACCTAGGCACTTTTACGTTCTTCACACTCAAAAGGGCCTTATTGCTTGATTTATGCCACTATTAATTGTGCAATGTCTGTCCATGTGCCAAATGTGGTGTAGATAAAGGCCACTTGCATTTCAACAACAGTTGGTCTCAAGCAAGATTACCTCCTCCGTGTAGACTCACTTGAAGAGTGTTGGCCAAAGTATATATTTTTATATGACTGATACTAAAAAAATAAGGAAGCTCCTTTCAGAAATGTTTGGATTTCTGCATATGTTTGGCATCTATTACTCTTTACTTTTTCTACTTCTCTTCAACTTATCATAGCAAAGTATCTTGGAACATGTCAAGAAAACAACTCAGAACATATTTAAGTCCTCTATAGTTTGGATTCAGGGAGAAAGTCATGGAACTAATTTTAAGACTATGCTCCCCAAGGATCTTTATGATACATTGCTTTAAGGTGAATGGTTTTATTTGAACCTAAAATGACACCATTTTCTGTGATGAACACAAACAGAGGAATTCATTCAATACAGTGTCATTTTATGAGGCATCTAACCTAAATTGCATGTTCCATTAACAATGTCACCACTGGCAAGAAAAATATCCCAGATGGAAGGATGGACATCAAAAACTCCATGTGGCTGCAATAAAGTTCTTTGCCAAGTGGATCTGCCAGTGTGTATAGGAAATAACCATGCCAGTAGTGTGATTTAAGGGCAATAATCAGTCCTAAAGGAAACATCTTCCCCATCATCACTCAGATATAAAGGAGATTGCTGGACAGGGGGTACACAAGTAAAAACCTGTTTGTTCTATTTCATGGCTCAGATATTTAAGTGTGTGCTTTCTACCTTCAAAACCGAGAGACAAGGGTTGAGTTAGATGTTATGTGACAAGTGAATCGATTACAGCATTGTTCAGCACCAAAATACTGTGAGTGATGCTTGATGGGATGCACTCTTTTAAGCAACACTGCCTGAATACCAAAGCTAAAGTTGGTACAAAGAACAATATAATCATGAATTTGACAAATTGTACATGGGGAGCTCAACCATCCACACAGCATACATCAGCTTTGACCCTAAGCATCTCTCCAGCAGAGTATGCTGCTCCAGTATGGAATGCATCTGCATCTGCAAAACAAGTTGACATTGCTGTTAATGAAACAATGTGCATAGTGACAGGATGCCTCACAGCTACACCAGTTGAGAAAATTCATCCTCTTGTTGGTATTGCTCCACCTAAGATAAGGAAAGAAGTAATAGCGGACACTGAGAGAACTAAGCAAGAGAATGACCCTTGGCATCCTCTGACTGGATATGAGCCTCATGTTTGCCAACTGTGATCCAGGAAGAGCTCTATGGCAGGAACAAATATTCATGAGGGTATGCAAGAGCAAAATCAAATTAGAAGATGAAGGAAGGAGCTCACAGAACAAGGAATAATATTAAAAGTGGATATGCCTAAGGAACTCAACTTCCCCTATATCACTTAGAGGACCCTAAACAGGCTGAGGGTAAGAGTCCCTAAACTCAAGACCAACATGCTCATGTGGGGGCTGCTTACAGAAAACCACACACTTTGTGACTGTGGAGAGATACAGAAATCCAGATAATTTTCTGGTCTGTCAGTTACTACCAGAAATATGCACCAATGAGGATTTAAGTTTGGCCAATGACAAAGCCAAGAAGGTGGCTTCATTTGGGCAGTTTAAAGTCTGACCCAGACCAAAAAAAAATAAGAATTGGTTGAGATAGACCACTCACAGACCAAAGTCAAAACAAACATTTCCATTTATCTATCCCCACTTTGAAATATTCAAATACAATGTAGGGTTCTGAGTCAGCACCCTTGCTGTTCTTCCCAATTTGCACACATATCTATCTTACCAGGATGATGTTGCCAGGTACAAAATGATTGCAATCTGCAAGCGTAACTATTGGATGAAATTCAGTTGCCCACAGAAGTCGATAGGTTGTGGACAAGTTTCTTTTGGCTTATTGTTCCAATTTATGTAAAACAAAGGGGGAGCCAAAGGATATATTTGATTTGATTTTGGTGGAGGGTTCAAGAGTCTCAAAGGGTTGTGAATCCTCTGTCAGTGCACAATTCTGTCAACAGCACACAAAAAACATCAAGAACCCTGGACCACGTTGGATCTAAACTGTAATGAATGGAGAAGGTCTGCATTGTCTCAGTTTGGCATGATGTCTGCCAAGAGTAATTCCATTACCCTTTCAGGGATACTGTATTCATTTCAGCAAAAATAAATATTGCTTAAGGCAATGTAAATATTGAAACAAAGGGATAATTTAAAACCAAACCAACCTTTTTACTTTTTTGGGCTACAGTTCCTAGCATCCGCTAGCTGGCACCGCCATGTTCCATGCTAGCTGAGGAGCCTGGGAATTGCTGTCAAATAAAATTACATCTCATTCTTATCTCTCAACACTTCTGGTGTACCTGGGAAGACCAAAGGGTCAAGACAAAAACATTTGAAGTCAAATCCTAAAAATCTGTGGTTGAGGTGGCATGATCACAAAAATCACCGATTTTTTTTTTCAACTTTGGAAAGCAAAATAGCCGGTATTCGTGATTGTTTTACATTGCAAAGATTTTGAAATAACTCAAATTACTGGAAATTATGAGAAGGCAGAGAACCTGCTCTTGCTCTCATGATATTTATTAAATGCCTTGCCTTAATATCTGGTACTTTGCAATATTGATACTTTCTGTACTTTTGAGGTTGCCTGTTGAGAAAAAAAAAACCAATTTCTATAAGGTATGTTTTTTATTGCTTGTGCAGAACGATAACATTAGGCTTATTTTGTCTGCGAAAATTTGCTTATACAATAGAACCCCGGATAACGCTAAAACTTGGTTCCACAAGACTTAGCGTTATCCAATTTTTAATGTTATGCAATACAGTACATGCATCACATAACGTTAAAATCCTATGGAATGAATCGCATAACGTTAAAACTCCATAGAGATACATTGTAACCGGCACAGGCTTCAGCGAACATTAGGCAATACATCCCATAGGATTTCAATGTTATGCGATGCAATTTTTTTTCCAGATTGCTTAGCGTTATGCGGTTTTAGCATTATCTGGTGCAAACATTATCCAAGGTATTACTGTAACAGCATAATATTGCAGCTTCATTTTCTAAACCTGGAGGGGGATGGACTTTATAATACATATGAGCAGATGTGAGTAATCCATAAGATTTAAACATAAGATGAGAGTGGTGGTGGTGGTGGTAGAGAATTTTTACACAATACTATTTCACCAAATTTTGATAACAATATTAAATGTGTATTTAATATCTTTACCTATATTGATGTACTACCACAGTTCCTAAAAAGGCCTGGCGGCCTGGCTTGTGGTTTTTAAGCAAAGTCTTGGAGTTACCTCATCAATAAGCTACACCTGTGCTGTTCCAAGTGCTGTTCCGATTCGAGAACCCTTAAGGAGGTACAGCTGTTTTACATTTACATTTTACATTTACATTAAGGCATATTATCCTAGAGAACTGGTACAATAATCATATCCATCTTGCAACACGCACTTATCCTAACAGGTAAGAGACAGGTTTGTGTTTGGGGTGGGTGGGTAGGTGGGTTGAGGTGTGTGTGTTCTTATTTTTATTTTATTTTATTTTATTTTATTTTTCTTTGGCTGTGCCCACGGCATCATGACGTCATGACATCAGCTCCACCTACACTGTGATGATGTCACGGTGGGGTAGTAAAATTTTTGACAACCCACCACTGCCTGTAGCCCAGAGTAACCACAGTTTAATAGGGTAATCAGGGGTGGTGTCATGTTAAGTAGGTCACACTTTAGTGGGTAGTGTGGGGTGAGAATGATTGTGGTGAGACCCACAGGGTACTATTTGGTGAGCAGATTCCCTGAATGGGTACAGAAAACTCTGATGCTTCCTGAGGATAAATCCAACCACAGACCATCAGAATTAGGATGGAGATGGGCCCAAGGATGCACCCCCAGTTGAACTGTCCAGAGCAAGGTTGACGAAACAGAGCACAGAGAAGAAGGGACTTACCTGGTCAAGAATGCAGAGGGTCCGCCTGGGATGGTCCACCCTAGGTTAGTTGTGCATTACTTTTCTTTACTGGGTGATGGGCACCTTCTTTTGTTTAGAAGCTACTCATTAAGAGGTTAGAGAGAATTTAAAAAGCTGTGTAGGATGGCACACTGGAACCGCAAAAACCTAATAAGTGCAGCTCTTCAAGCCACACATAGATTTCCAAGGTTGGATTGCATGAGGTAATAATAATAATAATAATGTTGTGTCAGAAATTATTCTGGGCTGAAAGGATTTGTTCTGGAGAAACTCTGCTCAGGGAGCACCCAAATGAAGCTTCTTTCATGTCCCTCAAGAGCTGGAAGAGAGGCAGGTGTTCAATCCATCATGCAGTTCCCAGGGTTTGAACTGCCGACTTGCCAGCCTTCCAGCTAACAAGGCAAGCTTCTTAATTACTGAGCCACTGCAAGCTCCTTCATTGCACGAGGCAATATGTTACTCCTTATTAAAGGAGTATGTGAGTTCCATCAGCTTTGATTTGATCTGAATTGTTTGTTTTACCCATCACAACTAATTCGCTTTCAGCCAGTTTATAGCCCATCAGATTTAACTTTTTAACCACTATCAACAACAGTTTGACCTCTGGTGTGCAGGTAAACTTCCCACCAGGTTCCTTCTTTCCTCCCCCTCCCCCCCCCCCCGAGAGAGGCCAATTTAGATAGCTTAGGACATATTCCTAATAGTATTGTGAGTGATCCCACTCAACTCCCACATGATAGCACACAGTTCATACATAAAAGTTGCCATTGCATACAGTAACGTCACGTGGATTTTAGCCACCTGGGGCTGAAGCCAGATTTGCCCCCCCCCTTGGTGGACGCTGGTGCCCGCTCCCGCTAGGGATCTGGGAATTGTAGTCCAAGTACACACATAGCCCAAAAAATGCCACCTGTGACCGGCCGCCGCCGCCGCGCCCCCCCCCCAACTCCCCATACGTGACACCACTGATTACTTAAGTATGGGGCCTCCTCAAAAATGGTGGTATTTTTTAACCACAATTGGGCATACCCTGGGCAACGACCAACTTGTGCCGATTAATCTTTCTCACGATAGATCAGGCAAAAAGAACTGCAGAATGAACTCACCAAAAGGTGGCTTCATTTTGACAGTTTCACATCTGGCCTAGACATGGAAGAAGAAGACTTTACTATGGTCTCCATCTCAGAAGAAAACATGCACCAGTTGGAAAGTTCTGGAGATGAAATGGACACTGACTTCATCTTTATCTGGACAGAAATGACATTCCATAGGAAAACTCCCTTTCCAACTTTAGGTGGCAGGAAAGATTAAGATCCAGCTGAGGCAAATTCAGTATCTATAGCAAAAGCATTCCCATTGCTGTTTCTTGTAAATTAGTGGCACCTTCTATAAGGGAGCTACCCATGCAGTAGACACATAGAAACTGAACCCAAGTAACCATACAACGCTGAAAACTTTGGTTTGTTCCAGCTGGCCTTGTCTATTGCTCTTTGTGAGTTGCAACTGCCTTTCTGTGATAGTCTGTGTTATTGACCTGCTAAGGGACATTTAGTTCAAGGACATTCCTCTACTGACATCCTGGCAGTTCTTCTGTTTGTTCCTTGACTTCTTATTGTTCCAACTCAGTTCTTCCCCTCCTACTTTGACCAAAACTGCCACTGTACATATTACTCACATGTGCTTGTTTCACAAAAATTGGATAAAGGCATTCAAGCATTGGATCAAGATCTGCAGCTGCATAAAAGCAAAGAAGAAAATAATTCTCTAGTGCACACTTATCCAACCTCCTGAAAATTAAAGCAATGAAAATAGATGTCTCTCTGTCCCCCCCCTCCCTAACATCTTAAGCTTGCAACATAGTCACAAAAGCAGGGGAATTGGCACTCAGGAGTCCCACGGTTGGGGTTTCCAGGGGAGCTTTGGGCTTTACGTTATCACTTTCTTGGCTTTTCTGTAATGGTACTATCTTTGTTTTCCCAGTGATGGTTTTTAATCATCTTTTTATTTATTTATTTATTCATTCATTTATTAATCGTATTTCTATGCCACCCTCCTCATGAATGACTCAGGGCGGCTAATAACAATAAAGAACCATTCATCAAGAAGACCCACAATAAAATACCCTTTGGGTTGGGTTAGAAATAGCCAAATGTCCCCTCTTCACTCATTTTCTGAATAATTTTCCAAATACTTATTTTTTATAAATAGCACCAACAATGAATCAACATTGTCTGCCTCTCCTCTAAAAAAGATAGCCAAGCACCAGATGTTAAGGAGGATTTATATGGAAGAAGTATGTTTTATAGCTGAAACAACTAGGCGGGGGGTGGGGGGTGGGTTATGGTTTCCTACTGTAATTTGTCTTTCAGTCTAAGAAAGCTTAAAACAGTGAAAAATGAGAAATTTGGTCCAGATTTTACAATGATAGAATGCAGAAATACATTTCAGTCAATGTGTGCATGGATGCCTGCATGCAAAAACTATATACGTTTGAAAACAATTCCGGGGTGGGTGGGGGGTGGGGTATGAATATGTGTGGAATTTTTTTTTTCCAGACAGAAAGGTGTACCCATTTCAATAGGAAGAGCTCTTAAGGAAGCAGGATGGAATTAGCTGGGCGTTTGGGGGGAAATGGACCTCAGCAAAACCTAATGCCACAGTTTCCTGTCCCACATCCAACTTGATCACTGTGGCTGGTTTCAGGACCCTGCCAGAATCAGACCATGTGGTAGGCTGAGGCAGAAAAATACACCATACAATGAACTCAGGATATAAGATAATTTTTACCACATGCTATGTGTGGAAGAGCAAAATTCATGTTTGGCAGCAGCCCTACTTTCTTCTTGGAATGTGCAGTTCCATTCAGAGTTTTTAATTTGCTGTCCACTATATAGCCCCAAAAGTTTAAAGAGTCAGCAAGCAGAAATGACTTCTAATACAGCTTTCATTCATGTGAAATGAACCTGAATGGGAAAAGGTAGGAATACCATATGGATTTTATCGGAAGGGGGTAGAAAATGCAGTGTTTTGCATCAGCAGGTCATCCGCTATCAAGTAACAAGGCGAAAGAAGCTCCTGTCCTGAAGGGAAAGATTCAAGGGCCCAGTCTGAGCCCAGGCTATGGACCCTAATAGTTGAATACTGCACACTTCATTTAGTGTACTGAGCATCAGCTTGCAGCCACTGCCAGTCAAGGAGAAGAACCAAAGATCCTTTAGTGGTATGCACTTAAGAGGGTCTTCTTAACCTCAAGAAAGGATAGGATATAAAAAGGCTTCACATGCCAATGACTCACTGGAGAATAGGGGATTTAAAAGAAATGTAGGAAAGCTGAACTCTAATCTGAGAACATCTGCCACTAACTCATCCAGTCTATTAGAGCAAAAGCATGATAATGCTCACATGTGCTGTCAGATCTGCCAGATTCTAGTTATTTATTAAGCACAGCCTCTCTCAGAGCTGAGATAGTCTATTAACATTAGTCTGGGAAGGTATCCAGATAATGGATTCTGTTAAAAAAAATGGAAGAAACAGCTATGGAAGTGATCTTTCCAGCATCATAACACCATTGACATCAGTTCACTTACTTAAAAAAATAGTGGCATGCAATGATATCATCTTAAACTGCACATTTATTGACCTTAAGCTCTCTAAGAATATTGGCACGCTTCCCTCCCATTGCAATAGAACCGTCTTCTATAAATCCACCTCTTCTTTGAGCTAGAATGGTTTGGGAGATGAGAGGAGTCCCTTGTGTTGCCTGAATAGCAAAAAGGGGCTTGCACTGCACATGGGCCACATTCTTGGTAATAAGACAAAAATATTCCTTTTAGTCTCAGGAGAAACTTCTCATGACGTCTGTGTGAGCTGGTGGTCAGCTGTAAACTAGGCCAATGAGCCATAAGCAAAGATGGAGGGGCGAGGAGGGAATTTCACCACAGAAATGTCAGGCAGGTGTGATGGAGCATGGTGGACTCCTTCAGGACATCAGGATTGTTTCATAGAACTGCTCCTGGCCTGTGGGAATCTCCCCTCCTGCTCTTTCATAGGTGTGACATAATTCAATCCAGATGGAGAAGATATACTTGTGAAGGTCCTTTCTTTGGGGTAGATATGAGACCAAAGAGACTTAGTCTCAGGCCTCTTATTGTACAATAGCTTGTTTTGCTGGCAAATCATGCTTATTACTGTTTGCAAAAAAAAAAGTTGTGTATCCATATTAAAAATGTACTGCAATTTGCACATATTTGAGACAATGGATATACACAGCAGCGAGATGGTTGTAAATAATTGAGGTGATTAAACTAATAGTAACTGTAGCAATAGGTATTTTAGAAAGCAGGTTTTTCAGGACAGATCATCCCTATGAAAAAGATTAGAATGCTGATAAATCATCTGTCATGCTGTTTGGTCAGATTGGACTTAAACAAATATAAAATGTTATCTCCAATTCTATGCTAACTTTTTTTTTTTTGGCAAACTAGAAAGATTTGATAGACTAATATATTAAATGCTATGGAGGTTACTGGAACTATTCATTTATTCACACATTTGTTATCTTTACATATGAAAACAAACAATTGAATTAAAGAGAAAATGTTAAGAAGTCAGGTCACTATAATCCTTTAATTGTCTGTAGAAGAAAGACTAACAAACTACTTGGAAAACTGAAATACAGGAAAACCTCGCGTAAAGAGCACCTTGCTTTGAGAGTAACTCGCTCAAAGAGCAGAATTTTCTCTGAATGGTCGCTTCGCTTAACAACAAAAACCAACCAAAAACTCACTTAACAAATAAATCGGGGTTCGCAATCCCCCCTGCCAGAAGTCACAATTAGTCACTTAAAGAGCAACCCTGTGGAACACATTATGCTCTTTAAGCGAGGTACCATTGTACTAGAAGAGGATTTGGACCCAACTGGACCATATCCTGAATTGTCTTGTGACTAAAATAAAAGGGAGGAGGAGGACATTGCTCTCTCCTTTCACAAAGAAAGAATTAAAACCCAATAATTGTAAAGCAAAGAGCACAAAGACAAAAAATCACAGATGAGATAAGACATATGGATTCTAGGCTACTCTGCTTGCATTTTGGCAAGCATTTCTCTAGATGAGATGTTGTTGGCTAGACAAGAAGTTATCAGAATACTGCATATCTTCCCTGTATGTACCAGATGGTGAATTAATTGAATATTAAGAACATAAAGATCACCTTGATTGACTAGATACCGCTGGAACTCCATAAAGAGGATATGTAAGTGATGGTCTTGTCTGTTGCCACCATCTGGTTCTCTATGATCAGAGATATCATACCATTTACTGTTTAGAGTAGCCATTTCTTAAGACCTTCATAGAATTTATTTATTTATTTATTTATTTATTAGTTCAAATTTATATCACTCATATATTAGTGGATAATCTATGAAGGCCATAAGAACTGGCTACTCTAAACAATAAAGGGTATGTTGTCACTTGTGTATTAGTGGAAATAAGATGACTGGATAGCTCATGGTTTAGGCTTCAGGCTGAGGAGCCAGAGGTTTTGAGTTCAATTGTGACTCCTAGGAGATGAGCCAGCTGTCTGGTCTTCAGGAGGGTACACAGTCCCAGGACACCCCCCAAAAAGAAGACTGTACACAATTACTATTTTTAGTGGAAATGTTAAACAAATAGAAGTGGGCTTGTGACATTGGAATGGGTAAAGAGCTGTTTCTTATCCTGGATATTAGTCACCTGTCCACAAATAGCCTAAAAAGACTTGGAAAACCCTTGAGGTTTCAATAGTTTGTCTAAGAGGGTTCAATTTTCCTCCTGCAAAACACACACACACACACACACACACACACACACACACACACACACACACACACACACACACACACACACACACACACAAAAGCCTGCTTGGATGATGGTCTTAGTGATAGCAGCTCCTGAGTTCACAAGACAGCTTCTCTTCCTCCTCCCCGCTTGGGAGGGCAGCAAGGAGGCTGTGCATACATGCCAAGCACTGTAGGCATGCACGTACACCAAGTGCTTGGCACACATGCGCAGTGGGGGAACCAGTGAAAAGGTAAGCCCAGAAGGTGGTTCCCCAAAAAAACTGCTACCGGTTTTCTGGGACACTGGGGAAAGTTACTACCGGTTCTGGCGAACTGGTGAGAACCTGTTGCATCCCATCACTGGCTACAGGGTGGGTGAGCAGGAAGTTGAGACTAAGAACGGCTTTGGTACAGGGCAAGCCTTAAATAACCACCTGCTCTGCTCCAAAGCTAACAAGCAGCAAATCTGGTGGTTAACTTAACATAATTTTATTTATTATGCATTGTTACATCAACTTCAACCTTTGGTGATTTCCCCCAGCTATACCACACTCAGAAGTGAGTGCTCTGGGATCATGTAGATCCTGCAATACCAGAGAGGCTGCTTCCCTCCCCCCCCCCCAAAGAAGGCTCAATGGGCAATCAAATCCCCAATAATGGCTCTATTGCCAGTTGCCTCCATCTCATTGAATTATCCAGCAACCTGCAGCCATAACTGGTGGAAATGAGATGGCCTTAGTTGTTTGAAGAAATGAGTGGACAGCAGACCAGCTGCAGAAATCTCATTTGAAGGCATCTTGCCATCAGGTTCCTGCCATCTGATACAACTCCTACTACCTGGATTTCAAATGCTAACATACATTGCAATTAGGGAGAGTGGCTGCGGACACTCATAGTTTATTTAACGATTTGTTTTAAACACTTTCCTTTCCTCTTTCCAAACCATGACACTGCCAAAAATCACAAATTCTGCAAAAGGGAATCTTTTAGCAATGATATAAATACTTGGATTACATTGAATAGCATTTGCTCTCTTCGTTTTTTGGCAGTTGTTTTTGTTTTGGTTTAACTTTAGTGCTCTGCCCTGAGGTACCACCAGGGAGATGGTGAGCACTCAGGAGGTGGAGGGAGCACCAATGCTGGAAACCTTCAAGAGAAAATTAGACATCCATCTGTCAGATCTGCTTCGATTTAGAGTCCTGCATTGACAGAGGGTTGGACCTGATGGTCTTCTAGGTCCTTTCCAACTCTATTATTCTATGATTCTGTGAATTGGTATTAAAAGAGATCTCGTGGGATACAATATCTGAAGGAGCTTATGCTTCTTCATGACTCAACAGACAAGTAGCTATCTGTAGTCTACGGCTATTAGGAAGAGCTTGTTCAACCAACTAATAGTACCACTCCATTAAGGTGTCACAAGATGATGGCCCGAAGTGTGGTATTCATTTTTGACTGTGAAAAAGGTGTGATGAATTCTGAGTTTAAAATGTATTTATTTATTTCATTTATTTATTCAATTTATATACCACCTGTGTGGGCAGTGAACACACAGGGAAAAAATGACAGCAATACCTATACAAATTAAAACCCACCACCAACAAATGCATCATTGACTAAACTAAACTAAACTAAACTAAACTAATTGGGGAGAAAGGCCCTAGTAACTGAACCAAACTGGCTAATCTGTTGACAAGGGAACAACGCCGGGAAATGACGCCTCCTTATACAGAAATGTTTTTAATTGTTTTTTTAAGGTAGCCAGTAACTTCAAAGCTATAGATGGAAAGTCACTGCAGAGGGACTGGAGTGGCTCAAGTGGCTAAGACACTGAATGGAAGATGGCATGTCAGCAGTTCAATTCCCGAGTACTGCAGGATGGGGATGAGCTCCCGTCTTTGTCCCAGGTCCTGCTAACCTAGCAGTTCAAAAAGCAAGAAATCGCAAGTAGATAAATAGGAACCACTTTGGTGGGAAGGTAAACAGTGTTCCGTGTGTTCCGGTGTCTAGTCATGCCTGCCACATGACCATGGAAATGTCTGCAGAAGCAGAGAGTACTGGCTCTCCGGCTATGAAACAGAGATGAGCACTGAACCCTAGAGTCGGATACGACTGGTTTTCGAGCAAGGGTGACCTTTACCTTTAGCTCATCAACAAATGTGCAACAGCATATTTGCAAATAGAGAAAACTTTACAAACAAAATGATGAGAGGCATCCAAAAACCAATCAACGGCCAATAATGTCAAAGAATAAATGAGCTTCTAGAGTAAGAATGGTTTCCTCTGTGTTTGTTTAAAGGTCTGGTTGAGGATGTAGTACCATGGGAATAAGGCTGTTAATGTATATAATCAGAGTGTCATAAAATATATGGCTTTCATTCCCATTAGTTTGAAAGAAGTGATGTGGAATAAAAACAAGCCTTCATGGATAACAAAGGAGGAGGGAAGGAGGAGTATTTGAATATATTTTCTTTCTTTCTCTAATGGAGTACTTAACAGTCTAGTTTTTCCCTGTGTTATCTCATTCCCAATGGTAGGCTCTTCAAAGAGTAATGTGCAAGTTGCTCTTTTCATATCTTCAACTTGCATTCATACGCATGCAGGAATTGTGTCAGTTTGGTATTTTTATATTCCTTGTTTTGATAGCTGAGATAGGCTAGTTAATTCCCAAACAAATTAGCATTGTTCTAAATATCCTTTCCATACCACTTGAAACATGAACATGACTGCCAAATAAAATGTGAGAAGTGCATGAGGGCATCAGCTCTTTCAAACAGGATTAGGACGGTTGTGTCACAGGGTGCAGCCACTGAAACTATCTTGACTTCTTCTTACTTGAACAAAGAGGGAAATGTTAGCTTACAGAGCCAAATGAGAGGAGGCTTCCCCCCCCCCCCTCCAACTGTCGAGGAGACCTACATTTCACAAGGCACCAGTTGCCAGCAAACACTTGAGAAGGTATCACAGTTGCCATTAGGAATGTGCATCTGCTTCAGAAGTCATGACAATTGGAACCAATAGGTGCTGTTACACTACAATTGGTCTGCTGAATTAGTGGGGATTTGGTGACTCAACTCCTCCATAAATTTCATTGATTTAAATGGGCCTCCTCTCATGGCTATTTACTATGCTAAAGTAAGTAAGAATGAGAGTAGGACCATTTGAAATTGACTGGATTTATGGAGGTTTTTTTTTTTTTGAAGTGGTAGCCATGTTAGTCTGAATGCACACTCTTCCTCACTTGCTTCGGGACCTCTCAGGTGTTCAGTCCAAGGCAGATTATTCAAAAAATCCCCTCTAGAACTCAACCCAAAACTCACGGCAAGGAATGTATATGATCACCCACTCTTTCTCCAGCCACACCCAGCTGAACAAAACCTGGGGCTCCTTTGTTTACAAAGACAAGCCCCTTTTACTTATGAGAGGTTACGGTAGCCCTTTAAAGAGGCAAAAAAGAGGGACTTGCTGTCTTTTAACCCGGTATCCCATTTCCAATGAACACGCGTTGACTGAAGAAAATATTTTTATTTAAATTGGTAGCATGGTTCTTGATGAATCAGGTTACAGATCTCAGCATAAAAAAAATAATCTAATTAAAAACTTCGTCTTTGTTCAAGCCATGTGCTCATGGCGAATATCCATGGAGAAAGGGCTTGCAGCGTTTTTCCAATTCCTCTCACCCCCTCCCTTTAAAGGTTCTCCATCTTCTCTCCTTACCTGCTCCTTAACTGCTTCCCTGCTTGACACTCCCCGTTTCAAACCTTCCCTCCAGGTGTGACACAACTAGCAGACATACAATCAAATAACAGAGTTGGGGTAAACAACTGTTTGAATTTATGAGGCCTTGCTGGCGCCTCCAAGTCTGTTTATCTCTTCCCATCCGGACCCCAGAGAGTAAACAAGTGGCCTTTTTGACAAAGAAGCCACATTTCCCCTAATAGACCAAAACATATCAAACTCCATTTTGGATATGTGAAGGACAAAATAAAACAAAAAGACAATGAAACTTTGTGACACCTTAAAGGCTATCTTCTGTAATTTTAGTGTTGTTTGTTTGTTTGAGTTTATATTGCCATCCACTCGCCAAAGTGACTCTGGGTGGCTCACAAATATAAAACATCACACAAGCATAAAATTACAAGAACCTTAATACTTTAACAACCATTAAACCCGCTAAAAATACCCTCCCAACCCCCACAAATTAAAATTATAACTAAAAACATGAGCGGACTTCATTATATAAGCCAGCGGAGGGGGGGGGTCGTACCACATCACCTGCTTTGCCAGCCAGGTTTTAACTTTCATGGCTCAAGTCCCACTTTGTCAGACATAACAGTGAGATCTCATGGCATTAATTTATACATATTGAGCACAGAGGTACACAATGGTTGGCTAGTATAACAGATAAATTATGAATTCGTGGAGAAGTTGAGTCACCAAAGCCTCACTCATTCAATGTGCCTATTCCAGTTGAAAGGTACTAAACTAAGTAAAAGGACTTGAGCTGCTCAGCAACAATTGATTAGAGCGTTTTCTCTTAGGATTTTTTGGAATAGTAGCTGTGTTAGTCTGTGGTTCAGGATGGCAACAATGCATCCTGATGCATGTCCCCAGTGGGAACCATTTGTTTTCACTGGATGCTTGGATGCTGCTTACCTCTGAAGCATTTTGGAGACATTGTATCTGGTAGTAGAAGAAGCCAGAGAATCAGCAACTCGTGATTATCAACATGGGTCCAGATAAAAGACAGGACAACATGGGTTACAATCTGTGTACCCTGCTTCAATCATGGATCAGATGGAGAGGAAAAAGGATAGTGCACCTGCCTGACACTTCTTTAGATTTTCATCCCCAAAACTAGAGGTGTTGAATTCTTACCCCAGTGATTTTACCAACAAAACACTAAGGAGATTAAAATAATAATAAAATTCGGGTGGAGAAACTTTGGATGTCCAGATGTAACTCCCATAAGCTCTTGCCAGCAGCCGTGTTGCTTCAGCTTCTGAGAATCAGAGCTCAAGACAGAATGTTTATGATTTTCTGCTGCTATCACAACTTAGAGTCCCCATGTGATTTTACAGGGAATGATATACGGGTGTTATCACTGCTGAAGCTAAACAGATCTAAGTTGCCTTGATGAATGATCACCTGGGAACCCTATGTAACCTCCTTTGAGCTCTCCAAATCATAGGGTTGGTTTTTTTGCCAGAACCACTGGCACAGGTATAAATGCTTACGATGTAGCATACAAAGAATAATACCAACGTGATTTTATTCACATTGAAGCAGTGTTAAACAATAGCAGAACAGAAATGGAGAGAGAGAGAAAAAAAATGAGAGTATTTCCCCAGTATTTAACATGTATTCACCAAAGTGATTCTAGCCCTCTAAAGTACTACAATTAGTTTTAGGTGACTTCTATAACTCTGGCAAGTCCTTCAGTTGCATCGGAAATAGCTAGATTCCCTGCCCAAAGAGCACATGGTGGAAAGTTTCCTACAGCTGCCAAGCCAGAAAAAGAAAGTCTTTATTAGGGCATGGTAAATTCAAATGTTTCATTATTCATTTCAACTGATTAAGACTGCACAGATCAGCCATTACAACATTACAAATACTGAATGCAGTATTTACTAGGAATGTGCACTGGCTATGGAATACACTGTCTGAACAAATCAAAAGAAGGATGTTGGTATCTCACCAGAACAGACACAGGGTGATTCAATCAAGAATCCCCCTAATCACAACCAGATCCATGAAGGCACTCCTACAAATCACAGAAATCTGCTCAGCTGGCTAGGGATGTAAAGAGGATCTCTTCCCCAACCTCATTTCCCTAGCATAGCTCTTGAGAGGAGGCAGAAGGACGGAAGAAAGGAAGCAGGCAGGAGCTTAGTCTACAATCAAGCAGTGCACCACATTCCCAAAATTGATGGTGCTGAGCACTCCTCGACATTGCAATCTTTATGTGCAAGTATTTATTTTCTATATTTTCGGTGTTCTGCTTCCAAAGTGGAAACATGCAAACACAAACAAATATCTGCAGATATCCAAAAAAACAAAACAGTTTAGGCCACCTCCAAATCAACTTGGAAAAGACCAGCCCCAACTTGTGCAGGAAATATTTATTTATTTTATCATCATTTATTTATCATCATACTTCCATGCCGCCCTCCTCACAAATGGCTCAGGGCGGCTGACAACAAATAAAACATACCAATTATGTTGTTGTTCAGTTGCATAGTTGACTCTGACCCTTTGCAATGACCCCATGGACCCCACTGTCCGCCAGGCACTTCTGTCCTCCACCCTCCTCCTCAACTCGCTCAGCTCTGTGCCCATTGTCTCTACAATACCATCTAGCCATCTCATCTTGGGCCACCCCCTTCTTCTTTTGCCCTACACCCTTCCCAGCATCAAGGCTTTCTCAAGTGAATCCTCTCTTCTCATTTGATGTCCAAAGTACTTCATCTTCATCTTTACTATTTGACCTTCCAGGGAGCAGTCAGGGGTGATTTCTTCTAAGATTGACCTATTTGTTATCCTCGCTGTCCATGGGACTCTCAAAACTCTCCTCCAACACCACATCTCAAAGGCATCTATTCTTCTGCGCTCAGCTTTCCTAATGGTCCAGCTCTCACAACCCTACATTGCCACAGGGAAATACCATTGCTTTGACTATGCGAATTTTTGTTTGCAATGTGATGTCTCTACTTTTCACTATTATGTTCCCCAGGTTTCTCATTGCTTGCCTCCCAAGAACCAGTCTCCTTTTTATTTCATGGCTGCAATCCCCATCTGCAGTGAGCTTTGATCCCAGGAAAGTGAAATCTGTCACTTCTTCTCCTTCTTTCCCATCTATTTTCCAGGGACTGATCAAGGCCTGTGGCCATGATCTTGGTTTTCTTGATGTTGAGTCTCAAACTATACAATCCCACAATATAAACCCAATTTGAATCAGATGGTATTCACACACACCCAGCACTATTTAACTGTTACTCTAAGTCTTCAATACTGTTCCATTATGAATATGCAATATTGTTCCATTATGAATAAGATGTACTTTTATCATTAAATACCCTCAGCTAGGACTATTTGGACACCCCCTCCATTTACCTGCCAGCCAGATTGAAAACCTGGCTGTCAGGTCAGGTCCGGGGGATGGATCGATCAATTTCCCCAGCTGGCTGGCTGGTTTGACCCCCAGTGCCTCCTAGCTATAATACCTAGCTATAATGCCTGGTTTTTAATGCTAAGTTTTTAAGCTTCTTTTAAAACTTTTAATTTCTAAATTGGTTTTAAATTGTTATTGTGTTGGGAATCGCCCTGGGTCCCTTCGGGGAGGAGGGCGATAAACAAATTTAAATAAATAAATAAATAAATAAATTTACATACCATTGTAGACCAGACCGCTGGAGCACAGCCAGGCAGGGCATAAAGTCCTCTCATTGGAGCTGCTGGAGTTATGGCCTCAACACCTTGTGGATGCTGGAGTGTCCTCCCAACCTCCCTCCAAGTGGTCCTTTTTGAATCCCTGTCAGGGAGCTCTACTTCTTCAGGGGGAGGATGCTCAATTCAACCCATTCAGCCTGAGTGTGGTTGCTGAAAACAGGCTAAAAGTGAGCCCTGTGACTATCAAAGGCTGCTCTTTGTGTAAATGCCCAGTGTGCTGAAGCTGCGAACAATTATTTCACTTTCCCTGACTGTTCTCAGATAAGCAAGGAAAGTGTTCAATTATTCCCAGTGTTGGTTCCCATTCAGATGGGAGGAGCATGCCAAGGGGCACATTGCTCTTCCCCTAGAACAGGTACCAATGGTTTTTCTGTGCTCTCCAGCAACTCAGTCTGGACGTGCCCTTGGAGAAGATTATAGCTCCACTCACATTTGTAAATGTAAAGGTCGCCCTTGCTGGAAAGCCAGTCATATCCAACTCTAGGGTTCAGTGCTCATCTCCATTTCTAGCCAAAGACGTTTCCATGGACATGTGGCAGACATGCCTCAACACTGGAGTGCATAGAATGCTGTTTACCTTCCCACAAAAGTGGTTCCTATTTATCTACTTGCAATTTCTTGCTTTCAACCTGCTAGGTTGGCAGGAGCTTGGACAGAGATGGGAACCTTCCAGTCAGCGAGTTCAACGCCTTAAACACTTGAGCCGCCACAGTCCTCCACTCACGTTATGGCCTTGCTTATAATGTTCGGCTTTAGTTTCCTCTGCTTGCTGCATTTGTTTTCTCTGTGGTTTTTGCTTTTGCTTTTTGCTTTTTCTGTACATTCTAGATTTAATTTTTTTTTTCAATGAAACACTACAATCATAACATAAAATAAACACGAAGAATACATTGAAAACAATACACATAGTGCACATAACTGAAACATAATTATCCAAACAGTACTTCGCTTAACAGGGACCATTAGAGATACCATCAGTTTTCCTTTTACTTACAAAGCCTCCTTTCCCTTCCAAAATGACCTTGTTTATTGTGAATGTAAATGGCCCTTCCCTTTTATTAATACAATGTTTCCCCAAATATTGTCCAAAATATTCTTATTTAACAACCACTTTTACTCAAAATCTTTTTAAAATTTTATTTCATGTGTGTGTGTGTGTGGGAGAGATTTTGGCAAAGGAAACTTGTATATGCATAAAATGCAAAGTCTTAAAATACAAAATATAGGGGCGGTATGTGCGTGTGCATACATATATGAAACAAAGGTAAAATTCAAAGGGAATTAAAATGTTAAAATAGTTAAGCTGTGTTTGACCTGAGGGAGGATACAGTACTTCACTAGCCTTATCTCAGCCATTTACTGTATGGGACATAAATTGCATGCATCTAAATGCAGCATTGATAGAATTTCTCCACGTCACAGAAAATGTGTCCTGTATCCAAGTAGGCTCATTTTATTTGATTATTCTTTGACCCTCTTACATCACTTAAATGCCTACTAATTAACTTCCAGTTGGTCCTGCCAGAATCTTGTCCTGGTGGGAGACACTCCAATATTCATATCCGAATCCAAGTATTGGTGATCATCATGGCAAACAGTCATGAACACTGTGCTAAGAATATAATGCAGTGGCCTTTCAATTTGCCTTCCGCATTGCAGCATGTGACACCCATAGTGCCACTGATCCAGTTCTGTGAATCACTCTCTGGTCCTGAGGAGCCCTTTTGGCACTCAAAGCCTTCATCAGCCCCTGACCAGTATTGATGAAGCTGCTGCCCTCCATCAAGATGGATTCAAGTGGGATTTAATCCACTTGGGGACCATCACCTTTCCCTGTGGACTTTGGCACCCAAGGCGATAAGTCCTTGGGGTGGTCAGGGTTAGTTAACTGTTGCCTGACACTCACAGTTGAGTTGCTTACAGTATGGTCTACTCTATTACTATAGCAGGATAACCTGGCCAGAATGGAATTTCATTTCTGGTGGCAACTTTCTCTTTAGTCTTTTGACAATGCTTTTGAAGCACAGGGTTTGATGCACTTAGTTTTGGATAAAAGTTGGGGCACCCTATGGAGAAGAGCAAGTGTGAACACTAGGATGTGCAAATTGAGCTTTGAGTCCTCAATTGTGCCACGAAACTTGCCAGGTTCCATTGGATCAGCCTCTGTCTCCCAACTTGAAGAACTTCACAGGACGTTTCTGAGGCAAAGGAGAACCATGTTCACCATTCTGAGCTTAAGATGAAGGCAGGCTATAAATGAAGGCAGATACATAAAGATGGCAAACCCCCTTCCCCCCTCCAATGTTTCAAACTTTTACTGCTCAAATGCTTTTGTCTTGTTTCAAAACTCACACGTTTGCCTCATGTTAAAGTTCATTTTGACCCTAGAGGGAAGCTGAAATATTGCTGGCAATTCTCGCCCGTCTCTCATGGGGAATGAATCATCCTACTCACTTGCCAAATGTGGAGCCTCTAATTGTGCGTGCCACAATTCAAGACGCTTTGAAGTGGTTCGTGATGATGTGAAAAAGTTGCAGGCTTCGTTGTAGTAGGTGCACTAGTTCAAAAACTGGTTTGCCAAGAGCACGAAGCTCAGATGGGAGGAAAAGAGGAAACTAGGAGTGTAGAGAGGGAGGAGTTGTGTATATCAACAATGGCACATCTTGGCAGGAGCTGAACCCTTCCCAACCATCTGAAAACTAGAAGGTGCTGTCAAGGAAGGTTTCGAGAACACAACAGCCAAAAAGCAAAACAATAACTGCATTATTTCTCTGAGGTAGAATTTACAGCTAGATCCAACTAAAAGCTACACTACACATCTATGTTGAGGTGCAATATAGCATCACTTGCATTTGCAAGTGATTAAATGCATGTTGAATCAATCCAGATTGTGACTAACATCCCAGCCAGGTCTTACTTTAGTTCTTTGTAACCCCCATATTTGCTATATTTTAAAATGGTAAATGTTCCTCCTCCCTCCCCCACCCAATTAGAACAGGGTGAAGGGAAATAAAAAAAAGGATGCAGCTAAATATTTAAACATCCCTTATGGGTTTTGTGATAACCCTATGGGATTAGGCTGCATGTTCTTACTTAGTTGGAGAAAAGGGACCCCAAATTTAGCACTGTGTGCTTAAACTAGGGTAGTGTTCTGCCCTAAATACAGTCCCACCTAGAGGGATGAAGACTAACATAATGCATACACGGAGGCTTGCAAATTTTGTCCCTGCCAGATTTTTCCACAGATGTCAAGGATCTGCTTTGCTGGAAATATTTCGCAGCATGAAACTCAACACCTTCCAAAGTCTATTAGCATTCTAGTATTATTTTCAAAACATTGCAGGCTGGAAAATAGAAGTAAGACTTCCACTCAGTTTTTCAGCCAGCCTTGGTGCAGGTTAGAATTGGGAAATCAAATATTGTAATTCCATTTTCTCCCTTCCAGCCACAACTGTTTATATTACAAGAATAGTGAGGGCTAAAAAAAAGAGAGGAGGAGAGAGTTTGCCTTCCTCCTTTCTTCTACCCACTACTGTAACTCCTAATGTGGTGCAGTTTGCAAAGAGAGAGCAGCACATGCCGTGTATTTCACTTTGTCCCAAAACTGCAAAATTATTTTTGTTTTGCAAATTTATAAAAAAAAAATATCTAGGGAGATGATGGCTTTTGAACATATCTGATTCGAAATATTGCCTGTCATCATTGGGATCAGCCATGAAGATTGTCCTGGGAACAAGATAATGCAGCAGTTTTTCATCTGCCTTCCACATCGCAGTGTGACACCCATAGTACCACTGATCCAGTTCCGCGAGTCACTTTCTGGTCCTGAGCCCTTTGGTCACACAAAGCCCTCATCAGCCCCAAGCCATTAATTAACGAAGCTGCTGCACTCCATCAAGATAAATTTAAGAGCGATTTAATCCACTTGGGGGCCCTCACCTTTCCCTGTGGACTTTGACACCCAAGCCATCAGTCCTCAGGGTGGTCAGGTTAGTTAACTGCCACATGATGATGATGATGATGATGATGATGATGATGATGATGATGATGATGATGATGATGATGATGATGATGATGATGATAATAATAATAATAATAATAATAATAATAATAATAATAATAATAATAATAATAATAATAATAATAATAATAATAATAATAAATTTTGTGTCAGAAATTGTTCTGGGTTGAAAGGATTTTTGTGGAAGAAACTCCACTCAGGAAACATCCAAAAGAGGCTCCTTTCATGTTCCCAAAAGCTGGGACAGAGACGGGCGCTCAATCCGTCGTGCAGTGCCCGGGTCTCGAGCTGCCGACCTGCCAGCCTTCCAGCTAACAAGGCGAGCTTCTTAACTACTCAGCCACCCTAGCACTGCTGCCTGATGGTTGGCATTGAGTCGCTGGCAGTCTGGTCTACTCTATTACCACAGCAGTATAAATTGGCCAGACTGGCCATTATTCTTCACAGCAAAAAATAAAGTTTTAAAAATGTTTTTGTAACAATCAGCACAAGGTCAGGCAGTGACATTCTGAAATTTGCATTTTCTGCCACAATTAAGAATGAAACAAAAAAGAAAATAAGGGGAGGGTCAGAATTTTGCAGCCAACTCAAAATCTGGTTGCCTCATCTTAAATCCGGAAAACAATACCTTCTAAAACCAAGGTATTCTCGAGTGTAAGATACAAGTAAAGATGCCTGTTTTGACATCCCAGCCGCCTCTGTCTGGTCTTTTTGCAGGATGCTCAGCCTCCTCACATGAGGGGGAAAAATTTGGAGAATGAAAGTCTGAAGCGATGCCAACCCTGCAGAGACAATGGAGATTAACCTGCGCCTGTCCTCTCCCCCCCATCACACACCCGATGAACATTTGCTTGGAGCTACACACACGTGTGCATGTAGAGAAATGCGCATCCCTTTTGGGATGTTGCTATCCCCTCTCAAATTATGAGCCCAAATCTAGCCTCTCTTTAGACCCAACAACCCCTCTCTCTTTTTGAGACAACCCTCTGTTGAAACTTGATACTACAGAAATCTAGTGGGAATTTTCCAGTTGAGCTGGGACTCAGGAAAAAATAACTACAAGTTTTAGGAGAGTGGTTTTAATCATTTAAGATGGAGTTTGAGAGATATAATTATTTGTGGTGACTGAAATCCTCTATTATTCTAAACAGCACTTTAGCATGACAACCAAAGCAACATAACTGCAGTTTATTTCCATAAGGTATCTTGATGTGTTTTATATCTGCTGTTCTTTGATGCCACTGTAAGTTATTTTTCAATTAAGCAAACTGGGAGGAGGGGGAACGGACTGAAGTAAAATGGTTGAAACATACAGTTCTGGACTTTGGGGTGTTTACTTCCCCATCCTATGAGGATATTCTGTGACTAGTGTCCGACCGACTGAAATATTCATGCCAAAGGAAGATGGAAGGTGCTGACTCTCTTTCTTTCTCCCCTTCTCCATACTGAAACCTTTTGCTCCCCCATTTGAGCTGGTGGGCTGGGGGACCCCGAAAAACAGTCAGGGCTCTTGCCTGGGAATCAGCAAGAACTGTTTTCCTACTTTTGCCAGAAGGGTCATCCACTGGTTCACAACCCATGGAAAACTTTGAATCCAAACCAGTTTCTTTATAAAATAAATTGTAGATATATTTAGTCTATAAAGCATTGTTATAATGAAAAGAAGTACTTCATCCTGCCGAGCATATTAAAAAACAATGCATCTCTCACGTTACGTTGAATTATAATAAGCACAACATGCAAAACAGCTGCCAATGTAGATATAGCAGCTTGTTCTAAATTTTCTAGGAATTTTCCTAATCAAATCCATCCCTTTTCCACCTAAGCACGATGTCCTTTCTCCAGTTTTTCTAGCAGTTATTCAAATCTTCTTCTCCTAAACGTGGGCTGCAATATGAGTCTAATGTGTTTCAAAGCCTAAAAGTACAATATGTTGCAAGTTACGATGGTACAGTTGTACTTCACTTAAAGAGCATAATGTGTTCATGCCATGCCAGCTTGATGATTCTAGGAGTAATTAAAAAAAAACTTTTCAAAGCTCTGGCCCACGTGTCACTTGTCTAGTAGTAGATACAAACCTGGAACAAGATGCTGCTGTGTGGAAGGCTCCAGTTCAGCATTCCAGCGAAACAATTAGTTCTCCAGGGCATTATTATTCCTTTCCATTTCCCCCACACACACACACACACCTCATTTTTCTCCTTTTCCAACCATCAGCTGGCATTCTATGCTCACTGAACATGTTCTGTCCTCACACAGCTGCTTTGGGCTTTGGGAAGGAATTCCTAAAGTTTCACCCTCTCTTTTTCATGAATCTTTTAATGACCCTTAGGCCTGCCGTTGCGTTGGCAAACAACAGTAAGAGAAGTGTGCATTAATGGCACATGTGCATGTAATCCCAACAATTTGCATGAAAATGGCATTTCTGTTGCAGTGAGAAAGGTGGCCATTCTCAAAGTATTGAGGACAGAGCAGCCTATTTGGGTTTGAGTTATTCAAAAATATGTACAGTTGTACCTCACTTAAAGAGCATAATGCGTTCCACAGGATTACTCTTTAAGGGAATTTGCTCTTTAAGCGAAACACCATTGCAAGTGACCAATTGTGGGGGGGGGGGGATTACGAACCCCGATTTATTTGTTAAGCGAGTTTTTGGTTGGTTTTATTTGTTACCTGAAGAGAACATGCAGAGAAAATTCTGCTCTTTAAGCGAGTTACTCTTTAAGTGAGGAGGCGCTCTTTATGGCAGGTTCTCTAACACGCTACTTTTTAAATGAGATTTTCCCCATTCCAAATAATAAGCCAATTTCTTGCTTTTAAAAGAATGGGTTGTTTTCCTGAGAAGAACAAGACAAGACCTCAATCTGTTCCTTTGGAAAATATGAACATTTCTGTTAATTAATTACTTGGAGAGATTTATCAAATGAGTTACATTAAAAAAAAACAACACTTTCCCACCTTCAGCCATTTTGTTGGGGTTTGTTCAAATGCTTGTGTCAGAGTGATAGCATCTTCTAAGAGCAAAGTCCATCCTGACATTTTCCCTCCGCATTGCTGCACATAATAGGCAGAATGGCTGTCTAAGATGGAAGGGATATGAAGATTAATTATATTTTTCCACGTAGCTTACCTCACACAGTCATTATATAGGAGGCATTGGGTTAGCTATATATTGAAGTGTCATTACCTTCTAGTGTGCTTAGAGATTCAAAATGAGAAATAATTGTTGCAACCAAAATAATATTGCATTATAAATTACCATAAAGGGGAAGAATATGACCAGAGAAACTATAATGTATTTTGTGCCTACTCCATCTGCTACCTAGAAAGAAGCAGTGTGTGGGGGTGGGGGTGGGTGGGGATAGACTCAGAGAGGAAAGGTATTATTTAAACAGAACCAGTAGATATCTTTGCAGAATTATAGGTGATGGTAACCTTTAAGAGGGCTGGAGTGGCTCAGCGGTTAAGGAGGCGAGCTCGACAACAAAAAGGTTAGCAGGTCAGCAATTCGAGGCTCAAGCACTGTGCAATGGAGTGAGCACCTGTAGTATGTCCCAGCTCCTGCCAACCTAGCAGTACGAAAGCAATAAATTGCAAGTAAATAAATAGGGACACGTGGATAAGATGCTGACTGGAAGGTGGGAAGTCAGCAGTTCGATTCCCAAGTACTGCAGGACGGAATGAGCTCCCGTCTTTGTCCCAGCTCCTGCCAACCTAGCAGTTCGAAAGCAAAAAATTGCAAGTAGATAAATAGGGACTACTTTGGTGGGAAAGGTAAACAGCGCTCCGTGTGCTCCAGTGTCTAGTCATGCTGCCACATGACAATGGAAATATCTGCAGGAACAGACAGCACTGGCTCTTCGGCTTTGAAACAGAGATGAGCACTGAACCCTAGAGTTGGATACAACTGCTTTTGAGCAAGGGGAACCTTTACCTTTACCCAAATAGGTACAGCTTCGCAGGAAAGGTAACGGTGTTCCCTGTGCTCTGGTACCTAGTGGTGCCTGCCTGCACATGACCAGAGACTGCAGACAGCATTGTTCTTTGTTGTAAACAGAAATGAAGCACCACCCACTCGAGCTGGACATGGCTTGCCTTCAAGCAAAGGAGATCCAAGCCTTTAAGAGCCTTGGTTTCCTTTACGTGCTTTTCTGACTTAACCTTGACCAGCCCAGGCTCAGGTGACGGTCAGAAAAGCACGTAGACCCCAGAGTCGGACGCAGGTGGCTTTCGAGCAAGGGCAACCTTCCCCTGGCAGCAGTTAACGCCTGGGCACCTGGGCCCTCTCTGATTTACCTGGAGCAATGGGCAGAAACCTACAATGGGTCTTACTTAAAAAACCAACAGGGTTTTCCACCCGAACGGTGTAACTTTGTGGATCCTGACTTACAAAAACAGAAGCTGAGTCAAACTTTGGCAGGATGGTCAAGCACCTTCCCTTCAGTGTTATTCTGGAATCATTCCAAAATGGACCTTCCACACCTCTCCATATGCAACCTTGTGTTGCTGGCTGATCTTTCTCACACTAGGTCAAGCAGAAGAAACTGCAGAATGAACTCACCAAAAGGTGCCCTTCATTTTTGGCAGTTTCAAGTCTGCCTCGAGCTGGAAGAAGAAGAAGAAGAAGAAGAAGAAGAGAAGAAGAAGAAGAAGAAGAAGAAGAAGAAGAAGAAGAAGAAGAAGAAGAAGAAGAAGAAGAAGAAGAAGAAGAAGAAGAGAAGAAGAAGAAGAAGAAGAAGAAGAAGAAGAAGAAGAAGAAGAAGAAGAAGAAGAAGAAGAAGAAGAAGAAGAAGAAAAGAAGAAGAAGAAGAAGAAGAAGAAGAAGAAGAAGAAGAAGAAGAAGAAGAAGAAGAAGAAGAAGAAGAAGAAGAAGAAGAGAGAAGAAGAAGAAGAAGAAGAAGAAGAAGAAGAAGAAGAAGAAGAAGAAGAAGAAGAAGAAGAAGAAGAAGAAGAAAAAGAAAAAGAAAAAGAAAAAGAAAAAGAAAAAGAAAAAGAAAAAGAAAAAGAAAAAGAAAAAGAAAAGAAGAAGAAGAAGAAGAAGAAGAAGAAGAAGAAGAAGAAGAAGAAGAACCACCACCACCACCACCACCACCACCACCACCACCACCACCTCTCTATACGAGGAACCATGGCCTTCATGCTGAACTTGGACCATGCCTTAATTAGGTACATAGGAGGAAATTCATGGAATCTTCCCTCTCGGGCTAGAACTATCCCCATACCTATTTTTCTTCTCTACAGTGGTACCTTTGTCTCAGGATTTTACCCCGCTAGGCCATCTTTTCATGCACTCTTGCACACAAAGGAATACTGTACACTCATTATGAAGCAACAATATAAAAATATGCTTTCAATTTGCTTATTTATTTACTTCCCTTATTTATATGATTAAAGGTAAAGGTTCCCTTGCTCGAAAGCCAGTTGTATACGACTCTAGGGTTTAGTGCTCATCTCTGTTTCAAAGCCAAAGAGCCTGTGCTTTCTGCTTCTGCAGATGTTTCCATGGTCATATGGCAGGCATGACTACACACCAGAGTGCATGGAATGCTGTTACCATCCCACCAAAGTTGTCCCTACTTATCTACTTGCAATTTCTTGCTTTTGAGCTGCTAGGTTGGGAGGAGCTGGGGAAAAGTTGGGAGCTCATTCTGTCCTGCAGTACTTGGGAATCGAACTGCTGACCTTCCGCCTCCCAGTCAGTGTCTATTTTCTTTTGGATTTATTAAGCTACCTTCAGTGCATTTGTTGGCTGAAGTGGCTTCACCCAACAAATGCACTGAAGGTAGCTTAATAAATCCAAAAGAAAATAAAGTACACTAGTACCTCGGATAACGATGAGACTTGCTTCCACAAGTCTCGTTGTTATCTGGTTTTTAATGTTGTGCGATGCATTGATGCACAACGTTTAAAAAAAAGCCCTGTTTCCCTGGAGGCTGCAGCAAGCCAGAACCTCCCTTGAACCGATGTACTCTATTTTTGAAGTTCCCCCACCCTCCTGGAGGCTGCAACAAATTCAAATCCTGACATTTTGGCTTGTTACAGCCTCCAGGGCGGTGGGGGAACTTTGGAAATAGCGAGGATCAGGTCCCCTGACCTCCCTGGAGCCGGCAGGGGGCTTAGGGAGCCCGAAATGGGTAAAAAAAAAAGTCCATTTTTTTTACCCATTTTGGGCTCTCTGACCCCCCTGCTGGCTCCAGGGATGTCGGGGGACCCGATCCACAGCTGCAGGGTGGCTGGGGTAGCTGACGGGGACTCCCTGTCAGCTTCCCTAGCCACCCGCCCTTGCCTCCGTAGCTGCAGGGTGGCTGGGAAGCTGAACGGAGAACCCCATTCAGCTTTCCAGCCACCCTTCTGCTAAGAACGACTGTATCGGATAATGCTGGCAGATCGTTATCCGATGCAAAATTTATTTGGAAATTTTGCAGCGTTATCCGATGTTAACGTTATCCGTTGCAGTCGTTATCTGAGGCATTACTGTATTAAGATTCATTTTTTAAAAATACACAGGAAATGTAGCCTTCATTCACGCTTCATAAAAACAAAACATAACCGAGACCATCAAAAAGGCCATCCCTGAGTCTATTGTCAGTGGATATCAAGGACAATTTTCAAACACAGATGAAGAATTTAAAGTATTCTGAGAGAAATGAAGATTTTTCACAAATGTTTCTCAGTCACACATCTCAAAAAACATGGTGTCTTCTGAGCCATCACGACAAGAATGACTTGTATAAGGTTTGCCAAGTACTCAATGGTCTTCAAGTGGTATAATATAAATGACTTCACAACTATAACTCTGTTTGCTAAATAGCCTGTGGTCCTTAATTAAGATTTATAGTCCTACCTGCAGGAATAAAGGAAGGAAAATTCAGAATAGTAAATGTGTCTTGTGCAGAGGAATATATATATATTCTTGTTGAGGTACTCCCCCTCTTTATATATATATATATATGTGAAGGGGAGTACCTCCACATAGGGAGCTGCACTCTTTTTATGGAAACCTGACAAAGAATAAAGTGGCATGAGGTGGAGTTTAATTTAGAATTGTCATCCATCATAGAATTACATTACTAAGATATATTATAAAATAGCTTAAAGGTAGTACATGTCTAGTTCTGGCAGTCTGCCCCCATTTAATTTAAAACAATTAAGCTTTAATTTAGAAACGAAGAAGAAAATAGTCTTCTGCAGCAAATCATGCTTTTTTTCCTCTCCAAAAGAAATAGGCAGGTAAGTCAGAACGCTCAAGGCAGGCAAGTGTAGCTATGTTCAAAATCTGTGTCTACTGAGGATAAACAAGGTCTCCATTGCGGTTCAATAAAACTACTACGTTCATGGAGAAGGTTTGTTCAGTATAGGAAATTGTGCAGAGATTTCCCAGTCTTCTCTCCCCTACCCCATATTTCCCTGTGGAGTCCATAGCGAGCAACAATACAGCTGTGGCCCAGGGCAGAGGTTTTCTCACTCTAATGTGGCATTGTTTTGAAACTGGGTACCTCAAACTATATTATACCTTCTTCTACCCAGAACCAAAGCTGTTTAGGGCACTTTGAATTATGCCCAGAAATGAACTAACAGTTTGAACATTTTTTTCAAGGTCTGCTGAGATTGGTTTCCTGTACCCTAGGGGTGTAGAATATGTGCGTGGTCCTCTGAATATTGTTGGACTTTGGCTTCCATCCTTCCTCAATATCCGACAGGCGCTAATCATGCAACAACATCTAGATGACTACGTGCTTCCCACCAGTGGGGGGATGTCAAAAATTTTACTAACCCACCGTGACATCATGGACGTTGTGGGTGGGGCAAACATCATGACATCATGATGTTGTGGGCGGAGCCAAAGACAAAATAAAATAATAAAATAAATAATAAAAATAAAATACACACACACACACACACACACACACACACACACACACACACACACACACACACACACACACACACACACACACACACACACACACCCCAAACAAAAAACCAAGGAAACTTACCTGCAGCAGGCAGGCAAGAAACATGGCGTGGCAAGGCCGCTGCCACTGCTTTTAAATGCGCCACGCTTCCTTTCCAGGCAGCCAAAATGCCTGCCCGAACTGTGCACAGTTGAGGAAAGAATGGGGTTAAGGAGCTGTACAGTTGTACCTCACTTAAACAGCATAATGCGTTCCATGGTATTGCTCTTTAAGCGAGTTTGCTCTTTAAGCGAAACACCAGTGTAAGTGACCAATTGTGACTTCTAGTGGGGGGGGGATTGCGAACCCCGATTTATTTGTTACACGAGTTTTTGGTTGGTTTTATTTGTTAAACGAAGTGACCATTCAGAGAAAATTATGCTCTTTAAGCAAGTTACTTTCTAAGCGAGGTGCTCTTTATGCGAGGTTTGACTTTACTTCTAAAGAAGATTTACAGGGCCATTCTGTGTGTGCATACAGAGTATGAGATTACTGCAGTATTTATATGAGAAAAGAGAACGATGAGGGCCAAAAACAGAGATCCACTTATAAAATGGGATCCTGAGGGCTAGATTCCACACTCTTTATATCAACATCTAATTACTTTCATGGCAGTCTTCCATTTCACTTTAAAACCTTCGCAACAATTAACAATAATTCAGGTTTAGCCAATTTTCTTTAGCTAATTATCATTATTCTTCACTTTCCTTAAAGAGATATTCTAGCAACCATCAAGGTCCTGAGCTATTGAGTATTTTATAGGTCATAACCTGCACCTTGAAATGGGCAAGGAAGTCAACATGTAGCCAGGGTAAGTGGATGAGAAATCAGTCTGGCCACCCCTGAAGTTTCTTTACTGTTTTCAAGGGCAGCCCTACATAGAGAGCATTGCAGTAGTCTACAAATGGGTCCACGGCTGTTATTATAACTGCATGGGAGTACATGCAAAACATTGTGGGAAAAACAACACATAGAGAACAGTAACATCGCCAATGTACCATTCACATAAAGACACCAAACAAAGACATTTCCCAAAAATTGACTTCTTTTACACAAAGTAATGTCATGGCTGGTTGTTGTTGTTGTTGTTGACAAGGGAGAATGCTAATGAGGTCAAGAGAGTATCCTGTAGACCAGGAGTTCTCAACCTTTTAAGGCCAGGCCCAGGTCATGCTTCTTAAGACAGCTTCATGGGACAGACAGCCATTTTGCCCTTCCTCCACCACATGGCACTTCCTGGTGTGGTGGAGATGGTGGGCCACTGGTTGAGAATCCTTGCTGTAGACCCAGTGATGGTATGTTCCCGGTTCGCACTGGTTCGCCCGAACCGGTAGCAAGATTCCTGGGTGGTTCACCAAACCGGTAGCAACTGCCCAGGATTTTTTTTTTTTGAGGCGTCCAGTTCAGATGCCTCACTGGAAAAAAAAATTAAATTTGGAGCCAAAATGGCTCGCAGGAACTGCGTGTCAGACACCGGCCGTCCCAGTTCAAGGGCCCCTCCCTTCAGTTCCTGAGACCTAGTCTCATTACGGGAACCTTCCAGCCCTTTCCTTTGCCTGAGAGAGCCGGGCTGCTTTAAAGAGAACTCACTCTTACTATGCTCAGGCAATAGAGCAATCAAGGAAGGTCTGAGTAGCGAGGCTCTGTGAGTGCGAGGCTCTGTGAGTGTGCTGTTCATGTGCTGATGATGAAAGAAACAATCTTCAGAGAGAAACAGTTGCTTTATTGATCAGGTATATTGATCAGGTTCTTAAGGCATAGTCCATAGAGAAACTTAAATAAAAAGGTCAGTAACATAAGATCAGTCCAGTAACAGTCCACATTAGGTAATCAAGATGAAAAAGAAAAAGAATAGTCCCACAGGCCAAGATCTTAATCCACAGACATCCAAAAATGAACTGAACTCCCCTCTCTCCAAGATGGAGATTCTCCAGTCAGGTGGGGTACCCCCAACCAATCAGGGAACAGAGAAAACTTTCTCATAACAAAGGATTGTTGACACACATGTACAGTGAGTGCCTAACATGTAGTCACAACATCAAGGAACTCAGCAAGCTACAGATAAGGAATAGGAACACTGAATTGAAAACAAGCTGTCTTGTGACACTTGGTCTTGTGAGACAGAGAGGAAAGGATTTTTGAGGCCTAGTTAAGATCAGGTCCTCTCCAAGCTTTGAGAACATTAGGAAAAAGATGTTGTTTCATGACACTGCACATGCATTAAACCTTCATTTGACGCATGCACGGTTCTATTTTTTTACCGCACATGCGTCAAATGAAAATTTGACGCATGCGCAGTTCCTGGCAGCCAAAATGGAAGGGCGCAGGGAGCGCCTGAAGAAGTGGTGGTGGCAACAGCCTTTCTGCGCCTGGCCCTGCCACCCCTCCAGGATGCCGTGCCGTTGCAGCGGCTTGCTGCCGCAGCGGTTTGCCACCGCAACGCTGTGCCATCGCTTGGTTTGTGAGTGGGGTGGTTGGGTGGGTTTATTTATGTTTGGGGTGGGTGCGTGGGTGTTTGGGTGGGTGGGTGTATTTTTATTTAATTTTTATTTATTTATGGATTTGTGTTGTGGTTATTATTATTTATTATTATTTACTCCAATTTCTATACCGCCCAACTCGGCTGGGCCGACTCAGGGCGGTTCACAAGCACAGAGTAAACAGTAAATTCATAGACACATCACATAAATATACAATATATAACTCAACATCGTTCCATCACAAAAGTTCAGTAAGCATCAATCTCAACAACAATAAAACTACAAAATTCATCAAATATGCACAAAAAAAATTAACAATTGTCGAAAGTCCTGGCACCGCCGCAGCCTTTGAACATAGCCTCCGGAAGAGGTGGAGGGAGTCCCGGCTGGGCACGGCAGTAGTCTCTTCCCCCGGCCGCAGGTGTGTTCCGTGGCGGCGGGGCGAGGAATGCTCTGCCGGGGGAAGTCCTGCCGCTACCGTGGCCAGGGAGGCTCCTTTTTCCTTCCTTCCTCCCGGCCGGTGACGAGGGCCGGGAGGGCGCGGCAGCAGCAGCAGCAGCAGCAGCGTTTTCGGGCTTTCCTCCCCAAAAAAGAAAGAAGGGGGGGGAGAGAGAGAGAGAACTAAAAAGAGAGAGAGAGAGAAAGAAAAATCTCTCAAGCCCAGGTGATCCTATCTTGGATCCATGTCGTTTAAAAAGTGTTTTAAAAAGTCTCTATTTATTCAGTCGTTTACAAAAGCGGCCCGTGATCTTCTTAAAACTAGGGCTTAAGTTTCGTTTCTCTCACTAAGTTTCGATTCTCTTAAAGGATCTGAGCCATTAAAACTCAGACCGCTATCCACCTTACAAAACCAATCACACTGGTAAAAGAAAAACAAAACAATGAAAAAAATAAAAGCACTTCCAGTTCTTCGCTAGATTCTTTCACAACCACGTTTCTCTTCTTCTCCCATTAAGTTTGGTTTCTCCTTAGGTTAAGTTTCTCTATTATATTATATTATCACCGCCATTTAATCCAGTCCGTTAAAAAAAAAAAAGCACAGGAGAGAAAAACAACTACCCTATTTTCTTCTCTAAACTCCAAACTCCTCCTCCAGGTTATTCTTCCCAAAAAATTCTACTTTATCTCTTTCAACTCAGCATCTCTTTCCTCCCCAGTGTTTTTTGTTACCGGCTGCTTGCTGATCTGACGGCTCACAACTCTCCCGTTCACCTCAAACTCGTTCATTCACTTATCCGTCCACGTTCTCTCAATATCTCTCCAGCTCAGTCCTCAACTCAGTTATGCGGGAATTCATTCGCTTGATCTTTGGCTCCCAGGGCTGGCTTCATGGGACAGATCCGCAGAGGCGGAGCCTCTTTCCAAGGCCCTGGTCTGCATCCAGTCCGGAGCGTGGTTCCCTCGAGCCCCAATATTCCATAGCAGGCAAGAACGGCTCAGTTGGCTCCCAGTCGGTAAACTTACTCAATTTTCACCTCGTTTGTATTTAGTCCTCATTTATTTCACATTAAAATTCTCGTTGTTTTAGCGGAGCTAAGCACAAAGGCGACCGCTCCTATGCCATCCTTAGCAATGCCCCCTTGCGTCTCTTTTTAATTGGGATTTATTACACATGTCATGTTCAATGGGATTGCAGGCAGGGGTCTTGTGCTGCCCACGGAAACCGAAGAGCCTTCAGACTTTTGCCATTCTAGTTTACTGCAAAGGATAAATGGTGAAGATCTGATGATAGACCCTAAAAACAGCTGTAAGGAACAATGACTGCCTAAATCAGGAGTTCTCACCCTTTTAAAGCCGGGGTCAGGTCACACTCCCTAAGACAGATTTGGGGCCAGGACAGCCATTTTGCCCTTCCTCCACCAAATGGCAGGTCTTGGCGCCACTGACAATACCAGTCTCAATTTGCCAGGTCTGGTCCTCTATAAAACACTACACTTCCTACTATGCGTCCTCCAGTCCTCTAGTTCAAGCTTTCTATGCTCCCGCCTGAAGTCAGGGTGCCCAAACTGTGTGGCCAACGGGCCAGTCACATGGTTCCTCCCACCAGAAGCAGAAGTAAAACTTGCCTTGCAATCTATTTTGCAACAGGATGAGGTAGATTTTAGCCTGGTATTTTCTCTTATAAAACCTGGGGTACCCACACTGTGGCCTGTGGACAGGATCTGGTCCCGGATACCAGTTGCTGATCACCACCCTCGTCGCTCTTGCAAGTGGAAGTAAAATATGGCCGTAAGGCAACTAAATGGTTTTTCGCCTGTATGCGTCCTGTGATATGAAGCAAAGTTTCCACAATGTAAGTTCTGGGATGTATAGCAAGAGTGTATGGAAGACTAAAGCTTTTTCTACTCCTGGCATTCAAGTGGTTGTTTGGGTGTGTGTGCATTGAGGTGTGTGTGTGCGTGTGTGTATTTTAATTTAATTTTATTTATTTTATTTTTTAAAAAAATATTTATTTATTCATTGGCCCCACCCACAACATCATGACATCATGATGTTGGCCCCGCCCACACTTTGATGACATCATGGTGTGGTAGGAAAATTTTTTGACATCCCGTCACTGTGTAGACCATCTTGACTACTGCCATAGCTATTGGCAACATTCAGGCTGGCCATTGCTATGTAAAGATTGGCATCCTTTTTCCTTCTGTCAGCACAGGCACGATATCATGCAGTGATACTAGGCCTTTCCCTGGAACTATAAAATGCGGATACAAAAGCACAATAACCCACATTCATAACATGTGGGTTTTGATGATTGAAGTAAGCAGTTCTTAACCAGGTGTGGGTGCAGCTAGGCAATTAACCAAAGTTGATAGATGCCATAGCTGATATTTGGGCCTCCATAGAGAGTGGTAGGACCAAGTTGTGGACCTGATCTTTTAGGGAGAGTGTAATCCCGTTAAGGCCAGGTAGGTTTCTCCCTAGCCAGTCCAACTATTTTTTTAACTGAATGGTTTAATCTATTAATATGGTATCAATATGTTCCTGTCATGTGTGTCTATGTTTTGGTATGCGTGAGGAAGGTAGTGAGAAAACCACATGTCTTACTCAGTGACATTTTTTCATTGAAGACTCCATGAAATATTTTGGATCCACAACAGAGCAATTCATTTAAGCCTCCCTTCACTGAGTTGGCTTCTGTCCGATCAAAGCTATTGTTCTCTGCGTCGGATAACCCCTCTGTTGCTTCTTTTGAAGGAGGTCACCCTTTGATGAGTTTTGGAAATGCCTGCCTACCCTTCCCAAAATGCCCTTTGCAGGAAAGGAAGCTTAGCAGATGTGTTGAGAGAAGCCCCTTAGTTGAGGTAAGCAGAGTATACAGGGACTCTTGTAGTTTTATGAACTCTGGACCTCTACAGAGAACCATTCTATGAAAGCATTGAGGCTCTTTCAACCTACTAGCTAAGAATATGACCCTTTCCTTTTCTGTGGAGTGGTTCTTTCAAATATATCCGTGTTAGGTTCCCTATATAATAGAGTTTGCATCTGTCTACAGTCAAACTTCGCTTAGTGAGCATTTCGCTTTGCGAAAAACTCACGTAACGAGTGGATTTTTCAAAAAGCAATCCGACTCGCATAACGAATATTTTTGTTATGCAAGTCAGACTCACATAGCGAAAATATTCGCTAAACGAGTTGGACTTTCCCAATAGAAAACTCGCATAATGAACGTTTCTATGGGGAAAACTCGCATAACGAAAAAAAAATCGCTATGCGAGTTTTTCCATTGGAATTTTCGCTATGCGAGCCTGACTCGCATAGCGAAAAACTCGCATAGCGAGCAGCCTCACAGAACGAATTAAATTCATTATGCGAGGTATTACTGTACTTCGCATCAGGATTGTCATAATCTGCACATGTAGACCATCCAATGCCTATGTTGACTGGGAACGATGGGGTGTGTAGTCCACTACATCTGCAAAATCCTAGGATGGGGAAGATGGTATACAGTTATTTAGAATATTTAAAGCAGTTTTTAAGCAGTAGCTCAGTATTTTTTACAACTGCCCTGAAATGTAAGAAAATTAATATTGCTGTAAGATTGCATAGTTGAAAAAACAGTGATTTGACCAAGGCCTTGTAGAAGATTTATGGCTGAGATCTCAACCAACAGCTAGCTGATCCAAAGCTCCCTTTCTTTTCTACTAAACGAGATCAGGTAATGTCTTCATCACGGATCATGGGCTATGTTGGAGGTTGGCAACCTTTTTAAGTCAGGGGCCAAGTAACGCTCCCTCAGACAGTGAGCGGGCCAGGCTAATGGTTCCCCCGTCATAAACGCTGCTGTAAAACACGTCTGGGTGCATTTACAGCTGTTATAAACATATCTGCTTCTGGCACCAGTGGTGCAAGCCAGATGATTTAGTGCCATGGGCCATGTCCGGCCCACAGGCTGTAGGTTGCTCACCCCAGGCTATGTGAATAAATAGGAAAATGGCATGGCAAGACCGAATGGTATTCAGTTGCAACAGAGGAAAAGGCACATCTCAGTTTATGATGGCACCAAAAAAAAAATGCCACCTGTTTTATTACTGAGCATCATGACAAGCTGTACTTGCCAAAATTCCTTCTTCAGTGATTTATTTATTTATTTATTTATTTATTTATTTATTGTGATCCTTTCAGCTATTTCAGGAGCAAAGAATAAGCCCCACACCCACAGCCAGGAGGGCGTTATTGCAGAGAGATGGACTCAGCCTGTGCACAAACTAGCAGCTTCTGTGAATGAGGGGAACATATCTGTGTTTCTGACTTCTGACAGTGAGATGCTTCATTTTAAATTAACAGTGGAAGAAAACTTCATACTTCTACAGTTGAACCTTGCTTATACAGTACTTCAAAATATTGATATTAAAAACATATAAAAACAAAGACTGAATTTACAAAGGACTTTTCTACAGTTAGCAGTAGGAATCACACTTATATACCACCCCATAGCACTTAGCACACTCTCTGGGAGGTTCACAAGATAATTAACATTTTGCCCACAATGTGCTGGGTACTCATTTTACCAATCCCAGAAGAATAGAAGGCTGAGCCAACCTTGAGCCCTGGTCAGGATCAAACTAACAATGTCAGCATTTTTGCCATACTGGCTGTGGTGTTCTAGGGGGAAAAAGTTTAAACAGGGAAAAATTTTAAAGTTACGTGCTATGTCTGTACTGGAAGAAGCAAACCACCATGGTGATTAATTCAAAAGCATTAGGGTTGTTGGAAGGTAAGCAATTGCTCTCACTTTCTGAATCAGGGGTAAACCAAGAAGGATATCTAATACTACTTTAACGGTCAATTTCTACTTTAGTATTTTGAGCATCTCTTGGAAATACAATGCTCCAAAGGAAGGTTTAGGTTAGGAGTTCTCAACCCTTTTAAGCTGGGGGCCAGGTCATGGTCTCTGAGACTGCTTGGGGGGGCTGGATGGCCATTTTGCCCTTCATCCACCACATGGCACTTCAAGGTGTGGGGGAGGCAGTGAAATGGTGCCATGGACTTCATCCCGCCTGCATGCCGCAGGTTGAGAATCCCTGTTTCAGAGTGCTCAATGGATTGAAGGAGGAATGGGTTGCCATACTTCACAGAAAGAGTGGGAGCTAGCTAGGGCACCCCATTGAACAGAAAGAGAAGGTACCTTACTTCAAAATTTCAAACCAGGTGCCTGCCCTTCTTCAATCAACATCCATCCTGAGATCCAGTGGAAAGGCCTCTCCGAATGTTGGCCAAAACGAGTTAAACTAGCAAAGCAATTCTTCTGTTGTTAGGATTGTTTTAAAGCTCTATTTACATGAGACTAAGGGACTGTTTTGTTGGGAAATCACAGTGATTCCTTTCTTTTCCATAGTATGAGTGCCAAATACTTTCAGATTATTTTACATAACAGATCTGTGCAAATATGGAAGAAAGCCTGTCTGGGGGTTGCTAAGATGCTCAAGCACTCTAGGTAAAGAGCTGTATGTTTTTCTTATTCATTTGCTTGCTTTATAAAAAACAAAGAATTCTTTTATCCACAGACAACTGTTTTCTTTTAAAAATGAGAGCAGGGCTCTGAAAAGTCTCTGCAAATATTTTCTGATTGAGACCTCTCCGTGCGAGAAGTCCAGTCCTTGTTTAATTTTGCAGATGAGGTCATTTGAAGTCTTGTTTTCTTTAAAAGTCAAATTGAAGTCACTGAAGAAACACGTCAAGGCGAGCAGGCTTTTGTGAGTTCACAAATGTCACCTCCCCTCGTTAATGAGACTGCAAATTTATGAGGCATTTTTATGGCTCAGTAGGACAACTGTAAAGAAAAAAACCTACTGCTTCCCAAAGAAAAGAAGGGGTTTTCCTCACTATAGGACAATAATTGTCACTAGCCACATCCTTCCCCAAGAGCTCCTGATTTTGGTTTTGAATTTGTCACCCTGTCCTAGACACCTCCTTCCACTCTTCAACCATAATGTCTCCATGCTGCACTTGAATAGAAGAAACTGTCCGTCTCTCATATAAGAAGTCCAGAGAGGGGGATGGATTTGTTTTGGAGAAAGCACAGCATCACCATTGTTTATGCTACTCCTGCAAATACTTGGGAGGCGGAGGAAGTTTGTATTACCCCCACTCCTAACCTAGAAAGAAATCATGCAGGGGGAGAGGACGGTTGGGACCAAAGTGCACCCATGTGCCTCCTCATCCTTCATATCTATCTGGCAAGTAGATACAATATGGCCCTCTTCACTATAGGAATAGTTGTGCCTGTTGGGTTGGCAAATTCTTCACATCTTCAAAATTGAGAGAGAAATAATTTTTCCCCAGAGGCTGAGCCATCAATGTTTGGGAGAAAGTGCCAGATCCACCCCATCTCTGGAGGAGTCAGGGTGAGAAAGGACTGATCTCATACAACACTTTTCTCTCTGAACCTCAAGATTATTATTATTATTATTATTATTATTATTATACTTGATACCCCGCCCCAATCGGGAGGACCCGACTCTGAGCGGCTTACATGAGACTAAAAATAAGAATAAAAACATAAGACAATCTACATCAATAAAAACATCAGGTTAAAAAGTCATCAAAACTTAATCACAAAAATTAAAACAATACACAGTCCCACTACCAGACCCAAGGTGGCAGTCCATCAGATAAGCCACCTGGTAAGTGAACTCGCATTCCCAGGTCCCCACACTTGTCCTGCCAGCCAGGTTTTCAAGCCCTTCCGGAAGGGCAGGAGCTCCGTCTGAAGGCGCAGTTCAGTGGGCAGGAGGTTCCAGAGGGCCGGGGCGGACACAGAGAAGGCCCTCCTCCTGGTGCAGGCGAGATGCGCCTTTCTTGCCGAAGGGACAACAAGGGAGCCTCTCCGATCCGCCCTGGTGGGACGGACAGATGTTCTTGGGGTGACACGGTCTCTTAGGTATCCTGGCCCACTACCATAAAGGGCTTTAAAGGTAATAACCAGCACCTTGAATTGCACCCGGAGACATACTGGCAACCAGTGCAGCTCCCGGAGCAGCGGTGAAGCGCGAGCATAACGCCCACACCCCACCACTACCCGGGCCGCCGCATTTTGGACCAGCTGGAGTCTCCGGATGGTCATCAGGGGCAGCCCCATGTAGAGCGCATTACAATAGTCAAGTCTGGAGGTGACCAACGCATGTGTGACCATAAGCAAGGCGTCCCGGTCCAGGAGTGGGCGTAACTGGCGTATTACACGAAGTTGTGCAAAGGCCCTCCTGGCCACGGCTGCCACCTGCTCTTCGAACAGTAGCCGTGAGTCCAGGAGGACCCCCAGATTAGTGGTTCCAATGTGGGGGCCACGCCCCACAGGGGGACTTCAATTTCCAGAAGCTTAAGTCAGTGCATTGGCTTATTAGTGTTTTGGGGAATTAACTTAGGCTCTAGATCAGTGGTGGTGAACCTTTTAGAGACCAAGTGCCCAAACTCAACAGGCTGCCGTCTGTGCTGCAGAGGGACATGGCAAACTGTGTGCTGGGGGAGGGAGGAAGCACTCCCATTGGGCTGTTGGGCAAAGGGGCAAGGCAAACTCTGTGCTGGGGCAATGGCAGACATGGTCACAGAGAGGGCTCAGAGTGCCACCTCTGGCATACGTGCCATAGGTTTGCCACCACTGCTCTAGCTAGAACCATTTTGAGATAAGCAGAATCAGTCATTTGACACTGCCAAAGCAACCAACCCTGAATGAATGCCATTCCTTCTGCTGGCAATTCTGTCTGGGTTCTCCTTGGTTTGGTTAAGGGGTTGCTCTTTTCTTCAACCCATTTAATGTCACTGGCAGAAGAAAAGAAGGAAAGAATCTCAACTACAGTGTGATGTGTTGCTGAGACACCAACATAGCTACTTTTTTCAAAATTCAGTTCCCAATGGCTGCCCTAGCTGGGTGGTTTATGACAGCTCGAGTTCAAAAAAGTAAATTTTTATACCTCTGATGATATCTACAGCTGGGTCTTCCCAAGGTACCAAAAAACAACCCTTAGGTGAGGTACAAGATGTGTCTGGAGGATTATATTTATAGCACTGAAAAAAACCATCAATTGACACAGGCTTGCTGAAACCTGTTGGACAGCTGAAAAGCTGAAACTGTTGACAATGAGCAGTCATGTTATGATGGCAAGAAGACACAAGAATGGAAATTATCACTGTCCAGAAAAATCTCCTTGGAACAAAGTGAAAGGATTGTTCCTTATCTGTTGGCAGTTTAGTGTTTATATGAAACATGCATTAAATAAAGCAATTATGAGATTAAGCACTTGCAACAGCTTTCCCTCCTTTTACCTCCACTCCCAATTGGTGGGCACTTGAAAGGAGATGAAAGGAACTGGGAAATCTAATCATCTTCACTTTCATTTTGAATGCCTACATCGTGCATCATAACACATTGTAGTTAAGATTAATAGTCAACATTCAATTCTTAAAGAAAGAAAAAAACCCTCTGGTTCATGAACATGAGATATTGTGTTTCTGTATCCACAAGCCAAACACCAGGGAATGCCCTCATGTTGCTGCACAATATTGTGCTCACATTGTCAACAAGAAAAGCTTTACAACGTAAAGGTCAGCCTGAATGTTGACAACAATGGCAGCACTCTTCCACTACACTTAGGCACCTGGAGCGCAGTGGTGAGTGACTTCCAGTGCCAGGCAGAGCACCTCAGATCCCAGTGTGGCACCAGGAAGGGACTCCCGTGCTCCAGCTGCTGAAGTGCAGTGGGGAAGCAACTGAAAAAAAAAATCACAAACTGGAGTGAACATGCACCAAAAAGCCACCCTGGGAAGTGGTGGAGGCTGTGGGGAAAAAACACAGAAATGGCACGATCGCTGCCGCCACTGCCACAATCACCACACACCACAGAAAACATAAGTAGACCTCCAAGCCCACACAACTGAGTGTGGTGGTGGGAACTGGCCTGTGCCAGGAAAACGTTGTGAACCCCTGGCCGACAGGATATCCTCTTGTGCTTACTATTATTCACAATGTGGCACCAAGCATGGAAAACTCCAAGAAGCTGATCTTTTTCTCCCTTTCATTAACCATCTCTCACTCAATAGCAATTGTCATGGATATTTTTCAACAAGTGTGACTGAAAAAAACTTCAGCTAGGTTTAGGGCCATAATTATGATATTATTAGCAGAGAGCTCTACTTTTCTGTTTCTGTTTCTTTTCTTTTTTGAATAGTAATTCACAGTGTCCATGCCAGCTTGATGATTCTAGGAGTAATTTAAAAAAAAACTTTTCAAAGCTCTGGCCCACGAGTCACTTGTCTAGTAGTAGATACAAACCTGGAACAAGATGCTGCTGTGTGGAAGGCTCCAGTTCAGCATTCCAGCGAAACAATTAGTTCTCCAGGGCATTATTATTCCTTTCCATTTCCCCCCACCGCCCCACCTCATTTTCTCCTTTTCCAACCGTCAGCTGGCATTCTATGCTCACTGAACATGTTCTGCCCTCACACAGCTGCTTTGGGCTTTGGGAAGGAATTCCTAAAGTTTCACCCTCTCTTTTTCATGAATCTTTTAATGACCCTTAGGCCTGCCGTTGCGTTGGCAAACAACAGTAAGAGAAGTGTGCATTAATGGCACATGTGCATGTAATCCCAACAATTTGCATGAAAATGGCATTTCTGTTGCAGTGAGAAAGGTGGCCATTCTCAAAGTATTGAGGACAGAGCAGCCTATTTGGGTTTGAGTTATTCAAAAATATGTACAGTTGTACCTCACTTAAAGAGCATAATGCGTTCCACAGGATTGCTCTTTAAGCGAATTTGCTCTTTAAGCGAAACACCATTGTAAGTGACCAATTGTGACTTCTGGTGGGGGGGATTGAGAACCCCGATTTATTTGTTAAGCGAGTTTTTGGTTGGTTTTATTTGTTAAGTGAAGCGAAAATTCAGAGAAAATTCTGCTCTTTAAGCGAGTTACTCTTTAAGCGAGGCGCTCTTCATGCGAGGTTTGACTGTATTTCATTGGGAAGATAAAATATATTCCTTTTGTTAGCAGAGTATTGGGGTGCAGAGAAATTTGTGTTATTTTTGAGTATTGGGGTACAGAGAAGTTTGGGTTATTTTTGACAGTCTGACCAAGACACCAAAGATGAAGAAGCAGAATACAGTATTAGGAGAAATCATGGAGAGTATAAGAGATCAGCCCAGTCTCACTATCTGTCCCTTGGAGCGCACAGTCAAATGCTTTTGGTAGTAAATAAATTTCTCTAGACACATCTTAACAAGAGAAAGGTGATGTTTATTCACAATTATCAGCTGTAATTACTATCAGAAGGACAAAAATGGTGGGCAGTTCCACACCCACTTCGTGAAATGGGGAGAAGAAGTCAAGCACAAGAAGGGAACAAACAAACAAACAAAAAAACAGGAAGAAGGGATTTCCGCAATGCTTGAACTTGGAAAAATTCTAAAAATGAAATAAGTGGCAAATAGCAAAACAATAAGGCATGCCCTCTCCCACTGACACTCAGTGTGAAGGCAGGCAAATTTGCTGTTTTCTCAATACCAGCCTATAGTTATGCTTATATTTCTTAAAATTCAGACATTTGTACCACTGGGATACTTTCTAGTTTCAAATTCAAGATCAATTCTGATGCTTTGGCCCAATATTTAAAAAGTTTGTGTTCCACGATTAATCTTGTTCTAAAATGATGACAGATTCCATTACTAAGGTTGAAGAATCCCAGATTACTAAAAGATACGGCATTAATCATATTCTACATGGCAACATTATATACTAACATTCTTATATGTGTGAAGAAGATACTCCCCTAGGACACTCCCATGGGTGTGTCCCATTCGATGTGACTTTGTTCTGACAACGATAGTGTCCTCACTTTATGTCATGTACCAAGGGGAACATAAATGTATTGCACTCCATCACCCAATTGCAACACTAACTTCCATCATACCCCAGCAAATCCTGAAAAATATCTACCTCACAAGGGAAGAGAAAATAAAAGAAAGCCAGAAGAAATATTTGGTCAAACTCCAGTGATGTGGAAGAAAGATGAAGTCGGGCTGAAGTAAGACTTGGATTCCATCTGTTGATTTGCACTGCCTTAAATTGCTAGCACATGTACTGATAATGATAATGATGAATCTCATGACAGGATAGGAAGAAGTGAGTCAGTGTGCCTTTCTGTTTCTTCTACTTCAGACTCTACATTGTTCAGATTACACTCACAAAATTGCAATTGGATATTGCTATCAAGCTGCCTTTGTGGGGTTTTCACCATAGGCAAAATCTAAACCTACTTCCTCATGTGAATCTAGTCTACAAAGTCTTTAAATGAGCGGCTAGAGAATCGCTATCGCCGCCACCATTACCGGACACTGTGTTGTTGTATTGTTTTATTAGTCCAGTTTATTGTTTAATTATTCTAGTTATTATTGAAGTGTTTTTGTACTGCAATAATTTGATTCTTTGTAATTGTAATTACGATACATATATATTTTGAAATGTTTCTGAAATGTTTGTGATACCATGTACAGTAATTGGAATTTTGTTTCTTTGTTAGCTGCCCAGAGTAGCTCTGCAAGTGGGGTGGCATACAAGTTCAACAATTAAATTAAATTAAATTAAATTAAATTAAATTAAATTAAATTAAATTAAATTAAATTAAATTAAATTAAATTAAATTAAATTAAATTAAATTAAATTAAATTAAATTAAATTGTTTACATCTTTCAGATACTGGTGGTGATTATATGGCACTACTTAGCAAAAGAGGACTGGCAAAGAAAAAAACACCATGATTGGAAATGAATAATTTGGGATCCAAATTCCAGTTTTAATTCTGATCTTGTCAGAAAATTCATTGAAGTGGAAACCAATATCTCCTATTTCTACCTTAGACAGAGGTCTTAGCAAGAAATACAAACAATGTTAATGCCCTACCCAAAAAAAATTGACTGTTGGTCTCAAATCAGAGTTTGATTGTGACTTATTATTTTGATATTTTTGATAATTGGTTTTGGTTGGGGCTTTGGGGTTATAGAGGTTTACTCTTTATTATGTTTTGGCTTTTAGATTTGCACTTTATGTAAACCACTCAGAGCAACGAGCTTCCACAAAGTTGGGCAGTATATAAATTTCATAAATAAATAAATTGTGAGACCTAGGTTTGTCCCAAACACTCCACACTTCATTCCCTTTTGATCCCCTGGCTTCGGAGCCTCGTCAATTAATCTCAGTCTCTTTACTAAGGAGAAGGTTTGTCGGCTGGAGGGCATGCAGATACTTCTGAGATAAAATGAGGATCAGCTGAACATCTGCTCAGGAGAAAAAGATAATGATGTTTTCCTCAGGCATACCAGGTGTGATACTTCTTAAATTTCCTCAGGGTCAAACTGTACTGTACAGAAAACATGCAATTAGAAGAAATAATCCCTTAACTGCTAAAAGTGGCTGAGCATTGCAACAGGGAATTTTCCATACCTTCCACTGTTTGCCAAATCACCTTGCTTTGGTTGTTAGTTGCTTTTCTGAATACAGGCACAAGCCTCATCTGCAAGCCTGATTCCTCAGAGCTGGAAGTCTGCCCAAATTGTATCTTAAAAATATTATTTCAGCTAGAATGACCTGTTAACCTGTATTGTATGATTTGAAGAGTAATCTTTCTCACACTTGGACAGGTGAAAGGAACTGCACAATGAACTCACCAAAAGGTGCCTTTATTTTGGCAGTTTCACATCTGGCCAAGGCACAGAAGAAGAAGAAGAAATCTATGAGAAATCTATGTCTTCTCATAGTTCTGCCCAATTTTTAACATACCCTTCCTGTAGAAATGTTCCATGTGGAGTTCCAAAGAAGAAAAACCATTTTATTTTATTAACATCACCTATATAGGTTGTTTTGTAATTGACTGTTTTACTGGCCATTCATGGTATATTTTGTTACTGAATTTCTGATGCTTAGTAATTTGTGATTATATATTCTGTAAACGGCCCTGAGTCGGGTTTACCAAGTAGGACGGTATATAAATCTAAAAAAAAAAAAAAATGGCATCCCGGGGTGGGGTGGGGTGTAAAAAATGCATACTTGGATACAAGTAGCAGCTGATGATGATAAATTTATACCTAGGATGGGGAAACTAAAGTCAGTCATAGTCTTTCAGCTATACCTTCTCCACAGAGTTGTCAACATAAAGTGGGAAAGAACACCATTCCCCCTCTTTATTGAATAGATATGTAATATAGGCTATAAATATCACAGTTTCTATAGGATGTATTTTCATAATGCAGCTATATATAATGGATATATTACAGTGGTACCTCGCTTAAAGAGCATAATGCGTTCCGTGGCATTGCTCTTTAAGTGAGTTTGCTCTTTAATTGAAACACCATTGTAAGTGACCAATTGTGACTTCTGGTGGGGGTGGGATTGTGAACCCCGATTTAGTTGTTAAGTGAGTTTTTGGTTGGTTTTGGTTGGTTTTAGTTGTTAAGCGGGGTGACCATTCACAGAAAATTCTGTTTTTTAAGCAAGTTAGTCTCTAAGCGAGGCATTCTTTATGCGAGGTTTTACTGTACATATAAATTATCCACAGTATAATATATATAATGAGCACAATTTGTAAATCTTCGCATTCTTCTAAATATTTTCGCTTTGAAGTAATCCTGAAAAAGAACTGCATTTTTTCTCAAACAACTTGTATTTTCTTTCTACGTTCTCCTAGAAAGAAAATACAAGTTGTTTGAGAAAAATGCTGTTCTTTTTTTTTTACATCCTAGATGAAATCTTAAAAGAGAACGAATCCAATAAGAAAAAAACAATAATAAGAAAGAGGGTGAAAAGCAGTAACAGAAAGGAGAAAAAAGGAAGAAAGTCAAATCCATTTTCCATGATCTAAACCAACCTCCATATGGCAATGATTCGCAAAACCTACACAATAACATAGAAAGAGCTCAGACAATTCTGGCATCTGAAAAGGAAACCATATCGGCTTCTTCAGTTATTCCCTCTGAGAACATTAACGCCAGCCATCAATCAGCTAGCTAACGAAATGAAGGGTGGAAGATGCCTGGCCCCTCATAAAAGAGGGGAAATGAAGGAAGGATTAGGAACATACTATGGGTCATTAAGTCAGACAAAATTATTTTGTAGACTAACAAGTTTGCAGGCATTAGATTACCTGCCATCTCATTCGCATTGAATGTGCATTAGGTTTTTCCTCTGGACCAAAAGAGATCCTACCTACTTTCATCTGAATCTCTCTTCTTGACTTTTGAAAACCAGACCAGTCTCAGAGGGCTTAAAGAGGAAAAGACATGAAGGGGAACGAAAGCCCAACTACCTTCTTTGCAAAGAGAAAAGCCATTTCAAGAGGGAGTGACCAGAAGAGGACGGAGGGCAATAGTGGAGATGGGGGAGGGGGGGCAGGAAGGAGGCTTTGCCTTGACTCCCATTTTGCTACCAAAGTAATATTGCGTCCCCTAAAATGCTTTCTCCATTTATATTATGAAATTTGCCTTCCCATGTATCTGAAATTTTGCCAAAAGCAAAAGGAAAAAGAACCTTCAGGAAATTTATAATGGAGAACATGTGTGTGCGTGTGTGTGCACACATGGTTTATTGGCCACAGCTCCAGTGATGGCTATTTGCAACACTATTGAACAACCATCCACTGTCTCTTTTTCATTATGCCTTCTGTAGGAAATCGATGGGGGCAGAAGGGGATCTAAGTTTTATATGCTTGCTCCATTTTCTTTTACTATATTGGTTGTATTATGTTGTCTCTAAGGAGTTACTTTCCTTGTGCAGTGGATGCAGGTGATAACCTTCAACACTGCCTGTTTTAGACTGGAGGGTGGTGAACAGACTGAATCTGAATACGGACAAATTGGAGATCATGGTATCAGGTAAGTCATCTACCTGCCCATTGGGAATCATTCCCTGCTTGGATGGAGCTGCTCCGTATTTCTGGACTCAGCACTATCAGTGGAACATCACTCAGCTATGAGTTTCTCTGGATGGCAGATCCTTAGCAGTGTTGGTCCATTCACCAGTAATCGAAGGGACTGATTACTGTAATGCTCTCTATTTAGGTCTTCCCTTGAGGATGCTGCAGAGATATCAACTGGGCTAGAATGGGACAACCAGATTGGTTATAGGTAAATTTGCTTCTCTTTAAAATGATTTAAACAGTCGTGTTCTTCTTCTGCTGCCACTAATGAAATGAGGTCAACTAATGTTTCACTGTGTTTTAGCTTAGCATGTAAGGAAATTATTAATTAATTAATTAATGGAGCTAATGATGCTTTAATTCAGGAGTTCTCAACCTTTTAAAGCTGGGGGCCAGGTCACACTCCATCAGATAGCTTTGGGGGCCAGATGGCCATTTTGCCCTCCCTCCACCACATGGTGTGGTGGAGGCAGGGGGCACATGAAATTGTGCCATGGGCCATATCCAGCCCACAGGCTGCAGGTTGAGAATCCCTGCTTTAATTGTTTCTTATAACATTGTTTTATTGCTTTTTCTTCAAGAAGACTCCATAACCAGTATTTCTGTCATGCTTTACTATATACTTCTTTGAGCCATTTGTTTGCAGAAAGACGGGACACAAACAAAGGCAACAATGGATTGGGCCCGAGCTTTCAGAATAGAAAGAATGTTGAGTCTTCAGCTGTTTGGGAGGAGACTGGAAGGGATGGGGAGAAGAAAGCTCTGGTTAACCACTTAAGACCTTGTATTACACACACACACACTGGAAGGGAGATGGGATTGGGTCAGAGGAGAAGAATGTGTGTGTGTGTCATGTCTCTGCACCCAATAGGGGTGTGTCAAGAGGAACAGAAGAGGGAAAAAGAAAACCTGTTCCCTTTCATTTCTCCATTAGAACTAGAACATGTAACCTTCATTAAACCTCAGCTTTTTGCTGCTCCTGGCAGATCTAAACAGAACTGAAACATTTGGTTGCAGACCCTGGTTATACTGCAGTGGCTCAAGTGGTTAAGATGCTGAACTTGAAGACTGGAAGGGTCCCGGGTACTGCAGGATAGAGTGAGCTCACGTCTCCGTCCCTGCTCCTGCCAACCTAGCAGTTCGAAAGCAAGAAATTTGCAAGTAGATAAATAGGGACCACTTCAGTGGGAAAGTAAACAGCGTTCCATGCACTTCAGTGTGAGGCATGCATGCCACATGTCCACGGAAACATCTTTCTCACACTAGATCAAGTAGCAGGAACTGCAGAATGAACTCATCCAAAAGTGCCTTCATTTTGGCAGTTTCACATCTAGCCTAGACATGGAAGAAGAAGAAGCTCTGGTCATGGGAAAAGGTTTTGAAAAATTAAGAACAAAACAGAAATAACCTAGATGAAATAAAAGACATTCACTGTGATATTTACCGTATGTACAGATTAAGAAGAACTCTGGAACACTGCCAGAACTTTTCCAGAACACTGTGCAATCATTTCAAAACTAGGCAACTTGATAGCAAACCATAAAAGGATTGGCAAACATGAGACCAGAAGAAGAAAGGAAAGAAAGGAAAGGCTGTAGACTGGAAAGGAAAATGTCGATATATCTAGTGTAAACACTGAACTCCTGAATCAATCAGCAGTCCCTGTAATCAGTAACTGCAGCTACACTGTATGGTGTAGTTCTCATTTAACAGCTACAATTGAGCCTGCATTCATACACTGAACAGGGGTTCAGAATCAGTGGCTTGAGAGGACCCTTCCAACTCCTTTATTCTATGATTTTATGAGCCAAACCTTCTTTATATGGTGGTTCCCCATTTAAAAGTACTTTATATTATGAGTTTTACAGTCTTGTGTTTTGCTTTGTTTTGGCTACAGTTCTCAAAACATTTCAAAACATTAATAAATTATAGTAGGTTGCCAAGTAACTAACAAAATCTTCCAGTGTAGCTAACGCTACAATTCAGTGCAAGTCGTTATATGTTGGCTATGGAGGATCGGTGGTTCAGAAGCTCGCCTTGTTAGCTGGAAGTCTGGCAAGTCAGCAGTTCGAGACCCAGATCATGCACGACAGTTTGAGTGCCCATCACTGTCCCATCTCCTGCCAACCTAGCTGTTCGAAAGCATGATATGGCAAGTAGATCAATATTGCAAGTAGATCACTTTGGTGGGAAAAGATCTTAGGGGCATTCAGGCATCCCCTGAGCAGAGTTTCTCCAGCAAAAATCCTTTCAACCCAGAATAATTTCTGACATGAAATTATTATTATTATATGCTGGCTTGCAAAGCAGTGAATATTTGGGTAATAGGGCCTTGGTATATGAGGTTTAGTCAACCAAATTATTTCATAGATTTGACTTAACAGAGATAAGAATCTTTCCTCACTTGTGACAGCCTCATTCAGGTCTGTGGTGCACTGCTGATGAAGTATTATGCCAAAGGATTCCACAAAAAAAACAATACCTCTCAGTAAATACCTTCATATGTCATGTACAGTGGATCCTTGCTTAACAAATGTAATGTGTTCTCCAGGACCTTTTGTTGTTGTTGTTCAGTCGCACAGTCAATTCCGACCCTCTGCGATGACCCCATGGACCTCACTGTCCGTCAGGCACTCCTGTCCTCCACCATTCTCCTCAACTCGCTCAGCTCTGTGCCCATTGTCTCCACGATACCATCTAGCCATCTCATCTTGGGCCGTCCCCTTCTTCTTTTGCCCTCGACCCTTCCAAGCATCAAGGCTTTCTCAAGTGAATCCTCTCTTCTCATTTGGTGTCCAAAGTACTTAGCTTCATCTTTATTATTTGACCTTCTAAGGAGCAGTCAGGGTTGATACTTTGCGACAGGGAATACCATTGCTTTGACTAGATAAATTTTTGTTTTCAATGTGATGTCTCTACTTTTCACTATGCTCCCCAGGTTTCTCATTGCTTGCCTCCCAAGAATCAATCGCCTTTTTATTTCATGGCTGCAATCCCCATCTTGATCCCAAGAAAGTAAAATCTGTCACTGCCTCTACTTCTTCCCCATCTATTTTCCAGGGGCTGATAGGGCCTGTTGCCATGATCTTTTCTTGATATTGAGTCTCAAGCCAGCTTTTTCACTTTCTTCTTTCAGCCTAATCAGGAGCTTCTTTAGGTCCTCCTCACTTTCCACCATTAGGGTGGTATCATCTGCATATCTCAAATTGTTGATGTTTCTCCCAGCAATTTTGATCCCAAATTGTGATTCCTCCATCCCTGCATTGCGCATTATGTGCTCTGTGTATAAGTTGAATAAGCAGGGTGACAAAATGCAGCCTTGTCTTACTCCTTTTCCTATTCCAAACCACTCCGTCATTCCATTTTCTGTCCTGTCTGTTGCCTCTTGATTCATGTACAGATTTCTCATGAGGCCTATAAGGTGTTCCGGTATTCCCATCTCTTTAATTACTTGCCACATTTTGTTGTGGTCGACAAAGTCAAAAGCCTTAGTGTAATCAATGAAACAGAAGTAGACTTGTTTCTGATATTCCTTTGTTTTTTCCATGATCCATCTTATGTTGGCGATGTGGTCTCTCATTCCCCTGCCTCTTCTGAACCCCACCTGCACTTCTGGTAATTCTCTCTCCACATACTGTTGCAGTCTATCCTGTATTATCTTGAGCATCACCTTGCTAGCGTGAGGGATGAGCGCAATTGTTCGATAATTTGAACATTCTTTGGCATTACCCTTTTTGGGGAGTGGAACGTATACAGATCTTTTCCAATCCTGTGGCCATTGTTTTGTTTTCCAAATCTGCTGGCATATAGAATGCAATAATTTGATTCCATCATCTTGTAGTGCTTTGAAAAGTTCAACTTGGATACCATCAACTCCACTGGCTTTGTTGTTTGCAGTGTTTTTTAGGGCCTTTCTGACTTCACTCTCTAGAATGTCTGGCTCATGTTCAATGTTCTCATCATTGTGATTATCAGGGGTGTTGAGGTCCTTTTTGTAGAGTTCCTCTGTGTACTCTTTCCATCTTTTCTTAATCTCTTCTGCATCTGCTAACTCCTTGCCTTCTTTGTCCTTTATCATGGTAATTTTTGCTTTAAATGTTCCCTTGAGTCCCCCAATTTTTTTGAAAAGATCTCTAGTCCTACCCCTGATATTGTTTTCCTCTATTTCTTTGCACTGTTCATTCAGGTAGGTTTCCTTATCTCTCCTTGCTTTTCTTTGAAATTCTGTATTCAAGTGACTATATTTTTTCCTTTCTCCTTGGCATTTTGCATTCCTTCTGTCCTCTGCTATTTTGAGAGCCTCATCGGTCAACCACTTAGCTTTCTTACTCTTCTTTTCTTTTGGTATGATTTTCCTTGCTGCCTCCTGCATGATGTCCTGCATCTCTGTCCATAATTCTTCTGGCACTCTGTCTATCTGGTCCAAGCCATTAAATCTGTTCCACACCTCCACTACGTATTCCCAAGGAATGTTGTCTAGGAGCTTAGGTACTACAAAAACATTGTAAAACAAATTCCCCATAGGAATGCATTGAATGCAATTTTCCATAGGAATGCATTGAAAACCAAAAATTGTTAAGTGAAACATGGTTTCCCATAGGAATGCATTGAAAACCAATTAATCTGTTCCAAAAAAATTGTTAACCTAGCCACTGTTTTATATGGATTTTTCCACTGGAAAATATATAGGTTAACTATGTACAGTAATACCTCTCTTAAAGAGCAAAAGCGAAATGAATTTTCCCATAGTAATGCATTGAAAACCAAAATTTTGTTCTGGACCTCAGGAACCCCCCCCCCCCAAAAAAAAAAAAACCAAAAAAAAAAAAACAACATCTTGTTTTTCTTCAAAAATTTTTATAAAGGGCAATTAAACAGCATAAATAGTGTACAGGAACATGTTAATTCAAACAATAACATTCCAAACATCAAACTTCAACTTTTAAAACATCACACCTCAAGAATAAAGTAAAAAAAAAGGATTCTTTTCCAGGGTACCCATTCAAAACTCATTTATAAAATGCTCTTTAAAGGCAACTGAACATAAAACACACTTCAACAGGGAAACATAGAAAAACCCAACTGCCCAACATTTTAAAAACTGGGCCAATACAACAAACAATGTTTTAACTGTCCAACGTTTTAAAAACTGTGCAAACACAAACTTTTTTCTAACTGGAGGAGGAAGAGGGGGAGGAGGACAAAAATGCTCCTCCTTCCACACTCACAGCACGCTGGTATTGTTGCTCAAAAACCTCCAAAGTGCAATGCAGCATGGGAGAAATTCAAGCCCACCCTTTTTGCACCAGTGACTAGACCCACCCCCAACACTTCCCACCACCCCTCTCAGGTAGAGAAGGGAGGGGGAAGCAAGGAGTTATCATCGGAGTTCTCTTGGTCGCTCCTCCTTTCTGCCACAGTGCAAGCAAGTGAGATAATTCTGTGACCTCCTTGCTTCCCTCCCCCTCTCACTTTGCACCGTGCTTTTGGCCGTAGGAGTACAGAAGTGCTTCTATGGCCAAAGGCTCCCTCCAGTGTTGTGAGAGGCTGTGTCGCTTGTCCCCTCTGCCATTTCAGCAAGTGGCCAGACGAGACAGCCTCTAACAATCAGCGGAGAGGCGCCTCTGGCCGTAGGAGTTTTGTGCTCCTGGATGAATTGGTATCAGGGCCGGATCTGGCCCATAGGGAGTAGTTTGGACACCCATGAACCATGTGAGTGGCCAGTGACCTGAAACGTTTGGGCACCCCTGCTGTTAACAGGCCTTGTGGGCTGGATCTGGCCCATGACACCAATGGATTCCTGTGAACATGGCTCCAGATGGCGACCTTGCATGTTGGTAAATGTTGGCATCCATTTTGGGTCCTGCTTCTATCCCTGTCACCCAGGGGTGCCCAAACTATGGCCTATGGCCGGATCCAGCCAACGACACCAGAATATGGGTGAGTTTTACTTCCACTTCTGGTGTCGTTGGCAAGGGTGGAAGGGGCCAAATCAATTGATGTCAGGGCCAGATCTGGCACACAGACTGTAGTTTGGGCACTCATGAACCACGTGACTGGCCCGTGGCCTGAAAAGTTTGGGCACCCTTGCTGTTAGCTTTTAAAACTGATTTCTGTGCACATGGCTCCATATGAAAACTCTGCATGATGGTAAATGTTGTCATCCATTTCGGGCTTGCTTCTTAGCTTTTAAAATGGAGTCAGGATATATTGAAAGAGTCGTCATCCTCCCCAATGTCTTGGTGATCTTGGAAGGTCAGTGCAGTACAGCACAGCACACAAGCTAAAATTTGTTTTCTTCTGGTCACCTAGTTTTCCTGGTGTGCCATGGCATCATTGGAAAAAAAAACATGTCAGCAAAAAGAGGGAACAGGTCTTTTAAAACAGCAAAGTTAAATGTCTGGTTTTGCTCACCTAAACTAGTCAGACTGGTTTGTCAAGCTTTTGTAATGTGTGATTGTTATTGAGATCTTGCAACCTTGAGATAAAGAGAGCAGGCAGCCCCCTCCCTTCCTCCCAAGACAAACTGGTGAGTCACAGCCACGCCTCAGGGAATTTGAGGCAAACACTTGTGTCAGAGATCGTTGTTATCTGAGGCATCGGATAACGTTAACATAACGTTATCCGATGCAAGTGTTTGCCTCAAATTCCCCAACGTTATCCGATGCAAATGTTATCCAATGCAAAAGTTATCTGAGGCATCACTGTACTTCTTTCTCCCTTGCCTGAGCTGTAATACTCGAATACTCTACTTGTATCGCAGATCACTAGTTCCAGGAATAGCAACAGCAGCAGCAACAAATATGTATTTATAGCTACATTTATAGCCTCATCATTTATTCATTTGCAAATTTCTATTGGCTTTTTAAATGGAACGTACTTGTGTTTAAATCCAGTTTACAACAGTAGAAAAAACCCACTATAGATAGAGTCATCTAATTAAAAAGATTCTTGTTTTATTATTCATCCAAATGTTGGCTTGATTAGCCAGACGATTAAAAAATTATGCCTGTCCTGTGCATGCAACTGTTCACTGCACAAGGGTTGGATTTTTTCCCAGCAACTCCTAGCAGAAACAATAGTTGCAACCCAACATATCCAAGAGTGGTGTGTTATTCTGTGTGCATGAGTGAGTGAGCGAGTGAGTGAGAGAGAGAGAAGTCAAAGTCTGCTTCCTACTTTGGAAATTCAGTTGAGCAAAATGTTTAAATTATAGCCAACCCATTTTTTTTACTTATTCACGAATGGCTTTAATCACACCAGCCCTGCTGCAAAGGCAGTTTCTTTCCATTTGCTTCCTAACCCAAAAATATGAAAATTAAAAGCTGCCATTGCTGTACCATCAAGCCAGCCAGACCTGTAACTGCCTGTTCTGTTTTCAGCAATCCTTTAATATCTATATGGTGGCCTGTAAGTCCCTATCCAGCCACAAAGTGAGTAGGGCTCTGCTGGGGGAGGGAAGAAGCGCTCCCATTGGGCTGCCAGGCAGAGGGGCTGGGCAAAATATGTGCTGGGAGGAGAGAGAAAGCGCTCCCATTGGACTTCTGGCCAGAGGGGCAGAGCACGTGCCCATGGAGACGACAGGTAGGGACTTATGGGACAGGTAGAGACTTTGGACATCAAATGAGAAGATCAAATGAGAAGAGAGGATTCACTTGAAAAAGTCTTGATGCTGGGAAAGGTGGGGGCAAAAGAAGAAGGGATTAGTATAAGTGTCTGGCCAGTACCTTGTTGCAAGATGGATATGGCCATCATACCAGTTCTCTAGGATAATATGCTTTAATGTAAATGTAAGGGTCCTCCAATTGGAACAGCACAGGTGTAGCTTATTGATGAGGTATCTCCAAGACTTTGCTTAAAACCAGCCACCAGGCCTTTTTAGGAACTGTGCTAGTACATCAATATAGGTAAAGGTATTAAATACACATTAAAATACACACAGACACACGACATCCAGTGGGAGCAGGCTATAGGGAGCTTCAGGCTAGCAGCTTCTCTTCCTCCTCCCCGCTTGGGAGGACAGCAAGGAGGCCATGCATACGCGCCAAGCACTGTAGGTGTGCATGCACACCAAGTGCTTGGCACGCATTGCACAGTGGGGGGAACCAGTGCAAAGGTAAGCCCAGAAGGTGGTTTCCCCCCAAAGCTGCTACTGGTTCTCCAGGACACTGGGGAAAGTTACTACCGGTTCTGGTGAACTGGTGAGAACCTCTTACATCCCATTACTGAGTATGGTAGTAAAAGGTTTTGGAGCCCACCACTGCTGATCATGGTGAAGGAGTTTGAATATGTCAGGAAAGTCGAGAGCAATGTTGTCAGGAGGCTAGACTCCATTAGGAGTCTGAACACCTCGCAGGATAACCCAAGGTGTAATGATCAGAGGCTAAGGTTCATCCAGGCTCTTTAGGATTAATGGATGTATCAGCAGAAGGGAATAGAAAGTTCCACTAGGAATAGAGGAAATCCTAGAGAATGGTTATTGAGCACCAATGTTAGTAGGAGGTAATTCTGTTGGAGGATCTTTCATAGAAAATGGTAATGACACTCAAGCTAATTCTAGGTGGAAATGTACAGAAGGCAGCTGCTGTAAACAGATGTTTCTTGCCACAGCTTAAAAGTAACTTTGTAACTAGTAGTCCCTTTACCTGTTACCTAAAAAGGCACTGGTTATAATCACATTCCTTACAACTACCGGTAGTTGCTTCCAAGCTGTAAGCTAATCACCAGTGCTGTATGTTGATATGTTTGATATGGGGCTGTGAAATACTGCTGGCCTCCAAAATTATTTTGATCCTCTGTAGAAGGACTATGAGGATTTTTAGGTCCTTCTGATCTGTATCAGGGCAGCATCGATATAAGGACATTTCCCACCCTATGATTGGTTTTGGGGTGGAAGCTGGGATTTTATGCATGCAGAGTATGTGCTCTAACTCTAAATTATAGCTTATTTTCTTGTTGGGAACATTCCCCTAACATTTTCTAATGCTTTTCTAGCAGTTCACATCCATCTTTCAGTGGTCTCAATCTTAGTTCCACGGTCGTCTAGTTATTTTTGTCTTGTCCTTATCCTTAGCCTGCCTCCAGAGAATGAGTCCTTTCTTCCACTCCTTTGGTCTGCAGACACATTCACTTTACAAAGGAATCTCTCTATGATATATTTGGGTTTTAAAATGATTATAATAAATTAAACCATTACGTTTCCTCTCTCACCCCAATGATAGATCCAATGATACCTTGATAGTTTTGTCAGATATTTATTTTCCATGCAAACGCGAGGCCTGTCTTGTATCAAGAGGATATCCATGAGTCTCAGAAGAATCAGAGAAATAGAAATAGAGGTACCCTGCAGCAGAAGATGACTTAACACATTTGGATGTAATGTTCAGCACTGGAGCTCTTTTGGTTAACAATGGGAACCAGAGATTCTCAATAATTCTACAGTTATTCTTAAACAGACACAGTTGCAAAGTGAAGGTTATGACAGAGGATGAGGGAGGGCATGGCTTGCCCCTCAAAATCCACCCCTCCCTTTCTCCCCCCACTGGAATTTATGCACAAACTTGGCTTTTCATCCTTGGCAATAGGAATCTCTCATGGGAATCTTATATCCTCTTAGCCAAAATACGTCTTTAAAAATGCTTAATAGCTAAGATGCTTACTCAGTGCAGATACAGAAGTGGGAATGAAAATATTTTGCTGGGCATGAGGACAACAATTTCTGATGAAAGTCCGAGGAAAATCCATGACCCTGAAAATTATAAAGCAACAACTTGCACTATGCAACAAAACTGATATATTTACAAGATTCTGTGATGATGCCAAGCATTTTGTTTGTGATCTTTGAAAGAAATGAATGCCAAGACATTCATTACAGGGTTCACAGAAGGTTACATTGCAACCACATTTGACAGCTTTCTATAATCTAAGACAGGGGTTTCCAATCTAAGGCTCGTGGGCTGGATCTGGCCCGTGGCACCATTTTATGTGGTCCCCTACCCCCTCCAAGGGCATTTGAGGAACAAAATGACCACCCCTTTGAAGCTGCCCCCATTTTGCAGGCAGGGCAAAATGGCCATCTGGCCCTCAAAGCTGGCATAGTTTGGGCACACCTGCTCTAATGGATTATTGTTTGGAAATACATACCCTGTTTTCCCGAAAATAGGACCTCCTCATATAGTAAGGCACCCCCCCCCTATTTTTCCCCACCTCAGAAATATAAGGGCCCCCACTGAAAATAAGTCACTCCCCTAAATCTTGCTCTGGCGATCCGCTGTATCAGCAATAAATGTGTACTGTATTCTTCTTCGTCATGGAAAAATAAGACATCCCCTGAAAATAAGACCTTGTGCATATTTTGGAGTTTTTAAAAATATAAGATAGTGTCTTATTTTCAGGGAAACACGGTATCTGGTCATAAGAGGTAAGTTGCTTTCTTGTAACATGCCCTCTTTCACTGTTCATGTTGTTTATTATTATTATCTTCAAGTGGACTAGGTTATAATTTTCTTTTCTTTTTCTTTTTTTTTTAAATGTCATAGTCTAAGAAAATCTAGGCCACAAAAGAAGGAAAGAACACTTTTCCTTTCTCTCTCTCCCCCCTTTTTTTTTTACTACCCAAGGCAGCTAGTTGCTAGAACAATATTCAGTTGATGATTTGGCGAGAAATCTCCTTCCCAACAGCCCTGCCCTTTGCCATCATCTTCATCTTTCATTGTTAAGCAACCCAGAGAAATGTTTTGAATCTTGGGACATAAGTGTGAAGCAGAATGCCTTATACACAATCTAAGGCAGATCTTTGTATGTTTTCAGTGGCATATTTAATATGGGAAGATGACAAAGCACATTCTGATGCAGCAGAACATAGTTTTATGTGCTACGCATAAAACTGAGGCCAGCAGCCACACCAAGCATTGTTTGGGGGACTGACATTCCACTCCACTTATGGGTAGTTTGTCTCTCCCATGCTCCGCCTAGTGAGTGTCATCTAACACTGGGAACAGAGTTTTACTATGCAGCTGTCTTTGTATATTAATTTGGCCGCACCCAACCAGTTTATGAAAATAGTATCAAGAGGTTTCTCTAGTTTACATGTGATATAATTCCCTGTTCATATTGGAGAACAGCACAGATCTAGTCAAAATGTTGCTATAGGAATTTCAGTTAATAAGTGAGGAGAGTAATGGAAAGCATCCATTTCCCTGAATGTAGCAAAACTGGAATGTATAGGTGTGGAGCCATGAGAAGCAGACAGAGATTCTGGAAAATGGAGAACCCTCATTCACATTAATCTCACCTGGTAGCTAATATCTACTTCATAGAAGAGGCTGGTCAAATAAGCTTTACATCAACCCTCCACAGCCCAAATTCTGCTATGCTTTTTGGCATGTGCACATACCCATACATGCACACACACATCAGTTTTTTCTTTAAATACAAAGTAGTGTACATCTTTATTATATAACTCCACCTCCCTCGCCATCTCTGAAGGGGTGGCAGAGATGTGTCCCCATGAGTTGAGGATCCAGTGCAGACCCAGCACACACAAGAAACCGCTTACCTTGGCTTAAACATTTAAGAAGTACCATTGCTCTGATGTTCTCCATATGGATACAAGTTGCAATGTCAGGATGAAGGATTGTGGAAGCAAAGGAGTCCAAAATCTTATTTGTGGACATATTCCAGGCCTAAGTATAACAAGAAAAAAATATCACACACTTGGATACATCCACCATAGTATTTTAAGACTTCATATTATTGTTACATTTTAGAATTCACAGGGTTGGCTAGAAAATATATCACAAAACAGTTACATTCCTGCATTTTTTTTATTTAGTTAAAAGAGCACTTTGTTTTGTTTAATTCCAGTGGACAAAGTTATAGGTACTGCAAAAGGAACAGACTAAAATAATAAAGTTTAGTCTAATTCATTACTTAGATTTTAACCCAAACAGAATAAATGCATTTTTCTTGGTCTAGCAGATCAAGCCATGGAGGTTAGTTTCCTCTCCCTTTCCTGCGGAGTTGTTAAGATGCTTTGCTCACTGGCTCTAACTGATTGCCTCTATACAATGTCAGTGATGGGTCCTTGTCCTTTGATCCATTGTCAGACATATAGCCCTTTCTGGCTGACTGCTAGGCAACGTGTCAGATTTGTAGATCAGTCAGAGAAAAATACCAGGCAAATATTTCTAAGAACACTTTGAAATGAAATAATGCCCTTTGAAGTCTCTTCCACTGACAGTGCTAGCCTTTTGGTCAAAGACAAGATATACAACTGGTATGAAGATTGTTCTTCTTTCTTTCTTCCTACATCAATTTCACATGCTCACAGGAACAACAAAAGGTCTAGCCCATGTAACCCACATCCTGAGATATCCAGCTCTTTGATTTTCTTGACAGAGCATATACAGCAAAATGTTCATGACCCATCTTGTCACACTTGAATATATGTGTAGAACAGTACATTCTTCAGAAGCCCTCTGAACTGTAGAAGAGCAGAGGCGTTATCTTCCCAACACTCAAATTTGCTGTTCAGTCGCACAGTCCGAGCCCATCCCTTTGCGACCCTAAGGGCCACCACACACCAGGCTCCTCTGCCATTGGCCATCCTACGTAGCCCACCAAGGTCTACACCGCACCAACGGTGCTGCCTAGCCATCTCACCTTCTGCTGTCCCCTTCTCCTTTGGCCTTCAAACTTTCCCAGCATCAGGGCCTTCTCCAGTGAGTCCTCATTTGGTGGCCAAAGTACTTGTGCTTCAACTTCAGTATTTGTCCTTCCAAGGAACAGTCAGGGTTGCTTTCCTTTAGGGTGGACTGATTTGATCTCCTTGCAGTCCAGGGGACTCTCAAAAGCGTCCTCCAGCACCACAGTCCAAAGGCATCTATTCTTCTGCACTCGGCCTTTCTTATCGTCCAGCTCTCACAGCCATACATTACCACTACTAGGAAGACCATTGCTTTGACTATATGGACTGTTTTGACAGGGCAACGTCTCTAATTTTTATTACACTACCTAGGTTTGTCATAGCTTGCCTCCCTAGAAGTAAACATATTTTTATTTCTAGGCTGCAATCACCATCTGCAGTGATCTTGGATCCCAGGAAAGTAAAGTCTGTTACTACTTCCATTTCCTCCCCTTCTATCTGCCAGGGAGCGATGGGCCCATTTGCCGTGATCTTGTTTTATTTGATGTTGAGTTTCAGGCCAACTTTTTCACTCTCCTCTTTCACCCTCCTCAAGAGGCTCTTTAGGTCTTCTTCACTTTCTTCCATTAGTGTAGTGTCATCTTCATCTCCCAGCAATCTTAATTCCAACTTGTGCTTCATCCAGCCCTGCATTACGCATGATGCACTCTGCATATAAGTTAAATAAGCAGGGTGACAATATGTAGCCTTGTCATACTCATTTTCCTATTCTAAACCAATCAGTTGTGCCGTATCCTGTCCTAACTGTTGCTTCTTGACTCACTTACAGATTTCTCAGAAGACAGATGAGGTGGTCTGGTACTCCCATCTCACATATCATTAAAAAAATGAAAGAAGCAGACACACAGAGCTTGTGTATAGTTTAGAACAATGTCAATAGGAATCCATTGCATTACTCATCAGTTCTCAGAAATCAGATTGCTATAAATATTAAAGTCAAACCAAATTACACTCCCCTTTTCACTTCAGTTAACAAGCTTATGGCACAATGCCTGAAAAATGTCCTCCAATATTCTATCAAAATGCCATAAAATGCCATAAATGTCAAAGGGTAAGAGTTCTGCACAGATTTCCATGCTGGTATGCAGTTTTCCAAGTAAAAGCTTAAAACAAAAACCACCAATGACCTGGCAACAACCAATTGTTTAAATCAAATTATACTCAAAGATGTCCTAGCTTCAATTTAAAATATATCTTCCAATACATTACTGGCAAGGAATTACTTCTCGTGCATACAAAAAGAACAAATCTAATTAATTTTGCATTGTTTCTTTCCTTGCTTGCTGCTGGTGTTTTAAATGCATTGTCACAAACTATGCAGAACATGGGCAGTCGAAGGGTGGAAACAGTGAAAACATGGGTTTGGATAATCCTTACCAGCAGTAAAGTTGAACTTGTATCAAGAAAATGAGCAACAAAATATATTAGAAGGTCCTAATGATTTGGCTTAATGTTTTCATTTACTTGTTATTAATATACATGTCTGGCTTCAACTGGTTGTACAAATCCAAGTGGAAATAAGCAAAGTCATTTCTTGCCTTTACATGCAATGCATTGTAATACTATACATATAATATATGTATACATTCAGTTGGCCAGGTAGCTCAGTGGTTTAGCTCCCTGGCAGTGGAACCCTAGGTTGGGAGTTCAATTCCCCAGGATGCCTCCTGAGAGAGAGAAGATCCAGCCTACGGAGTCATTTTTTTTTTTCAATTCAATTCAAATTTATTTTTATACCCCGCCTTGCTCAGGTGAACCTGACTCAAGGCGGCTTCCAAAGAACATAAAACAACAGTAAACAAATAACATAATAAAACAACCACATAATGTAAAAACAACACGGAGGGGCGCGACGGCGGCGGCGGCGTTCCCGCGCTCGGCGGCCGGCGTCCTTCAAGCCCCTCGGCAGGGGCTCCTTTTCACCTCCCAGCCGGTGACGGTGGCTGGGAGGGGCGCAGCGGCGGCGGCAGCGTTCCCGCGCTCGGCGGCCGGCGTCCTTCAAGCCCCTCGGCAGGGGCTCCTTTTCACCTCCCAGTCGGTGACGGTGGCTGGGAGGGGCGCAGCGGCGGCGGCAGCGTTCCCGCGCTCGGCGGCCGGCGTCCTTCAAGCCCCTCGGCAGGGGCTCCTTTTCACCTCCCAGCCGGTGACGGTGGCTGGGAGGGGCGCAGCGGCGGCGGCAGCGTTCCCGCGCTCGGCGGCCGGCGTCCTTCAAGCCCCTCGGCAGGGGCTCCTTTTCACCTCCCAGCCGGTGACGGTGGCTGGGAGGGGCGCAGCGGCGGCGGCAGCGTTCCCGCGCTCGGCGGCCGGCGTCCTTCAAGCCCCTCGGCAGGGGCTCCTTTTCACCTCCCAGCCGGTGACGGTGGCTGGGAGGGGCGCAGCGGCGGCGGCAGCGTTCCCGCGCTCGGCGGCCGGCGTCCTTCAAGCCCCTCGGCAGGGGCTCCTTTTCACCTCCCAGCCGGTGACGGTGGCTGGGAGGGGCGCAGCGGCGGCGGCAGCGTTCCCGCGCTCGGCGGCCGGCGTCCTTCAAGCCCCTCGGCAGGGGCTCCTTTTCACCTCCCAGCCGGTGACGGTGGCTGGGAGGGGCGCAGCGGCGGCGGCAGCGTTCCCGCGCTCGGCGGCCGGCGTCCTTCAGCCCCTCGGCAGGGGCTCCTTTTCACCTCCCAGCCGGTGACGGTGGCTGGGAGGGGCGCAGCGGCGGCGGCAGCGTTCCCGCGCTCGGCGGCCGGCGTCCTTCAAGCCCCTCGGCAGGGGCTCCTTTTCACCTCCCAGCCGGTGACGGTGGCTGGGAGGGGCGCAGCGGCGGCGGCAGCGTTTGTTGCCGGTCATTGCCAAGCTGTAAAGTTCCGGAACACCACCGCAGAAGAAGAAGAAGAAGAAGGGAACAAGAAACTACTTCTGTCCGTTCTCTACCTAGAAAATCCTGGACATCACACAGTTATTTTATGTATACATTCACTAACAGATCCCTATCTTCAGCAAAACCAGGCAAAAACACACCAAGCCAACTATTTCTATTCATTAATCTCAATTGCTTGATGTTCTTGAAATAGACGGCATTAAAACATACTATTGGAGGCGCCCGAAATGTCAACCTCCCACTGTTGGCATCTGTATCTAAATTTCCTGTGGTTAGAAATATAATACCCAACTTTAAAAGATCTAAAGAAAGACTGATATCAGTAAAATTAATAAGACACTTCATTTTTCTCTTCTGCTCTTTCCATTAAGGATCAAACAGCTCTACAACAGCAGTGAAATATGTATTCCACGTTAATGAGTGTTTAGAGAATCTTTATCCATGGATCACTTGAAGTGGCATTACCATTGGCAGGCACTGTAATCCTGAGGAAGCTGTGTCTATTTTAAAAAAAAATCATGTTAGACTTCAAACTCTTTCAGGAATTATTTTCACCAGGGCCTGCTAGAAAACTCCTTCATGGTTAAAAATTTACTCTAAGAATACTATACTTAAAATTAATAGACAGTCTAAATCTGAAGATAAGAAACATACTAAGAAAGAGTAAGCAAGCAATTTGTTTTACCAATGTTCTTTTAAAAACATTTTTGGGTAAAAGAGAGGAAACATACAAAATGTAGCTTAATCATGAGTGGCCAGAATCCTCTTTGTCAAGCCAGTATAATTGCAATTGTGTGAAGATTTATATTGCCAGATGATGTCATCCAGTTGGCAGAGGACAAATTTGTCCTAGCAGGATTTCAGCCACTGAACTGCCGCTAGTTAACAAGTTGTTTCGACTGTGTCTCCCAATGCACCAATTTACACAACTGAGGAGTGATAAGGGATACAGGTACTACATGGCTTGTTAAATAGTTACAATTCCCTGCTGCAATTTATTCCATTACATTTATGCCCATGTAAACAACAGATAGGATTCTGCCCTTTAAAACTTAAAGAACCCCCATTGCAAAATGTTAACATTGAAAGGGGATGTAATGTAGCTCAAAGTTAATGTTTGTATTTGCATTGTACAGTTGTACCTTGCTTAAAGAGCATAATGCGCTCCACAGGATTGCTCTTTAAGCAAGTTTGCTCTTTAAGCAAAACACCCTTGTAAATGACCAATGGGGGGGAGGGATTGCGAACCCTGATTTATTTGTTAAGTGAGTTTTTTGTTGGTTTTATTTGCTAAGTGAAGCAAACATTCAGAGAAAATTCTGCTCTTTAAGCGAGGCACTCTTTAAGAGAGGCACTCTTCTTTATGCGAGGTTTGACTGTATTTCTGAACTATGAACCTGATGACGCATTGGGAAATACTATGGGTCTGGGGAAAGCAGATTTGCATTTAAAAAAAAGATTGACCACATGATGCAAGAGGAACTTCTACTTTTCTACAGATTGAATCTTTTTGTTTTGTTTCAAAGCATGTGAATGCTTTGAACTGGTGCAGAAGGGAAAGATCAGCCAGTAGATGCACACATACATACAGATAGTGGTACTTTAGCAATGCACCTTTCCCCTCACCTCCTACCTCACAAAGGAAGACTAAGAGAGTGCGCATGCTTACACACAAGCAGTGCCAACAGTCATGTCTCCCTGCAAAACTTCTCTTCCAAGACACTTTTTAAAACAGATTCTCCTTGGCAGAACTTAACCAGCTCTACTGCTGACAAGATAAACTGAATTATGTAGCCTGGTGGGAAGTGTGTTTTGCTTTGAACTGTGTATTATTCTGAAACATCTATTGTTCTTGAAATATGTATTGTTTTTGAAATACCTTTTGTTCTGGATTGATTTGATACTTTGTAATTCACTACTTGTGATGTTTTATTTTGACTGTATTATTGGGTATTATTGTATATTTTATTTGTTGAAATTTTGATGATATGTGATATTTATCTTGAGTGTGCATAACTTGTAATTATATATTTGTTTTGTGATCCGCCCTGGGTCGGTTTTACCGAGTAGGGTGGTATATAAATCGAATAAATGAAATGAAGTGAAATGAAATAAGCTGAAGAAATGTTGAAAGAATGTTGGATCTCATGCTGGGTGGCTGATCTAATTGAGTCGTGATCTAAAGTGGCTGATCTAAACCCAGTGTTGGGTTTACCTAATTGGGGCGGGATAACAAATTGGACAAAATAAATAAATAAATAAATGACTCACAGAGGGAGGAAATCACTCCATAGAATACATTTCAAGACTAACATGATTGGCTGAAACTGCAGAAAGTAGAGAACCCTACACAATAAATTGTATATAGTAGTCTCTAGGGATCAGTACTGGTGATGCATCATGAAAACACAGTGTATTTCTGGGATTTTTGACAGTTTGTGGGGGGCATGCCCTAGTGAAACCATAGATACTGAACCTGCAGATGCCATGGGTCTACCATATTTTAAAGAAGTAGGTAAGGAGTTTTCATCCTCTAAAACACACACAGTCTTCCATTGTAACTGTTTCAGAGATTCCTTGTGCTATTTAGGCAAGTATATTTTATCGTTGTCATCAATGTTGTTTATTCTTCTTCTCCTCCTCCTTCTCTTTTTCTCCTCCTCCTCTTTCACCTCCTCCTCCTCCAGTTGTCATGAAAAAAGGTTCTTGTTCTGGCACTTCTAGGATCCTCTTTTTAACTACTTAAAACATTTGTGGAGCTGTTCTGTTATCTGCTAGTGATCTTCCAAAGTATTCCCAGTGTTTCTGATTTGCCTTTTTTTATTATTATTATCCTGTCGGTATCTCTATGTTGCAGTCTATAGTTTATATAGTTTTCTACTCTCAATTTTATATAACTCTGTTTTCAGCTTTACTGCTTTTTAAATCTCTTCACACTACCATATGATGTATTTAGACCCATACAATCTTTTTTCATTTTCCCTTTTTCTGCACGGTCTTTCTGCACCACTAAACAGGGTACTTTTGTATCCCTTCCATTCATTATCGACGTTCTTCACCTCTGGAGGGGTGGTGGTGGTGGTTAAATGCTGTATCCAACTTTCATTGTAACTGTTCCACGATTTCTCCTTTTTTGAGTTTTTCTGTCTTAATTAATTTTTGTTTTTTATTTGATTATCTTTGTTCAATATTGGTTTTATCACTTCTTGCTGTTAACTCACAATTTTATGATTGTTGTTGCATGGTCCATTATGGATTGCTTCTACATTTTGTATTCTAAATCTTCTTTTAACTCTAGTTAATGTGTAATCAATCTGGTTTTTAATGCTGATATAATTTCACTTATCCCATATATAATGTTGTGAATTGCAATGTTCAATAAAAGTGTTAGTAATAAAATGAGATGTGGTGTTGGAGGAGAGTTTTGAGAGTCCCCTGGACAGCGAGGAGAACAAATAGGTCAATCTTAGAAGAAATCAACCCTGACTGCTCCTTAGAAGGTTGAATAGTGAAGATGAAGCTAAAGTACTTTGGACACCAAATGAAAAGAGAGGATTCACTTGAGAAGGCCTTGATGCTTGGAAGGGTCAAAGGCTAAAGAAGAAGGGGGCGGCCCAAGATGAGATAGCTAGATGGTATTGTAGAGGCAATGGGCACAGAGCTGAGCGAGTTGAGGAGGAGGGTGGAGGACAACAGAAGTGCCTGGCGGACAGTGGGGTCCATAGGGTCGCAGAGGGTCGCAATCAACTGTGCGACTGAACAAAAAAATAAAATAAAAAGTTGGTGTTAGTTTCATAAATCCAGTATCCTTTGTCCGTTCCCATTCCTTTTACTGTTCTCAGTAGCATGTGGGCCAATGAACTGTTCATACTTTCTTCTTTCAGCACCCTCCTTACCATTAAAATCTCCCATTACATACAATGTGCTATTAGTTTCCACTTTCTTTATCACTTCAGATAGTTTATCGAGATGCTGATCCTTTTGTTCTTCTGTTTAGCTATCATTACATGGAGAATATAATTGTACATAAGTCTCAATTTGCTCTCCTGTCTTGATTTTCAGTATTATTATTTTGTCTGAATAATTGTTAATATCTAGAATCCATTTTTTAAAAATATCAGGATGTACCAGTGTTTCCTAACCTTTGTTTTTTGGACATCAATTCCCAGAAGCCTACGCCAATTCCCCAAAGCACTGATCAGCCAATGTACTGGTTTAGGTTTCTGGGAAGTGAAGACGCCCTGTGGGGTGCATGCCCCATACTGGGAACCACTGGACTAGACCCATTATCTTAATCCCTCTTCTTTCCATTATTTCTAAAATTTCTTCTGTCTTGTTTTCCAAGATGGTTATATTCAGAGTTCCTATTTTGTACTTTGTTGCTGTGTCTCTTAGTTTTTTAACATTGCTGTAGTCGTTTTCCCTTTGGTCAGTCCATTTGTATCTCATTTGGATTTCTGAAACAATATACGGTACTATCCATTGCCGTCTTGCTGAGCCTGTTGTAACTTTGCCAGAGGCCCCTTTTCTAGATTATTTAAGGATGACCCAGGATTGCCTTCATGGCTGCTGTAGAAGTCCGGTGGCACAAGACTGCACCATGTTTTACTCAGTCCTAGCAATACTTTACTTTGGCCTGTTACCGCCTCTCATGATGTGGACATGATGTGGACATGGGGACTTTAAGAGGAATTTATTTTGTCATTTCCCCCATATATCAAGAGAAAAATAAATAAAGTTTTTCCCCATTCTGTGGAGGCTTTGTGTTTAAGACAGTGAACTTGATGACTGGAATGTTCAGCAGGTCAGCAGTTCAAGACCCTAGTACTGAACAACAGAATGAGCTCCCATCTCTGTCCCTGCTCCGGACAACCAAGCAATTCAAAAGCAAGAAATTGCAAGTAGATAAATAGGTACCACTTTGGTAGGAAGGGAAACAGTGTTCATGCCTGCCACATGTCCATGGAAACATCTGCAAACGCAGGCAGTGCTGGCTCTTTGGCTACAAATAGAGCTAAGCACTGAAGCCTAGAGTCAGATACGACTGGCTTTTGATCAAGGGTGGCATTTACCTTTACTTAAAAGATATATAATTGCTTTGGGCTACTGAAAGGCAATTCATGGCTGTTTTCTCCTCTTTCCAGGCTCCGTAAAATAAATGACAACTCTCCGGAGCTTTTTTTAGGCATCGGAAATGTCTACCTTGAGTTTTTAAGACTAGAGAAAGTTTGCCATCTTGTGGCAAGACGATAATATATGAGTCATATTTTTCATCTGCTGAAATGCTGTGATCAAACCTCTGGTGTTATCTTGGCTCTCGGTTTGACTTCACTGCAGATTAAAACAATCTGCATCTAAGGTCTGATGTTGCCTGCTGCTAGGTCCACCCAATGCAAAATGAATCACAGATGTTAATGCCAATAATGGCTGAAAAGGTTTTGCCAGACATCTGCCCATGACCAGTTCTCCTTTCTTCACCTCACATCACCTGTCCCCTTTACAGCCTTTCTAATGTCTTTGGAGAAAAGAAAGAGAGCTGTAATTAGGCTCTCTACCTCAAGGGTGGGAGTCATCATGTGCCACCCTTCAGGCTCATTGGCCAATCCTTCAGGGTGGCTATTTTGGAGACTGTGAAGCTCTCCCCACACCTGTGTTCTTAACAACAACAACAAAAGAACAGAATATCCTACCTCCAGGGAGTGATTTCCTCTGCAGAGCACCTGAAACTGGCAAAAAACATACCCTCTACTCTACACACTGTGTTTCAGAAGAAAAATAGTCCCCCCCCCCCTAATCAGTAATGGTTTGACATGGAGAAACTCAATCAATCAATCAATCTTTATTATGGCCCAAGACCAGCCTAGTATAGCATAGCAAAAAGGAGAGAAGTTAAAATGACGGTACTTAAAATATAGCACTTTCACTACTCCTTAACACTGAGCAGAAATGCTCCTTTTTCAAATATATTTTACGTACCCTCATTGGGATACACAGTTGGAGCCGTCTCGAAGATTGTGGTATTTTTGAACTGCAGTCAGGTGTACCCAGGCAACAGCAACCTTGTGTTTGATGGCTAATCTTTCTCACACTAGTTCAGGTGAAAGGAACTGCAGAATGAACTCACCAAAAGGTGCCTTCGTTTTGGCAGTTTCACATCTGGCCTAGACATGGAAAAAGAAGTACCCTCATTTTAACCTCTGCCTCTTGATATATGTTAGGTGCCCCCATTTCAACTTCTGTTCTTTTTGCTGACATGGAGCGTCTGTAGAATAGACTCTTTGGACCTCTGGAGTTTGCCTACCCCTGTGCTCATTCCTGGCTGTGGAATATGTTTAAAAGTTCGTGTTTTCAAGCATGCATTGTTCTTTTCAGTTTGCCAATAACTTAGAAATCTACTTGTGGCCAACGTTTCCTTGGCTATATGGCTGTTGCTGCTGTTTTTTTACAGTCCTGCTAGGGCTTATTATTACAGGTAAACTGTGGGCCAGGAACTGGAGACATGTTATGAAAGGCTCTTGGCATTCGTAACATCTGGTGGAGGGCAGCAGCCTCATCAATACTGGCCTGGGGCTGATGAGTACACTGTGTGTGTCAAAAGGGTTTGGGGCAAGAAAGTGACTCCTGGAACTGGATCCGTGGTATAGGAGTCACACTGCAATGTGGAAGACAGGAACGAGACAGTTGAATATCTCAGACTTTCCATTATTCTTTCTCTTCTTTTATATGTATGAAGAGATGAAAATGAACCAGTGATTTATAATACACCTTTGAGACTTTGTTTACCTATGATCTCAGGGTAAAGGAAATTTTGTTCATATTTTGCTCAATGTTCTAGAAGTCAACTCTACAAAAATCATGTCTTTTTATTTCTCCTTTTTAAATCAAAAGTATACGATGAAAACATAGTACTGTATTTGGAAAAAAAATGTGATCAATCTATTAATAACTAACCTGATTCCAGTTGTTACAATAGCTCTAGATCGCACATAGATTGCAAATTTCAGCAAATCCAAAAGGAAAAGTATTCTACAGCTCAAATGTAGGCACTGAGATTGGGGTTTTTTTTTTCTGTTTGTCCTTGCAGTCCTGAGATGGTGTAGTAGGCATGAGCAATTTAACAGTGGCTCAAGTGGCTAAGATACTGACTGGAAGGTGGGAGGTCAGCAGCTAGATACCCAAATACTGCAGGACGGAATGAGCTCCCGTCTTTGTCCCAGCTCCTGCCAACCTAGCAGTTTGAAAGCAAGAAATTGCAAGTAGATAAATAGGGACCACTTCAGTGGGAAGGTTAACAGCATTCTATGTGCTTCGGTATCTAGTCATGACCATGGAAACGTCTGCAGAAGCAGACAGTGCTGACTCTTCAGCTATGAAACAGAGATGAGCACTGAACCATGGAGTCAGAGATGACTGTCTTTCAAGCAAGGGTGACCTTATTAAGGATGAGATTTTTTTTGACGACTTCTTCATCTTCATCTTGTGTCATATCCATTCTGAATATTGGCAATGCACATGGCAAAAGTCTTCCTGTTATGAACTCCTTGGAAAAGTTCTTCAGAGGGCATTCCACACGAGTCTCTCAGATTCCTGAGCCATGAGGTCTGTCTATGTCCAGGGCTTCTCTGGGAACTGAGGGCCATGTTTATTTGACTTTTAGCCATGAAAGTTTTCCTGGGAACAATATAATTATTAATGCTTCATTAAAAGAGGGGCATTTCCCAGCACCATTTAAACACGCTTTGGTGCTCCCCCTCTTAAAGAAGCCGTCCCTCGACCCTATGGTAATTTCCAACTACCGTCCAGTGTCCAACCTACCTTTTTTAGGTAAGGTCCTGGAGAAAGCTGTGGCGCAGCAGTTACGGGATGTCCTGGATGAAGCGGATTATCTGGACCCGTTTCAGTCAGGATTCAGGCCCGGATATGGTACCGAAACTGCACTAGTCGCACTGGTGGATGATCTCTGGAGAGAGCGGGACGGAGGGGAACCGTCTTTCCTTGCTCTCCTCGACCTCTCAGCGGCTTTTGACACTGTCGATCATGGCATCCTTCTGGGAAGGCTCCAGGGTCTGGGGATCCAGGGCACGGTGCTGTCCTGGTTTTCCTCATTCCTGAGGGACAGGACCCAGTCGGTGTGCCTGGAGAAGGAGAGGTCCAGCCCTAGGCCCCTGCAATACGGGGTGCCTCAGGGCTCGGTACTTTCTCCTCTCCTATTTAACATCTATATGAAGCCGCTGGGTGAGATCATCCGTTCCCACGGGGTAAGGTATCATCAGTATGCTGATGATACCCAGTTGTACATCTCAGCCCGTGGGGACCCAAGCGGTGCAGTGGAAGTCCTTTCCAGGTGCCTGGAGGCTGTTGAGGTCTGGATGGGGGAAAACGGGCTACAGCTGAATCCCGGTAAGACTGAGTGGCTATGGGTAAGGGGCCCCGCGTTGACACGGGAGTTACCAGCTTTGGTTCTGGATGAGGCAGTTCTGCCCCAAACAGACCCGGTGCGTAATCTGGGGGTCCTCCTGAACTCACGGCTACTGTTCAATGAGCAGGTGGCAGCCGTGGCCAGGAGGGCTTTTGCACAACTTCGTGTAATACGCCAGTTACGCCCGCTCCTAGACCGGGACGCCTTGCTTATGGTCATGCACGCTTTGGTCACCTCCAGACTTGATTACTGTAATGCGCTCTACATGGGGCTGCCCTTGGTGACCATTCGGAGACTGCAACTGGTCCAAAATGCGGCAGCCCGGGTAGTGATGGGATGCGGGCGTTATGCTCGGGCCTCGCCACTGCTTCGGGAGCTGCACTGGTTGCCAGTTTGTCTCCGGGTGCAATTCAAGGTGCTGGTGATGACCTTTAAAGCCCTATATGGTAGTGGGCCAGGATACCTCAGAGACCGCGTCACCCTAAGAACATCTGTCCGTCCCACCAGGGCGGATCGGAGGGGCTCTCTTGTTGTTCCATCGGCTAGGGAGGCTCACCTCGCTAGCACCAGGAAGAGGGCCTTCTCTGTGTTCGCCCCGGCCCTGTGGAACCTCCTCCCAACTGAGCTGCGCATGCAGACAGAGCTCCTGTCCTTCCGGAAGAACTTAAAGACCTGGCTGGCAGGACAAGTGTGGGGTTCCAGGGATGGGGGATCCCATGTGGGGTGGTTAGTCTAGGGATACTACCCTTGACGACGCCCCCAGATACTGTTTTTAGTTTATGAATTTTAAATTTTTATATTGATGTGTTTTATTCTGTGCTGTAAGCCGCCCAGAGTCGGGCTTGCCCGATTGGGGCGGGTTAGCAAGTGTGAGAAATAAATAAATAAATAAAAATAAATAATGCAGTGGTCTCCCATTTCTCTTCCACATTGCAGTGTGACATCTATACCACTGATCCAGTTCCATGAGTCACTTTCTGGTCCTGAACCCTTTTGACACACAAAGTCCTCCTCAGCCCCAGGTCAGTATTGATGAAGTTGCTGCCCTCCATTAGGATGGATTCAAGTGGGATTTAATCCACTTTGGGACCATCACCCTCCCATGTGGATTTCACCACCCAAGGGAGTCAGTCATCAGTGTTGTTAGGTTACTTAACCACTGTCTGATGCTCTGCGGTGAGTCATTGGCAGTATGGTCTACTCTGTTACCATAGCATGATACCTCGTCAGATATTTTGGACAACAAATGTCATAACTTTCCATTCTAGGAGTTTTACCTGGCAGACCAACACCTGCAGACACCTGGGGGAAAGGCCTAGCTAGGAAGGCTTTGAAGGCTAGCACAAATAAGCAGAACCCTAGCTTTCTGGTTTTTTTTTTTTGGGGGGGGGGTTGGGGGTTGGGGGGGGACTTCCACTGTTACCTGGGAGATTCCTTTGCTGGAGTTATATTAATTAAAGCATCAACCTAAGCTTGCAATCAGGACATTGTGTAATCTTAGGATGATGACTTAATTAACATAATTGCAGGATCAGAAATTATGTTTTACAGTTCACAAGCTATGCCTGCTTATAACTTAACTTCCACAGACCCCTTCTTTTTATTGTATCTCTCAGGCCCCAATGAAAATGGAGAAGATGTTTTGCCAGGGACTAGTAAAGATCCTCCATTTTGACATGATCCTGCACACAAAGCATCTGAGAGTCAAATCATCACTATTTCTACTTCTTCTTATTTGAGATATTTGCCCAAGTGCTGAAAGACATCTGTTTGTAGCATGTGATTTTCTTCACCTAAGTATCATGCCCTTTTACACACTCAGTTATGTGATTGGTCATTAAAAAGTAAACATTGGCTTAATGTGCAGATTTGTTACCAGAAACACATCTTGTTTCAATTTAATTGTTTAATGGTAAGAAAAACACTTTTGCCTTAGTCTTCAGTTTGACTCTGAACCTGGCATGTCTGTATAATTGTATAATTACGAGTTGCAAAAAAAAGGGGTGATGCCACTAAAAGATTCAGCATTCCTTTGCTTACAAAAATAATTGGAGGAGTTAATAAAATTTGACATCCAAAATCTACTTGATGAGTTCCACAAATGCAGAAAACATCCCATTTATCTAATAAGCATAATACTGATCCATAGCCAACAGCTGCTTTGTTCTACACTAGTGTTCTATAAATAGAACCAATTAATTGGGGTTTGCCCTGTGAGTGATTAAGCCAAAATGTGTTTGATTATTATAAGCTATCACAACAGATAAATAGGGCCACACTCCTCTAATTCGTTCATTCATTCATCTACAAGAGAAATATGTTTCTTGGCAGAAATATTCTGGACTGGAAGAGAAGCTCTCTGATATTGCTTTAAACAATATCCCAGTGATTCCACAACCGTAGGGTTCAGTTGACCGGAGGGCCTTGTTGTGAGCCAGCACAGGTGAAGTTATCCCACGGAGAATGAGCGCAATTGAAGCTGCTACGTGCATGGCGGGAGAGCCCATGGCCCAGGCCTTTTCTGCCATCCTGCTTCTGTCAACACCAGTGGTTGCCTGTTATCTCCAGCTTAGGAGGTCACTTGATACGCATGAAACGCAGCCAAGGAATGGTCTTCAATAAAATTCTGAGAGCTTCTGGGCTTACGGAAGCCATTTCTAATAAGAGTAATTGATAAAGGGGTACAATTCAGCTCTAGCTTTCATAGTCTTTTCAAATTTATCTTTCGAGTGCCATGTTCATCAGGTCTATCAGGTCAATCAGTTGGCAGTCCATCTTTCTAGCAAAATTCCCCATTGTGTTTTCTGTTAATTTGCCCACTCTATATGGTGTTCTTAGAAGGAAAATAATTCATCTTTGTGTCTTTCCTGGCTTCCATTCATTGTTTTTGCAGTGCATCAATAAATGTATATATGTTTTTGTTAATCCAAAGGACTCATTAAAGGTCTTCTCTCATTAAAGGTCTCATTAAAGGTATTTGATCTATATGTCTCTGTTTCCCTCTTCTAGTTTCCTTCATGTAAAAACCTCCTATTTTCCCTTTGAGTTCTTCCCAGGTGACAGAGACAAGTTAGGAAATACAGAGGGCATGTTGTTTTTGTTGTTCAGTCACACAGTCGATTCCGACCCCATGGACCACTGCCCGCCAGGCACCCCTGTTGTCCTCCACCATCCTCCTCAACCCGCCCCGCTCTGTGCCTACAATACCATCTAGCCATCTCATTTTTGGCCACCCCCTTCTTCTTTTGCCCTCCACCCTTCCCAGCATCAAAGCTTTCTCAAGTGAATCTTTTCTTCTCATTTGATGTCCAAAGTACTTTAGCTTCATCCTTACTAATTAACCTTCTAATAAGCAGTCGGAGTTGATTTCTTCTATGATCGACCTATTTGTTCTCCTCGCTGTCCAGGAGACTCTCAAAACTCTCCTCCAAACACCACATTTCAAAGGCATCTATTCTTCTTCGCTCATCTTTCCTTATGGTCAAGCTCTCACAACTATAAATTACCACCAGGAATACTATTGCCTTGGCTATGCAGATTTTTGTTTGCAGGGTGATGTCTCTACTTTTGACTATGTTCCCCAGTTTTCTCATAGCTTGCCTCCCAAGAATCAGTCATCTTTTTATTTCATGGTTGCAATCTCCATATGCAGTGATCTTAGATCATAAGAATGTAAAGTCTTCTACTTCTTCCCTATCTATTTTTGAGGGAATAATAGGACCTGTTGCCATTATTTTGGTTTTCTTGATGTTGAGTCTCAAGCCAGCTTTTGCACTCTACTCCTTCAACCTAAGCAAGAGCTTCTTTAGGTCTTCTTCACTTTCTGCTATTAGGGTAGTGTCATCTGCATATCTCAAATTGTTGATGTTTCTCCCAGTGATTTTAATTCCAACTTTTGAGTCATCCAGCCCTGTATTGCACATTATGTGCTCTGTGTATAAGCTGAATAAGCAGGGTGACAAAATGCAGCCTTGTCTTACTCCTTTTCCTATTCGAAACCACTCCGTCATTCCGTATTCTGTCCTAACTGTTGCTTCTTGACTCTTGTACAGATTTCTCATGAGGCATATAAGGTGTTCTGGTATTCCCATCTTTTTAATTACTTGCTACATTTTGTTGTGGTCCACCCAGTCAAATTCCTTGGTGTAGTCAATGAAACAGAAGTAGACTTGTTTCTGGTATTCCTTTGATTTCTCCATGATCCAGCGTGTGTTGGCAATTTGGTCTCTAGTTCCGTACTTCTTCGGAACCCAGCCTGTAGTTCTGGTAGTTCTCACACGAAAATGGTAGAATTGTCATAGAGCTTCATTTCTGAGCAATCAGACTTGCAAATGAAGCCTGCATTTATCTCCCAAAAACCAGTTGCCAAGCAAAACAAGAGTATCTGCAGGACAAGAAAATGAAGGATTATCCCAAACAGTTATCTTTCAAGTACTTAAGCAATTCCTACTCCTAATGATGGGTTATTGGTATTATTTGATCCCCTGTCACCTAGGTAGGTTCAACACAGATGAATTTCTCCTCCTTTCAGCAAATCAAGGTAAATATATCTTCTTTGTTTGGAAGAAACTTCCATGCAAATTCCTTCTCTCACTTATGAAACAGTACTGAATTTGGATGTGTTCAAACCGTGGTTGTACTGCTGTGGATAAAGTTAACTGCAAAGGATACAACTTTATCTCTAAAGGACACCATGAAGACTAGAAATACAAACGCTCATTTCCTCTTGTGGTTTCTTCTGGAAGCCACATGTTAACATGGTAACAAATTTTAAAAGCTCGGATTGTTAAAATGAACATATGGAAGCTTTGTTAGTTGAAACTCACAGCCAACTAGAAATCCTCTCACTGTTACAACTTTCACAGCCAATGCCTTAATTGCTAAGGAAGCACTCTTAGATGTTTCTTAATAGGGACTCACAATGACGATCATGACCAATAAAAATAATAAAAATAGACAAGGTGTTTTGTTTTGTTTTTTGCCTTCAAAAATATGGTTAGCAGATGCTGCTAAAAATAGGAACCCAAGCCTGCTCAAAAGTTGTCAAGTGTACCCTCAGGGAATTATGGCACTTACTAGGATTACCACGGATGACTCATTTTAGTTGCTTGAATCTAGCAAAAGAGGCACACATATAATAACTATCAGATCTAGCTTTGACAACCAGTAGCTAACAAGAATGAGCCTCTTAACTTACTCAAGCACCAAGCAAATCTGGCCTGGCTTTTTGGATGTCCAAGGCATATCGCTGTAAAGAGATCTCTTTCAGATATAAGATTCATTTCCTTCATTCGTCTAAAGATAGTGTCTAAAGATCATGGCCACAGGCCCTGATCAGTCACTGGAAAATAGATGGGGAAGAAGTAGAGGCAGTGACAGATTTTACTTTCCTAGGATCAAAGCTCACTGCAGATGGTGATTGCAGCCATGATATAAAAAAGGCGACTGATTCTTGGGAGGCAAGCAATGAGAAACCTGGGGAGCATAATAGTGAAAAGTAGAGACATCACATTGCAAACAAAAATTTGCCTAGTCAAAGCAATGGTATTCCCTGTGGCTACATAGGGTTGTGAGAGCTGGATCATAAGGAAAGCTGAGCGCAGAAGAATAGATGCCTTTGAGATGTGGTGTTGGAGGAGAGTCTTGAGAGTCCCCTGGACAGGGAGGAGAACAAATAGGTCGATCTTAGAAGAAATCAACCCTGACTGCTCCTTAGAAGGTCAAATAGTAAAGATGAAGCTAAGGTACTTTGGACATCAAATGAGAAGAGAGGATTCACTTGAGAAAGCCTTGATGCTGGGAAAGGTGGAGGGCAAAAGAAAAAGGGGGCGACCAAAAATGAGATGGCTAGATGGTATTGTAGACACAATGGGCTCAAAGCTGAGCGAGTTGAGGAGGAGGGTGGAGGACAACAGAAGTGCCTGGCGGACAGTGGGGTCCATGGGGTCATCGCAAAGGGTCGGAATCGACTGTGCGACTGAACAACAACAAAGGTGAAGTGGATAACAACTTAGGCTTTCAGGTTAGATTGGGTCTATTGACAGCTAGGCTGGCCATATGGCCTCCTTCAGGAAAGGCAGCCTTTGTTTTGCAGAACTGTCCTCCTTTTTAGAGACATGTAAGTGTCTATTACAGATCCATTCCTCCTTTTTGGTGACATTTGCCCACCATTTTGACAATGCGGCAAACACCACTCTATTTGCAACTGCCGTGATCCATCATCAAAGAAGCACATTTTCTACACAGACTCACAAAATTAAAGGGGGGTATTTAAAAAGAAAGAAAAAAGGTGGGAGTGGAAGTAAAGAACATAATGTTGTGGGTCCCTAATGACTAACAGATCCATTGTCATTTGAGCTTCCATGAATCAAATTGCTCTCCTTCCACATGCAAGATTTGCTTCCTTCTTGTCCCTGAAGATGTGGATTTTGATCCAAGAAAGCTAAACAAATCAGTCAATCTTCAAGTTTCCACTGCAGTTTGTCCTTTGCTTCCCTTTTCTCTCCCTCCACTTTAATTTTGTCAACACACTGAAAGCAGGCTAAACTGGCTACATCTTTAGAAAAGATTTGCTGGTCTGGAGATGTGAAATGCACCTGGCACCAGTGCAAGGATGCAAGAGGCTCTGAAATCCTTCTCTAGCCATGCATTACTGGAGGCTGTGACGTTTAAATTGGCCCCGTGGGGATCAGTTGGGAGAAATGTAGGAAGCAGAGACATTGACCAGAAGCAGTTTGCCACTTTCCTCTTCCTCAATGAGGACAATACCTACATCCAGGCCACCATTTCATGTCATTTTAGTCGCATTTTATTTTTATTTTAGTCTTTTGTTTTGTTGTTACTTTAAGGGTGAAATGAAATGGAGGCTGGGATTCGCCCTTCAGTGTTTTCATGAGATCCTGCACCTTTTCAATCATGTTTCAAAAATGAGATTTTCAATCAACCGTAAATGTTTGGAGCCTTCAATTCACTGGAAACATTGTATGAATGCTGATGGAAACTGTGAAAATGTCCATAAGGACTAAGTGATTTGTCAGTATTGCTGAAGAACAGATAGAGCCAGATGATGATGATGATGATGATGATGATGATGATGATGATGATGATGATGACCAGAATGTTCCCCCCCAGCAGTTACACATATACATTTAAAGTACAATTTCATCTCCGGTTATATAGATGAAATTGTATCTGTACCAATAGTTGTATCTACAGTCATCTATATCTACAGTTACACAGGGGCTGCACTGGCTCAGTGGTTAAGAAGCTAGCCTTCTTAGCTGGAAGGCTGGCAAGTCGGCAGTTCGAAACCTGGGTACTGCATGATAGATTGAGCGTCCATCTGTGTCTCAGCTCTTGGGGACATGAAAAGAGCAGTGGTGGGCTGAAAATTTTTTTACTACCACACTGTGGGTGTGGGTCTGGTGGGCGTGGCCAGGGGGGAAACCCTGCCTTGCACCCGAATTAGGATTACTTTATTTCAAAACGTGGATGGGCCATAGAGGGCCCAGCCAGAATTTCTGCTCCCGGTTCTGGCGAACTGGTGCGAACCTGCTGGTGCCCACCACTGGAGATGAGCTTCCTTCGAGCCTTCCCTGAGCAGAGTTTCTTCCTCAAAAATCCTTTCTACCCAGAATAATTTCGGACACAGAATTATTATCTACACAGAATTGTATTGCCATCTAGTGGCTGTAGTAATTTTTCCCCACCAGTTCTCTATTATTCTTTCCCTTTTAGTTAGCAGTGGGCTTCTTTGGGCGAAGAGGCATCCATTCACTATGCTTACATCTCCCACTAAAAACAACAACAACATCAACAGCAACATTAAAGGTCTCCCATGCTAGAAAGGCACAGTCGCAAAATCTCTGACCGAGAGCACCTTCTTTGCATAACAGATTAGCAGTGCCTGTGAATGTACATGTCCATTTCACATTGGCAAAACAACAAACTGATAAACCTACTATATAAAGAGGAAGATGATTGTCTAAGGCTGTGATGATGAACCTTGGCACTCCAGATGTTCTTGGACTTCAATTCCCAGAAGCCCAAGCACCCTGTGAATCCACACGAATTTGTTTACTGCGATTCATCCGGCCCACGCTGCCCTCGGTCACTCCCAGAAGCGGAAGTAAAACGCACTCAAACATACAGAATGTTTACTACTAATATCAGTGAAAACCAGAATCGCTCCTTCCAGGCAATCCTCAATGTCTCTTTTTCCATAGCAGTCAGAGGAGGATCACTAAGCTGGGTATCCATAAGCCCAGGGCCGGATTTTCCTATAGGCTAACTAGGCTTCAGCCTAGGGCCTCACAATCAAAAGGGGCCTCTATTCAAATTGTTAGCAAAATTAAAATTGAGTGTTCATGCACAGAAAACAATCTGACGCATGTGCACTGCAATTTCTAATTGCTCATGCGCAGATTGAATTTCTGGACATGCGCGATTACAGGCAGCCTTGGGCCTCTTTTCATGTAAATCCAGCCCTGCATAAGCCATTCATCACCTATGAAAGTGTAGGTGTTATAGAGTCACGGTAGAAAGCTCATTCAGAATCAGTTCCGTGTGCTGCAGCAGTGAAGAAAGTCATAATCAAAGGTAAACCAGCAAAGGTAAACCATTGGCATTATTTAAAAACTTTGGTGGAGCTTCAAGAATGCCATGCAGACCCTCAGACTCTCCCTCATGAGACAGGCATCATACAAACGGGGGGGGGGGGGATACTTTTTAAAATCCTCGGTCCCTCAGTGAAAAATTCACTGTGATTTCAGAGCAGGATGAAAACAAAGGCAACCGACCTAAAGACATATTGGCCACATGTACAGTAGTGGAAGCGTAACTGTGCAAATGGTGGCAGAAAATTGCCAGGAATTAACAGGATGTCATTCACATGCCTGACTCCATGACATTTCTGTGACCTGACTGTCAGGAGAAACATTAGTAGCTTCTTAATAAATATTGGTAATCTGCCATGGGGACTGCAGTGGCTCAGGGGTTAAGAAGATCACCTTGTTAACTGGAAGGTCGGGCAAGTCGGCAGTTCGAAACCTGGTTTGAGCCAGCTCCTGCCAACGTAGCAGCTTGAAAGCAAGAAACTGCAAGTTGATGAATAGGGACTACTTTGGTGGGAAAAGATCTTGGGGACATGAAAGGAGCCTCATTCAGGTGTCCCCCCTGAGCAGAGGAGTTCCTCCAGCAAAAACCCTTTCAACCCAGAAAGCACCTTTGTGTGCTTCTGACATGATAAAAAAGAAAACATTGTGATTCTCTAGTTCTTCTTCTTCTTCTTCTTCCATGTCTAGACCAGACATGAAACTGTCAGAATGAAGCCACCTTTTGATGAGTTTATTCTGCAGTTCCTTTCATCTGACCTAGTGTGAGAAAGATTAGCTGACACAAGATGGTCATTGCCTGGGGTACACCCGATTGTGGTTCAAAAATACCACAATATTTGATGAGGTTCTTTCTGTGTACCCCAAGTGCCAAATAAAGGAGCAGAAATCTTCCTCTCAGCTTCAGCTTTCTCCCTAAAGCCTGTTTTTTTGCCATGGTTTCATTCCCAAGGTTTGAACTCTGTAAGGGAAGAAAAGGGTGCAGAGATCATGGTGGTGGGCTGTGAAGGAAAGCCCCCAACTATACATCCCAATGTGGAAATTCAGGTCAACCCTTTAAGTGATAAGAAAGAGAGCTTTCAGTAGGAAAGGGGTGGGGGATATGGTAAGATTTAGTTTTAGTTTTAAGGAAAAGGTTCAACAGATGTGGGAGGAAGTGAAGCCTAACTCCATAATTACTTTTACTCTGTTGGTTGCCTTCTTCTAATTGGTCTCTTTTAAAGAGAAGATAATCATGCCACATTTCTGCATTAAGCACCATTGGACCATTCCATATGCAGTGCTGACATGAAGCAGAACCTTCTATGTGGAAGTTTGCCTGTCGGATATCTGCATGAGTTTCATTGTTTTTAGTAGGCATCTTCCAATTAGGAAACTTACCCAAAACAGTGATCATGCAGAAATATAAGAGAAGGATTTCAGCGATTTTTCCTATTTAGAACTCTATAAAGTGGAGAATCTGCAGCTCTCCTAATGTTATTCGAATGCAACTCCTCAATCCCTAAGCATTAGCTATGACATGGTAAGAATGAAGCATCACTCCAATTTTAAGCATCTCCTTCAGTGGCCAGAATTCTTGGAAATACTAGCCTGCAGTGTGGTGGAATTAAAGTGGAAATGGATGACCTTCACAGGTTCAGTGCATACTAATACCCATCCATGGACCATGGACCCCATGGGGCTGGAACCCGAAGGTTTTGGGGCTGGAGCCCGAAGGTACTTGATATCCCTTGAAACAGGGGTGTCCAAACTACAGTCCATGGGCCAGATCTGGCTCACTGTTCTAATTAACCTGGCCTGCACCACCCTTGCCACTCCTGGAACTGAAAGTAAAATGTGTATGTGCATGCACATAATGCTGCTGTAAATTACCCACAGCTGTCATAAACATGTTTATGACAGCCATGGGTCATTTATGGCAGCATTATTCACATGCATGGGCATGTTATGTGCATGTGCATGTGCATGTGCATGTGCATGTGCATGTGTGTTTTAATTCTGATTCCAGTGGGAGGAACCACATGACTGGCACACTCAACCATGTGCTCAGCCTGCGGTCCAAAACGTTTGGGCACCCCTGCCTTAAAACATAGCAACATTGTACTCCTTATGCACCCTAGAGGGCATAATGGGATTTTTGAGCCTTTCAGCCCCAAATTTATTTAAAATTATGTGTTGGGGTATAGAGCTATTTGGAGGGAGCAAGGCTGCTGGAGAATTCCATTCTGGCACTTGAGCACATAGTTCTTCGTACACTATAGGCTGGCTGCCCCCCGAGTGGTGGAATTTCATGTTGATCATTTGCACTACAAACATAAAGCAAAACAATATTGGCAAAACACTAAGCTTCAGAGTAATGGAAATAATAGAGAGCTCAATTGCAGGTTACTGGCAGTGATACTTAGTCTTGAGTTTTATACACTGAGACAATAGCAATTGAGTTAGCCTTCCGGAAAAGAAAATTTATTGACTGTCACAAATGTTAGGTTGACATGATGCAACTGTGATACAGTTGTTATTGATTCCACCCCCACCCACCCACCCACCCGGTATGATGATACCTGGATCTCAGAAGAGATGAGCTAGTGGACATAATACTCTTGTAAGAACTCAATGATGTTTTTTTTAAACAAACTATAGCAATTAATGTTTTAAACCAGTTTCTTAATTGTTTTTTTTTTTTTTTTTTGCCAAGATTGGGATCCATGCCAATTTTCAATAAAGCGATTGCTGGAGAATCTTAATAAACAACGGCTTGGACTGTAAGAGCTGGAAGATATTTTCTCAACCTTTAAATGAATTAGTTCTAGCTTGCGGGCCTCTGGCAATGTTTCGAACTTCACAAGAACAGAAAGAAGCACCATGGGAAATTTGCAACTCTTGGTAATCAGGGCTGAACTCAGATTGTGAGCAGAGTTTTGCCACTTAACCACCGTGCCACAGCAGCTCATATTATTTGGGGTTGAGATGGACACAATTGGAGGACTTTGAGATCTGACTTTTTTAAAATTTGAATTTGTCCCCATTTGTTCTTATTTCTGTCACATCTTTAGCTGTCTGCTCATGTGGTTTATTTTCCAAAGAATTAGACTTCTCTCTGTAGCTGTGGCCACCAGAAATCTGAATGCAAATAACTTTGGCTTCTCAGATACTGAAAGACATAAGAAAATCATCCTCATTTGACATGACTGACAGTCTTCCTAGTTATATGTCATTCAATCCAGTCATTAAAATATAAGCAATGAAAGAAAAATTGAGGATTTCAGGCGGTCTATCTAGTCTGCAAAATGATATTACAGAATCTGTTATTCACTCCAATTTTAATAACAGGAAAAAGTACCTTTAAGCCCCTAATCTGGAAACAGAGTACAGTGGTACCTCGCTTAAAGAGCATAATGCGTTCTACAGGACTGCTCTTTAAGCGAGTTTGCTCTTTAAGTGAAACACCCATTGTACTGTACAGTGTTTGACAACGTCATCTACAGGTCATAATCTTTTTTTTTTTAAAGACTTCTAAACTAGTACTAATACCCATACTTTCATTATTAACAGATTAGGATAATGATGCCTTTTGAACTGCAGAGCTGGAAGGGACCCTGTGGATCATTGACTCCAGCCCTTATCAAGAAGGAAGAGTAGAGAAGGCACAGCATAGAACAGGGATTCTCAACCTGTGGCCTGCAGCCCAGACGTGGCCTGCAGCACCATTTCATGTGCCCCCCCCCCACTGCCTCCACCATACCAGGATGTGCCATCTGTTGAAGGAAGGGCAAAATGGCCATCCAGCCCCCGAAGCTGTCTGAGGGAGCATGCGCCAGCCCCTAGCTTAAAAAAGGTTGAGAACTCATGGCACAGAACAAAGTAGGCTAGAGATACCTATGACTATTTATGCCCTTTCCCCAGTCTCATCTTTTACAAGAAAACAACAATAGCATCCAACCACAATTCCTACAAACTTCTCCTGTCATAAAAAGCCCCACATACCTACTTTTCTGAAACCTCTTGACATCTTTTGGTTCATTTTTAAATTTGTCCCCAGAAATCTGAGGACCACAAAACAAATTCCAGATCTACCAAAGTTCATAGCCTTTAGTCAAGAAGGGCAAGCGGCAGGATAATGGCTTCCTTCCTGTTTCCATCAGGAGAAAAGGGGGTGAACATAACAGTCCAATTTATTTTGCTTTTATTTTGCTATGATCCATCACAATAAGAAAAGAAGAAACGAAACTACCAGTCCTTTGTGATTAAAGTTATATGCTGTATGTGTATTTTAATAAAAGATGATATTTCATTATGGAACTATAGTCACAGATATATAAACGGATATCGGATGAATGGCAGTTCTGATGTGTAGCCCACCACATGCATAGGACCTGTGACATATTGTTAAAACCCCAATGATGTCATGGTGTACAAGAGGCTGGACCTGGAACCACCACCTCTGTATCACCATTTATGCCCCCCAGTAGCATAAGACTGAAGATCTCGACATCACCACAGACTAAGTTAGCCAGTTCTGTTCAATAAACCTCAGCAGACTGATATAAAACAGGGCTGGTCAAATTGTGGGCAATCTTTTACTCCTTAAGCCTCCCCTTTAAAAGTTTCCCTGGGCATGCAAGTTAAGTTTACCATGCTTAAAGACCCTTGAAGCACCACCACCCCACCTCCCAAAACACATAGATTAATATCTTTTTTTTAAATGGCCACTAGAGAGCAAAATAGGCCTTTTTCTGCTTACGCTTTTTCTGAGAAGCTGATAGTTTCAGTTAACGACAAGCCTTTGAAGCAACCTTTAAAACACTCCCAAAGTTAAATATGCAAATAATTTGTCTCCACAAATACATGCACACCTTAGCCTTTCCCTTTTAGGAGTGAACCACAGCACACAACATCGCACCAGGTCCATGTTGTTTAAATGAAACACCTAGTGTGTCCCTTATCATAGATTTTGCAGCATATTGGACTGTGAGAAAGCCAGTATGAAAGAGGCTCTCTCAAACAGGTCTATTAATGCAAATTACACTTAGGTAATTTGTTATGAAATAACAACACTGAACAGAATAATATTCGCACTGCTGTAGCTGTGCAATGCATTTCTATAAAGACTGTTTTAACAAGCTGACAGCTTTGACACCCACCTGAGTTGAGAATTTTATATTGGGGCGGAAAAGGAAACTGAACCTGTGGATGAAGGTGGGGAGGGAAATTCATCATTCCAATTCTGTATAAACATGCAAACAGAACTGATGGGGAATTCATGGCGCAGCTCTTGAATCGTTAATCCTCATTTTTACATTAAGTACTCATCGTTTTTACTTTTGGGCACGAGGATGCAAAACGGAAAGAAATCATTTTGGATTAGCTTCACTTTTTTGCACGCTCTCTTGGATCAAAGGATAAAAGATAGGGAAAACTTCAGATCCAAGCACTGAGCTTATTGCTGTTTTAAAGAGTGTCATTGTAGTTTTGTTAACTTTCTGAGAGTGTTCATTTATAATGTGGCGATGTATTTTATGCCTCTAGTGGTTGTCAATATCAACAGTGAGTCATCCACCTTAAAAGGTCAACTGAAACTGAAATACCACATGGTTCCTTTGGAGAAAAGAAAAATAGAAAGGTTTAAAACTCTTGACATTTCAATAGTTTTCTAAAGCTCCAAACACTGAAAGGTTTTATAAAGCTGCTGAACTGAGAATGCAATCAACTGTCAAGTGGAGTGCATTTGTTTGCCACAGGTACGTGATTTTAGAAACTGGTGCCATCTTCTCATATCACATTTCAAAAGAAATGTGCCTAGGTTTCCACGTGTGGAAATTAAAGTAGTGCTGAAGCTGTGACAATCTCGGACTTCCTCCGGCCCCCTGGCAATGGGATTGCGCCTGATCCTGCTTCCCTGGTCCAGTTCAGACCCAGCAGTTCAGGCTTCTCTTATCAGTGTGCCCAGTCACCCCTGACCAAAATCCAGGTAGTGAACAAAGGGTGGACATGAAACTAGTGTAGATTCAGGTAACATAAGCCGAGTAATCACTCCAGGTCTCTCCAGGTATTTTAGAAGTATATTGAAATCAAAGCATAGTACAGAATACAGTCCAGCAAAAGCTCAGGACGCATTTCAAAACAAAGAAATAAAGAAAGCTGCTTATTTAAAGGATAGCCCATGACCCACCCACCCCTTCTTTCTCAAGCATCCACACTTTTGCAGTGAAGAGCCAAGAGAGTTCCCCTTCGGCCCCCACCTTCCAGGTTAGATCTCCTCCCACAGGGCTCCCACCTTCCAGCCATTCCTCTGTTATGGGATTGCAACCAACGCTAGTACAGGGTGGCTTGTCAATCACATGTTAGGCTCCATCTCTTCCAACTCACGAGGCCAACACTGTTGACCTTCCAAACCTGGTATGAAGTGACTCCTCCACATTAAAACCTCCATCTTGGATTAGGCTAAAACATATAGTAATTCGGTGGAGAGAAAGATAATGAAAAAGCACAGTTTAAAACGAGGCTTACTTCATAGGACAGAAGCCGTCCAAAAGGGATAGTTAAGATGCATGCTTTTCTTCAATAGGATGGTGTGGGTCAATATGAGAAAAGGCAGAGCTCGGAAAAAAGTGGCCGTCCGAATCCAATAAGCCAAGATCGCTCTTGGCCACGCCGGCAGAAGTAGGAGCTCCCCCAGAGGAGGAGGAGGAGGAGGAAGAACAACGCCGCCACCTCCTCCTCCGTTCTCTGAGGAAAACAGCCCTGACCCTCAAATTAAATTCCTGCAGACACAGCGGGCTGAGGAACTGCTGGAGGAGTAGTATGTAGTAGTAGTATGTAGTAGTAGTATGTAGTATGTAGTAGTATGTAGTAGTATGTAGTAGTAGATGAAGATGAAGATGAAGATGAAGATTTTTCCCAACTCTCTGCACACCTGGAAGAAGAATTCCCAAATATAAAAAATGGTCCCTGCTAAAACTCTCCCACTGCAAATTGAGCCTCTTCCGTTTGGGGCAAACTATATTTTCCCATGGCTGTTTTTCCCAATGGTAAAAAGGCATGTGCACAAAACGGATACACTGGACACATGGCTCAAAACAGGAACACATTTAAGGGAGGAGGCTTGTACGGAATGAGATGGTAGTGGTGAGAAGAGTGGGAGCCTCGACCAGATAAGAGTTTCCAAGGCCTCCTTCCTCAAGTGGAACTGACCTTTCGTATCCTGAGGACAAGGCTGGGAGGTCAATCCTGGCTCGCCTTATCCTTGCATGGGAAGACAAAGAGCCACAAAAATCATTCTCCTTGTTTCACCCCTGGGCAACACTGGTTATGGTTCAATGTTGGAAAACAGTGCACAATGTACACATTGTATGAAATGCCTTCCTCCCCCCCCCCCCCGGTTAACATATAATTCTTATTATTCAAAAAGTAAATTCCTATTCAGGAAGCCTAAAAGGCCATTAACTTGGTCTAAACATTCTGGAATTGCACCCCTGTGGGGCATGTGCCCAATGTTGGCAATCATGGGTCTAAATCAATGAGACAAAAACGTTAGCAAGAATGATTTCCATCCCTAGCATAATGTGTTGTCTACCTCTGATCAAAAAATGCAAATTGCATCAAACAGTAATAGGCTCTTGGTTTTTGTAAGTGCAAAGAGTTCACCAGTTTCAAGTCCTATGGCAGTGTGTGTGTGTTGGTGAGCACATGCATCCACAAAACATGTCAGGATCAGGGATAATGACCTTACCTGCAAATTTGTTTGTATTTTTGAAAGGACGTGCAGGGACATCGTCAAAATTTACTGTTAATTTTTATTAAGTAGTACACACTGTGTAGAAGAAATGTATTGTGTTCTCCACTGTAATAATATTCAAATCCTCAAGAAGGAGCTTATGCATAAGCAAACAATTGCAAAAGAAAACATTCTCTTCATTCTGGATGTGTAAATACTAACCAATTTAATTGGTATCCAAGTATTTATCGTAGGAATCAGCACCAACTCCGCAGCTGGTTTGGAGATCTGTCTAAACTGATTTCTTCTCAAATTTCTGCAGATATTTTTATGCATTTGCACATTTCCAGACAGGGATAGTGCGGAAAATACAGAGTTTTGACCCAACCAGGAGAAGCAGTGCATAATACCAACAACTTTGGGAGTTTGCTGGACTTTGTAATCAAAGCTCCTATTGGCTTCCATACTTCCTTTCTACTCCCATCCTAGAGCTCTGCTCAGGAAAAATGGGCAATAGGAGTGAGGACGATGCCCCCCCCCTCAGAGTGCCCAAAGCAGTCTGGCATGCTAAAGTGTGGACACTTGTTGACTAAATTAAATCAGTGTGCTGCATGTTTAGCACCACCCCTCTGGAACAATGAAGCTGCAGTATATGATATTGTCAGTCAATCATAGGATTCTGATTTGTAAAATAAACAAACTTACTAGGGACAGCTTCCTTCAAAACTGGAGATTCTGTGTGAAGATGAACAGAAAGATCAGCAGATGGATGTTGCAGAAGAATGGACTGACCCAAGGAATGTATAACATATCCAACACTTTATAATATATATATATATACAAATGATCAACCAGTTCCTGACAATACAAAATTGTTCATCTATGCAAATGACACAGAAAAGGCCATACAAGGATCAAGCTTTGATGAGGTAGCTGGAAAACATATTGGAGCACTTTGAAGAGTTAATACAGTATTACAACATCAACCACCTGAGGCTTAATCCAAGCAAGAATCAAGTGTATTCTTCCCACCTTTGAAACCGGCTCATTTACTGATCTGCTGATTACTGCCAGAAACTTGCACCAATGAGGAATTAAGTTTGGCCAACAATAAAGCCAAGAAAGTGGCTTCATTCTGGCAGTCCAGGGTTTGGTCGGGACACAAAAGAAATACTATGCACTCAGAAAACCCTGAAAAGGGTTGTTGCAAGTCAGAATTGACCACATATGATTTATTACTATTACTATTACTATTACTATTACTATTACTATTACTATTACTATTACTATTACTATTACTATTACTATTACTATTACTATTACTATTACTATTACTATTACTATTACTATTACTATTACTATTACTATTACTATTACTATTACTATTACTATTACCAGTGGTGGGCTGCCAAAAAAATTTACTACCACACTGTGGGCAGAACTGACGTAGTGGGCGGAGCCAATGTCATGATGACATGACGTCATGATGTCATGTGCAGAACCAATGTCATGATGTCATGGGCAGAGCCAAAGTAAAAAAATAAAAAAATAAAAATACAGTACACATAAAAATAGAAATAAAAAACATAAAAATACACATTAAAATACACATTAAATAGAAATAAAAACATAAAGATACAAATTAAAATAGACATTAAATAGAAATAAAAAACATAAAAATACAAATTAAAATAGACATTAAATACACATAAAAACACACTGCATAAAACACACACACACCTCAACCCACCCACCTACCCTCCCACCAACCCCAAACACAAACCCCAGTCACTTACCCTGGGGTCGGGGAGCAGGCGGCAAGCAGACAGCAACAGCAGCGGAGCGAGGGCATGACAGACTAGCAGCGCGGCATGGCCTAGCCCAGCCCGGCAGCGCGGCATGGCCTGGCAGCCAGGCCTGGCCCGGCGGTGTGCTGAGGAAAGGCCGCCACTGCCGCTCCTCCAATGAGGCTGCTGAGGGCCTCAAATGCCAGCCGCTGTGCCCTTCCTTACAGCCCAAAATGGCTGCTTGGAAGTGAGCATGCGTCAAAATACCATTTGATGCATGCACACTTCTATTTTTCAGTGTGCATTCGTCAAATGGTGTTTAGACGCATGCGCACTTCTGAGCAGCCATTTTGGGCTGCCCGGAAAAGAAATCTGGAGGGCGGCCGGAGAGGCGACCGAACCAGTCACCTGGTGGTTTACTAACATGCCCCCCCCCCAGCAAACCCCTCCGGATTTCTGCTACCGGTTCAGCTGGACCAGTCCGAATCGGCAGCAGCCCACCACTTGTTGTTGTTGTTGTTGTTGTTGTTGTTGTTGTTGTTGTTGTTGTTGTTGTTGTTGTTGTTGTTGTTGTTGTTGTTGTTGTTAAGTACTGCTTTGACCTATCCAATTAAAACTCACACAAGAGAGTTGATCGTCCATCTGACATTGATACAGATATTCAAAGTATAATGAAGCCTAAAAGAAGAAGCAGGGAAATTCTGAAGCCTGGACAGTCTTATAAGGAATGTGTCTCGCCCTCCTTTGCATTGTCTAAATAGGAAACAACTGCTCAGCGGGGGGGGGGGGAATGGGAATGAAACAAAAACTGCTGAGATCAAACTTACCCCCCCTCCGCCCCAGTCTCATCAGTTGGTGTTGGCCTTCAATGCAGCTTCACCAGCTTCTCCTCTGCTTTAGGGCTTCCTTCTCTTGCTACAGCAATTAGTATTTGTGTGCAAATTTCAGCATGTCAACTCTCCCAAACTGATGCAAATATAACTGATTTTGTAGTGGCACCCTAACAGACTTGACTGTAGCTGGGAGCTTCTTCCAGCACTGCATATCTCATCCAACAACATACAGATATATTTCCTGTTATGTCAAAAGCAAGAAATTGCATGTAGATCAATAAGTACTGCTTCAGCAGGAAAGGTAACAGTATTCCATGTACAGTGGTACCTCATACAGTGATTTTAATCCGTTCCACGGGGGTCGTTGTATGAAACAATTGCTACGATACATGCATCGTATAGCAATTTTCCCTATGGGATGCATCGTACAACAATTTTTTGGCTAAGTGGTTTTTCCCATTGAAAATTTGTTGTACGATTTTTTTCCCAATAGGAAAAACCTAATTGTTATGCGATTTCGTTGCTATACGGGGTGATTGTTGTATGAGGTTCCACTGTACTTTGATGTCTAGTTATGCCTGCCACATGACCACAGAAATGTCTGCAGATGCCGACAGCGCTGGCTCTTTGGCTGTAAACGGAGATGAGCAGCACCCCTAGAGTTGGACATAATTGGATTTTGAGCAAGGGAGAGCTTTATGTAATTTGAATACTTTTTCTTCTCATCCTTAATTTTCACTGCACAAAATATGCAGGACAACATCCGACGGGTCTCCTGTTAAGTGGCAAAGGCCAACCAACATGAGTAGTCTGTGCCTGGACCAGTGGGGCAGGGTGAGTTATCATCATAGAAATTGCGGCTTCTGCCATGGCAATACCTGTTCTGGCAACGTGATTCTTCACAAAACCATGTTGGTGGGATTCTATGCTAAGAGATGCTCAGTAGGATCCTTGCTTTAGTCTGAAGTTACCTCGCTGCAATTAAAACCAAAATGCTCTGGTTTGTGTTTTTGCTGCATGTAATTTTTTTTATATTAAAGAGTATGCATTTCATGGCTAATTGTATCCCAACAGCAAATATAATTACTATAGCCCAATTTGTAACACAGGATGGATTTAATCACAACGGTTAATCTACTGCCAAAATACAACCTAACATTCACAGCAGGGAAAACATTTATTTCAGCCTTTTCCCCAGGAACAGAATTTAATTGCTCAGCAGAAGGAGAAATAAAAATGTTTTATTCTGTAATATACTCAGAAGCAATGGAAATATTTTGTGTGTTATCTGGAGGCTTGGAGCCAACATCCAATGGCACTCTGAAAATAGCAACAGCTCCATTTCCATGTTCTCAAACTGGATTGCAGCTGCTCTCCATAATGTCTTCCTCAGAGAGGTGAGATTATAGGCAGAGTGACGCTCCCGTATCTTGCCGAATCGAACCAAGAACTTGAGCACTCCCCAAATGCAGCCTAATATTAATTCCTCTCTCACACATTGTCTACTGAAGACAGTAGAAACCCTTTGGCATAAAAATTCTAGACTGCATCATCATCATCATACGAATCCCTACCTCTTTCGGTGTGCCCATAAACCGGACGAGGAGAGAGATAGGAGATACGCTCTAAGCAGGCAGTTGCTGACTAGAAGGTCAGAGTTAGATTCCTGGGCACTGCATGATGGATTGAGCTCCCGTCTCTGTCCCAGGGACCACTTCGGTGGGAAGGTAAACAGCGTTCCGTGCCTGCCTGCCACATGAGACATGCCTGTGGCATACCTGCCACATGTCCATGGAAATATCTGCAAATGCAGAGTGTCCTGGCTTTTTGGCTATAAACAGAGATGAGCACTGAACCCTAGAGTTGGATACAACTGGCTTTCGAGCAAGGGCAACCTACATTGTTTGAAGCCCCATAAATGATTCTGTAAGAGACTGACAAGGCACGGTTCCCATCACGGGACCTCAGGAAGCTGGCAGCACTTTTTGCAGGGGAAAAAACCATGAAGCTGGTCACATGGGGGTAAAGATGGGTGGGAATTACCTCCATGTCCACATCCTCTCTCCACTTTAACATGACTCATAATGCTTTCCTTTTCCAGCAGAAATATTGTTGAATTGAAAATTTAAATAATATATCATCATCAACAACAACAACATCATCATCTTAGAACAGCAAAGCTGAATGGGAACACATGGAACATCAGGTCTAGGCCCTGTCAAGGAGACACAATGAGGAATCAAATTCCCAGCCGAAACTACTGAGCTATCAAACAATTCATCATATCATGTGTGTGTGTGTGTGTGTGTGTGTGTGTGTGTGTGTGTGTGTGTGTGTGTGTGTGTGTGTGTGTGTGTGTGTGTGTGTGTGTGTGTGTGGTTAATTTTTGGCTTGTGTGTACATATAGTTGCACACATTCATGCACATCCATATCTGTATGCATATTTGTTTTATGAGGAATTAATGAGACAGAAATCCTTGCCAAAAAAAATTATACAAAACATTGTAAGATTTACTGAAGCATCAGAAGACAGTCTAAATCCATCATACATATACCGTATTTTAAAGTCCTCCTAAACTTTTATCTACGAAATGTGCGGGTTTTGTTCTTTTGTTTTATTTACTCTCTGATATGCTTGCACAGACTAATCTGTCTACCTCTTCAAAAATTTCCTACAGAACATTAAGAGCAGATACCATATTTTTCAGACCTGAGCTTTAATCTTAAGACAAGACTCACATTGCGATGTTCCTGCCTTTGTGTCTTAAGTTTAAAAAAAAAGCAAAAAAGAAAGAAAGAATAATGGCTAAAATCCTCTTGCATAGTCACACTGGCAGAAGAGCAAGGGTATAATTTGTGGAAGCAGAGGGGCGGGGCAAACTCTGTGCTGGAGTGACTACAAGGGTTCCCACAGAGAGGGCTCTGAGTGCCACTTCTGGCAAGTGTGCCATAGGTTCACCATCACTGCCCTACACCAATGGTAGCTAACCTTGGCACTCCAGCTGTTCTCAGACTTCAATTCCCAGAAACCCTGATCAACAGGTGTGCTGACTTGGGATTCTGGGAATTGAAGTCTGAGAGCAGATGGAGTGCCAACATTAGCCACCCCTGCCCTAGACTATTCAATATTTGTTTTCTCTGTTATGATAAAATTATCAGAACATCTTCACAAACAGTACAATGTCACAGGGCTTTTGTGGAGGCCACTTTCACCAAATCAGCTCCACTGGGAAAGACACAGAGTTCATTTTTTCCCTACTTCTTATTTTTGCTTCATCCAATTCCCAGTTGTATAAGTATTACAAACACAAAAATACCCACAGTTTCTGTAAAGGCTTTCCATGTAGATCTTGAGGGGGAGAATCCAAAGCAAAAGCCTTGTTTATTTCCTGTGTTTGACATAAATGTGGAGAATTATTATTCAGATAGAATACCCTTCCCCTGTATTAAAAATACATGCATACATCCACCCCCCTACACCATGGACGCCGGCACCCGTTTTGAATCCCCGCTTCGGCGGGAGACTTCAAAGACGGGGAGAGGCAGGGTTGCCTGGCCCCACCACCGCCACCACCGCCACTTGGTCCATCTGTGGCTGGGCAGAGAGGCCGCCACGGCCGCTGCCACCCCCAACACCTTGGACACCGGCACCCGTTTCGAAGCCCCGCCTTGGTGGGAGACTTCAAAGACAGGGAGAGGCAGGACTGTCTGGCCTCACCACCACCACTGCCGCCGCTTGGTCCACTTATGGCTGGGCGGAGAGGCTTAAAAAACGCTTTGACGGGAGACTTAAAAAACTGGGAACATTGGGAATGGCAGGACTGCCGGGCTCTACCGTGGCCACCAACATCTGGAACAGCGGCGGGAGTGCAGCACCAGGATGGGGGTTGGGGGAACGGACACAGGGGGAGTGGAAGAAGAACCTGCCAGCCAGAGAGTAGGGATTGGACTCTGCTTGTTGGGCCTGGGGGGTTCCTTGGGGCCCATATTGGTGTAGTGACGGGCATGGGGTGTTACTGCGGGAGCCGAGGGGCGGGCCTCACTCGGAGAACAAGGGACAGATGTTTGGTTGCTGTCCCTTGTTCTGGCCCCTCGGCTACGCCTCTGGGCCCTGAGCAGCCGTCAAGAGTGACCCCTCCCTTAGGCTGCTGCTGGTGAATGCCAGATCAGTCTGCAATAAGGCCCCCCTGCTTGCAGACACCATCTTAGGGGAGCGGGCTGATCTGGCATGCATCACCGAGACCTGGCTGGCGCCGGAGAATGGGGTTCCTCTATCTGAACTTTGCCCGGCCAGGTTTGGTGTTTGGCACCAGCCTAGGGATAGGGGAAGGGGTGGTAGAGTCGCCATAGTAGCCAGAGAGTCACTTGGAGTCGCCAGGGCCATGGCTCCACAAATTCTGGGTTGTGAGGCCCTGTTCTTGCGTGTGGGTCCTAAGGGTCAGTTGGGAATCCTGCTCATGTACCTGCCTCCCTGTAGGGTAGCAGATTCCCTGCCTGAGCTCCTGAGGCTGTCTTGATGTTGGCATTGGAGACCCTCAGGCTGATGGTCCTGGAGGACTTCAACTTGCCATCGTTGGGGACTGACTCGGAGGTGGCTCGGGAGTTCATGGTTTCCATGGCAACCGTGGGCCTGACTCAGGTAATTCAGGGTCCTACCAGGAGCAGTGGCTACACCCCGGACCTAATCTTTTTGTCGGAGCTGTGGCAGAGTGATCTGAAAGTACAGAAATTAGACATCACTCCTGTGCCATGGTCAGATCACTATCTGGTGATTCTAGACTTCCTGGGGGCAAGACCTCACCGTAGGGAGGCAGGGCTGATTAAATGGGCCTGCCCCCGGCGACTAATGGATCCAGAAGGATTCCAGAGGGAACTGGGGTGTTGTCCTCTTGACCTGCAAAGCGGTTCGTCTGAAGCCCTTGTCGACTCTTGGAATGAGAGGGTAACGGCAGCTTTAGACGTGATCGCTCCACTATGGCCTCTCCATGCTTGCGAGTATCGATCTGCCCCTTGGTTCACAGAAGAACTAAGGGAGCTCAAACTGGCAAAGAGACGCCGAGAGCGTCGCTGGGTGAAGACCCGGAGTGAGTCTGACCGAACACTGGTTAGAGTAGCTATTAAAGACTACCTAGTGGCGATGGGGGCGGTGAAACGCCAATATTTCACCGCCCTTATTGCCTCTGCAGATAACCGCCCAGCAGCCTTGTTCTGGGTGACCAGGTCCCTCCTTGGTAGAGGGGGGTCGGGCCCTGGTTGGCAGGGATCGGCTGAGGCTTTTGCTGATTATCTGGCGGAGAAAGTCGCTCAGATCTGCTCAAAATTTAATCCCGGCGTGGAACATATGGAGCTGGGGTTGACTGGAGCACAGTCTGGCCATGTTATCTGGGATCGGTTCGATCCAGTTGGCCCTGAGGAAGTGGACAGGCTTCTTGGATCTGTTCACGCCATGACCTGTATACTGGATCCATGCCCTGCCTGGGTAGTTAAAGCATCTGAGGTTTGGTCGAGGCGATTATAAATTCATCACTGAAGGAGGGGTCTTTTCCAGCACCGTTTAAACATGCTTTGGTGTGCCCCCTCCTGAAAAAGCCATCCCTCGACCCTACGGTACTTACAAACTACCGACCAGTATCCAACCTACCCTTTTGGGGCAAGGTCTTAGAGAAGGCAGTGGCGTGGCAGCTACAAAAAGTCCTGGATGAAGCGGATTATCTGGACCCTTTTCAGTCAGGATTCAGGTCCGGATATGGGACAGAAACTGCACTAATGGCATTGGTGGATGATCTCTGGAGGGAGCGGGATGGAGGTCACCCGTCTGTCCTGGCTCTTCTTGATCTCTCAGTGGCCTTTGATACCGTCGATCATGGTATCCTTCTGGGAAGGGTCCAAGGATTGGGGATCCAGGGATCATGGTATCCTTCTGGGAAGGGTCCAAGGATTGGAGATCCAGGGCACTGTGTTGGCCTGGTTTTCCTCATTTCTGAGGGGCAGGACCCAGTCGGTGTGGCTGGAGAGTGAGAAGTCCAGCCCTAGGCCCCATCAATATGGGGTGCCTCAGGGCTCGGTAATTTCTCCTCTCCCGTTTAACATCTACATGAAGCCGCTGGGTGAGATCATCCATTCCCACGGGATGAGGTATCATCAGTATGCAGATGATACCCAGTTATACATCTCGGCCCGTGGGGACCCAAGCGGTGCAGTGGAAGTCCTTTCCAGGTGCCTGGAGGCTGTTAAGGTCTGGATGGGGGAAAAGGGGCTACAACTGAATCCCGGCAAGACTGAGTGGCTATGGGTGAGGGGTCCTGTGTTATCTCGGGAGTTACCAGCTTTGGTTCTGGATGGGGCAGTCCTGCCCCAAACAGACCCGGTGCGTAATCTGGGGGTCCTCCTGGACTCACAACTACTGTTCGAAGAGCAGGTGGCAGCCGTGGCCAGGAGGACTTTTGCACAACTGCGTGTAATACGCCAGTTACGCCCACTCCTAGACCAGGACGCCTTGCTCATGGTCACACATGCTTTGGTCACCTCCAGACTTGATTACTGTAATGTGCGCTACATGGGGCTACCCCTGATGACCATCCGGAGACTGCAGCTGGTCCAAAATGCGGCAGCTCGGGTAGTGATGGGGTGCGGGCGTTATGCTCGTGCCTCACCACTGCTCTGGGAGCTGCACTGGCTGCCAGTATGTCTCCAGGTGCAATTCAAGGTGCTGGTCATTACCTTTAAAGCCCTACATGGTAGTGGGCCAGGATACCTCAGAGACCGCGTCACCCTAAGAACGTCTGTCCGTCCCACCAGGGCGGATCGGAGGAGCTCCCTTGTTATTCCATCGGCTAGGGAGGCTCATCTCTCTAGCACCAGGAGGAGGAGGAGGGCCTTCTCCGTGGCCGCCCCGGCCCTCTGGAACCTCCTTCCAACTGAGCTGCGCCTGCAGGCAGAGCTCCTGTCCTTCCGGAGGGGCTTAAAAACCTGGCTGGCGGGACAAGTGTGGGGACCCAGGAATGTGGGATCCCACATAGGGTGGCTAATCTAAGAGATAGCCTCCATTTCTGTTCTGTTTTTTATCCTTTGTGCCGTTTTTTTCTATTTTTTATGAGCTTTTAAAGTTGTTAAATATTAGTATTACCATAGGTCTAACCTATGATCTCATTTTACCCTGTAAGCCGCCCAGACTCGGGTATACCTGATTGGGGCGGGATAGTAAATGTGAGTAAATAAATAAATAAATAAATAAAATACATACATTATATTAAATTCAAACACATTATATTATTCATTATATTATTCAGACACACACATTATATTAAATTCAAAGGTGATTTCTGAAAGGACTGAGATTGAATTAAATTGGTGTCAAGCTGTTGCTGGGAGAGCAGGAAATAGCAATTGGGTGACATAAAATATGTGTGTGCATGTGCGTCTGTGCATGCACGTCCCAGTGGAGATGACTTAACAACAGAAAAACAACAACACTATGTTAACAAAAACATTGCTCTGCAAATGATGGATGTGTGACAACCTGAAGATATAAAAAGCATCTGATCTTTTATTTTATTTTATTTTCCAGGAGATTTTGTCTTACTTCTTTGATGCCTATAAGAAGCATCTTTAGCATTATGGAGCATTTCTATGCCATATTGACCCATAGGTTTATTACAGGTGCATATCCATATTCAACAGAACTGTAGCTGTTCTTTTAAAATAATTCTACTGCTCCCTTTAATAGTGATTACGTGCCATCAAGTCAGCTCTAACTTATGGTGACCCTTTCCAGAGTTTTCTGTGTTGAGTATACACAGAAGTGGTTTACCTTTCCCTTTTTCGGCAGGTGCCCTGGGATTGTGTAGCTTGCCCTTGGCTACTGTCCAAGCGATGCATGAAATATCTACTGTTTTGAATGATTCCATGATATCTTTATGTAGAGAGAGTGGTCTACCAATGAAGAAATACATTTATAATTACTTCTTTCTTGCAATTGAGAACAGAAATATTCAAAGTTTTTCTCCCCAGTGGGAGAACTCTTGGAATTTCACCTATCGAGAGGGGGGGGGGGCTTTGAATATTTATGTTCTCAATTGCAATAAGGAAGTAAGTATAAATGTATTCCTTACTTTGGAAGACCACTCCCTATCAGCTTTCCTCAAAACAGGGACATACACTGAACTTGACAGTAATACTTAAACTCAAGTGTTACTTTTGATATTGCAAAGAAATGCCAATAGATAGGGATGGTTGATTCACTCCCCACCCCGCATGATATAAGAAGTGAGGCTGTACATTCACCTCCAACACTTTAAATCTGGTGTGCCTGCATTTGCCACAGGGAAGGTCCATTTTACTCATGAAACAATCAAATCATCTCTGCATTTCATGCTGATAATACCCAGACCTGCTCTGCTAGCTCCAACACTGGAGAAGGCTCTACCCAGTCCTTATGTCTCACCTCTATACAAAATGAAGCCATACTAATGTTTGGGCTATTCAGCCACACAGGAGTTGCTTGCTTCTGATTTTAATCTCTCTAAATTTTTTGTTTGAACGGTACCAGAATGATGCCGCCTATCAGCATGATTACGAGCCAGGAATGAAGTGCTTAAGGCTATGACATATATTTTTTTGTATTTCAGAATTGATAAAGGCATTCTGCCTGCTGTCAGATTTTATTTTTGCAGTAGGTATGGAATAAGTTGCTCTCCTGGCTGTTCTTTTTGAGGAATTAATAGCACAGAAGCACCACTCCTCCCCTTTACATATACAAGCCCTAATTCTTTGTCTCTGCTCCTCACACCTACTCTTATCAAGGACAGGCAGCATAGTAAACCAGTGTGGGAAACATGCAGCCAGTGTACCCAATCCAAAGCAATTTCTTCCTATTTCAATAAATAAATTAAGCTGTTGCTAGGCTGAGAGAATCCATCCCAAACTTTCATGGCCCCATTTGCAGGCTATATAGCTGAAATAATTTTTTTTCTGGCTTCAATTAAGATTTTCTCAGATGGCAGCAGCTAAATCCCTTTCTCCTCTTTCTTCTTTAATAGAAAGTGTTCCCAGTAGAGCTTCAGCATGTGGCCCAGTTCACTCTGGGGTGATTTCTGTCCCATCTCATTTCAGTTGCACTCGGTTTATAAATTTAGATTGCCAGCCTTCTTCCGACCTGTACTGGAAAGCAAATAGGACTATAATTTTTCTGCTTCTTGCACTGATGTACAAGAAATTTGACTCTGATAGGCCCTAAAGAGAAGAGTTAACCTCATGGTCCTCAGACAACTAGTTGCACAGGTTTGCATAATGGTCATCTCTGAAGTTTGGTATTTTAAAAACTAGTAAGCCAATGTGGCTTGTGCTCCATCCAGTTGGATTTCTGGTGCATGTCCAAATTTATTTTTACATTTATTACACTTCCCTGAAGAAGGAAAAAAGGAGGCCCTCCAAGACTGACTCAGCCTTGCAATTCCACCTGCAACCCCCCACGCCGGGCTGGGTGGGGAAGAGATGTGTCTCAGTTGCTGCCTGGCAGGAGAGATTTGAAAGGAGGCCCTTCAAGACTGCTTCGGCCTCGCAATTCCACCTGCAACCCCCCACGCCGGGCCGGGTGGGGAAGAGATGTGTCTCAGTTGCTGCCTGGCAGGAGAGATTTGAAAGGAGGCCCTTCAAGACTGCTTCGGCCTCGCAATTCCACCTGCAACCCCCCACGCCGGGCCGGGTGGGGAAGAGATGTGTCTCAGTTGCTGCCTGGCAGGAGAGATTTGAAAGGAACACTTCCAAAAGGAACACCTCTACTACCTCCGCTGAACTTTCAGCTATGGGGCAGTGAGCCCCACTACCCTCCTGGGAGAGGAGAATGGCCAGGATCTTGGCTGGTCCCAGGAGCACCTCTGAGGAATGGGCAGTGGTGGGGCAGCCGGCCCCACCCTCCTAGGAGGACATTGGATGGGGGTTGGGGGAATGTGGATGGGGGGAGGGAGAGAAAGGCCTGCCACCTAGGGAATAGGGATTGGGCTCTGTCTGGTATGGGCAGGGGGTTTCCTGTGGCCCTAATTGGTGTTGTGACGGGCATGGGGCGGTATGGCGGGTACCGAGGGGCGGGCCGCACTCGGGGAACACGGGACAGATGTTTAGTTGCTGTCCCTTGTTCTGCCCCCCCGGCTACACCTCTGGTTCCTGAGCTGCCGGTCAAGAGTGACCCTTCCCTTAGGCTGCTGCTGGTGAATGCCAGGTCAGTCTGTAACAAGGCCCCCCTGCTTTCAGATTCCATATTGGGGGTGCGGGCTGACCTGGCATGCATCACTGAAACCTGGCTGGCACCTGAGGACGGGGTTCCTCTATCCGAACTGTGTCCAGCTGGGTTCGGTATTTGGCACCAGCCTAGGGAGAAGGGGAGGGGCGGTGGGGTCGCCGTAGTAGCCAGGGAGTCGTTGGGAGTCGTCAGGGCCACGGCTCCACATATTCTGGGCTGTGAGACCCTGCTCCTGCGTTTGGGCCCTAAAGGGCAGTCGGGAATCCTACTCCTATACCTGCCTCCCTGTAGGGTAGCAGATTCCCTGCCTGAGCTCCTTGAGGCGGTCTCGATGTTGGCGTTGGAGCTCCCCAGACTTATGGTTCTGGGGGACTTCAACTTGCCATCATTAGGGGCTGGCTCGGAGGCGGCTCGGGAGTTCATGGCTTCCATGGCAGCTGTGGGCCTGACCCAGGTAATTCAGGGCCCTACCAGGAGCAGTGGTCACACCCCGGATTTAATTTTCTTATCGGAGCTGGGGCAGAGTGATCTGAAACTACAGAAATTAGACATTACCCCTGTGCCATGGTCAGATCACTATCTGGTGACTCTAGACTTCCTGGGGGCGAGGCTTCACCGCAGGGAGGTAGGGCCAGTTAAATGGGCCCGCCCTCGGCAACTAATGGATCCGGAAGGATTCCAGAGGGAACTGGGGTGTTTTCCTCTTGACCTGCAATGCGATTCGTCTGAGGCTCTTGTCAACTCATGGAACGAGAGAGTAACGGCAGCCTTGGATGTGATCGCTCCACTACGGCCTCTCCTTGCCCACGGGCATCGATCATCCCCTTGGTTCACAGAAGAGCTGAGGGAGCTCAAACGGGCAAAGAGACGCCGAGAGCGCCGCTGGGTGAAGACCCGGAGTGAGTCTGATCGAACACTTGTTAGAGCTGCCATTAAAGCCTATCTAGTGGCGATGGGGGCGGTGAAACGACAATATTTCACCGCCCTTATTGCCTCCGCAGATAATCGCCCAGCGACCTTGTTCCGGGTGACCAGGTCCCTCCTGGGAAGAGGGGGGTCTGGCCCTGGTTGGCAGGGATCGGCTGAGGCTTTTGCTGATTATCTGGCGGAGAAAATCGCTCAGATTCGCTTGAAGTTTAATCCCGGCGTGGAAGAGACAGAGCTGGGGTTGACCAGAGTACAGTCTGGCCATGTTATCTGGGATCAGTTCGATCCAGTTGGCCCTGAGGAAGTGGACAGGCTTCTTGGATCTGTTCGCGCCACTGCCTGTGAATTGGATCCATGCCCTGCCTGGCTAGTCAAGGCATCTAAGGCTGTGGCAGGCGGTTGGGTCGAGGCAATTATAAATTCATCTCTGCAGGAGGGGCTTTTTCCAGCACCCTTAAAACATGCTTTGGTGCGTCCCCTCCTGAAAAAGCCATCCCTCGACCCTACGGTACTTACCAACTACCGACCTGTATCCAACCTACCCTTTTTGGGTAAGGTCTTGGAGAAGGCAGTGGCGTGGCAGCTACAGGAAGTCCTGGATGAAGCGGATTATCTGGACCCTTTCCAGTCAGGATTCAGGCCCGGATATGGTACTGAAACTGCATTGGTCGCATTGGTGGATGATCTCTGGCGAGAACGGGATGGAGGTCATCCATCCGTCCTGGCTCTTCTTGACCTCTCAGCGGCTTTCGATACTGTCGACCACGGTATCCTTCTGGGAAGGCTCCAAGGATTGGGGATCCAGGGCACTGTGCTGGCCTGGTTCTCTTCATTTCTGAGGGGCCGGACCCAGTCGGTGTGGCTGGAAGGCGAGAGGTCCAGCCCTAGGCCCCTGCAATATGGGGTGCCTCAGGGCTCGGTACTCTCGCCTCTCCTATTTAACATCTACATGAAGCCACTGGGTGAGATCATCCGTTCCCACGGGGTGAGGTATCACCAATATGCAGATGACACCCAGCTGTATATCTCAGCCCGTGGAGATCCAATTGATGCAGTGGAAGTCCTATCCAGGTGCCTGGAGGCTGTCAGGGTCTGGATGGGGGACAACGGGCTACAACTGAATCCCGGCAAGACTGAGTGGCTTTGGGTAAGGGGTCCTGCGCTATCTCGGGAGTTACCATCTTTGGTTCTGGATGGGGCAGTTTTGCCCCAAACAGACCTGGTGCGTAATCTGGGGGTCCTCTTGGACTCACGACTACTGCTCGAGGAGCAGGTGGCAGCCGTGGCCAGGAGGGCTTTTGCACAACTTCGTGTAATACGCCAGCTACGCCCACTCCTAAACCGGGATTCCTTGCTCATGATCACACATGCTTTGGTCACCTCCAGACTTGATTACTGTAATGCGCTCTACATGGGGCTGCCCTTGGTGACCATTCGGAGGCTGCAGCTGGTCCAGAATGCGGCTGCTCGGGTAGTGATGGGGTGCGGGCGTTATGCTCGTGCCTCACCACTGCTTCGGGAGCTGCACTGGTTGCCAGTATGTCTCCGGGTGCAATTCAAGGTGCTGGTTATTACCTTTAAAGCCCTACATGGTAGTGGACCAGGATACTTAAGAGACCGCATCGTCCCAAGGACATCTGTCCGTCCCACCAGGGCGGATCGGAGAGGCTCTCTTATCATTCCATCGGCTAGAGAGGCGCATCTCTCTAGCACCAGAAGGAGGGCCTTCTCCGTGGCCGCCCCGGCCCTTTGGAACCTCCTGCCAACTGAGTTACGTCTCCAGACAGAGCTCCTGCCCTTTCGGAAGGGCCTAAAAACCTGGCTGGCAGGGCAGGTATGGGGGTCCAGGAACATGGGGTCCCATGTTGGGTGGCTGATATGATGGGACAGCCACCCCTCCCTCACTCTTTTAAACTTTTAAAATCTTTTTAAACCTTTTAACCTTTTTAAATTTTTTAAATTTGTGTAAATTCATGGTTTAATTCTTTTTTAATTGACTTTTAAGTAATTTATGAACTTTAAGGTTTTAATTTATGAATTTCTGTAAGCCGCCTAGAGTCAGGTTCGCCTGATTAGGGCGGGGTAATAAATCTAAATAAATAAATAAATAAATAAGAACTGAATTGAGCCATTCTGCTTCAAGATAGATTCCAGACTAATTGGTCTCAAACAAGATGATTTCATAAATGATTTCAGGTTTGGCTAATGCTGGCTCACAGCCCTCGTTCCTACTACTTCAAGGAGGGATGGAAGTCCAGCAAAACAGCCTTCTTATTTCCTACCCAGGGGCCCATCTGTAATGATCCTGTATTACTTGGCTGGCTCCCTGTGTCTCAATACGAGCCCTACATCGTAATACTGGCTCATTCGAGTTCACCACTCAAGCACTGTTGTGATGTAGGATTGTAGACAACAGAGCATCATTGAAGGGTTCAATGGATTCGCTCATCCATCATTTCAACTAACTCTACTTCAAGAAGTTGCAACTCCGGACAGGGGCTGAACAAGAAGATGGTCTAGGCCAGGACAAGCTTTCGGTTTAGTCTAGTACTGGCTGACACTGACTTTCCAGGGCATCAAGAATTACCCCCCCCCCTACTTACCACATGTTGGGATCTCCCAAGAAAAACCACTGAACATTCAGCCTTCTGCATACCATACCTGTGAGGTGTTATCTCTCTACATGCTGCAGCAAAAGTTGCCAGGAAAGTCACACTCTCTTCCTTGAGATTTCAGAACCAAAACTGTATGACCCTTGTGTGACAGTTGACAAATAATGTTTCTTTTATGCCTTTTGAAGAGAGAATGAGACAGACCATGTGGCTCTTCTACATTGCCTCATACTTAAATAAATAATTGGTGCACAGTGTACATACAACGCATCTTCATGATGAGCCAATGAGCACTGGTCCACCCTGGGATCAGGTAAAGGTGGGTGCCTGAGAATTAAAGCCACCACATAGTATACAACCTAACATTTTCTTCCTCTAGCACTGCCTTTCCCCATCAGTCTCTCTGCCCAGAGACCAAGAGATCCATAGCTGTTCTCCAGGACTTCAGCCAGTGGTCTAGGATCTGACAATCATAGTTGCAGGTAAGACAATGCACACAGCACAGCCATGTTAGTCTGTTGCAGAAAATCAACAAGGAGTTTTATTTGACATAAGCTTTTATAGCTGTAGCACAGCTTTGGTAGACAAAGATTTATAAAGTAATATTTTACTGGATGATGCTCTATGTGTGTGAAGAAATGGGCTACAGTTAATAGAATCTTATGTCAAAAAACCAACAACACAAACATGTTATTTCTCAGTGTGCCATGAGATTCCTTGGGTTGGGTTTTTTTTTTTAAAAAATGGTCCAAATCCTGTTGAATAGTTACACTTGTACATCATCAGCAATGGCAGACAGCTTCTAATTCAAGAATTCTCGTATCAATATTGGGTCATGTGCAGCTTTTTTGCTCTTTCATGTCATTCCTGTTATGTTGACACAGCTCAGTGGTGGTGAACCTATGGCATGTGAGAGCCCTCTCTGTGGGCACACACACTGTTGCCCCAGTATAGTTTGCCCTGCCCTTCTGCCCAGTAGTCCAATGGGAGTGCTTCCTCCCTCCCCCAGCACAGAGTTAGCCACACCCCTCTGCGGCACAGATGGCAGCCAGTTGAGTTTGGGCACTCAGTCTTTAAAAGGTTCACCATCACTATACAACAAGAACTAGATAATATAGTTGAGGTTGCCTAAAAGTACACAGGGTGATGTGGACCAAGAACTACATTACCTACATTACCTACGGATTACATTGTGATCGAAGTGCAACAATCTGCCTGCTATCTTGATCAACAATCATTATTTAAAAACCCAACTGACCTCACTGCACAAAACTATTGTTTCCTGTTAGTTTGAAGGACCACTTGATTAAACTTGTTTTGGTTTGAGAACTTCAGGACAAAGATCGTTCCAAATAATTTATCCTGACAAGGGACCAGAGAACCTCATGCATCTCCTTTCAATAAAAATCCAGATTGACGTCACTGCCCAGTCTGCCAACAACCAGTCTAAACCCCTTGACAGCAAGATGATATCAAACTCTGAATAAAAAGCGATTCTCCGAGCAGACTGTAGCTTCCGGCATTGTACATAGCTTGACACACTCATTAGTTTTTATGCAGTTGGAGAGCAAACGTTTTACTAGAAACCCAATTTACTTCTGGCAGAAGAGACTATTAAGCAATCCAAGCATGAACAGTGTCAAAATGCTCCCTCAGAGTTAAACCTGCTGTTAACAGAAGGTCCTGTATAGTGAAATCTATCTCCAACCTTCATGCTTTAGCTTTTATTGCATTACATTTAAGGTATTATCTCACTTACACCTCACATGAAGCATCTGTACAATCATAAACTGGGAGGGGGGGTAGAGAAGTTTGCCCCCAATCAATAGGTTTGCCGATCAACATGCACAATCATTCAGTGCATCTGTGGTGCAGGAGAATCAACACCATGGCTTGTGAACTGTGAAATAAGGACAAGGGAAACTGATAAGATGCATGTGAAAGGGGATAAGCAAGGTTAGGCACAATGAGCTGTGACTGGAGAGCGCAGTGGGAGATTAGGATCCTTCCCCCAGGACTTGACACTTAGGCTTACTTTCCAAGTTTCTGAGTTTGAAAGGCACACTGTTTTATCCAGACAGGCACAGCAAGTAAATCTCAGCAGGCTGTACCTCTAGGCTTCTATTCTTGCTGACCACCACAAACTGCTTTCTAAAACTTTTCAGAAGTCATTTGAAACCAGCCCTACAGCACATTACAAGGACTCTGAGGGGGAGAGATGGGTAGACATTGGAAGACCTACATTTTGGCAATGTACAGTGCTGTGTATTTTGGGATGGATTCAGCTCCGTCATTAAATGAAGGAAAATGCTTCTGTCAGAGGCAGAAGCCCCTTGCACGCTAGAAATGCTAACCTTTGCTTGTCTTCTTGATTGATGAGGGACTCTACAGTATTGTCCTTCTCACCTCACAAAAGCACAAGTCAAGTTTTAGCATCTCAACAGAAGAAGAGAAGGAGAATGAACATATTCGGGAGATGTTGTTGTTGTTCAGCCGCACAGTTGAGTCTGACCCTTCATGGGCTCATGGACCACAATACACTAGGCTCCTCTGTCATCCATCATCCTCCAGAGTCCAGCCAGATCCACACCCACCATGCCTACAATACTATAATTCCTTATTTTAGCTATTTGTAGACGTTTACCTTTTCCTTTAGAGTCGTATCAGACAATGGCTTCAATTTAGTGCATTTCTTTTTCTTTGGGATGGTTCTAATTGCTGATCCCTACATGATGCTTCAAACTTCTATGTACTGTATGTAGCACTCTGCCTGTCAATTAGTCTGATCCCTCTTAAATGTATTCTTCACTATATAGTCAAAAGGGAACATCTGAATGGCCCAAATGCAGGGTCTCTCGACCTTGGGCCCCAAAACGTTCTTGAACTTCAATTCCCAGAAGCCCTGATCAGAAGCCTGAATTTTGCAACAATTAGCTCATTATCTGAGCCATAGTCAGCTCCAGATCTTGGTTTTACAATGGCCATAAATTGAGCCATCTCTATTTCCCCATTAGGTTCAATATTCAAACAGGAGCTTTCTTGCCAGGTAATTTTCATACCTTATGTATTCTCACTTCACTTCTACATTTCACTCTTGCTTGCTTGCTGCTTGCCTCCTTTCAACTGGTTTGTAGCTTCCAACTTTTATGTAGTTAGATGCTATGGATGCAGAATGCAAGATCAGATAATCTTTTGGTCTGGCCCACTAAGGTCCCTTTAGTGATTATGTTGTTAGGACACTAATATTTTGGACATCTTTCTGCTAGTAGAGCATGAAAAGCAGCTGCTCTTGTTATGGTGCATAACTAATGGTAGTAAAGCTGAGAGTTTTTCATTCAGAAGTAATAGCTACTTTTCTTAATAAGAAGATGGTGTCATCAGCAGATAAGTTGATGCTAAAAAGTCTGAAATCCCTGTTCCATATAATTCACCATAGGTCAATGTCCCTTTGCCTTTTTTTATGCAACAGTTGAAGTATATTTTCTAACATCTGAGCCCTCATAACTATTTATGGTTTTAAAATAATCTTTTTAGGAAGGCTTCCAAAAAAGGGAGGTAGGAATGAAGTCCTATCAAGACTAATTATAGTTTTCAAAGAATAGATAATAGAAAGTTCTTTAAGATGTGCCTAAGTCTTGACAGGCTTCCTTTCCAGAATTCACGTTTTCAAGCCTGGTAAGCACTAATATCTATTGTTAAAAGATGAACAGTTAGCTGTGTTCTTAGTCTTTATTTTACATTCCCACATCTCTTGCCTAACTTTGCATAAGCATATAATCACTGTATTATTTCCCAGTAGGTCATGTGTCTATTTAAAATGGAGCTTAATCATACATGTGTCAGGAGTATACAATACCTGTGCTTAGCAAATGTTGGACAGGCATCTCACAGTTTTTAATGTCATTCAGGCAATCTTATCTTTCTGATTGTTAAACCAGCTATCACTGAGGGAAGAAAATCTTATGTCCTGGAGCAACTGAATCCACAGTGCCATGGGCTATTTGGGGGTATGGAATTATAGCTAACTCCTCTCTTATTAGAATTTGCAAAACCTCCAGAAGTACCATAAAAAGGCTTTGAAGAAAATGTGTTTCTATCCACCTTCTATAGGAGGAGTTCTCAACCTTTTAAAGCTGGGGGCCATTGGGTCACGCTCCGTCAGACAACTTCAGGGGCTGGATGGCCATTTTGCCCTTCCTCCACCACATGGCACTTCTGGGCGTGGTGGAGATGGTGTGGGGGGGACATGAAATGGTGCCATGGGCCACAGGTTGAGAATCTCTGTCCTATAGGAACAGGTACCAAGGCCGGTCCCTGTGGGTGGAATCAGTCCCAATCACAGACTCAATGTGATTAAAAGGCCCCCTCAGTGTAGAACAGCTCACTTTACAGCCTTCTGTTTTTAGAACTTGGCCAACTTTAGCTAATCTCTGTACCCTTGTCAAAAACTCATTTTATGACCACTGTGGCCAACGCTATAAACAGGTGTGTTTATTTCGCAGCAAAAAAGCAGAGGTGGAAGAAATGAAACAGCAGCGGCTGGAAAGGAATGCGCAACAATCAAGCTTTTTTGTTGTTCAGTCGCACAGTCGACTGAGGGAGATTTAGAGAGACAATGGAGGCTGGAAGGAAGCAAAATGGCTTCAATTTTCTTTCAAATGACTTCTCAATTTGCCTCCTTCTGACTTCCTTTGCATTTTTGGCCAAATATCTCATAAAACATTATTGCTGTTCAGGTTGTTCCACATACCACATCCTCCATGTTGTACAAGCAAGCTCTCTTTTTCCTTGTTCAAAAAGAGACAGACTGAGACTACCTATCCATCTCCCATGTGCCAGTTCTGCTTTTTACTGACTGCTTTTAAAAAAATCCCTCATTTAGTAAGAATATAATGTCAGAATTGAGAAGTTTATTGATGGGTATGCAGCCTCAAAAAAAAAATGGTATGTGGAAATTGCCTGTTCATAATAGATGCTCAGCTAAAGAACTCACTCTGTCACACAGTACTTGGGTCTTGTACTGCTGACCTGCCAATCTTCCGGTCATCAAGCTCAGTGTCTTAATCCCTAAGCCACCATGTCTCCCACTGTCCGTGTACCTATGTATTAATGGTCATGTCTGGCCCAACTCTGTTGTTCCTTGCTCTGCCTTCCACCCTACCAACCCCTGCCTTTTACTATGTGAGAACACTAGTAAAACTGGTTAGTTTTCTTGGATCAAGTCCACTTCATCAGGTCTGATGAAGTGGACTTGATCCACGAAAACTAACCAGTGAAAATATAGCAGTTAGTCTCTAAAGTGCTACTGTGTTTTTTATTTTTATTTTACTTTATTTTACTTTATTTTGTTTTGTTTTCTGAGATGCCTGAACCACAGACTAACACGGCTACTATTCCAAAAAATGCTAGTAAAACATGTTCATGTACAGCCTGAGGTACCTACATGCACTAAAATTCAACAAGGCAGAGTAAAACATGGGTATGGACAATCACAGTGGTTGCTCAGGGCATCAAGCTGTCAGAATCACCAAGATGAGTTGATGGGCATCCCAAGTCAATTGAGAGGGTGCTGAGCTGAGGGACAAGACAGAGTCCATGTTTAGATGAATGCCAAGTCAAGGACATCAAACTGAACAAATGGGGTGTCACAAAACCAGCCGTCCCCCTCTGCCTTGGCCCTCCTGCACCAAAGCCCCCAGAGGGCGAGCTGGCCGGCAATGCAGCCCTGAGCTGCTTCTCTTCCACAAGGAGGTTTAATCAGGTAGCGTATTCAGAGGCTTGTGTGTGAATGCATTGCTTCTCTTACCCCTTAGTCCAATGAAGAGACGTTGTTCAAGCGCACGTAGGTTTATTGATCAGGTATATTGATCAGGTTCATAAAGCATAGGTCAGTAACATAAGAGAGTCCAGCAAACAGAGCAACAGTCCACAGGTTCATTAGGTAACCATGTTGAAGAAGCCAAAAAGGCATAGCCCCCAGGCAAAGACGTTAACCCACAGAGATCCAAAAACGAACTCCCTCTCCTCTCTCCAAGATGGAGATTCACCAGTCAGGTGGGTTACCCTTGGCCCATCAGGGAACAAAGGAAAACTTTCTCATAACAACAATTGTTTACACACATGTACAGTCAGTGCTATAACATGTAGTCAAAATAGCTAGCCTAGAGATAAGAACACAGGGATAACTGAATTGAAAACAATCTATCTCGTGACACGTAGTCTTGAGACAGAGAGAAAAAAAGGATTTTTGAGGCCTAGCAAAAACTACCACCTCAGGCCTTGAGAACATTAGGAAAAAGATGTCGTTTCCTGACAAAGAGTAGATCAGTTTCAAAACAAAATTTATTGGACATTTCTGTGCTGCATCATGTACTGCTACTTCTGAACTGTAGAATGGTAACCGAGATATCAACATTTTGAGCCTTGCCACTCCTAATGGATAGTCGTCCTTTGAGTGCCACCCTGCCCAGCCCTACACAACAAAAAGTTCATTCCTCAAAGTGGAGCAAGACTGAATACAAAGCAGATATTACCGGGGAAAGGCCCAGGGGTACCAGGGCCTATTACACTGCAAATCCTGAACAAGCTACACAATTTAATAATGCAGCAAAGCTACAGGACTGCTTGCAGTGGTGAGAAATTGATAAGAAAATGGGACAATTGGTCACAGGCTCTTTCAAAGCAAGCCACCCTCATAAACCTGACCCTGCTACATTGCTCACCAGGATCCTTGCAATTTCAGTTAAAGCTTCCAGTTTACAAGGAAGTTGCATATTGGAGTGTAGGGCAATGCTTGAGTTTCATTATACAGTTGTAACATAAGCCATGCTATGGTGAAGTAAATATTTTTGTTTGAAACAGAATAGACATTAATCTGAGGATTAAATGGTTTTTTAAAAGAGCAGAACAGATTACGTGGATATTTTTTGCTATTTAGTTCAACTGTAAGGTGGCTGCAAAATCTGCACTTGCAGCCCAGCATTAAGGAATGTACATCAAGCAGCAGGGGGGCCTTTACTAGGTGAGGAAGCCACTTTTCTATCCATGGGACTTTCAGGGCCAACACTGAGCTTTGAAAATGCAAAACAAAACAAAAAGCTAGTGGGAAAGAGAGAAAGAAAGCAGAAGATGACAAAGATTCAGCTCCATTTATACAAATGACTATTTTGTGGCATTAGATGATCAAAGGCTTCCCTGTGACCTATTTTTAAAAAATGGATCACCACTCCTAGAGGTTTCTAGGAGCTGAGACGTCTAGAGAGGCCGGTCATTGAGGTATGAGTCAATGCACTCCTCCCAAAAAGCATTATTAATTCTAAGGCCAGCCATATAGATAGGGACTACATGTACCCAAAAGCAACTTCCACATGTTTATCCCTACCTGGCTGTTTGTTTGTTGTTGTTGTTTTGGGGAAGGAGGAAATGAATGAGTCCACCTTGCTTAACATTTCACCTTGCGTAGGTACAGATGCATCAATGGCTGTTCCGCATTTGCTTTGCTGTACTGATTCAGAAAAATAAAAATGTAAGACGCTCGGTGTAATGAAAGCACACCCTTCCTCACCTTGCTTTGGGACCTCTCCAGTGTTCCTTCCAAGGCGGATTATTCCAAAATCCCCCTCTAGAACTCACCCAAACCTCACGGCAAGGAATGTATGATCACCCACTCTCTCTCAGCCACATCCAGCTGAACAAACCTGGGACTTGTCTGCGTACAGAGCCCGGCCAAATTAAAAGCAGAGAGGTAAAAAGGTAGCGTTAAAAAGTAGGCCAGTGGGCTGACTGTGTCTTACCCTGCATCCCAATTCCAATGAACACACGTTGATTGAAGAAAGTAGCTTTATTAAAGTAGAAGGATGGTTCCTGATAAATCGGGTTACAGAGCTCAGCATAGAAAAAAAATCTAATCAAAATTAGCTTTTAGAGAAAGAATGCTTTATGACATATCCTCCCCTAAATAAAATTAATCTATCTGTTCTAAGTTACCATATTGAAGACTTTGGGAGATGCGGCCTGTTGTAATGGCCTTTCTCCCTCTCCCTCTCCCCCCCCATCTCCTCACGTTTGCTTCTTGACCACCAGATTCGAACTCCTCTAGGTATGAGGTGATCCTGGGCACCCAGCATACATCCGATCAGGTCCCAGTGTTGGGAGTAAACAACTCTGTTTCTCTTGACGAAGCTTGGTGCCTCCCTGTATATCTCGTCCCAGGGAGTGAAAACAAAAAGGTGGCCTTCTGCTAGCAAAATAAGCAGTGATGGGATGTCAAAAATTTTCCTACTACACCGTGACATCGGGTAGACCTGACATCGTGACATCATGATGTTGTGGGCGGGGCCAAAAATAAAAAAATTAAAATTAAAATAAACACACACACACACACACACACACACACACACACATCTCAACCCACCCAAACAACCACAACACAAACCCGTAAATAAATTAAAGAAAGAAATGAATAAAATAAAAATTAAATAAAAGTACACCCACCCACCCAGCCACCCACCCCAAACACAAACCTCTCACTTACCCTAAGTTGGAAGCAGAAGAGAAGGCGGCGTGGCAGTATGGTGGCAAACCACTGCGGTGGCAAACCGCTGCAATAGTGCAGCATCCTGGTGGGGCTGCGGGGCCAGGCGCCGAAAGGCCACTGCTGCCACCGCTTCTTCTTCACTGCTGCCCTGCGCCCTTCCTTTCCTGGCAGCCTGCCGTGAACTGCGCATGCATCAAACTTTCATTTGATGCATGCGCAGTAAAAAAATGGAACTACGCATGTGTCAAATATATATATATATCCCGGGTGAACCGGTGCGAACCGGGAACATACCATCCCTGAAAATAAGCCACACTTCTACTATAGGCTAAACCTTAATAAACTCCATCTCGGATATGTTTAATAACTTGAGGTCTATTCTATGACACTCGGATGGACAGACGGATGGAGAGAAAGAGATACAGAGATAGAAGAGCGGGAATTTTCAAAAAATAACATCAAGATTTACTTGTTCTGAGTTAATCCTTATATTTCTATCATTAACATATATTCCTTTTTGTAAACCATCTGCATAATGTCAGCTCATCATATAGCGACTGCCTTTTACAATATTGATGTTAAGTGACTAGAAATGTTATGACAAGCAACTTCACTTTAGGTGCCTAGAATATAGAAAAATTGATTCATGCAGAGACAATCTAACTGCATCCTGGAAGACTGTCTCACATTGCATACATAGACTTGGTGTCTCAATGTGATGAATTATTTTACCATTACAAATCAAAATTGCAGTGTAAAGATCCCAGGGCATTCTTATTCTTGTGCACCCTATTCTTAGTAAAGGTAAAGGTCACCCTTGCTCGAAATCCAGTCATATCTGATTCTAGGGTTCAGTGTTCATTTCTATTTCATAGCCAAAGAGCCAGCACTGTCTGCTTCTGCAGACGTTTCCATGGCCCTGTGGTAGGCACAACTAGACACTTAGTTCAAATATACATTGGAAAAGAAATTGCCAAAGACACATGGTTTAAAATCCCATGGATATTCTAGTCCCCCCCCCCCCAGACATGTTTTGTAACAGAAGCCATACATACCTGCACCTACAACATAAGCATTATGGGACATTCTTAGTTCCACAGTTGTACACAATGCTTTCAGCTCTTTATTGTACAGTTTCCATCCGCACCCATAAATAATGACTGGGAACAACAACATAGAAGTCTCAGCAAGTCTCTTTTGCTGCTTGGCTGCAAAAGTGTGTCATGGGAGGAGGTAACTTTTCAAGAGGTCATAATATGGTGCAGCAGGAATAGTGTACTCTGGTTGTAAGTAGAGTGAGACCATTCAAGGAATGTAAAACATTTATTCCAAGTGGTGTGGCAACTAGAATTAACTGAGGACAGGATAAACCCCCACAATGCAAGACATTGGCATGATACATTGCATCATAGTTAAAAGTAGAGACATCACCTTGCAAAGAAAATTCCGCATAGTCAAAGCAATGGTATTCCCTGTGGCAATGTATGGTTGTGAGAGCTGGACTATAAGGAAAGCTGAGCGCAGAAGAATAGATGCCTTTGAGATGTGGTGTTGGAGGAGAGTTTTGAGAGTCCCCTGGACAGCGAGGAGAACAAATAGGTCGATCTTAGAAGAAATCAACCCTGACTGCTCCCTTGAAGGTCAAATAGTAAAGATGAAGCTAAAGTACTTTGGACATCAAATGAGAAGACTCACTTGAGAAACCCTTGATGCTGGGAGAGATGGAGGGCAAAAGAAGAAGGGGGCGGCCAAAGATGAGATGGCTAGATGGTATGGTAGATGCAATGGGCACAGAGTTGGGTGGGTTGAGGAGGAGGAGAGTGGAGGACAACAGAAGTGCCTGGCAGGCAATTGGTCCATAGGGTTGTTATGTTATGTTTGTTATGTTATGTTTGAATTTAAATGCCGCCTCCTCAGCCACGTGACTCAGGGTGGCTTACAAATATATCTTCAAACATGTGTACATATCATATTAAATATCATATCAAAAAATCAACATAATAAAACAACAAGTAAAACATAATACATATCATATAACCAATAAAATCAACATAATAAAAGAACAGGAAAATCACATTGTCCTCTTTCTGCTCCGCAGCTGGATGTTTATGGGACCCAAAGATTGGAGCTCAAAATCCTGGACAGAGCCTGGGGCTCGATGTCCTCGATAGGTTGCAAACAGTGATGGGATGCAACAGGTTCCCACCAGTTCGCCAGAACCGGCAGCAACTTTCCCCAGTGTCCCGGAGAACCGGTAGCAGCTTTTGGGGGGAACCATGTTCGGGGCTTACCTTTTCATTGATTCCCCCACTGCGCATGCACGCCAAGCACTTGGTGTACATGCACGCCTACAGTGCTTGGTGTGTATGCACGGCCTCCTTGCTGTCCTCCCAAGTGGGGAGGAGGAAGAGAAGCTGCTAGCCTGAAGCTCCCTATAGCCTGAAGCTCCCCAGGGTAAGTGACTCACCTTTGGATGTGGTGTGTCTGTGTGTATTTTAATGTGTATTTAATACCTTTACCTATATTGACGTACTACCACAGTTCCTAAAAAGGCATGGCAGCTGGCAGGCCTGGCTGCCTGGCTTAGGGTTTTTAAGCAAAGTCTTGGAGTTACCTCATCAATAAGCTACACCTGTGCTGTTCCAATTGCTGTTCCAATTGGAGAACCCTTAAGGAGGTACAGCTGTTTTACATTTACATTAATGCGTATTATCCTCGAGAAGTGGTACGATGGCCATATCCATCTTGCAACATGGTGCTGCCCAGGCGTTTATACTAACAGGTAAGTGACGGGTTTGTGTTTTGGGTGGGTGGGTGGGTGTATTTTAATGTAATTTTTATTTATTTTATTTATTTATTTTATTTATTTATAGGTTTCTGTTGTGGGTTGGGTTGAGGGGTGTGTGTGTGTGCTTATTTTTATTTTATTTTATTTTTATTTTATTTTTCTTTGGCCCTGCCCATGATGTCATGATGTCAGCTTCGCCCACACTGTGATGATGTCACGGTGGGGTACTAAAAAATTTGACATCCCACCACTGGTTGCAAAGGATCAGAACCGACTGTGCAACTGAACAACACAAATGCATTCTTATTCCATTTGTTTTTATTTTATTTCTCTCCTTGTGTTTTTTTTTTTGGGGGGGGTGTATTTGTTGTGGATCAGCACATGTGATTCTGCACACTCAAATTTATATCCCACCAAATGGAAAAACAAATATGTGGGTAAGAAACCACCTGGATGTTCTTTTCTTTTCTTTCCCTTCAGAGATGAGCATTTTAAAAATGCTGCCAATTTGGAATATAGATATTAATTATAAATTGATGCTGTAAAAAAAAAGACTCTCAGAGTTGAATAGATTTTAAAATATGTGGAGAAATTTTACAGAATTTGTCCCATTGAAGGGGAAACGACATATTCCAGCGCATGAAGTTACATCTTCCTGGAGAGAGATGGAATGAAGTAAAAGGGGAAAAATAGATATTTTCAAGGCACCAGAGGTGAGAAGGTACACAATGTTTGTATTACAGTTTGTTGTTATGTTTGTATGTTGTGTATTTGTGTAAATTTCAAGTTAAAATTAAAGCATCTTAAATTTTAATAAATTATGTGTTGGTTATCATTAAAAGTGGCATAAACAAATTATTGTATCATTGTAATTGCAATTTTCGGAATTATAATTGCATGGTGTTAGGTGAATTCTGATTATGGTGGCCTTTTCCAGAGTTTCCTAGGTAGAGAATAAACAGAATGCAAACAATTCTTTTCTTCTAGGATGCCCTGGAACTGTGCAGCTTGCCCAAGTCACACCGTCTGATTCTTCTTCAAAGTACAGCAAGGAATCAAACCCCTAACCTTTTGCTCTGCAGCCACATACCTAAACCACAGAGCTATCCCACTAGCTATAATACTTCCATTAAAAATTCATAAATCACATTAAAAATCAGAAGTAGAGCAAGCAACACTTTTTTGTCTACATATCCAGACAGAAGCACCTTAGTACCAATAAATCAATAAACACACAATTTAGTATTAATAAATACACAAGATACTAGCATAACGACAAACTTTGTGAACCCTGCCACCTTTGGGACCTTGGCAATGTCTATTTCTCCCCTTTTATTTCTCCCCTTTTATTTCTCCCCTTTTATTTCTCCCCTTTTATTTCTCCCCTTTTATTTCTCCTTTAATTACCAAATATGTAATACACTAGTACATCAGATAATGATGAGACTTGGTTCCACAAGTCTCGTCGTTATCCGGTTTTTAACATTGTGCGAATTGATTGCACAATGTTTTTTTTAAAAAAGCCCTGTTTCCCTGGAGGCTGCAGCAAGCCAGAACGTCGGGATTTGAATCCTGATGTTTTGGCTTGCTGCAGCCTCCAGGGAGGTGGTGAGACTTTGGAAACAGCTTGGATCGGGTCTTCCGACCTCCCTGGAACCGGCAAGGGGTGGGTGGGTCAGAGAGCCTGAAATGGGTTAAAAAAATGGATGGTTTGTTTGGGTTTAAAAAACGGATGTTTTGGTTTGCTCCACTGGCCGGGGACATTGGGGAAGCCCAGAAACAGCTTGGATCGGGTCCTCTGATCTCCCTAGAGCTGGCAGAGGGGTCAGAGAGCCCAAAAATAGGTAAAAAAAACAGACTTTTTTTTTTACCAATTTTGGGCTCTCTGATCCCCCTGCCTGCTCCAGGGAGATCAGAGGACCTGATCTACAGCTGCAGGGTGGCTGGAGAACCCCGTTCAGCTTTCCAGCCACCCTGCTGCTACGAAACGACTGCATCGGATAACGCTAACCGATCGTTATCCGATTTTAGTGTTATCCGATGCAGTCATTATCTGAGGTATTACTGTACCACAATGTTTGTCTTATAGCCATCTAATTACCATTTGCAACTCAACAGGGTGAAACTTCACAACTAAACTGAATTAATAACCAGAGACTGTGATTATCAGTTGTAAAAAAAAACCCACATAGATTTGTACAGTCAAACCTCGCTTAAAGAGCAGAATTTTCTCTGAATGTTCGCTTTGCTTAACAAATAAAACCAACCAAAAACTTGCATAACAGATAAATCAGGGTTTGCAATCCTCCCCACCAGAAGTCACAATTGGCCACTTCCAAGGGTGTTTCGCTTAAAGAGCAAACTTGCTTAATGAGCAATCCTGTGGAACACATTATGCTCTTTAAGTGAGGTACAACTGTACAATTATCTGTTATAACAACCAATCGTTGTGTACGTTCATACCGGATGTGTATAACTTAATGCCATAAAGTCTCACTCTTACATCTGATGAAGTGGACTTGATCTATGAAAGCTAACATTAAAATAAAGCAGTTAGTCTTTAAGGTACCACAAAAATTTTGTTGTTTTGTTTTGTTTATGATATGCTTGCACAGACTAACATGGCTACCATTTCATAAAGAAAAGAGAAGGGATCCTACAGATTTTGACAGTATCTTTTAAACCAAAATAAGACAGACACAGTTCCAGTAATTTCTATCTTTTCTCCATTCTTTAAATCTTTTCAAATGAGCAAGTTTCACTATCAGCAGTGTAATAAATACTTCAAAAAGACATAAGTCATAAAGCTCTGTTTTGTTATGATTCAGTTCATTATACAGTAATAGTATTACATTGCCTATTGCTTGGGATTTATCCCCAACTGATCAGTATGGCTATCTGCTGTGTATCTCCCATTAATGATATATTCCATGTTTACTCAAGCCATCTTTTAACCAGCAGTTTATATTTTCTGCATGGAATGTTTTAAATTCTTCTGGTAATTAACATACGAATCGCACTTTCTGCATTTTCTCCCCTACAGCATCTTTTGATGTAACTCTGCATGATAATCAAAGGATTTATGGGAGGTCTTCTGTCATTATTTCCTTAAATACAACTATTATATCTTTCTTGAATAGACTGATTTTTGGATATATCTTTGGAATACAAAAGGCCTCTGCTTAATAATCAGACGCCACGGTACTTTGTTGGGAAAATGCATATTAAGTAACCAGATGTCTTCTTTTTATGTAAATCCATTTTTCAACATTTCTTCAAGCCTGCACTTGAACTTACTGCTGTGCTGTATTTCTTGTTACTGGTAAGAGCCAGCAAGTCATACCCAACTTGTAAGAGTGCTTGTCATAGGTTTTCAAGTCATATGAGATACTTAAATGGTAGTTTAACTACTGCTATTCCCCTGCTGAGTCTCCATGGCTGAATGGGAATTTGAACCAAGCCCTCCTATATTTTAGTCCATCGCACGCTCCACTACATCACATTGTCTTTGAATACCATATTACAGTAGGCCTTTTGGACAGTCTGTAGCAGTGGCTCAAGTGGCTAAGATGCTGACTGGAAGGCAGCAGGTCAGCAGTTCTTCAATACCCAAGTACTCCAGGACGGAATTTGCTCCCGTCTTTGTCCAGATCCTGCCAAACTAGCAGTTTCAAAGCAAGGAATTAAAAGTAGATAAATAGGGACCACTTAACAGCATTCCGTGCCACATGACCACAGAAACTTCTGCAGAAGCAGACAGTGCTGGGTCTTCAGTTATTAAACAGACGAGCACTGAACCCTAGAATCAGGTACGACTGGCTTTTGAGCAAGGATGACTGTTACCCAAAAATTTGGGGCCCAGGTACGTCCTCTGGCAGAGGTATGAAAACCCTAAGAACTTACAATGAGACAGATATTTCGATCAAAACAAAATGATTTATTGGGAGCAAAAGCAAAGGAAAGCTATCGAGATTCTAGTCTGGCCAGGCCTATAATCTAAACAGCTACCTTCCCTCAATCGTTTTGAAGAAAAACTGCTCGTGATCTCAGTTCACAAAATTTGGTGAACCAAAAGATGCCCACCTCCCACTCTAAAGGGCTTATATCTATTTTCCTAAACTAACTCTACGTGCCAGGGGGAGGGGACTGAAACTGGGAAGGAGGAAGGGCAATTAACATATTTTAATTACAAGTAAACAAAAATACAAAGCAGGTATGAGGTCAGAGATTTCATCTATACAGAAACAGCAGGTTACTTCAATTGCGGAGAAACTGGCTTTTCAGCAGGGTTACATTGTTGCAAGTTTAAAGCAATAAAAATAGTTGTGGTTTCACAGGAATTTACAAGGGGAAACGATGTATCTCTTTGTTCTCTGCTGGCTGAATCAAAGGCACAGGAGGCGGGGCGGCCAGCACGTCTTCACCAATGGGAGACGATCTAGAAGGATTGACAGCCAATGGTGCTTTGAGGCGGGAAATTGCAGTTCCAACGTGGGTTAATGTTCCGGACATGAATGAATTACAGCGTTTGACTTATTCTTAAGTAGAAAAATAAAGAAAGAAAGTTAGAATCATTATGTCTTGATTGTTTAATTAAATGGAGATCTCTGCAAGAGGGGAAACCAACAATTTAGCCTTTGTTTGCCCTTGTAATCTGTTTGCTACGTTCGTGAGAGACGGGACGTCCGCCTGTCCCTTCCAGCCCTGTGCTGTTCAGTTTATCGTTGCGCAAGGCTTTTCTTAGGTTCTTGCTTTCCCCCTTTCCCTGATCAATTTTGGGGTTCCATGGCTGTTCCCCACAGAATTTTGTTTATGTTGGTTTCTCTCTTCCGCTATGTCTTTGCTTGGGTCAGTGTTCTAGCAATGTTTAATTGAACTTTAATCAAACCAGAGGAATGAGTCATTCAGCTTCCTTTGTGAAGGAATGAAAAGGAATTTCTGCTTATCAGAAAAGTCAACAAACCGGTTTTCACACCCTTTGGCCCAGTACACTGAAACAATGGAGGCAATCAGGGACATGTCTAGTGGGTTTTAATCTTCCCCTTCCTCTGGCAAGGATTCCAATTGTATGATTTTAAACTTTTGGCTTCTTCCTTATTTTCCATGTGTGTGTGAGTGTTGTGATATATGGCGTTTAATAAATGCTGTGATTAATTATGATGCTTTATTCAAAATTTTTGGTATCATGACTTTTACCTTTAGTAGATGCCTGCTCAACAGGAATTTGTCTGTAAACAAATTCATTTAATAGGTAGAACTTAATATTTCTGTGACAACGTTAAGCTTGCTAAATTCACATCCTGCGTTTTCCTGATTTATTTGATAATAAAATAATTTACCCACATGTTAGGAATGGGTGAGGCCTAACACTGCAGGGATCTTGGTTTACCTTAGCCCAAGCATCAGTGCCCAGTTCATTACAACAAAAGTTTTTGTTTGTTGCACAAGCTGTGCCAGAACCCAACAAATCTGTAGAAACAATTTTGGCCAGTATCCTATTCCCTAAATGCAGACATTAATTGCATAAATTTTCCTTCCTCTGGAAAGTTGTGTGTCTGTTCTCACACTGGTTGCATGATCGGTCACACAACTGGCTGTGCAGAGGTCACCTTGCTAGAGCTGGAGGGAACACTTTGGCAATCGCTGTTCTGTTCCATATTTTGGCAATAGGATAGTTAACTATGTCTGGAAATATATGTATACATATTTGTTTGTTTTTATCTGGTGTCAAGTCACTCCTAACCTATGGAGACCTTACTGATATTCAAAACATCCTCTCCTTGGCGGGGCTGCTCAGCTATTGCAAACTCAAGGCTGAGACTTTTTTTTATGAGCCAATCCATCTGTTTCTTGGTCTCTCTCTTCTCCTACTGCTTTCAAGTTTTCCAGTTTTATTATATTTTACAATAAGCCTTGCCTTCTCATGACGTACACAGATCATAATAACCTCAGTTGGGAGATTTTTTTTGTTTCCAGGTAGATTTCTGGCTTGATTTTATCTAGAACCTTCTTATTTGTCTTTCTAGCAGCCCATCAAATCCATCAAGCTCTCTTTCAATACCACATTTCTAACGAATCAATTTTTTCCTATTGGTTTTCTTCATTGTTGAGCTTTTATAGCCATATAAAGTAATCAGGAATGACATAGTGGAAATTATTTTCACCTTGGTTTCTAATGATACATCCTAGGGATCTTTACTATCTCCATTATAGTTTTCTTCTGATTTCTTGTCTGTAGTCTCAATTTAAACGGATAAGAATAGATATTGTGTGGGGGCCCTGCAGTAAAAGAAAATTTTTAACAGCTACAATTAATTCACTGTCAGCTTTAAAGTTATTTAATTCTTCTTAATATTTGTCTTGTTAACATTTCTTTGCACCTCTGATTTTCAATTTCTTCTTTCATCTCCATCAGGATTCATTTCAGGTCATTGCTGTTTCCTTTCAGTAAGGTGGTGTACTCTACATGTTTTAGATTATTTCTACTGATTTTCACTACTTTGTCTTCTGAATCTGGTTGACTTTCCCCTACATGTTCTACCTGCAGCTTGAACAGATAGGGAGATAAATTACACCCTTGTCTGGCACTTTTCCTCACAGGTAAGCATTCTCTTTCTTCAGATTTTGTCCTAATAATAGCTTCTTGTCTGGAGAGGCAACTGGGCAATCAGATGCTGAGGTGCAAACAACTCTTGTTAAAGTACAATCCATAGTTCCTCATGATCCACACAGACTAAGGCATTTAAAACACACAGATTTTTTTTCCTTTGAAATGCTTTGATATGCTCCAGTCTTCTTCTTGTTGTTGTGCTGTATCTGATTCTGACTATTGGAGATCATTTATTTATTTATTTATTTATTTATTTATTTTAATCAACTTTTATGCCGCCCTCCTCACAAGGACCCAGGGTGGCTAACAAACTTTAAAAACACTTAAAGCACAATAAAAACTCAGTATAAAAATCAAGATTAAAATTTACAGAGATTAAAACAGAATTAAAAAAACAGGTGGAGAGAGGGAGGGATCAGATGAGCCAACCATGAGAAGCAGCCATCTGGCCCATACCCCACACATGCTCCACCAGCCTGATCTTAAACCCCATTCTAAAGGGCAGCAGCTCCGTCTGGAGGCACGACTCACTTGGCAGGAGGTTCCAAAGGGCTGGAGAAGACACGGAGAAGGCCCTCCTTCTAAGTGCTAGAGAGGTGGGCCTCTCTATCCAATGGTACAACCATAGAGCCTCTCCGGTCCACTCTGGTGGGACGAACAAATGTCCTTAGGGCGATACAGTCTCTTAAGTATCCTGGGCCACTACCATGCTTTAAAGGTAATAACCAGCACCTTCAATTGCACTCGGAGGCACACTGGCAACCAGTGCAGATCCCGCAGCAATGGTGAGGTGTGAGCATAATGCCTCTAAACCAGTTGCAGCCTCTGAATGGTCTCCAAGGGCAGTCCCATGTAGAGCACATTACAATAATCAAGTCTGGAGGTGACCAGAGTGTGTGTGATCATGAGCAAGGAGTCCCGGTCCTAGGAGTGGGTGTAACTGGCGTATTACATGAAGTTGTGCAAAAGCCCTCCTGGCCACAACTGCCACATGCTCTTTGAGCAGTAGTCATGAGTCCAAGAGGACTCCCAGATTATGCACCGGGTCTGTTTGAGGCAAAACTGCACCATCCAGAACCAAAGATGGTAGCTCCCGAGTTAACACAGGACCCCTGACCCACAACCACTCAGTCTTGCCGGGATTCTGTTGTAGCCTGTTGTTCCCCATCCAGACCCTGACAGCCTCCAGGCACCTGGAAAGGACTTCCACTGCATCGCTTGGGTCTCCACTGGCCAAGATATACAACTGAGTATCATCTGCATATTGATGATACTTCACCCCGTGGGAACAGATGATCTCAGCGATTTCATGTAGATGTTAAACAGGAGAGGTGATAGCACCAAGTCCTGGGGCACCCTGTATTGAAGGGGCCTAGGGCTGGATTTCTCACTCTCCAACCACACCAACTCCAACCATACTCTCCAACCACACCCTTCAGAAATGAGGAAAACCAGGACAACACAGTGCCCTGGAATCCCAATCCTTAGAGTCTTCCCAGAAGGATACTGTGATCGACGGTATCGAAAGCCGCTGAGAGGTCAAGAAGAGCCAGGACAGATGGATGTCCACCACCAGCCATGAAGACTGTCCTGTGAATATAGTGCAGTGGCCTTTCATATGCCTTCTGCATCACAGTGTGACACCAGCATCACTGATCCAGTTCTACAAGTCACTTTCTGTTCCTGAGCCCTTTTGGCATGCAAAGTCCTCCTCCTCAGCCCCAGGAGGCCAGTCTGGATGAAGCTGCTGCCCTCCATTAAGATGGATTCAACTATGATTTAATCCACTTGGGGATCATCACTCTTCCCTGTGGACTTTGCTGGCACCATATCATAGCAGGATAACCTGGTCATTCTGGCATGCTCCAATAGCCATCATATACTCGTGATATATTTCTTACTCTATGTATGGTAAAAGCATTTTGTTGAAAATCTGTGAGCATAAACTAATATTTATTTATTATAATTGTATTATTATCAGCTGCCAATGGAGAATATTTATTTAATTTTCTACTGAGGTACATAATTAGGGCCTCTGGAGGTTCAAGTGGTTAAGATGCTGAATTCGACGACTGGAAGGTCAGAATTTGATTCCTGAGTACTGCATGACAGAGTGAGCTCCCGTCTCTGTCCCAGTTCCTGACAACCTAGCAGTCCGAAAGCAAGAAACTGCAAGTAGATGAATAGGTACCACTTCGGTGGGAAGGTAAACAGTGTTCTATGCACTCAGGTGTTGAAGCATGCCTGCCGCATGTTCATGGAAATGTCTGCAAATGCAGACAGCATTGGCTCTTCGGCTATAAACAGAGATAAGCACTGAACCCTAGAGAAGGATACGACTGTCTTTCGAGCAAGGGCAGCCTTTACCTTTACCTGCAAAATTAATATGTCTGCCTATGAATTGTATTCACCATGGCTTGGAGGGGTGCTATGGTTGACACACTACCTCAGTCACCAAGCCAGATTTGGAACATCTTATGTCCAAACTGGGAGGGTGGATTCCTTCTATTTGCATTTTCTTAACAGGATTCAATTGTATTTCAAGTGGTCCTCATTCAATCGTTTACTAACCAGATATAGTTACTGAGCAATTCTCACCAGGGGTCAAGGGTGATAGTACACTGTAAATCTTTATGAGAGCTGTACAGACTATTGTAGGAATTAAATAGCTCAGGATAAAATAAAATCTTTCAGCACCCCAGAGGGTACCTCTTATGGGGGTTGAGTCTTCTGCCACCACCTTCTCAACACCATAGAACAGGTAAGAACAGGACTGTAGTGCCCACAACCTCCAGGCAGCATGAAAGGACAAGTAGGAAAAGATGCTGTGAAGCCATTAACGGAACACTAAGTGGGAGGGGTTTGCAACTTTCCCCCCTGCAACAAGAAAGATGACTAAGTTACACAATCCGGAAAAAAATAGCAACTTGTCATCCAACACTTTGTGTGCTATGTGAACTGGAAACATTTCTGGTATGTGTTAATGGTGCACAAGTGGCTGAGATGTTTATGCTATAAACTTTTAGGGTAATGTTCCCATTACAAAGTGACATGGAAGAATTGCCATCCACAATGCTCATCTTATTTTGTCTTGTTCTGCTGCTTAGGTGGTATTAAAAAGAGAGAGAGAAAAGACAATAATAAATTCTAAACATTGGTATGTGGATATGGATAGAACCCCTCAAGCTAGGGGCACAGAAAGAACTTTTGCAACCAGAATCTAAGAGGGTGCATAGTAACCAGTGGTGGGATTCCAAAAAAAAAATTACTACCTACTCTGTGGGCGTGGTATGGTGGGTGAGACCAGGGGAAAAGGCACCCAAATTAGGACTACTTTATTTCAAAACTTGGATGGGCCATAGAGGGGCCAGCCAGAATTTCTGCTACCGGTTCTGTCGAACTGGTGCGAACCTGCTGATGCCCACCACTGATAGTAACCCTAAACTGTGATGCTGTGTTTTGGGGGTGGGGAGGCGTTTTTGTATTATTGATACTTTACTCAACATTAGCTGAATGTTTGTTCCCGAATTGGTTCTGTTCATTTGCCTAGGTTCATTTGCAGTTCATGCACTCATATTTCTGCCTTTTAGCATCAGTTAAGGATGTTTACATTTTCCAAGAATGAGATGGAAGAAAGCAACAGAGTTGTATATTACAGCTATATATAATTAATTAATGCAGAGGCCTAAATCAAAATACTTCTCCCAGCTAGAGTAGACCCATTAAATCAAAGTAACTTACCAAAATCCCATTAAGACAATGGCTTCACTCTATTTGAGAAGCAACCAAATGGATTTAGGTTAGAATAACTAAAATTGTCCAGTTGAAATTCCAGGCAGATATTCCAAGAAACCACATATATTTGGACTCGCGGCTTTTAAGGCATGCAAAAATCGTGTTAACTTTTTAAAAAAAATTCCATGCCTTTTATAAATTTGTTTATATAAATGTTATGGGGAAAATATACACTGGTGACTGGTGAGTATGTTTTTAAGAATCTCATAAAAATAATTCCCAACCAGAACTTTAAATTAGTTTGAATATATGTGATATTAAAAAAAAACTACATTAAGTCCATTGTACTGGGTGTTCTGTTTTGTTTTGTGGCCTAATCAGAGATTTCAATCCAACTACTTTAGCCTGTGGGTGTAAAGTCCTAATAATAATTATATAAAGCAAACATTTATTTATTCAGGCATCTTGCTAAATACTCCTGGGTTGTCTTATTCCCAAACAATGATTTTAGACGAACTGCTTGACATGTTTACTTTTCTCTGCCAAAAGTTTCTTCATTATTTTGCATTTTTACCCATTTTCCATTTTACCCATGTTACATGGCACCCATAAATTCACATTGTGTGCTCAACACATGCAATCATAATTAAGTAAAAATGTTATAGACAAATGGCAGCACAGGAATATAATATATTCTTTATTGAACCTTATTGCTCTGTTATACTAACTATATGTCATTGCATTTTGATGGTACTGTAATATTGTATTGATGTGTAATGTGGACCGATCTACTATATGGTACTGCACTTTACTGTACTCTACTGTTTTGTTATACTGTATGCGATTGTATTTTTGTTTGCACTTTAATATTGATATTTGTGGACTCTGTGAGCTGCTCTGAGTCAGTTGCTACCGAGGAGAGCGGCATACAAATCTAAAAATAAAATAAATAAATAGTATATTTCAATGGCAGTATGGTCATGACATAGAGTCTACTGTGCTAAACAATGAACAAAGAATGGTAACAAGTGCTAGCAACACATATGCACAAAAGCTGACCAGCTTTATCAATAACATGGGGATTTGGGCCAGAAGGAAAAACAAGATATAACTGAGTGATGAACTGACTAATAGAGTTAATAGAAACACACCATACATCAGTATAAAAAGAAAATTATAATAAAGCATGCCTGATAATTTTCACTTCCCTTCCTCCACAATGCCATATTCTTCCTTCCAAAAGATTAGAAGGTAAATAGATCTATAGTGAACCCCTTGCTGAATTTGGCAGTACTAAACATCTTATCTCCAGAATAACAGTATTTTGATGAGAGCTAATGATGTTGTAATTCTATAGTAGTTCCAGGTTTGGGCAGCATCAATACTCCGGGGAGGGGGGAGGAGGGGTGTCCAGGAAAGTGAGACTAAAGAGGCTCACCATTTTTCCCCAGCCTAATGCTATTCCACCATTTAAATTTACCATCTAAATACTATAGACTTGGGGATTGTACATATTCAAGTGCCTCTAGGGTTTAATCACCTTTGTTTAGCTCTGTTGCTCACCCAGATGGTGAGAAGACCAAATAGAAGCAGCAGGGAAATTAATTACATATAAGATATAAATGCCCGATTCCTACAGTCCATATGGAAACACTTCCATTAATTGTAAATCACAGCATGCGCCAAAGGGCCAGAGACATTCTGTTTTCTAATCCTCTTTTTTGTACATTAACCCTTTGGTTTTTTTGCCTATACCCTACTAAGTTTTCATACAGCATTTCTGGCAATTATTCCAGGTTTTTATCTCAACTATTCTGGATCGTACTAGGCTAAGGCTTGCCCAGAAAACTTTGGATAAGATTTGGGTCAGCCACTTTCTCACCCATCATAGTTAAAGGTGTCACTAGGCAGTCTACTTACCTGAATCTGGATCAGTGTAGGTCACAACATAGGTCACTCTGAAGAACAATATGTTACTTGGAGCAATCCTTGCATCCACATGCATGGATTGGTCACATCACACCTCAAGGGGCTGCGATGGTTCAGTGGTTAAGAAGCTCGCCTTGTTAGCTGGAAGGCTGACAAGTTGACAGTTTGAGACCTGGGTACTGCATGACAGATTGAGCACCCATCTCTGTCCCAGCTCTTGGGGACATGAAAGGAGCCTCATTTAGGCATTTCCTGAGCAGAGTTTATCCCACAAAACTCCTTTCAACCCAGAATAATTTCTGACATGAAATTATTATCACACCTCAAACAATATTGTTTTGCATGATCTAGATTGATCTTTCCCTTTAAAGGGAAAATGGGGGGGGGGAGTCCTTGTGTCTCCTCTATGCTTTCGTAACCCACTTAACAATCTTCAGTAATTAAAATTTCCCTTGATGCCGCCACCACCAAACAAAGAGGGGAAGGAAGATTAAATTTTCCATTTCTTTTTAATTACTGCTAACTGACACAGCATATCAGAAAAGTATTGAAATTTTTTTAAATGCATTTTTAAAGAGCCCATTCAAAGCACCACTGATGTATCAGCAACATTTAAAAAGAAATGGAAAACTTCATCTCCCTTCCTTTTTGCAGGGGAGAAGGAATTAAACTTTCCATTTCTCAATATTGTTAAACAGCTTAAACAAAGCATTCGTTTAAACTAGCCACTTTGGTTCAATCTCAGCAATCACACATGCTGGGGGAAAAAAAAACCCAAATTGGAGTTATTCCACCCATATCAGAAAAATAGTAGACCCTGACAGGGACCCAAAAATCTTTCTGTGATCAATCAGTGATGGGCTAATTGTGTTGCTGGAGTGAAGCATTCCTTCCCCTGTTCAGAACAAACCAAAGGACAAATGTTTGTCGGATACCACCTTGAAACAAGACTTGCCAATTTCTCATCTGGTGGCTTCCATCACTATAATGTGATCAGTGATTTGATCTGTTGACAGTGCAACCTGTGGCCCATGGGCCGGATGCAGCCCACAGCACCCTTTCATGTGGCACCACCACCACCACCTCCACCACACCCAGAAGTACCATATGGTGGAGGAAGGACAAAATGCCCTTCTGGCCCCTGAAGCTGTTTGAGAGAGCATGACCCAATGGCCCCCGGCTTTAAAAGATTCTGAACTAGATTCTTGTTTGATCCCCGTCATCTACAGAGAGTCCTGAGAATGATGACATTCCAAAGTCATCAATACCAAATGCAGATTAAAACTGAATAAGAAAGCCCAATGGTCAGAACAACTCCAATGTTCTGCTTAATCCTTATTACAACCCAGTTCTTCGGACAGTGATGGCCAACCTCCTAGCGGCCTTGGATGTGCCCAAAGGGCAACCCAAAACCCACTCATTCGTAGCCAAGTGCCAAGACAGCAACAGGGAAGGAAGGAAACGCTCCCATCAGGCTGTTGGCAGAGGAAAGAAATTCTCCCATTGGGCTGCTGGGCAGAGGGGTGGGGGTGAACTCTGTGCTGGGAGTTGGAGGAAGCTCTCCCATTGGGCTGCTGGGCAGAGGGGGGGGGACAAACTCCGCTGGGGAGACTGCATGGGTGCCCACAGAAAGGGCTCCGAGTGCCATCTCTGGCATACATGCCACAGGTTCACCATCACTGGCTTAGTACGTATGCTACATTTGGCTGAATGATGAAACATTAACAATCACAGCTGTTTGTGTGTCTCTGCAATGAACATGGAGTAGAGCAGTGATGGCGAACCTTGGCACTCCAGCTGTTCTTGAACTTCAGTTCCCAGAAACCTTGATCAGCAGGAGTGCTAACTTGGTCTTCTGGGAATTGCAGTCCAAGAACACCTGGAGTGCCAAGGTTTACCATCACTGCAGTAGAGCAAAGAACTCAAGTGCATTGACAGGGTGAAATGGGATCCCACACATTAAATTAAATTTGATATTTGTGGAGTTAAAAAAAACCCTAAAATGAAGTAGACACATGCCAACTATCCTCTTTCAGAACTCCACACATTTACACAAAAGTCTGTGTACCCCAAAAACTACAAATCAAACTATTTAGCAGCAATCTCTCACCACTGGTGACCTCACTCCTATTGTGCAGATGGAGTGGCTGATACAATTACCAGCAGGGAAAGAGGAGTAAAAGGTCTCATTATTTTATAAGGAAGATGCTAAGCTGGTGCCAAAAGAGGAGACTGACAGTTTCACTACCCAATAATGCTGAAAACCTCTCCTAGACTCAACAATGGCTGAGGAGATTTCTGAATAAGTTCCCCAGACCACAGCAATTACCCTCTGCATTAATCTTCAGCAAAAGTGACTTGACTATATCTGTATGAATGTCTGTGTGCATATATACACACGGACGAACAGCTGAATTTATCTACAGATGATGAGTGTTGCACTTTAAGATATTAGGGTCTGTTTTACCAACCCACACATCCTTTGGATTCTCTTTCCTTGGTTGTATTGCTGCCAGCGTCGATGTCCATAATTGCTATTTCCTGATCCTCTTTTTCCTCATGTTCTCTGGGCTGAAGGTGGGCAGATATTTTTGTCAGAAATAATTCTCATATTACCACCCATCTAGGCACCATTTGCATTTCTGCAATCATAAAAATGAGGCTTTCCAGAGGTTCAGAAATACATAAATTCTGGCACATGCCTGTTCATGGATTCTGTTGGAGCGCCTCCCAAATGTCCTTGGAGGAAGGGGGTCAGGCACCAATCAGTTTGACCTTATTAGCACACAGATCAAACTGAGGTGGGCGACACATATTCCTACTTGTAAATAAAAGAGCATTGATCTGTGAAGCCTTGAAAGGTCATGGCATGTTGGCTTTAGGTTAGTTCATGCTGAGGTGTGAATTTTATCTGCCATCCCTATCTGAAGCCATGAACTGTGATCTTTAAAACTGAAATATTTTTGAACTATTTCCTTAAAAGTGAGTTTGCAAGAACTTCTAGACTCTAACCTAACACTGAATGCAGAGGCGTAGCTACCGCCGTATCTGCCGTATCAATTATACGGGGGGCCACGGGCCACGGGGGCCCCCAACGTGCATAAGCAAAACAAATCTTTACCCTTCCTAAGGGCCACCAAACAAATTTTTATGCGGGGCCCCGCCAAGGCACGCTACTCTTTTGACTGAATGGTAGAGAAGACTACATTTTACCCTTTCCATCCCATTCTTTTCCAGAAGCCTATTCTCCTCTATACTTGTGGTTTAATTTGAAGAATCCCTAAACTTTTTTACAATGCAGGCCTGACCACACACCCCAGACAGCTGAGTTGGCCCAACCACACACCCCGGAAATGATAACGCATGCCCAGGCGCATTTTACGGCTGATGTAAACACATGTTAGCTTCCACTTCCTGGTGCAGCGGTGATGGGCTGGATGGAATGGTGCTGCAGGCCAACCCCCCACGGGCCATAGGTTGGGAATCCCTGCTCTAAACTAATTGCTAGAAATGTTGCAACAATCCCTCTGAATGCTCATGTCAAGCTTCTCATTCCCCCTTGGAAACCAGAATAAATGAGGTCAGCCTCAGATTCCTCTGCATTGACTGCAATCATGTTTCACCAGCTTAGCCTTGTTAACATCTTTACTTTAATGCCTCTGGGATTTTTTTCAAAAGGAAAAGAAAGAGTCATCATTGTTTCTGCTCCAGGAATTTTCTTATTTCCATGGATTTCCTTGCAGAATAAACTGAAGATGTAAAGAACAGGTTGGCAGTGGGGAATGCAGCAACATTTTGCCTGAATATATGAGCAACCCCGCTTGGCTCTGCTTTGACTCTCTCTGAGATTTCGGTAGCCTCCACACACCATTTTTCCACTGAAGGAGAGACCAAAACTGTGTCTGTGAGTTCCACAAGAAACCAAGACTGAATTATTACTTTGTTATTAATAAATGAAAGTAAATGAGTGTCTCTTAATTGTCGGCTGCTACTTGTATCCAAGCATACATTATTCCTGAAAGTCATTTTCTCAGTTGATGGATGTGTCTCTGGTGACTCAATAAACCAATCCTGGCATGAAACATGTGGCAGCACACATTACACTGAAGAAAATGGTGAAGGGCATAGTTGAGTTTGACAAAGCTTCCGTGCTTGTTTCTTGACCTCTTCATGACTGCAGCGTTCTCCTTCAAAGTGATCGGTAGCAGCAGAGATGGTTTGGAGCCAAAGTAGGCGATCTATGGCTGCTGCCTCCCAGGTTTGTGGATTTATACCTGACACCTTCATGGTTTGTTTCAGCTTAAAAGGAGCTCCATGAGGTCTTCTACTGGAACTAAGTTCCCCATAAAGAATTTGACAAGGCATCCATATGGTGAACATGCCCTATCCATCTAATATTATGACCTATGATGGAAGCTTCCATGCTATTTACATGTGCCTTCTCAAAAACTACGATGTTGGTGACATAGTCATCCCACCTGATGTTAAAAATGGACCTTAGCTTCTGTTGGTGAAAGCGCTCGAGCTTTTTGATGTCTTGGCGATAAGAGGGTCCATGTTTCACAGTCATACAATAATGTTGAGATAACAACAGTTTGGTGCTTGCTCCTCCCCTTTTTGCCTTTTACTTGGCTGCCATGCAATATGAAGCATCTACATAGGTGTAGAGATTAAATACCGCTTCAACGGAGGAATCTTTAATTTGGCTAGACTTTGCTCTCAAAGACTAACCAGTGTTAACAGGATAACAAAAATGCAATATGCCGATGATACTGCATCGCCTACTCTCACGCCTGAAGAACTGCAACAGTCAGTCAACTGTTTCAAGAATGCATGTGATTGTTTTAGCCTCACCATAAATGCTCAGAAAACCAAGGTACTTGCACAATTGCAACAACTGTTGAAGTTCCTCAGGTGTGAGAGCAGGTGATGCACTATCATATTGTTTTTCGTTATCCTGTTAACACTGGTTAGTCTTCAAGAGTCTAGCCCTTCCAGAGTTAACATCTCAGATTCGACACTGGAACAGGTAGACCATTTTTCTTACCTTGGTAGCATCCTGTCTAAAAACTTCACCTGTGAACAGGATGTGATGAAGAGAATTGGTGCTGCCCATTCTGCTTTTGATCATCTATCACACCAAGTCTTCATGAACTAAGATTTAACAATTCATACAAAGCTCAAAATATTTTAATATCATGGTGTCATTTTAAATTGTATGTGCGTTTTTAAATTGAATGTCACCTTAAAAGCAAGGAGAGGCAGGGTATATCCATCAAGAATGAGGAGCTTGCAGCTTTCCAGAGGTTGTTGAATTCCTGCTTCCATGCTCATTTCCACTGACAGTGATGGCAGAGGAGATGTGGGATGGAACCTATGAATATCTAGAGGCTGACAGATCCCCTAGCTCTACATATAAATGGAATTTAGATATAAGGGAGTATGAAATCCATGGGTTTAGATTGTGTGTACTAATTTAAAAATGAGGATCTTATGGAAGTGTTTGATCTTAAGTTTTTGAAGGGATTTTCTTCTTAATGTACTATTGTCTTGTTTGTGATTGTTTAGCGATACTTTTGTTTACACTCTAGCTTATTTTCTAACATTACCACCAGTGCCGAAAAGGCATGAATTGCAAAGTGTTTATTACTGACATTTCCATTGCACATGCTTACAATCTCATTTAGTACCACCATGACAAGGAATTTAATAACTAGAGGGGGACCCCATCTCCATTTCTACCTAACCTGTTATAGCAGGAAGTAGGCAATCTCTGTCTAATACAGCAGCAGGGGAAAAATATTACTATTCTATGTTTCAATCTGTTTAGAATCCAGAAAGGAATGACATTTAGAGGGTTGGCTTTATCTCGCCCACCATGTTTGAGACAGAATATCATTTTGTTTAAAAGTGCCCATGTTTCTGAGCCACCCAGAAGCACTGCTCCCAAGTGGCTGTCAGTTATAAACACCTAAAGGATCCCATACTGGAGGTGTGTCTTACAATGACTGATCCCCTTTCTTGTAGTAGATGAAATGGTAACTTCTTAATAATTATATGTAGGGTTTTGACATCCTGGCAACAAGTATTCTGCTTTAGTGAGATTTCTTTCTTTCTTCTCTTTCTTGTTCTTTTGTTTTTAATTCCCCCATGTGGGAGCTTGGTATGTGTGTGTGTGTGTGTGTGTGTGTGTGTTTGATATTTTTTTGTTGCTTTGCATTTTAATTCAGTGCACTTTAAAAAAGAAGGATGAGCCTCTCACCATCTCCACCAAAAAAAATTTCTTGAGTGCTACAATAATCTAAAATAGTCTTCCCACAGAGAGCATGGTATTAAGCAAATGGAACAGTTTTTGAAAAGAGAAGAGACAAACAGATGTGCAATTTGTATATTACTTTCACTTTACTTTGTGGAACGAGTTGGGGAGACAGGAGAAGAGAAATGTTTTAAAGCAGTACTTTTTTTATGAAATAATGGATTTTTTTCCACAGCCTCATGCTATGCCATTTATACATTAAATGCAGCAAAATAGTCAAGATTCTCACTACCACAGGGCTTATGGATAAAGCCACACCCACCTCCATAACTAAAATATAATTATTTTCAGCTGAATGCACTATCTCTCGAATCTTAACCCTGTACTATTTTAGGTATATTAACATATTTCCTGTGCTGGTATGTGTCTTGCTAATTTTACTTACATTTCTTTAAATTCATTCCTTCAGTTAAATTTTGCAGCCTACTGTGACCTGTTAATTACATGGCAAATCCACCGTAAAGTAGAATGGGGAGGGTTGGGTTGTGCTCAGCTTCCCTCTTCCTCTCTCATTTTTGTCTTGCCTTACTGTAAGGTTTTCTGAAAGTAACCAATTGACCATTTGTGAGCATAATACTGGACTACAAAGGCAGGGTTGTCAAGTCAATGGCATCCAAGTTTACTCCAAAAACTAAGATCAGAGGAAGAGTCCTTGCAAGGACAAGAAAGACAGTGGTTGGAATGGAAACTGAGGCTGCTCCTGGGCAAGGGAATTGTGGGAAACACTACCATGAAAATTCAGGAAAATGAATTATACTTTTGGATACAAGTGATACCTTTATTAGACCACTGCCACATCATCAGCACCACCAGCAGCAGCAACAACAATAACACCTAACATTTGACCTAGATTATTCTTCGTTAGTCTAGGCTCCAATGCATTACGGATGGTGATGAAAAAACATGTGAAGCTTCTGAAAGAGATGGTAGATGTGCATGCCAAGTCTTTTTCTAAAAAGAGAGTGTTCCAGAATGTAAGTGGCACATGCAGGTTAGGAGTTCAGATTTCAAATTCTACCACTTGAATCAGATTTCATATCCCTGGAGCCCAGGAGACATCAGAGGCCAGTCCAAAGCATCCTCACTTCCTTCAAAAGGGCCTTATGCCATATTTAAGGGACTGTTTGAACATACATGAACTGCAGTGGCTCAAGTGGCTAAGACGCTGACTGGGAGGCGGAAGGTCAGCAGTTCTATTCCCGAGTACTCCAGGACGGAATGAGCTCCTCTCTTTGTCCCAGCTCCTGCCAACCTAGCAGTTTGAAAGCAAGAAATTGCAAGTAGATAAATAGGGACCACTTCGGTGGGAAGGTAAGCAGAATTCTATGTGCTCCAGTGTCTAGTCATGCCTGCCACATGACCACACAAATGTCGAGGCAATTATAAATTCATCTCTGCAGGAGGGGCTTTTTCCAGCACCCTTAAAACATGCTTTGATGCGTCCCCTCCTGAAAAAACCATCCCTCGACCCTACGGTACTTACCAACTACCGACCTGTATCCAACCTACCCTTTTTGGGTAAGGTCTTGGAGAAGGCAGTGGCGTGGCAGCTACAGGAAGTCCTGGATGAAGCGGATTATCTGGACCCTTTCCAGTCAGGATTCAGGCCCGGATATGGTACTGAAACTGCATTGGTCGCATTGGTGGATGATCTCTGGCGAGAACGGGATGGAGGTCATCCGTCTGTCCTGGCTCTTCTTGACCTCTCAGTGGCATTCGATACTGTCGACCACGGTATCCTTCTGGGAAGGCTCCAAGGATTGGGGATCCAGGGCACTGTGCTGGCCTGGTTCTCTTCATTTCTGAGGGGCCGGACCCAGTCGGTGTGGCTGGAAGGCGAGAGGTCCAGCCCTAGGCCCCTGCAATATGGGGTGCCTCAGGGCTCGGTACTCTCGCCTCTCCTATTTAACATCTACATGAAGCCACTGGGTGAGATCATCCGTTCCCACGGGGTGAGGTATCACCATTATGCTGATGACACCCAGCTGTATATCTCAGCCCGTGGAGATCCAATTGGTGCGGTGGAAGTCCTATCCAGGTGCCTGGAGGCTGTCAGGGTCTGGATGGGGGACAACGGGCTACAACTGAATCCCGGCAAGACTGAGTGGCTATGGGTAAGGGGTCCTGCGCTATCTCGGGAGTTACCATCTTTGGTTCTGGATGGGGCAGTTTTGCCCCAAACAGACCTGGTGCATAATCTGGGGGTCCTCTTGGACTCACGACTACTGCTCGAGGAGCAGGTGGCAGCCGTGGCCAGGAGGGCTTTTGCACAACTTCGTGTAATACGCCAGCTACGCCCACTCCTAAACCGGGATTCCTTGCTCATGATCACACATGCTTTGGTCACCTCCAGACTTGATTACTGTAATGCGCTCTACATGGGGCTGCCCTTGGTGACCATTCGGAGGCTGCAGCTGGTCCAGAATGCGTTATGCTCGTGCCTCACCACTGCTTCGGGAGCTGCACTGGTTGCCAGTATGTCTCCGGGTGCAATTCAAGGTGCTGGTTATTACCTTTAAAGCCCTATATGGTAGTGGGCCAGGATACCTTAGAGACCGTGTCACCTCAAGAATGTCTGTCCGTCCCACCAGGGCGGATCGGAGAGGCTCTCTTGTTATTCCATCGGCTAGAGAGGCGCATCTCTCTAGCACTAGGAGGAGGAGGAAGAGGGCCTTCTCTGTGGCCGCCCCGGCCCTTTGGAACCTCCTCCTGCCAACTGAGTTACGTTTATAGACAGAGCTCCTGCCCTTTCGGAAGGGCCTAAAGACCTGGCTGGCAGTGCAGGTGTGGGGCTCCAGGAATATGGGGTCCCATGTTGGGTGGCTGATCTGATGGGACAGCCACCCCTCCCTCACTCTTTTAAACTTTTTAAAAAAATTTAAACTTTTTAACCTTTTTAAATTTTTTAGATCTTTGTAAATTCATGGTTTAATTCTTTTTTAATTGATTTTTTAAAGTAATTTCGAACCTCAAGGTTTTAATTTATGAATTTTCTGTAAGCCGCCTAGAGTCAGGTTCGCCTGATTAGGGCGGGATAATAAATCTAAATAAATAAATAAATAATAAATAAATAAATGTCTGCAGAAGCAGACAGCACTGGCTCTTCAGCTTTGAAACAGAGATGAGCACTGAACACTAGAGTTGGATATGACTGGCTTTCAAGCAAGGGAAATCTTTACCTTTACTTGAACATACATACCAACTTTTTGCCCTTGAAAGAGCAGAGGCAGATGAAATAAACAATATAGTCACAATAAAATCAATACACAATACTCAATACAAAGATTATACAGTAATCAATTCAACAATATACAATACAAACAAGATACAATTACAATGCTAATCAACAACCTCTCTACCCCAATCGCAATGAAGTTCAGGTGCGGCTGCAGAGATATCCTACCTCCTGGCCAGGGGCGGGGTCCCAGGAGCCAGGTGGTGGAGGGGGTCCCGGTGCAGTTGCCATGGCGGCCTCCCACCCCAGCTGCAGGTGGTCCTCGGACAGCGGTGGCGGCAAAGTCCAGCCATCACAGCAGCCTTTTCAAGCCCCCGGCAGGGCCAGGGTCCCGGGCGCCAGGTGGGGGAGGTGGTCCCGGTGCAGTTGCCATGGCGGCCTCCCTCCTCAGCCGCAGACGGGGTGGGGAAATGGCAAGATAGTCCCTCTCCCCTGCTGTTCTACAGCATTTCCTGCCTTACTGCACATGAGGACGATAGGCTCAAGTGCCTATACTCTTTGGCTCCCTCCATGGTCCCCTCTCCTTGTCCCTGTCTTTTTGATGTGAATGGAATATACGCTCTGCAGGAACCTTATTCCTAAGCCAATGGACCGTGGCACTGTCATATGGTAATCAACATAAATGGGTTCCCAGACATGAAAGCTGCCTCATATACAAAAAACAAACTTTCTCCTTCTCTAACATTCATATTGACAGAAAACAACAATGACTTGAAACAATTTTTAATGAAAGCAGAAGAAAGTGTCAAAGCAAGCTTACGGCTGAACATTAAATTGTCATTACAGAACAACTACAAAACTTTAAAGCTGACGATGAAAAAAAAAACTGAGATAGTGATAGATTTTCTATTCCATGGTTCAATTGTCAAACCAAATGGGACTGTAGCCAAGAAATCAGAAGGCAACTGAGACTTGGAAGGGTAGCAATGAAGGAATTTGAAAAGATCATCAAGTATAAGGCTATTTCATTGGAGACCAAGAGCATTCACACTGTTGTGTTCCTGATCACCATGCACAGGTGCAAAAACTGGACAGTAAAGAAAGCTGACTTGAAAAATAATTGACTCATTTCAAATATGGTGCTGGAGGAGACCTCTGTGCATACCTTTGATTGCCATGAAGATGAACAAGTAGGTCCTAGAGCAAGTCAACCCTAAACTATATCTGGAGGCAAACATGATGAAACAGAGACTGTCCTACTTTGTGCACATCATGATAAGTCAAGACTCTCTGGAAAAAGACAATAATGCTGGGAAAGGTGGAAGTCAGCAGCAAAAGAAGATGAAATGGATTGACTCTGTGAGGGAACCGCTGGGTTGTTGAGGACAGGGCATTTTGGAGTATACTCATGCATAGGTCACCATGGGTTGGAGACAAGTTGATAGCACATAGGAAAACCTGTAGTTTGTCTTCCTGATTGAAGACTCACAGAAATATATAGCAATTATCTGAGACTTCAACACCCAACTCCAGCCCAAGAGCAGCAAAGAGAAATCTCTGAGACAAGCTCCACAGACAATATTATAGAGCGAGATTCTGTCATTGTTTGGTTAAGACACTATGTGACTCTTGAACCAAGTATAGTTGTCCTTCCTGTTAGTTCACAAAGAATAAACCTGCACTTTGTTGTCTGCTTAACATTGCAAGGCCTAACCATGAGTTTGACAAGTGGTTCCCAACATGGGGCCCATGCCCCACAGGGGGACTTCAATTCCTAGAAGCTTAAGTCAGTACATTGACTGACCAGTGCTTTGGGGAATTGACACAGGCTTCTGGGAATTGATGTTCAAAAAACAAAGGATGGGAAACGCTGAGTTAGACCATTGACCAACCTGGCCCAATATTGCCAGTTTTGACCGTCAGAAACTCTCCAATTTTTGGGCAGGATTGTTTTCTTCTTCAGCCTGGAGAACCCTACCATACATGGTACTAAATACTAACAAAAACACAGAGTTTGTTCAATGTGGCATGATGGGGTGCTAGAAAAGGAATTGACCAGTTACTTGGGTTACACATGGTTACTGGGATATATAGTCAGTTAATGGGGTGAGATCAGGCACACAACGGTTCCATAGGTCTGCTTCCGGGCTAGCTCAGGAAACGGAAGTGTTTCAAGCAGGAAAGCAATGTAGAACAACTTGAAAAGTGGAATCTGTTTGTCACAATTTGCCTACCGATCTGCTAAAGCATCTGCCTAGTCAAAACCCACCCATTTCAATACAGAACTCAAAAAAGCATGACAGTTCTCCTTTGTTACATTCCTAACCAGTATAGTCACATTTCTTCAGCCATTTGCTCCCAGTGCGCAAGAAATGCTGTTGTGCATAAACTCCTATGGAACACTGAAAACCTTGACAAAACTTATCTAAACGAACGGCTGACAGTTCTTAATGAAGGAAAAGCCAGAAAGCAAGAATCTCTGGCCTCTCTTTTGAAAACAGTCGTTTATCTGTGATTTAGGCCATTCTCCCACTTGTCAAAATCCAGCAGCCCCGATCACTCCGGAATTAAATGATCAATAAAACAGATTAAGGCTAAGGCCATTTTGATTGGCCTCCTTTAAAGTGGTATGCTATTAGCTGACAGAAGCTATAGTGGCTGAGAAGTGCCACATTAATGTATCAAGCTGTGGAGGAGCGGGAGAATCCTTCCTCTGGAATATTTTATGGATAAAACATTGTAGAATGCATTTAATTACATATTGTTTTCTCTGGATATTTTTGAATGTGTGCATGGTGGTTTTTACACAATCCACTCCAAGTCTGAAAGTACAAAATTTTCCAGTGGCCGCACAAAAAAGCACTTCAATTTGTTGACTGTTTGTCTTCATTTTCTGTTCTATGTATGTATGTATGGCTCGGTTGTTAAGCTGCAGTACTGCCGTCTAAACTTTGCTCTCGATCTGAGATCCATCCTGACAGGATAATTCATGTTTCCATCCTTCTGAGGTTGGGAAAACACATACCCAGTGGCGGACTGTCAAAATTTTTACTACCCCACCGTGGGCAGAGCTGACGTTGTGGGCGGAGCCAACATCATGATGTCATGACATCATGATGTTGTGGACGGATCCAAAGAATAAAATAAAATAAAATAAAAATACACATTAAAATTAAAATAAATATACATAATACATAGCACACAAATCAACCCACCCACCCACCCCAAACCCATCACTTACCTGGCCTGGGGTCGGGGAGCAGGCACTAGGCAGCCAGGCACTAGGAAGGCAGGCAGGAAGGAACCGTGGTGGCACGGCGGCAAACCGCGGTGGCAGCAAACCGCAGCAGCAGTGCAGCGGCCTGGAGGTGTGGCGCAGTATGGTGAGGAAAGGCCACCACCGCTGCCGCTCCTCCAGGCACTGCCTGTGCCCTTTCCGGGCTGCCCAAAATGGCTTCCTGTAAGTGTGCATGCGTCAAAACTCCATTTGACACATGTGCACTTCTTTGGGCTGCCCGGAATAGATGTCCGGTGGGTGGCTGGAGAGGCGACCGATCTGGTCACCTGGGGGTTTGCTACACCCTCCCCCCCCCAGGCGATCCCCTTCCTGATGGCTGCTACTGGTTCGGGCAAACCGGTCTGAACTGGGAACAGCCCATGACTGCCCAGCTCATTGAGGGCAAACTCTAGTCTGCATAATTATTTCACAAGCTACCTAGGCAATGCTTCAGCACTATAATGGGACAGTATATAAGCAGCTGCATTTACATTTAATGTGGGAATGCAGGTGAACATAGGCTAAAGAAACACTTCTTCCACCCCTTAAAACTTTTCAGGAAAAGCAAAGAAGCTGCCAAATACTGAATCTAATTTGTTTAATATTTACAGGATGAGGTCACCTTTGCTCAAAAGCCAGTCATATCCAACTCTAGGGTTCAGTGCTCATCTCTGTTTATAGAGATGATTTATTGGATAAATAAATAAATAAATATAGCCAAAGAGCCGGTGCTGTCTGCGTCTCGACATGTGGCAGGAGTAACTAGACACTGGAGTGCATGGAACATTGTTACCTTCCCACTGAAATGGTACCTATTTATCTACTTGCACTTTCTTGCTATCAAACAACTAGGTTGGTAGGCACTGGGACAGAGATAGGAGCTCACGCCATTGTGAAGCACTCAGATCTCGAACTGCTGACCTGCCGACCTTTCAGTCCTCAAGATCAGTACCTTAACCACTAATGCCACCGCGGTCCCTTTTGCAGGGTGAAGGGAGCAGCAAATAAAGAAGTGCCACACTAACCCCCAACCGAAACAGGGTGCTTTACAAAGCGTAAGAACACGAGTTGCACAGGTCTCCCTGGGTGGAAGGGATCACGACCGATGATACTGCCAGAACAAACATTCTGTCTTCTCTCACTGACTTGACTTGATGCTGATCCATTCACAAAGATATTACAGACTACTTTAAAAAAAAAAGACAAAAAAACGTTGTGGCACTTTAAAGACTAACTGCTGTACAGTAATAACTCGGATAACGTTTGCATCAGATAACGCTAAAACCGCATAACGTTAAGTCAATCTGGAGGGGGGGGATTGCATCGCATAACGTTAAGGTCCTGTGGGATGCATCGGATAACGTTCGCTAAAGCCTGTGCCGGTTACAACGTATCTCTATGGAGTTTTAACGTTATCCGATGCATCCCATAGGATTTTAATGTTACCCGATGCATGCATCGGATACCATTAAAAATTGGATAACACTAAGAGTTGTGGAACCAAGTTTTAGCGTTATCCAAGGTTTTACTGTATTTTAATGTTAACTTTTGTGGATCAAGTCCACCTTCAGACATAAGAGTGAGGCTTCATGGTGTCAATTTATACACATTAGGTACAAAGGTGCAGCATGGTTAGCATAACAGATAAGTATACAAGTCAATATGGTTTATTTTTTTACAGCTGGTAATACCTGTTCTTCAGATTAGTTGTGAAGCTTTGGCCTCTTGAATTGCAAATGGTGAGTAAAGGAATGCAAGACAAACATTGTGGCATTATGCATTTGCTAATGAGTTTACTCTTCAGGCCTAATACCTCTTGTGTGAGTGGCTCAGGTGACTCATTCACAAAGAAATGACCAAGCAAACAAAAGTCAATCTTCTCAGATTTTGGAAGCTAAGTCAGATGTACCTGGTTAATACTTGGTTGAGAAATCACCAGGGAACATCAGGCATCCCCAGATGGGACAATGAAAGGATCCTGCTTTGAAACTCTGGAGAGGTGCTACTAGGAAATGAAAGATAAAAACATGGAGAAGGTTTCCTTTTTCATGTTTCATATTCTTTTAGCAGTTGCCAAAAGAAAGTCTCTTGAACAGAAATTATTCGTGTTTATGAAAGAAGGTGCTCGGCACTCTGGAAGCCCTTGCTTTTGCTACCTTTTCTTTCCTGAATAAAGATAAAAAACCACCCTAAGTCTGTTGCTTCTTTGCTGCCAACAATCTGGTCTCAGTCAAGTATTTATAATTTAAAACTTCCCCCTTCTCTCACTACTGTGCCTATTTCCCTTCTTCACTTCTTTGACTCCTCATATCTTTGAGAACAAGTCCTCCCTTTCCTCCTGTTAAGTAATGAGAACAATGTAACCAACTCCCCCAACTTTCCCGAGGAAAGACAGTAATTTATTTTTGACATCCTTCAAGAGTCTTTCTCTCCCCCGCTGCTACCTCACTGCCGCTAGGTTTATTCTTAAATAGGCAGCTCCCACACAGTTTGCATCCTCAATGTGCTAGGCCTTATTAACATACCAGAATGCCCAAGCCTATTTCCCTGCAGAAGTTCAAGAATTTTAATTTGAATTCTGCAAATAACCTTGTTAGGGTGACAGTCTCCAAGTCAACAAAAGACAGGGGAAAAGGGAAAAGAAAGGCATCAAATCCCAGAACCCTCCTCAGAATTAAAGAGGGCATGGGTTGGCACAAAATGAAAATTTGGTAACATATAAAGAAAAGGGGGACGGCTCAAGATGAGATGGCTAGATTGTATTGTGGACACAATAGGCACAGAGCTGAGCGAGTTGAGGAGGAGGAGGGTGGAGGACAACAGAAGTGCCTGGCGGACAGTGGGGTCCATGGGGTCATTGCAAAGGGTTGGAATCGACTATGCGACTGAACAGTAACAATATAGATACCTCTTTGGAAATGAGGGCTGTCATTTAAATAGAGCTTCTTTAGGTCCTCCTCACTTTCTGCATTAGGGTGGTATCATCTGCATATCTCAAGTTGTTGATGTTTCTCCCAGCAATTTTGATCCCAAATTGTGATTCCTCCATCCCTGCATTGCGCATTATGTGTTCTGTGTATAAGTTGAATAAGCAGGGTGACAAAATGCAGCCTTGTCTTACTCCTTTTCCTATTCCAAACCACTCCGTCATTCCGTATTCTGTCCTAACTGTGGCTTCTTGACTCTTGTACAGATTTCTCATGAGGCCTATAAGGTGTTCCGGTATTCCCATCTCTTTAATTACTTGCCACATTTTGTTGTGGTCGACACAGTCAAAAGCCTTAGTGTAATCAATGAAACAGAAGTAGACTTGTTTCTGATATTCCTTTGTTTTTTCCATGATCCATCTTATGTTGGCGATGTGGTCTCTGGTCCCCCTGATTCTTCTGAAACCCGCCTGCACTTCTGGTAATTCTCTCTCCACATACTGTTGCAGTCTATCCTGTGTTATCTTGAGCATCACCTTGCCTCATCCATATTCTGTTTTTAATTTTTAAAATGTGTATGTCACTATATACTGTATATTTATACTGTATACTGTATATGCATTGTAGAATGTCTTTGTGGATATGTCTACCAATGTGCGGACTCCTCACTGAATAATTATTCAAAAGTATCCAAGGTACAGTGAAACCTCACATAAAGAGTGCCTCGCATAAAGAGTGCCTCGCTTAAATAGTAACTCGCTTAAAGAGCAGAATTTTCTCTGTATGTTCGCTTCACTTAACAAATAAAACCAACAAAAACTTGCTTAACAAATAAATCGGGGTTCACAATACCCCCCACCAGAAGTCACAATTGGTCACTTGCAATGGTGTTTCATTTAAAGCGCAAACTCGCTTAAAGAGCAATCCTGTGGAATACATTATGCTCTTTAAGCAAGGTACAACTTGTATATGAAGCCCCTAGAAACATAAGAAATAAAAAAAAGTTCACTGTCAATAACTCATTCTCTAATTGTCCCCTTAAAAATTGGCCCCCATTGAGAACCACAGGTTTAGAAGGTTTGGGAGTCAGACAGGATACAACCCTTCCAAAACCCAGGAGTTGGCAATCTCCCCCTCAAAATATCATGGTCCACAAAGAAGTTCTGATTTTATAGATCAATATGTTATAGAGATACCTGAGTCTCTGTGATATAAATGGAGTTTTGACGCATGCACACATCTGAGCAGCCATTTTGGGCTACCTGGAAGAGACATCCAGAAGGTGGCCAGAGAGGCTACCAAACCGGTCGCCCGGGGGTTTACTACCACCCCCGGGCGATCCCCTCTGGATTGCTGCTACTGGTTCAGGCGAACCGGTCCGAACCGTGAGCAGCCCACCACTGGTTGGATATATAGCACCTAAAGGCAGGCAAGCTATTTGGCAATTTCTTCTTCTTTCGAGTCCCAGTCAAATCCTAGACTGCCAAAATGAAGCCACTTTCTTGGCTTTGCCATTGGCCAAACTTAAGTCCTCATTGGTGCATGTTTCTGGCAGTAATCAACAGACCAGTAAATGAGCCAGAGTCTGCATCTCTCCACATTCACACAGTGTGTTGTTGGAGTACACAGAAAGAACCTCCTTGAAGGTTGTGAATACAACCAGGCATTCCCTGGGTGGCAACTTTGTTGACTAATCTTTCATACACCAGATCAAACCAAAAGAACTGAAGAATGAATCCACCAGAAAAATATTTGTCAAGTTCAACCATAACAAAGATCTGAATAAATATTGAGGGAATTTTGAGTGATAAGAGTGTCCTACTAGCGGATAGCAAATATCATTAACGTTTCCATCATAGGCCTTCTTTGTTTTTAGATGGACAGGGCATGCCCGCCATATAGGTGGTTCCAGGCTCCCTCATCAAATTCTTTATGGGGAGCTTAGCTGCAGTACAAAACCCCATGGAGCTCATTTGAAGCATTCTGAGGACCAGCTGAAACAAACCATGAAGGTGTCAGGTATAAACCCACAAACCTGGGAAGAAGCAGCCATAGATTGCCCACTTTGGCACCAAAACCATCTCTGCTGCTGCCAACCACTTTGAAGGGGAATGCCACAGACATGGAGAGGCTAAGTGACAAGCACATATGCTCCATCAAACTCAACTACATCCTCAACCGTCTATTCAGTGTAATGTGTGTGGGCCCATTTTTCATGCCACGATGGGTTTATTGAGTCACCAGAGACACATCCATCAACTGTGAAAATGACATGCAGGAAAAATGTGTGCTCGGTTACAAGTAGCAGCTGCCACCACCGACAACTAGTGGACATGTGCAGGAAATGAAAATATTTGGAAGGTGAGACAGAAAATTCCATCAGAATCTGTTGCTGACAGCAGAAATACAATTTAAAAATGCAATAAAAAATAAATACCTGGCGATGTGTTGTCCTTTTATGACAAACAATAGCTCCCTAAGGCAGCAGCCACCATTTGCCTAATAGCAGAGATGGCCCTGATTGCAGCAAACTTCAGAATTTTTACTCTCTCCAGAATGCTTACATAAGAAATCCATCCAATCTAATTTGGCTTCTACCAACATTATGTTTCCATGTGCGGCAAACATTGATTCTTCAAAGCACTTCAGACTGTTTCATACAATTTACTGGCAATTACGCTTTAAACTGAGGGTGAAATTGTCTCAGCTCTTGCTTCCTTCCAAATTCTCTTTCAGCTAACTCTCGCTCAATTTATCTGATCACAGGAAAGCAAAACACCCGGTTGCTAATCAACCTTCTTCTTATCCTGCCTTTAAGCCACCTCCTGGTGAGGAATGCAAAACTCACCGGAGGCATCTGTGGATGCAGGAAGAAGCTGGTGCCAGGGCTTGTTAACAACCTTCCTCCGTTAGCCTTTGGTTCAGAATCACTACATCAAGACATTTTGATTCATAAAGGCCAACTGGATTGGACCTCACCTCTTACTTCAGCATTAGCAATCTGGCACTCTTCTCACCAGCATGTGAAGCCAGTTAAGGTTAATTCTGGAAAGCATACGGTACATACGGCTCAGCCTTGACTCTAGGGACCGGCCACCTGAGACTTTGCCTAGTGGCAGGGCCAGGCATGCTCCTTCCCTCCCCACCAACTGCAAAGCATGCATTCTGTGTCAAAAGTTTACTTAACAGTCTTTGCAGTCAGACTTGGAGTATAGGTTTTTGCTTTTAATTATAAAGTGGATTGAAATGTAGCTGCGGTTAGGAAAGTAGTCGTGACCAAAAATCCAGCTAGTTTCTAGAATCCTCAATAATGTTTGTTTTTATTTTTTGTTAGTATTTTAGTTAGAATGTTTGTTCCATTAACAAAATAGTGTGAGATTTTGATGCTTCATTGCAATCACTGTCTATATCATTTTTATGTTGAGATGATTCTATAAGGTTTATCTAATTTTTAGCCGCTTTAGGAATGTTCCACAGGATTGCTAAAATAGAATAACATAATGTAACATCTTTGATGTAAGAGTATTTTCTTGCCAGCAGGTGGTGCTACTCTCTCTCTCTCTCTCTGTCCTGAGAGGACAATTGTAGCATCACAGGGAGACAGAATTCATCCAGTCAGATGCATGACCTAGCCTAGACAGAGAGCCCTCAATCAATAAGGGCATATAGTGGCCTCTCTCTTTTAAAAAACACACACACTCATGAATAATAATATATTTTTTTTTTTGGGGGGGGGAACAGAAGACAAGATATTTTCCCACTGGTTTTATGGCTACCCCCATGAGTTCAATGTAAGTTGTTCCATTTGGATAATATGCCTTAATGTAAATGTAAAACAGCTGTATCTCCTTAAGGGTTCTCCAATTGGAACAGCAATTGGAACAGCACAGGTGTAGCTTATTGATGAGGTAACTCCAAAGACTTTCTTAAAAACACCAAGCTTTTTAGGAATTGTGGTAGTACGTCAATATAGGTAAAGGTATTAAATACACATTGAAATACACACAGACACACCACATCCAAAGGTGAGTCACTTACCCTGGGGAGCTTCAGGCTATAGGGAGCTTCAGGCTAGCAGCTTCTCTCCCTCCTCCCTGCTTGGGAGGACAGCAAGGAGGCCATGTATACGTGCCAAGCACTGCAGGCGTGCATGCACCTACAGTGCATCCAGTGGGGGAACCAGTGAAAAGGTAAGCCCCGAAGGTGGTGTCCCCCCCCCCAAATAAAAAGCTGCTACTGGTTCTCCGGGACACTGGGGAAAGTTGCTGCCGGTTCTGGTGAACTCGTGCGAACCTGTTACATCCCATCACTGCTTACAGCATGTAACGAGTAGGCTGTTTGCTTTAAAATGAGATTTAACAGTCAGCTTCCCTGGCAAAATCCATTCCATTTATTGAGTAGTCAAATAAAGATTGGTGCACAGAGCATCTGAGGAGGTTGTTTCTCGTAAAGTTATTTACTGCTAAGAAATTTTAAGAGTATTATAAACACAGGAGAAAAATCCATTAGCCTGCAAGAAGTCTTATAAAAAATAAAGTCTTCTAACAATGAATCTTTCAACAATATGCATTTTAACTCCAAGTTTAGCATCAAATTGTAAGCTTCAAGGGATAGCATTAGCTAAATAGAACATATTCAAGCACACAGCAAAATAATTACTTCAGGAAGGCTGTTCAGAACTTGCTTTCCTTTGTTTTTAAAAGATCAATGATATTTCTTCTTCAGTTTTTATTCTGAAAAGAAAATAGGTGAGCAAGTAACCAGATCAGATTTTCAAATGTAAATGTAATATATGCAGAAGCTAATACCAATGGGAGCAAATAACAATAATTTATAAACAGTGAACTCCAAAGAAAGATAGCAGTAATTGAGGATTTCCTCCAAAAGCATGTTTGGGGATGATTTAGACTCCTTGAAGACTAAACAGCTGGCCGAGCTGGACATTTGTGATGACAGAAATCATTCAAGGCTTATTCTGTGGACAGACTGGTCAGCAGGGGGAAATTTTATGTTGGTTTAGCTAGCATTAACTCAGGCCATGTGGAAGGGGAAGCTGTATAGGACACATAAGCCAGGGGACTGGAAGGAGAGCCAGAAAAGAATCACAGAGAGACTGCATGGCTGAAGAAAAAGGAAAAAAAGCTAGGGAAGAATTCTACAGGAACCTGAGAAAGGGCCGTCAGGAGTGGCAAAAGTCTGAGGGAAATGGTCTGTCTTTGATATCTCAAAGTAGACCTTTTCTTGGAAACCCTGGAGAGCTTCTGTCAGATGTGTAGACCAAGGGTGAACACCACATGGCCCACCGTCTGTATGGCATATTCTTTCTCCGTTCATGCCATTTCAAGTAAGACATGGAGGATTGGTCAACATGCGCTCATTCTTTGCATAAATACAATCTGGAACGCATGTCTTATTTTACAATTGTTGCACAAGAGACCAGCTTTACATCATAAATGATCCCTCTATGCTGTCATTGGTGTATGACATCACAAGGACTAGCTTCCTGGTCCCAGGAATTGCAGGGACTGGCAAACTGACTTAGGAAACCTACTAGACCCCAGTGCTGACAATTTTGAAAGAGCAATAGTCTGACTCAGAATAGGGTTGCTTTTCATGTTCAAAGACTAAATTAAAATGTCGTGCAAAAGCTCTGTTTTTGTGAACTGCATTAAAGGGAGCAATCTTCTCGTTTACAATAAGTGCAAAGTTCTGACTGGTCAATCTTAAGAGGGCAATCAAGATTGGTAAGGAAGTACAGTGAGCCTAAGGAATTATCTCCCATTCAATTGTTTGGCTGTAGGCTTTTAATGCAAATTGTAAATTTTAGGGCGTAAGGCATTTTCCTTAGGCTATAAACATGAAATCAGGTAAGAGTGTCTGTGAACTTCCAAAAAGCAGCTCTAAATACAAACAAATAAGTTACAGCCACACAGGTAGCACTTACACTAGTACCCCGGATATTGATGAGAGTTGGTTCCACAAGTCTTGTTGTTATCCGGTTTTTAACATTGTGCGATGCATTGATCACACAATGTTAAAAAAAGCCCTGTTTCCCTGGAGGCTGCAGCAAGCCAGAATGTCGGGATTTGAACCCTGACGTTTTGGCTTGCTGGACTTGCTGAGGATGTCGGGGAAGCCCAGAAACAGCTTGGATCGGGTCTTCCTACCTCCCTGGACCCAGGGGGGGGGGGGGCACGGAGCCCAAATTGGTAAAAAAAAAAAGGTCCTTTTTTTAACCAATTGTTGGGTCCCTGACCCCCCTGCCGGGTCCAGGAAGGTGGGAGAACCTGATCCAAGCTGTTTCTGGGCTGCCCCGTCGCCCTCAGCCAGTGCAGCAAGCCAAAACGTCAGGGTTCAAATCTCGACATTCTGGCTTGCTGCACTGGCTGAGGACGTCAGGGAAGCCCAGAAACACCTTGGATCGTGTCCCCTGCCTGCTCCAGAGAGATCAGAGGACCCGATCTACAGCTGCAGGGTGGCTGGGGAAGCTGACGGGGGAGCCCCCCCCCCGGTCAGTTTTCCAGCCTCCCCACCCCTGCCTCCGTAGCTGGAGGGTGGCTGGGAAGCTGAACGGAGAACCCCATTCAGCTTTCCAGCCACCCTGCTGCTAAGAACGACTGCATCGGATAACGTTAAAAATCGCGTTATTCGATACAAATCTTCCCCCCAAATTTGTCGGCGTTATACGGTTTTAGCGTTATCCGGTGCAATCGTTATCCGGGGTATTACTGTATACAGATTCTATCTGTGTGTGCCCTGAGTTGAAGGGAGTTGCTGGCATTGCTTCTCTCAGCAAAGACAAGTTACATTTTTGGACCATAACTCTGAGCTATGTTATTCAGAGGAGCTCTTGAGGAGTTTCTCCCCAGATGAAAGGAAAGAAAGGATTACTGCCAACGTGTGTGTGTGTGTGTGTGTGGGGGGGGTGTCTGCCATTCTTTATTGTTAGTGTTCTTGTTATGTTTTATTTGCTGGTAATTTTATAGTTCTTTTTGTATATACAGTCAAACCTCGCATAAAGAGCATTTCGCTTAAAGAGTAACTCGCTTAAAGAGCAGAATTTTCTCTGAATGTTCGCTTCACTTAAGAAATAAAACCAACCAAAAACTCGCTTAACAAATAAATCGGGGTTCCTGTGGAATGCATTATGCTCTTTAAGTGAGGCACCACTGTATTAGTTTTGTTCACTGATTGTAAACCACCCAGACTAGCAGATTCTGCTAGATAGCTGGCATATCAATCGATCGATCAATCAATCAATCAATCATATTCTCTTATTTAGATCTCAAAATTCATCAATACTCCAATGGAATGCCTACAAGTTTCCCATACATACTGTTCAGATAGGGGCTGTGGTGACTCAGTGGTTAAGAAGCTTGCCCTGTTAGCTGGAAGGCTGGCAAGTCGGCAGTTTGAGACCCGGGTATTGCATGATGAATTGGGTGCCCATCACTGTCCCTGCTCTTGGAGACATGAAAGGAGCCTCATTTGGATGTTCCCTGAGCAGAGTGTCTTCTGCAAAAATCCTTTCAACCCAGAATAATTTCTGACACAAAATTATTATTATTCAGAATCCCCAAACTTCTTTATGTGTGGGCGGGCACATGTGCCTAAGCAAGGAGAGGTATTTGGCAGCCACAGCTGCCGCAGCCACCCACCCACCCCCCCCTTCGCAAAGAACATTGCAAAGGAAACCTAAATATGGCATAATCATGGCATTAACATTGAAGGAGAATATCAAATTTTCCCTAATCTGATGTACTCATTTCTCTGGGCCTTGAGATAACAGAGTTAGGTATTTTATTGCTGTTTCTTCCGTTCAGCATACCAAGATAATAAAAAAGATTAGTCCTTAGGATCTCTCTGGCCCATTACACTAGCTTATATTTGAAGCATGGTGCTTATGAAGTCTGTTTGCTTGCAGTATACAGTTTTATTCTTTCAGTTTTAATGAGTCCTGTTGTGCAGTAATGAATACCTTGTTTTCTTGTACTGGGAGTAAGAACAGTGTACAATAGGCATCGCATAGTGTAATTGTGGTCATTTCCCACTCAATAGGAATCAAAACAATATTTTGTTTTACAGCCAACATGTACACCATTTCAGCTAGTTTCAATTAAAACTTTCCAAAATGCTGTCAAGGGGCTTCTTTCAGATGATTTTAATGAATGAAGATTTTCATATTATCACCCACAAATAGTCCATTTAATCTCCCTGATATGCTTTTCAATGTTTGAAATCAGTGGTGTGGTTTTTTTACTGACAGGCCACAATTTCAATAAAAGTTCTAACCAAATCACAGTTTACGATCCTGGTTACCGGTACATAGGGAAACATCAAGGCAAAATTGCTAACACCAAATTGCTAACATTCGTTTTGTCATGGAAAAAGCAAGGGAGTGCCAGAAAAACATCTACTTATGTTTCATTGACTACACCAAAGACTTTGATTGTGTGGGTCACAATAAACTGTGGTAAGTCCTTAAAGAGATGGGAGTTTCAGACCACCTCACCTGTCTTCTAGAAAACCTGTATGTGGGTCAAAAAGCAACAATTAGGACTAGATATGAAACAACGGGTTGGTTTAGAGTAGGAAAAAGAGTACATCACATGCAATGCAGGGCCGGATGAATCACAACCTGAAATTAAGATTGTCAGGAAAAATATCAACAAGTTCAGATAAGCAGATGACAACAGTCTAATGGAAGAAGATCTAAAGAGCCTATGGGTGAAGGTGAAAGAGGAAAGTTGGCTTGAAGCTTAACATTAAAAAAAAAAACCACAATAAGATCATGGCATCTAATCCCATCACTCCCTGACAAAAAGGAGGAGAAGAAATGGAAGCAGTGACAGACTTTGCTTTCTTGGGATCTAAGATCACTGGGAAGGGTGGAGGGCAAAAGAAGAAGGGGCCGGCCCAAGATGAGATGACTAGATGTTATTGTAGACACAATGGGGGCACAGAGCTGAGTGAGTTGAGGGGGAGGGTGGAGGACAACAGAAGTGCCTGGCGGACAGTGGGGTCCATGGGGTCATCGCAAAGGGTCAGAATCGACTGTGCGACTGAACAACAACAACAAAAGATCACTGCAGACGGTGACTGAAGCCATGAAATTAAAAAATGTTTACTCCTTGGGATGCAAGCTATGGCAAACCTAAGTGGCACAATAAAAAGTAGAGACATCAGCCTGCCAGCCAGAGTCCTCATAGCTAAAGCGATGGTCGTCCCAGTAGTAATGTATAGTTGTGAAAGCTGGACCATAAGGAAGGCTGAGTGCAGAAGAATAGACACCTTTGAACTATAGTGCTGAAGAAGACTTTGGAGAGTCCCCTGGACTTCAAGGAGATCAAATCAGTCAATCCTAAAGGAAATCAATCCTGACTGCTCTTTTGGAAGACTGATACTGAAGCTGAAGCTCAAATACTTTGGCCATCAAATGAGACAAAAGGACTCACTAGAGAAGGCCCTGAAGATAGGAAAGGTCGAAAACAAAAGGAGAAGGGGATGGCAGAGGGTGAGATGGTTAGAGAGTATCATATCATAGATCTGGGCAGATTCTGGAGGGTGGCAGATGACAGAGGAGCCTAGATACTGTGATCCATGGAGGTCCATATGTTCAAGGCCATACAGGGCTGGCACTTCTTGTGGGAGGCACAGTGGGGCACTCATCTCTCAACCTCTGGCTCTGCAGTCAATGGCAGAAGAGGCTTTTTATTTACTGCTGGGAGACTATTACTCATTGCAGATGAGATCAATTGTGGGAATGCTTAGTAAGGATTTTCAGAATAGGTAGTTAGGACTGTGGCACAAGGTCATCATTTGTCTTAATTAGCTGAAGCATAGTCACTGATAACCGATAACGGTATTCTGTTTTACATTCATTTAACTAGGCAGAAGCAATACAGAAAAGTGAACTGGAATCTCAAGTACTACCAAGGTCTGGCACTATTTTCAATATATATCAGGATTTGTCTTTGAACAGCTGAAGAATGTTCATATGGGCAAGTTCATCGCTGAATGGCTACAGCCTCAGATGGGCTTTTGAGTATGAATGGGTGGGTGGGTGAGTGGGTGGTCTTATCCTCAGGCACGCATGAGCTACACATTCTCTTACCACTAGGCACCCTTGATCTTTTTTAGGACCATTTGAACGGAATGGAACCCAAGAACTGGATCTGAAGAACTGGATCTGAAATATTGCTAAGCTTTGTCATCACATCAAAAGTAATCATAACCCATCCATGCCAATGAAAGATGTTAGCCCTAACGCTTTGTCTAATTGGCAGCAGGGGGAAGTGGTGGGATAGGAGAATCAATGTATTTAATTGTTAACAGGAGCAGATTGTGGCTTCACTAAATCTACCCAAAGTTGATTACTGAGCTGTCTGTCAGTTACGAAGCAATGTAGCAAAATAGAGCAATGGCAGCATGAAGATATATGAAAGTCATTTCCTATCACGTCGGCTCATGAGTTTTTATGGACTATAAAAATGGCAATCGGATTATCAAAAAGAAAAACTGATGAAATATGTCTGCGCTAGATAGGAACATATCTCCCTAATATAGACAGCGCATATCCTGTCCTATTTTTACCCAGATGCCAGGAAAACAAATTATGCCAATGTATTTCAATGAGCTGTCTTTCTCCAACACATTCAGCCGCATCTTCATCTGCAATGCCTTGAGCTTTCAGCAAGGCAGATTAACTATATTTGTACTTGGTTTTTTATTAAGAGGTAATAATACCCACCAAGCAACATCTGTTTAGCATTTAGTCTTCTCAGTCGGCGTATGCTCTGAAAATATATTGTTTTGCCCCACCATGGCAAGGTTTTCAACATGACCAGAACTGCATTTGAACGGCCATTCCACAGGACCCAGAAGGATACAACCTGTGGTGGTGGAACAGAGAGCCCATCTTCCTAAACGGATTTGAAAGAAAATAGCAACTTCCTAAGTATCAAGGCTGCAGATATCACTATATGGGAAAAAAAGAAGAAGCCTGATTGAGATTTATAGAGACAATTTCATGGGTGAAATCCAATAGTAAGTCACAACTACATCAAGGGAGGCCAGGAAGTCGATGAGTAGGAATGGGACTTTCTCAGCTGTGGCACCTTCTCTATGGAATGCATTCACTCATGAAATCTGCCAAGCTTCTACTTCTGCCTTCAAGAAACATCTTAATACTTTACTTAAGGGAGCTTTTTGTGGAGTTTCTCCCTAATGGAGGACTGTAAAAAGTAGTGTTTTGTTGCTGCCATTTAATTTTCTTTAATGTTGTTCATGTTTTTATTCTTTTTTATCATTTGTTTTTAAAAACATACACTGCCTAGAATAGCAATATGCTAGATGGGTAGAATTAAAGTATAATAAAAGAAGCAAACAAACTAACTAACTAGATAATGCCCACTGGATTAGTGGAGATTCTATTAGTTTCATTGATTCAGTAGGACTACTCTAGTTGCAACTTACTACTGGATTTCATCCTCTGTGTGTGTGTGTGTGCCACAGCTATTTAATGATCAATGGAGGAAGCTTGCAACAGACATACTCAAATTCTTCTGATGCATTTCCTGGAAGAATCTCCACTGAAGGATGATCAGGAGATCACAAATCTGAACATCTGGAGAGGACACCTGAGGACTCCGGGGAGGAGCAGGGGGTCCTACATTTGCAGCTGAGACATTATAGGCTCATGCCCTCAATACATCTGTAGTTACCATTATGAAGAAATTATGCTGTTGACAAAAACTAGGTTGAAAGGAGGCAAGCTTTTCCAAAATATCTGATTGGTCCTGAGATTCAGACCCATAGAAATGATTACTTATGAGTAAGGAATTCCACATAAGTAGCAACTTCCCAGTTATTACTTATTTTTTTGGACCTGAGCCTGTGTGGTACTCTAAAAGCCCAGGGTTCTGGTCAAAATCCTTCCTTGGAACAGGGTGTAAAATAGTATTTGCTTCATAGAATCATAGAATAACAGAGTTGGAAGAGGCCTTTCATGCCATCGAGCCCAACCTCCTGTTCAATGTAGGAATCCAAATTAAAGCAGATATGGCAGATGGTTGTTCAATTCTCTCTTCAAAGCTTCCTGTGTTGGAGCACTCATCACCTCTCAAGGCAGTTGATTTCACTGTCGTACTGCTCTAACCATTAAGACGTTTATCTATATCTGGCTTCCTTTAGTTTGAGCCTGTTATTTTCCTTGAGCCTCTCTCCTTTTCTCTCAGCCGCTCCCCTTCCTGTCTGGCTGAGCACAAGGTTCTCCTCCATTGTTCCCTGTTCAAAGTCAGCAGGCAAACTGGCTCAAATCATTTGTCTTACAAATCAAAATCAGTTCATTTTGACCTGATGTGTAGATCAACCAATTTAGAGTATCCTGCAAGGCACAAAGGGGGGAACACTTAGAATCTTGTATTCAGAATTTAGCTTCCTTATTTCTGTAGACTCCTGTCTGGTCAGATTATCCTGCTGTGGTAATAGAGTAGACCATACTGGCAGCAACTCAATGCTAATCATCAGGCAGTGGATAAGTAACCTGACAACCCTGAGGACTAACTGCCTTGGGCTGCAAAATCCACAGGGAAGGGTCATGGTCCCCAAGTGGATTAAATCCCACTTGAATCCATCCTAATGGAGGGCAGCAGCTTCATCAGTCCTGGCCTGGGGCTGAGGAGGACTTTGTGTGCCAAAAAGGCTCAGGACCAGAAAGTGAATCACAGAACTGGATCAGTAGTACGAGTGTCACGCTGCAATATGGAAGGCAAATGGAAGACTACTGCAATATATTGTTCCCAGGACAATCTTCATGGCTGACTGCTATAATGAGAACCAATATTTGGAATCAGATACAGCACTTGAAGAAGAAGATATCTGTAGACAGTGTGTGCAGCATCAACGTTATCTGTCACAAAGACTGTTGTCTGGTAAGCGTCCTAATGTGGAATACTTTTGTGATAATATCACATGATCCGACCTAGCTTCTCATGAAGGCACTTGGGGGGGGGGGGAAATTATGCTAATGGCTGCAACATGACCCATTTCTTTCTTTTTTTAAAGTGCATCATCAATGATCTTGTTATCTCATGAGCTGACTAGGCATAAAGCAGATTCTCACCTTTGCACAGACTGTCTGATTAGGGTGCAGATATTAACAAAGAAGTGCAGTGCATTAAATCTTAGGCCTGCTCTGATTCAATTGCCTGCTTTCCTTTACAGGACTTTTTTCCATTCTGTCCCATTCAGGAGGAGACGTCTACAGTTTAGGATTCTGACGTTCTAGCTTTTAAGTTACTTGTCAAAGTATACAATATTGTCAATCTGTTGTGATACAAAAATCTTATACTAATTTTTGTTCTCTTCTTTCAGTTGATATGAGAAATAAGTTCTGTTACAGCTAGAATTGAAAGTGCTTTGGTATTTTTTGCTTTTGGTTAACTATAAATATTATACCAACTATGTCCTTGAAAAGATGCTGTTTTAATGTGTCTTATATGCAAAGAAGTTTATGTCTACTGTATTTTAATGTACAGTATCTTATTTTTTCTTACCAGTAGAGAGAGACCAGGAGGTTATCTACACTCACCCAAATGTCATAGATATTGGTAACATTATTAAGCTTGTGTAATGATTATTTCCTTTTTTTAATGGAAGTCTATTGAATACTAAATTTATATCTACTTTGTTATAAATGTGTTTAAGTCTCAGTATCAACACCACAAAACATCTCAACATAATTACATCATCAAAAATTCAATAGGCATCAGTTTCAAACAACAATAAAAAATTACAAAACTCATCAAATTTACACAAGGATTAGAAACATTACCAAAGGTTCTGCCGCTGCTGCGTGTTTTAAGCCCCTGCCCAAGCAGAGCCTCCGGGAACAGGTGGGGGGAGTCCCGGGGCTGGGCGCGGTGGCGGCCTCTTTCCCTGGCTGCAGGTGTTCTCGGCGGCGGTGGGGCACAAAAAGTCCTGCCGCCACTGTAGCTTTTAAGCCCCTGCCCAGCAGAGCTTCCGGGGACAGGTAGAGGGAGTCCCAGGGCTGGGCGCGGCAGCAGCGTCTTTCCCCGGCCACAGGTGTTCTCAGTGTACACCCGCTGCCAGCTGTTCTTTTATTGGCCCCCCGGGCCGAGGTGGAAGGGGCCCGGAGGGAGGGCGGGAGGAACGCCTCACCGTCCACAGCTGGGTCCAACTCCGGATGAGATGGAAGGGGCCCGGAGGAAGGGTGGAAGCATCCTCTCACCGCCCACCGTCAGCTGCTCTTTATCGGCCTCCGGACCGAGGTGGAAGGGGCCCGGGGGGAGGGCAGGAGGAACGCCTCACCGTCCACTGCTGGGTCCAACTCCGAGCGAGATGGAAGGGGACCGGAGGAAGGGAGGGAGCAAACTTTTTAAGCAAACTTTTATGCTGCCCTCCTCAAATAGACCCAGGGCGGCTAACACAACTCTCAACACCTAAAACACAATAAAAACATAATATAAAATCAAGACTAAAAGATTAAATTTTATAAAAAAGCTAAAACAAGACAAACAGAGGGGGGGATCAAATGAGCCAACAGACTGGGCCATCTGGGCCCATACCCCATACATGCTCTGCCAGCCAGGTCTTGACACCCTTGCTAAAGGGCAGCAGCTCCGTCTGGAGATGCAGCTCAATTGGCAGTTAATTGCTGATTTAACCTAGACACACTTTTTGATGATGTTTTGATATTCATGTCAGATTTATGCTTGACTATTTGTACACCATATATCTGCCTGCTGTTATTGATATACGCAAATGGTTAAATAAATGGGAAAAGAAACTACTGTGATCATCATTGTCTCCTCTAACAAATGAAAAGGATGTAGATCTATAGTGGTGATTCCTAACATGGGGCACACAACCCACAAAGGGACTTTAATTCTCAGAAGCCTAAGTCGGTACATTGGCTTTCGGAAATTGACTTAGGCTTCTGGGAACTGAAGTTCAAAAACCAAAGTTTGGGAAACTCTGATCTATAGGATAAGAAATAGCATGTACCTGTACACTGGTTCTTATATTTTCTTGGGGAACTCTTGGAATTTTTGCAAAAAGACCCTAGGAAAAGCCCTTCTTTGGGCTAGAGAGTTAGTGGCAGCTGTGTGCTTTATATATATGGTTTGGCAGTGATGGGCAGCAATAGAGTCACACCAGTTCACCAGAACCGGTAGTAACTTTCCCCAGTGTCCCAGAGAACCGGCAGCGGCTTTTGGGGGAAACCACATTGGGGGCTTACATTTTCACCAGTTCCCCCATTGTGCATGCATGCCAAGTGCTTGGTGTGTATGCATGTCAGCAGCGCTTGGCGCGCATTCGTGGCCTCCTTGCTGTCCTCCCAAGCGGGGAGGAGGAAGAGAAGCTGCTAGCCTGAAGCTCCCTATAGCCTGAAGCTCCCCAGGGTAAGTGACTCACTTTTGGGTGTGCCTGTGTATTTTAATGTGTATTTATTTTTAATGTGTATTTTTATGTGTTTTGTGTGTATTTAATTTGTATTTTTATGTTTTTATGTCTATTTAATGTGTATTTATTTTTAATGTGTATTTTTGTGTTTTATGTGTACAGTAATACCTCGCATAATGAATTTAATTCATTATCCAAGGTTGCTTGCTATGCGAGGTTGCTCGCTATGTGAAACAAACAAAATTCCTATGGAAAAACTCGCATAACGAGCATTTCAAGGGGGAAACTCACATTGCGAAAAAATTCGCTATGCGAGTTTTTCCCATAGAAATGCTCGTTGTGCGAGTTTTTCCATAGAGAAAGTCTGACTCGCATAACGAAAATTTTTGTTATGCTTGTCAGACCGCTTAGCAAAAAAACTTGCTCGTTATGTGAGTTTTTTGCTAAGCGAAACACTCGTTATGCGAGGTTTGACTGTATTTAATTTGTATTTTTACGTGTTTTTATGTCTATTTAATGTGTATTTATTTTAATGTGTGTTTTATGTGTTTTATGTATTTTTATGTCTATTTAATTTGTATTTTTATGTGTACTTATTTTTATGGATTTTTTACATTGACTCCGCCTACATCATTGGCTCTGCCCATGAAATCATGACATTGGCTCCGCCCATGAAATCATTATGTTGGCTCCACCCATGATGTTGGCTCCACCCACAGTGTGGTAGTAAAATTTTTGGCTGCCCACCACTGTGCTTTGGCAAATTTCCTCCACTTTCACACAGGTAAAGATAATTATGGGTGTGAGAGATCAGGGTCTCTGATGCAACTCTTGCTGCCTCTGAAAGTAAGAGGTCGACTTCACAGCCCAATTTATTTTATATAGCAGTAATATCTTTCTGAGCTGTCCAGGCTGCTGGTAGACGTTCACATATTTCTGTACTGCATCCTGTACGTGGGATGGATAACATGATATAGAAATTGAATTAGGCTGTTATCGTTCCACCAGGACTCAGCAGCAATCTGATAAGGTAAAGCTCTGAGCAAGTACCGCCACTTCATTTTTATGTGTAGATAAGTTGGGCCTATGTTATCTTCTTTAATATGGCCTATCCCACAGAATCCCAGACTGGATGGAAGAAACAAAACCAAGACTCTGAAAGCAAATTTATATTTTCTCTTCTCCTCTTCCTTCAAGAGCATTCAGGCTTCCAGGTGAAGTCTGTTATCTTCCCCATGGCCAGCTACAGAAGAAAAGTAAGCTAACTGATAAAATGCAGATTAAGAAAAATTCAGACTAGGGCAAGCACCCTTCTTTTATCACTTTCAGGAGCTCCATTTCTAATAATATGCTAGCTGTATCATCTGTTTTGAGCCTGAATCATGTATACTTTGCCCTAGTGCTGCATCCCCAAGGGGGGCAACCATGAAATGCACTCTGAAAGTGAGGCAATGCTGCCTGTGCAAAATCTTGTGCAGTCATTTCCTCCGTTCCACTCTTCTGATCACACAGAAAGTAAGACCCATGAACCGATGCCTGGAATCAAGACTACTAAGTAGTCACTGGCTAATTCCTGACCAAGTTTGAGGTCCTTTATTAAGCTTGTTGTACTTGCTATGAAAAGATGAAACCAGACGTGATAGTTATGTCTGTATCCAGCCGTAATCAAATTATCATCTCCCTCATTTCTTTTTCAGAGAAACATCATTTTTTATTTGTCTTTTAAAAAATAATAGACATTGGCAGTGGGGAACAAAAAACCCCCAAAAAGTTTGGGTTTCCACATGGTTATACTACCTCTCCTAGTCCCATTTGTTGAGCAAATGAAGATAAACAATTAGTCTCTCTGTCAAATCAATAAGACTTTTCCAATGGTATAAGCAAGAATGAAATTGTGTCATATCAATCCCTTCTAGCAGAGAAGTGTGTGTGTGTGTGTGATTTTGGGGGGTGGGAATCAGATATCAACCCTAAAAATCTGGTGGTACGGCCAGTCGTGGGTTCTATTAAGAAGAGAGAGCATCTTTCTGTGCTTCCTTGCCCGCTTTCTTCATTCATCTCTAGTGGTTCACTCAGCAGTGTGTTCCAAATGTTAATGAGCAGCCATGGTTTGTAAAGACTTATTGCCAGAGTGGAGGAGATGATGGCCGTGATGATTCAAGAATGAGCGCCTGCTGACCAAGGAACAGGCTCTTGGGTGGTGTGATTTTGACCGTTTGTTTTTTTTAATCTTCACATCCTCCAGTTTCTTTTTGTGTGGGAGTTTAATTAGCGCTTGGCTGCTGTTCAGCAGGTCGATTATTAAGGGAGCAATTGCCTTGCTTTTCAGAACTTGTCCTGCTGTACTTTGTTTTTTTGCACAGGAGATACCTCCACAGAGTGTGTACAGTGGCATGCATTGTTTTCTCAGTGCAATGTGGAATGCCTGCCTGCCTGCCCCAAAGAAAAGCTCTGAAAGGCCTCTGAAGAAAGAAAACGAACACCAAGGGCTAAATCATGTTTGATCAGAGCCCAATGGAAAAGCGAATCACACCTTTGGGAGAAGTTTCATCCCTGGACAGTTTGGTATCATGACTGTGGGGACAAAAATAATGGGACATTAGCCTAGATTAGGGCTGTCAACCTATTAGGCATTTGGCAAACTAGTTAAGGGCGTGAATCAATCAATAATTGAGTGCCATCAAGTCAACCATTAGGGCAGTGATGGCAAACCTTGGCACTCCAGGTGTTCTTGAACTTCATTTCCCAGAAGCCCTGATCAGCAGGAGTGCTGACTTGGGCTTCTGGGAATTGAAGTCCACGAAGACCTGGAATGCCAAGGTTCGCCATCACTGCCTTAGGGCAACCCTTTCCTAGGTTTTCTAGGTAGAGAGTACTCAAGTACTCAGAAGTGGTTTACCATTCCCTGCTTCAGGGGGCACCGTGGGTCTGTGCTGATCACTGGCTTGACACTCAGATACTCAAACCACTATTGGGTATCTATTCAGCCAGTTCCCCTCAGTGGAGGAAATCCCGCTGGAAACCATCATATCAGGGGCCCAATGGCAAAATGAGCGGAGGAGGAACTCTGATTCCCAGCCGTCATGGAGGCGGGAGAGGCCATGCCAGATGGACTGGCTGTGAAGGCGCACCTTGCCCATATCCTCAATGAGGCTGCGGCAGTCCATTGCAGTCCCGGTTTTATATCCTGCATGTCTCGTTTCATATGTGCAGCAGGAGAGATGGCTTTGAGATCACAGTGTGTGTGTGTGTGTGGGGGGTCACTTCATGGTAAGCTTGGACTCACCTCAAACAAATTCATGCCAGTGGCATTTTTCTTGATTGCCTCCGAGTCAGCCCAGAACCCGCTGGCCTCCAAGACCAGCCCTCCCGGCACACTGGGGTGGCGGGGGGGGGACCCATACGCTCAGATCGAGTTGCGGCCAATTATGACGACGACGAATCAATTACCCACATATAAATAAACTGACACATTACACATGTTCAGTGAATCTGTCTGTTGAGCCACCTACAAAACTGAAGGCAGTTATTCTGAAACAGGATTTAATCCAGCACCTGCCTGCTGACTTGTAACAACTTAAGTGTTTACTCCATATGACCCAGATTTTTTTTTTAAATCGTATCAGAAGCACACAAATGTGCTTTCTGAGTGGAAAGGATTTTTGCTGGAGAAACTCCACTCAGGGGATGCCCGAATGAGGCTCCTTTCATGTCCCCAAGATCTTTTCCCACCAAAGTGGGCCCTATTCATCTACTTGCAATTTCATGTTTTCAAACTGCTATGTTGGCAGGAGCAGGGACAGAGACAGGCACTCAAACCACCATGCAGCCTTGAACTGCTGACTTGCCGGCCTTCCAGCTAACAAGGTGAGCTTCTTAACCACTGAGCCACCGCAGCCCCTTAAATGTGTGAAATGAAAAGAATAAAGACAAGACTCCCCGTGAGCCGCTGATACTCTAGCGTGTGAGAATAATTCTGCTCTTTTTCACTTTGTCAAGCAGAGGCAAATGTTTTGACCCAGGATGTGTTCATCATTTGCCAAACAGATGCTGCTCAGGTGTTTGGGAACCATGGCCGTGACATGTCTCAAAAACTATGTCACCCACATCCCTCCATTCCTGACATTGCTGCCAGCAGAAAGAGAATGGCAAAAGGTGTTGAGTATTCAAGACAGCAGCGAAGCATTGAAAGGTTGCCAAGCAGCACCTGTCAGATTAGAGAGAGTAGCATAGCAGAGATCCTTAGGAAGAAGACTTCCCTGTTTCACACACACACCCCCTTAAGTAAGTAAGAAAGTAGGTAAGTAAGTAAGTAAGTAAGAAGTTTGTTTGTTTAATGTTTATAAAATTACAATAAAATTAAGGAAATCTAAACAGGGCACTGGACTGGATGTTTCAAGTTAGTAGATAGACTCTTTATTGAATCACATGTCTGTTCTCAAACAAAGGTTAATTTTACTTAAAAGAAGAGTTTAATCGAGCTCTCTCTTGATGTGGCCTCTGAAGCACCAGGAAAGGGGAACATCCTGTTTGCTCCCAGCAAGCACAAGCCATCCAGGATATATCCAACCTCTGTTTCCAGATTGTTACATACCTTTTCTTTTAAAAGGACCAGAGATTAACATTACACACCTCCATTTAAGTATGTTGGGCCAGGCCCGTGGTGGCTATTTTGGACAAGTCCCGGTGTGTGCCACAGGGTCTGGCGCCCCCCAGAGGCGGGCAGAACTATTACACCGGGCAGCTACATAATGATGCAAGTCAATTTCCGCCCAAGCCGGAACCTTTGAGGCAGTAGGGCACGGTTTCTGCAGGGCAGGTATTGCTGTGCACCAACCAGCCCCAGCCCTGCCATGGCTCCGCCCCTCTCCCCTGTCCACCACCCTCTTAGTGTAGTCAACACGCCCCTGTTTTGGGCTTTAAACAATTCTCCCACTTCTGGTGTGTCTCAATTCTATTATGATATCCCTCCAGTGACATCCTCCCTTCATGTTCACCCTGGTTTCAATTTTTTGGGGGGCTGGTTGCACAGTTTGGTTGGAGCAGTGTGGTATAGGCTAAGGAAGGTCACTAGAAGGTCCTGTATGTCATCTACTGAAATCCTCACATCCAAATGGCTTACAGACCTCTAGTGACCCTATTTGATCTGCCCCAGCCCACTGTCAATTGGTCAGTATCCTGAAGTGGCTTAAGAGGAGAACCACTTCAGGATAATGGTAGTTTAAACACTTTCTTGGCTCCTTGGAGGGACTGAGAACGTTTTTTTAAAATTCAGTCTATTAGAATAGTGCCAATGGACTGCATCACTTCCAGCTCCAGCGGTGGCTTTAGTGGTTTAGGTGCTGAACTGGAGATGGAAGGATGGAGTCAATACCTAAGAGCTGTACTTGGGCGCATGAAAGGAGGCTCATTCAGGCATTCCCTAAAAATCCTTTCAACCCAGAGTAAACTCTGACAAAAAAAAAACACACACAGTGCATCACTTTAAAAAAAATATAAGACACAAAATGACAACTTCTTTCCTGAAGAAGGAGGCAGCAGCAAGGTGGGTGTGTATGATTGGTTTCTTCCTTAAACTTCTAATTGAAAGCCTGCCCAATTCAACTTTGAAGGTGTGGGTAGGAGCCCTCTGGGGGCACAGACTTCAACAAAGACCCTCATCTGATCACGGTCTTAATGCCCATCCTCACAACAGACCAAACAGACAGAAAAATGCCCCAGTCAGTGGTCACCCTCTTGGTGCCTTCCTAGAGCCTCTCTCCTCGCAGGCCTCTTTCCTGGACATTCCAGTACCTGGTATCATTTCTTTGCCTGTCCCTTCACTCAACGGGACTGCTGCGGCTTAGTGGTTAAGACCCTGAACTTGATGACTGTGGCTTAGTGGTTAAGACCTAGAACTTGATGACTGGAAGATCAGCAGGTCAGCAGTTCAAGATCCAAGATCTGCATGATGGAGTGAGCTTCTGTCTCCCTCCCAGCTCATGCCAACCTAGCAGTTTGAAAAAGTTGTGGGTTGTCAAAATTTCCGCTACCCCACCATGCCGTCATGGATGTCATGGGCATAGCTGACATCATGACGCGTGGGTGGAGCAAAATAAAAAAATAAAAAAATTTCTGCACATGCGTCAAACCTCTGTTTGATGCATGTGCAGTTCTTTTTTTTAGTGTGCATGCGTCTTGATGGGGTGCTACCGGTTCGGGCGAACTGGTCTGAACTGGTAACATCCCATCATTGGTTTGAAAACAAGACATTGATTGCAAGTAGATAAATAAGGATCACTTTGGTGGGAAGGTAAACAATGTTCCATGCACTCCAGTGTCTAGTCATTCCTGTCATATGTCCATGGAAACGTCTGCAGAGGCAGACATATTTGGCAATACACAGAGATGAGCACTGAACCCTCGAGTTGGATACAACTGGCTTTCAAGCAAGGGTGACCTTTCTCTTTACCTTTACCCTTCAGTCAAGACATTCTCCTGAATATCCTCATATTACAACCAGCCATGTCCAAATTTATTTTACTCACATGGTATCAAGCAAATACGAATCTAATGTTTTTTCCTCAAAAACAATGGACAGTGAATTTCAGGTTCCCTTTTAAAAAGCCACTGATGTTGACTATTTTGGTAGCCAGATGCCACATGGATGACTACCATTTATTTAGCAACAAAATGTCTTTATTTCTATACTAGAACATTCCTCCTAATCTCCCTCTATTCATAGCAGTAATAATCCTTCTGCCATTGCTGGTGCCATGGGAAATAGTTGGGAGATCTTTTTTATATATGCTTTTCTCTCTATGAACACAAAATCGTTTTTTGTGAAATTATTCTCCATCGCATTCACATACTGCAATTGCAATCTTTCATTTGACATTATTATTATTATTTTCAAAAAGGAATCCCCTTCCTAATCTTTTCTTTTGTTATGGCAAGATAATGTTTAGGATACAAAGCCACTGTTTTAAGTTGTGGACAATGGGAATGATAAATGGTTTCTATTTAGCCATTTGGAGTTGCCTTCCCTATAGTAGTTTGAAGGCGTTTTGAAAACTAGGGCATTAGTTTCACGGAACTGGTAAAACTGCAGCCCCCCCCCCTTCTCATGAAACTGGGAAGCCTGCATTTGAATTTGTCCCATTTCTGCTCAAAGGGTTTTCAATGATGGAATGATCATCCACACAAATAGGAAATCTCTCTGTATAGAAGAATTACTCCTCTTTCTGTCACCTCTGCACAGGATAGAGCCTATTTACTGCAGAGACAATTTGCTATTTAGTAAAAAGGTAGAGGTAAAGGTCACCCTTGCTTGAAAGGGTTCAGTGTTCATCTCTGTTTATAGCAGACATCTCTGTGAGCATGCGGCAGGCATGCCTAGAGTGCCTGGAACACTGTTTACCTTCCCACCGAAGTGGTACCTTTTTACCTACTTGCAATTTCTTGCTTTTGAACTGCTAGGTTGGCAGGACCTGGGACAGAGATGAGCTCTCAAACTGTCATGCAGTACCCAGGTCTCGAACTGCTGACCTGCTGCCTTCCAGTCAGTGTCTTAACCACCAGACCTCCTATCAAACCTTGAAAGGCAAAAGGCGCCTGAAATGAGAGAAACAGGGAAAACATTCAAATGTTGTCTGGGGTGGGGCTCTTTAAGATTATTATGGGTCAAGTTTTATGAGAAAATGTCCTTGAACCAGACGTGATTGTCATACAAATGTAATGAGTGGGTGAAGTTGAATGAAGGAGTTCTCTTGTAAAAATATAGCAGTTAGTCTTTAAAGTGCTACAGTGTTTGTGTTTTATTAATTTTTTTGTTTTCTGATATGGCTGAACCACAGACTAACACAGCTACTATTCAAAAAAAAAAACTCTTGGAAAAATTCCCCTGAGAGAAAATCACAAGCCAGTCTGGCCAGCTACAAATCCAAAAAAAGCTGTGTGTCTAGAAGAAGATGACCATATTGACCATTGAGTTTATGTCATTATCTCAATATTCTTCTCAGATGTCTTCTCCTCTCCTATGTAATCTTCCCTTTAGGCTCAGCATATTAGAAGATACAGAGTAGGATGTTTGCAATCCACATCTTGTAAGCATTTGAGGAAATTGATTGAAACCCACAAAAGGTCACATTGAAATAAATCTGTCACGCTTAGAGGGGGTACAAAATTTTTATTTTTATTTTGTTATCATTCATAAGACAAGATGTGTTGACTTGTCACAGAGGCATGAAGAGCCCTTTTTAAAAATTCTTGTTCTCTGTGTTTTTCCAAGGAAATACAGTCTTAGCTTGTTAAGACTCCTTGCCAAAACTTTTCATTTCACCAGCAAGATTGCCAGCCTTCCCATGACAATAAGGCCTCCGATCTTGATTTCCCCTGGTTTGTGGTTCCCATTCTTTTGCAGAAGAACCTGCCAAATTATGCATCGCTCATGGCCTTTCCTAGGAAATCTTGCAAAGGTACCATTTTGCCCAGGAATTGAAATGATTCTGCATAGATTGGTGTACTGGAAAATACATTATATGAAACACTCATGAAATCCTAGAGGTTTTCCTGTGGCTTGTCAAGGGAGTGAGAGTAGAAACAATAACATAGAGAAATCTTGCTGTGAGGATGTTTTTCTGTATTTTTTACCTATAGCAAGAGGCTGTGTCATTCACATCCTAATTTGGCATATCATCATTGGCTGCTACTCGTATCCGAGTACAGTAATACCCCCGATAACGATTGCACCGGATAACGTTAAAACCGCATAACGATGACAAATTTGGGGGGAAGATTTGCACCGGATAACGTTCATTTTAGCGTTATCCTACCCATCGTATTAAAGAAGTAAAGGAGGCCACAGTTCCTCTCCCTGCCACTTCCCTCCTTCCTTCCCCCCCCCCCCCAGTTTGGGGACTCCCCACCTCCACCCCACTGCCTGCTCGGAGAGAATCCAGCCCAGCTTACCTTTCTCTTGCTTTGGAGCTCCGATCGCTCTTTCTCTTTCACTTCCTGTATTGACAATACAGGGAGGGGGAAAGAGAGAGAAGTGATTGGTTCTCTAGAGAACCAATCACATTTCTCTCTTTCCCCCTTCCCTGAAGTTTAAATGTACAGGGAGGGAAATAAAGAGAGAAAGAGACTTTGATGGGGAAAAAAAGCCTCGATCGGAGCATGCAGGTAAGCATGGAGGGAAGACTGCAGTAGAGTGGGGGGAAAGGTGCTTTCCCCCTGATCCTACTGCTGTCACAGCAGTGGGGGGGGGGTGGCTTTAAAGGCACCCCACTGCCTGCTCGGTTTTTCCCTGCAGTCAGGGCTTTTTTTTTTTTTTTTTTTTGTAGAACCATGTCATAACGTTATCCGGGGTATTAATGTATACATTTTTTTCCTAGAACAGGAAAAATGCCACTGGTGTGAATTTGTTTAAGGTGGATTGCAGTTTGCCATAAAGTGACCCACATGACACACTGTGATCACAGAGCCATCTCTTGCAGCATGTATGGAATGAGACATGCAGGATATAACACCGGGACTGCAATGGACTGCCGCAGCCCTCAGGATATTAACAAGGTGTGCCTTCACAGCCAGTCCTATCTGGCATGGCCTCTTCCACCTCCATGACCGTTGGGAATCAGCATAGTTAAATGTTTCACCCTCCGCTCATTTTGCTGCTGGGCCCCATACAATGGTTTCCAGTAGCATTTCCTCCACTGAGGGGGCCATCATCGCCCCACCTAAAGGGGCTCATCCGCCCCCCAGCCGTTGGCCCCTTTAGGGAGTCAGGTTAATTACCACCACTTAGTATTGAGTCACTGATTGTACAATCTACTCCATTACCATAGTGGGATGTCCTGCCAGATCTTTCTATCGTATCAGAGAAAATGGAAATGAAGTTAAAGTTAGGTCCAAGGAGAGAGCTATACTTCTTTCTCTTTCTAATGCTGGGGACCTGGTTCGAACTGAACCATTGCTAACACTGGGAAATTGCAAGTGGTGGGCCAGGTCATAGGTTGCATAGTGCAGGCAGGATAGAAAGTCTTTTAGACCTTATCTGTATAGCACAATGCTCCACCTAATTTTTATTTTTTTTCCTATTTTTCTTCCAGCTATTACCTGAATTTCAGACTCCATGACCTTAAGAGCTGCAGACATCCAGGCCAAAAAGTCTGAAATTATTTTATTTTCAATATTAAAGAACCTTTTCACAGGCAGAAGCTTTAAAAATGAGTCATAGACCAATTGTTTGATACATATTAGAGAAGTTTACTTGAAAATCAAATTAAAAGAAAAGAAAACAATAATTAATGCAGATTTAAACAGGCAAAGAGCCTGTGGTTTTTGACCTATCTCTAGGCAGATGGTAAAGCCAGGAAAATAGGTAAAATCTACTGACTGCAGAGTTCAGTTTTATATGTTTTCAGGAGCCCCAAACTAACTCTTACAGTTTAAGTAAAACAAAGCAAGGCAGGTCATGACTATTCAATTAAAATAAGTACACAGATTAAAGAGTAAATGTTACAGTTTTACAATCGCAAAAGAAACAACAACTTTTGGAACTCACAGGTTCCTTTCTTGACGAGTTCTCATGGAATTCTGTTAATCCAACAATAGCAGGTCATCAGCAAACATCTGGAGAGGAAGCATTCAGCTCCTTTCCTTGGACAAATTATCAGATGTTCTCCTTAGCAGTGCAGGGAGACAGTATTGTATTCTGTATTGATTTAATATCAAAATTATCCTGGAATGAGGAGACACAAGATCCAGCAGTAATATCATTGTCAAATACAAACAGAAATTATTCCATGTCAGGAAAAGACCTGTTTCCTAATGCTTCCCAAGGCTTGAAATTGCTATTCATTTAGCTAGGCCTCATAAAAATCCTTTCCCATCTCTGTGTGTCTCACAAGACCGTCACGAGATGGTTGTTTTCAGCCAGTGTTCCCGCTGTTATCTCTTTAGAGTGTCATGTCTTCACATGGATGTATACAATCCATTGTTTTGAGAATATTTGTCTCTGTTACCTGATTGGCTAAAGCTAAATCACCTGACCGCAAATTTCCCCATTTTGCAGAGAAGTTAGTCAGTTCGTCTCTGTTTCTCAATGGCTTAAGACCCTGGACTGTAACTCTGGTTTGCTGGTATGGGATTGCTCTCTTCTTTTAACTATGATTACCTAAAGATACTTTGACTGTTCTTATTGGACTGATTCTTTGTTATGACCTTTTAGTCTACTTTTTTTCCATGGACTTTGTTATCAATGAACCTGAAGAATAAAACAGCTGTTTCTCTTTGAAGATTGTTGTTTTTCTTTTCACACACACACAAGGCAACTCAGCTGCATGCTACCAGAGGAAGAAGCCTCCCTCGTTCTGCTCTACTGCCAGAGCTCAGTAAATTCTTTTTAAAAGCGGCTCAGGTCTCTCAAAGTTGGAAGGTAAGGGTTAAATATGTTCCAGAAATGAGCATATGCTGAGGAGCATGAGTGGGAGGGCCCTTACAGAGACGCCTGAAGTCTGACAATGTTCACTATATATTCCTATCTTAAAGGAATCAAACTTCAGTGGACCAAAAGTCCTAAACTTTAAGTCAAACATTTGCATTGTCTAGCAGGCAAGATGAGATTAATATTTTAGCATTATCTCAAAGGTGAGGAACTGCAGGTCACCACCTGGTCAAATTACACTAATTTCCAGGCTCCATTTGATTGGTCCATGAAGAGGGTGGGGGTAAAAAGGAAATCTTTATTGATTAAAAGGAAATTTCTATTGATGTTAAATTAAAGTACGACCAGAACATGGGTGTTAATTGATACAGGCATTGTCTGCCATCAAGGTCTGTGTTCTGGGGAATATGAACATGTGATGATAACTTCAGGGACCATCTCAAGGGAAAACAAAGGGTTCAAATAGCTTTATTTAAAAATAAATGAATATGTCTTAAACTAAAGGGTGAATTTCAAATTTTATGTAACACAGCCTCATAGAAAAAGTCCCAGGGAATGAAATGAGAGTGAGACTTTCAAAGACATGAGGTTATCTCGTTTATTTTTAAAGGGGCAATGAGGTATGCTTGCTTTTCTGTATAATGTTTGTGTTATTTTCCCCCTCCACAACATTTTCTGTCCCACAGATTGGAAACTAGTTGTATTGCAGCCACAAAAGTTTGATGGTTTAATCAATGACTTTGCTTTCGGAAAGGCCCAAAAACATTCATTTCTAAGGTAAAGAGCATATTGTCCTTCAACTTTGCCACAAATTCAGCATCTCCCTTAGCTCCCTACCTCCACCCCAATTATCCCCATTTCTATTTGTGACACATATATGCCAGATTGACCCTAGAGATCTGTGGGTGGTCCTGATCTGTCACATTAATGCCTGTGGCAAGTTTTTGCTCTATCCGGTGATCACCTCAGAATGTCACAAGTATCCTGTGTTGGGTTTGTATTTTATATCATTATCGAAAAAGCATCCACCTGTTAGCCCTGGGCAGTAACAGAATAGAAGCCATCCGTCCTATAATAACTTGTTTCATGGCTATAGCCATCTGTGGATAAAAATCCAATTTCAATCACTGTTGCAACCTGCAATCAGCCTAAGTGGTAGGTTAATTAGATTATACATTAATTGCACATGAAAATGTGTTCTTGATTAATTAACACGGCCCCTACTGAAGGGTATGCTTCTATGCAGACCCCAAAATTATTTTAGCAACTTCCTGTCCAGCAACCCATATGTTCAAAAAGAAAGCTACAGTTGGCTTTCCCACCCAAAAGCAGGTGGGGAAGTGGTATTTTATTTCAAAACAACCATTAGTTCTTGGAATACAAAGCACCCCATAGACTCCTGAAAAAGAAAGTGCATATAATCTAAAGCCATGTATAAAGAACCCACTCAGGTGAGCAAGAAATGTCAATAGTACGGAAACATCTCCTGGAGGCCTCTCCACCCACACACCCCTCCAGCAAACGGCCACTATTTTCTGTGAACCGCTAGGAGGCATTTTGTGCAGCTTCCCATTTCATTAATTCCATGGCAGCAAATTCTAAAACAGACAGATTGGGACGCAGGGCTTGTCCGGATGAAAACAAAAGATCTGGTTATTTTGGAGTTTTCCTTCTTCTTCTGTGATCCCACAAAACAAGCCTCCATCGGATAAGATGGATACTTCCCCATTTCCCATGTTTCTTCCTTCCTTCCGAGAGTAATAGTATTTTCTTCCAGCATTTGTTTGGAGAGTGAACTTTAACACTGCAGCATTCCCTCTGGAAAGCTCATTTCCATGTCAGAGCAGCCAGTCAGAAGCATTTAATTCCCTTTTCCAAATAGACCTCACCTCCAAATTAAAAGAAAAAAGACCACCAGCAGTGGTAAAGCTTCAGTGAGGCAATGGAGTTGTTAGGATTTCTTTCATAAACAAAAAAACTGCCACTTTCCTGAAAAGAAGTCGTTTTCAAAGCTATGGCTCTTGCAGTACATTGTTAGGTGTTAATACTGGTAGGACGGAACTGCCCTGGGGAGAAACCCTTGCTGTTTGCTAGGCTACTTTTTGCCCATCTGGTCTCACTGTTACTTAACCGGCCCCTGTTTTTGCCATTCCTCTATGTCTCAATACTTTTCTTGGCCATAATAAAATAAATATTTAGAGCATATTCTGATGAAAATCCATTATTGATATTTAAAACTTAGTAAAAGCATGTCTGAGAAGTTTTTTGGGATATAATTTTTTTACCTCCTACACTACTGCATAAATACCTGTTGAATGGCAGCCATTTTTTTGCCTCTCTATAAGGCATAATGGCTTAAAATGACATTAGATCAAGAGAATGGTGGAGAATAGACAAAGTGCAACACTGCCAGGAAAGCTGTTGTTCTTGTCACTTGCAGCAGCAGAGGAAGGAAGGAAGGAAGGAAGGAAGGAAGGAAGGAAGGAAGGAAGGAAGGAAGGAAGGAAGGAAGGAAGGAAGGAAGGAAGGAAGGAAGGAAGGAAGGGGCTGAAGCTTTGCTAATGGAATTTTTGGAGAATTTTTCTTTCTTCTAGAGAAGTGATTGTCAACTTGTGCCCCGTGGGCCAGATGCAGCCTGCGTCACCATTTCGTGTAGCCCCCCACCACCACCTCCCCCACACCAGGAAGTGCCATTTTGTATTTGTATTTGAATTTGTACAGTAGTTCCTTGGATAACGTTTACCTCAGTTAACACTAAAATCGCATAACGTTAAGCAATCTGTGGGGGGGAGAATTGGATCGAATAACGTTAAGGTCCTATGGGATGGATCGGATAACAACCGCTAAAGCCTTGTGGTTACGATGTATCTCTATGGAGCTTTAACATTATCCGATCCATCCCATAGGATTTTAACATGTATCGGATAACACTAAAAATTGGATAACACCAAGACCTGTGGAACCAAGGCTTAGCGTTATCCGAGGTATTACTGGTATTTCTATTTGTATTTGTATTTAGACTTATATGCTGCTCTATTCGCCGAAGCAACTCAGATGTGGCTATCATGGCATGGGTAACATATATTTCAACTATACAATCTCAGATGCAGCAACAACATTATATAACCATAACAACATAATGCAACAATCAGTACAGTAAAAAAAAAAAAATGAAAATACAATACAGTCAGGGGATTCAATCCCTATAACAATATATCCTTTTAAAAATCAGCTCCCTCCTAGCACAGATATACAATACAAAAAGCTAAAAAAAAATACAATACACAAGGCCAAAGTACAGTACAATCAGGAGAAGCAGAATAGTCCTTATCTCATCCCAGCAGGGAAAGGGTAACCACGGAACAGCTGTGACAGCGGTGGCGGCATTCAGTCAACTGACCAGCCTGCGCAAACTGCTCCAATCCCCGACCTGACTGGCCAGGGAGAGTCCATGGAGGAGTCCAGGGGCCGTGGCAAAGGTGAAATAGCCACGGCCAGTCCTCATTGCTGCCCTCATAGCTGCCCACACGTGCCACGTGGTGGAGAAAGGGCAAAATTGCCCCCAGGCTCCCAAAGCTGTCTGAGGGAGCATGACCTGGCCCCCAGCTTTAAAAGGTTGAGAATTCCTGTTCTAGAGAATAATCACTCAGCACAAATTTCTCACTTCCCAAGAATAATACAGTGTAAAGTATTTTATGGAACTTTTCCACCACAAAGTTCACCATCATTCGTTGCTTCTTTTCCCTGACTTCTTTTGCTGCCATTGCAAGTTGCAATAGCAGTAGCTATGTCAACAGCATGTCCAATGTTTTGCATTCTCCACAATGCCTTGTGCTTAGTATTGTTGCAATACTTAGGGGAGGAGAAGAATGACAGCTGACAAAAGTGCTTGAAAATAAACATATGCCAAAGGCCCTCAGTTGTCCCTCTAGATTAGTATTCCCTAGCAAGATCACAATCAACATTTCATGTGCCCTTTAAAAGGCATTTGGCATGCATTTCAGAAACATAAACAGACACAAGGAAGGAGGTGGAGATGCAAACTGCTGGGATCTGGAAACAATGCTTTCCAGTCTGCATTCCGTCATGATAGATCTTAAATTCACAGCCAGAATCCCAGCAAAAGATGGTTGCCATTTGTGCCATCACAAACAAGTCAAAAAAGAAGAGAGAGAGAAAAAAGAAAAAATGGTGAGTGAGAAGAGAAATACAGTAATACCCCGGATAACGATTGCATCGGATAATGCTAGAATCAGATAACGACGCAAGTTTTTTTGGATTCTGGATAATGATTCTTAGCGTTATCTGAGGCAATGGTCTGCAGGTGTGGGGTGGTTTGGGTAGAACTACCCAATCCTCTCCCCACCCACAGTGGTCTCTGCGACTGCAGTAGGGTCAGGGAATAGCACGCACCTTTCCCCCGACCCTACTGCAGTTGCAGGGAGGGGGAAAGAGAGAGACGTGATTGGGTCTCTAGAGGGAGGGGGAGATTGGGTCTCTAGAGAACCAATCACATCTCTCTCTTTCCCCCTCCCTGTAGTTTAAATACAGGGAGGCAAAGAGACACAAGCAGTCTCTGCGACTGCAGTAGGGTCGGGGGAAAGGCGCGCCTTTCCCCCGACCCTACTGCAATCGCAAAGACCGCTGCGGGTGGGGGGTAGCTTTAAAGGCAGGGAGGAAAAAATACCTGATCGCATCTCTTTCTTTCCCTGCCTGCCTTTAAAGCGGTTTGTCCCTGAAGTCAGGGCTTTTTTTTTTTTTAGCGTTGTTCGATGCATGCATCGGACAACGCTAAAAATCGGATAATGTCATGACTTGTGGAACCAAGTCATAACGTTATCTGGGGTATTACTGTAGATATCTCTGTATGACCTCTCAAATTAAAGCACAGTGTTAATTCTTCTAGAATTACCCACACACTGTGGTAGCTCAAGTAGTTAAGATGCTGAAGTCACTGACTTTCAGAGTTTGATTCCTAGGTACTGAATGACAGAGTGAGCTCCTGTCACTGTCCCAGCTCCTGGCAAACTAGCAGTTCAAAAGCAAGAAATTGCAAGTAGATAAATAGGGACCACTTTGGTGGAAAGGTAAACAGAGTTCCATGCACTCCAGTGTTGAGGCATGCCTGCCACATGTCCTCAGAAACATCTGCAGATGCAGCCACGCTGTCTCTTTGGCTATAAACAGAAATGGGCACTGAACCCTAGAGTCGTATACAAATGGCTTTTGAGCAAGGGTGACCTTTACCTTTACCAAGTCTGATAGTGTATTAATATTTCATTGCAGTTTAGCAAAGTGGAATCCTGCTTGCATGTGTCCTTCATGCCTTCCTGTTGGAGCGCCCAGGGAAGCTCTTGGGCTTCATTGGAGTGTTCAGTTTTCCTCAACCTCTTTGTCATCAAAATCTCTGTGTACTGATCCCTTGTATGTGTTTTAGTTTCCTCTTTTTCCTCAATTCAAGACCCCTGAGTCAATCAGTTTTGCACATTTGACCGAAGCCAGTTTTTAAAATATATATATGGAGAAAATACGAAATGAGTGCTCCCTATTTCTGCAATCAAGACAACTTGTAGTGTTCAAAAAATATAGATATGTATCTTAAGCTTTGGGTGGAAGACAAGCAAAATAACTAAGGAAAATGTTAGAAATCAATGGAATGGAGATAATATGATAGGACAAAAAATAGTAATTTCAGAAGAAAAGAGAAATTGTGCTCATGAAGTATTTTAATATTCATTCAGAGTTAACAAAAAGGAGAATAAAGGAGAAGCAGTGTAATGCATTCAAGATTTCTAAAGAGCTTTGATAAAAGCTCTGTTTGAGAAATTTAGTAACCATGGAGTGAGAAGTAAAGGCTTGACAAGCTATAATCCAGTCTAGAAGTACAGCATTGAGAAAGAATTATGTTCAACTCCAAGTGATTGAGGAGGTCAACAGAATAGTACCTTAATCTCTAGGACTGATGCTGTTAGAACATTCCAGATCCCATAGATCAAATGAAGCACAAGAAGGGCTGAAATCATTGCCGAAATTTCATTTGGAATGAAATTGAGGGAAGAGGGGCTCCAGTACCACTTAGTGACTTGGGGACATGGCTATAACATGCCTTTTATGCGTGATCTAAAAGACAGAAAACCAGTGGTTTTCAATCACAGGGATGGGATTGGAGGAGGAATTATTGTTACCGATAGGCTTGCCTTCTCCCTCTTTTGCTTCCTGTAATATATTAATAATTTTGTGTCAGAAATTATTCAGGGTTGAAAGGATTTTTTGCGGAAGAAACTCTGCTCTAGGAATGCCCAAATGAGGCACCTTTCATGTCCCCAAGAGTTGGGACAGAGACATGCGCCCAATCCGTCTTGCAGTACCTGGGTCTTGAACTGCCAACTTGCCAGTCTTCCAGCTAACAAGGCAAGCTTCTTAACTACTGAGCCACCGCAGCTTCCAGTAATAACAATCCTCAATGTAACAAATTTATCAATTAAATTTAAAAATCACATCTTTTGCATAGTTGGGAGGAGGGACAGTAACCATTCCATAAAATCTCCTGTGCTCATAAAACGAGGAAGCACAGGAGAAAACAATACCATGCAATAAAATCATGTATGGAAATTTGGGGGGCATTCCAGGACATTAAAATCCCAAAGAGAAAGAACATTTTTACTAGTGCTAGATCAAGGGAATTTCATCTCTTCTCGTTAAAGTTTGATAGAAAAGAAATTCCTTTCAAGAAGAGTTTCAAAGGAAGAGAAATTCTGGTGTTCAGGATTCTTGTACTTCCACTGCTTATGAGATGGCTCAGCAATATGTGTGCCTCTTTTGACTTTCATGATATGATCACCCCTATGGAATCCACCCAACTCAAACCTACAGCTTCCCACAGTTCAGATAGACCCCAGAGCAAGAAATTATTAAGTGATGCCCTTCAGGAAATTGAGCTCCCCCTCCCGTGTTTTTTTTCTTTTTTAAGATCAGAAAGTGGCAGCAACCAGGAAAGCTGCAAACAGATAGATACAGAGAAATAAGATTGTTTAAAAAGCATGCAATACACCTGGCCACCTTGCAAGATGCTAGCAAGCATAAGTAAATCACCAACCAAAATGTTAAAGGTTTGTGAAAACTAGTCAGAGGACCTGGATATCTCATGGTGAACTTAAAAATATTGAAAATCTGAGATACAGTATTGTTGTTTCTGCTTTTATGTGCCATCAAGTCACCTCTGACTTAACGCAACTGTATGACAGGTCTCCAAAATGTCCTGCCCTCAACAACCTTGCTTCCATGCCCTCAAATGAAAGACCCTCAACTACAGGAGCACACAAGAGATGTCCTGGTCTTCATTGGGAAATGAAGCTGCCAGTTTCCTCTATTAGTGTTGGCTAGGCATCTTCTATATAAGGCATTGATACTTTTGATTCCCTCCTGACCTCCTTAATTACACAGCATCATATTTAAAACCTTATGAATGCTGGATCTGACGCAAGCTACCTGCAGGATGTATGCTGTGCCCAGTGAGTTCCCTGTGGTCTCTTTGCTCCATTTCTTGTTCACCTTGTGCTTGCACCCACCCTGTTCAATATTTACATCAATGGCATAGTCGAACATTTACAACACAGAGATCTCCATCCACCTAAACTATCTAGTAAGCATATATCATTACTGCTATATGCAGATGATGCTATATTGTTATCAAGAATTCCCATCTGGATGCATAGGGCCTTGTATTCTTTGTCCACTTATTGCCAACTGAACCAGTTGGAGGTCAATTACTCAAAAACAAAGATAATGGTTTTTTATAATAATCCTAAATAATATGTCTGGCACTTAAACTATCAGCACATAGAACAGGTTCAACACTACAATGAATGTCCAGAAAAGTGCAAAAGCAATCCAGAAATTTTACTGGAAAAAGGTCAGGTGCAATATTGTGGCAGCTCTTAAACTTTATCTGGCAAAACCTCTCACACATATGTCATATGGGGCTCCATTTTACATGGGCACTAACATCGCCAGCTTAGAGAAAATCCAATCAAAATTCTTGAGATCTATACTTCAGATACCACCTAGTATCTCTAACGCTACAGCCAGGCTGGAAACAGGAATGTATACTGTTTAGTCCAGGTTATGGATATATTCATTGATGTACTGGCTAAAATTGTTATTTTCCCAAAATGATCTTCTGATACCACAGCAGCTCCATGGACATCAATTCTCTAAGGAAAACTGGCTTCATACAACCTCTCAAAGCAGTATGTTGTTTCTCTTGGTTCTGCTTGAGCAAAAGAGACAATAAAACAAAGGATATTGAATATCCATCAGCAACATGATTTAAATAAAATAAATAGTCTATTCTTTGAAGTGTCCCCACCCAATAATATGAGGCCCTTATCTTACTTATCCAGCTTAAGTAACCCAGAACATAGGAGATCATACATTCTTTTGCATTTTAACATTTTACCATCAGTATTCAGAGAGGGGTTGTTTAAGAAAGTTCCTGTTCAGGAGCACTTATGTATATGTCAGGCTGGGAATGTGGAGACATCTGAACATGTGCTCAGTTTTATGACAACCTTAAATGTGACCTCATTGCTGCCTTCCTTCAGTTTGATTTGAATAATATATGTTTAGAGACATGTTCTCAGATAGAACCACTGACCTGATGGCCACTGTTGTCAGATTTACCTGGCAGGCTACCAGGGTACGAAGCATTAGGGAGAACCAGCTACAGTGAGGTCAGGTTAAAAACCAACTATAACAATTTTTATTTTGCACTAGTAATTCTGTTTTGTTTTGTGAGGTTGTATTTTATGATTGTTACTGTATTGTTGCTGTTCTGACTGTAATCTGTCCTGAATAAATCTGAATAAATAAATAAATAATACTCATGTAATTATATCCACTATGTGCATTTATATAGAGACATTTTAATCCTTATTTTATAACTGTAACTATAACTTTTAAACTGTTTTATGTGCTCTTTTATTCTTTTTAAACTAGATGCTGTACCTGTCCCAAATGTAGCATAAATTTAAAAACTGATTTCATTCTATTTTGTTTTAATTCAAATGAATGTTTGTGGGGTGCATTTTTACGTTATTTCATGAACTTAAACACTTTTTACTGCACTGGTCATCAACCGCAATAAAGTGTGATTGATTGATAAAGTTCACATTGTAAATACACAAAGTACCTCTGTCCCAGTTTGCATTCACATATTCTCTTGCACACACTCACTCACTCACACACACACTCACTCACTCACACACACACACACAGCCAATGTACATCCCTCCTAAAAGAAAGCACCAGAAGTCATGATCACGTCAGATGAGAGCTTTCAGAAGAACCAGCCACCTTGTAAAAGGAGCTTTAGCCCTGAGATTCTGTTTCAGCTCACTTAGCTGCTCAGAAGTTCCAATTTTGGAGAGTAGTCGTTATCACTACCTGCAGCTGACAAAGAGCAGGCAAAACCCAATTCTCATCCTTACGTTGGTGGGAACTGCCTTAGATTACGTCAGGTCAGTGGCTGCTCTTGCTTAGTAGTGTTTACTCAGATGGGGACTGAATCCTTAGGAATGAAATAGTGGTCTTTCTCAGCCCTGCCTGGAGTGCTATGAATTTACATTGGGAGCATCTATGCACAGAAGGTGTGCTCTTCTAATGCAATACTGTCCTTGCCAGGCATCCTCTGGTTTGAAAGACTGGAGGTAACATATGCCAGGTTATAACCTTACCTATAACTGGTTAACTGTTGTTTTTGGCAATAAAAAAAATAATGCTGCTCCTTTCGGCAAAGAATTGTTGGTTATACTTATTATGAAGTCTTGCAGGGCTAAAATTGCTTCCTCGGAGAACTTCTAAGTACTGTATCTCCTCCCTTTATTTCAGTCTTTTTTTAAAAAATAAGGTGATTTTCAGAGTAATGAGCGATATTATGAGCAATGTGACACAATTTGGTACCAGTAACAAATTATACCCAGAGGACTCTGCAACAAGTCATGTAACAAATTGCTTATTAGAATTAACTTTCCAAGCTATGTCAAAGGGAGCAGTGTTTTGCCAAAGACATGGTTGTTCAAAAGAGATTGTTCAACATGGGCTGTTGAATATCCTCATGCATGTGCCTTATCACAGTTGTTGGACAAAAAAAAAAGGATTTTAATGAGCAGAAGGGCAGGAAAGTTTTTTTAAAAAAAAGGCCAAGGATAGCAAAGAGTAAATCACAATGAAGTAAATAAATACCATTCTTCTCCCTCTTATTCATTTTAAATTTTACTTATACAGTTTCTTAGCATGATAAAAATATTTCACTACCCCAGAGAGAAAATGAGCCCTCAAAGGTATAGCGATTTCCACAACAGATGCATGCCTTCTGATGCACGCCCTGTTGTTTCCCCCAAAGAAAACAGGACAGTTTTATCAAGTATTATTCACCTTGAATACACATTTCAAGGTGTAATGTCCCACCCAAGAGGCTTTTGCAGCAGGGTAAGGGGCTGCCTCTGCATTTGGCCCAGGACACTTTCCCACCTGCTCCTGGGACCCACCCTGGCTGGGGCTTTAAGAACTGCTGAGGCACAGGACTTCCTTGCTGCCCCACCCAAAAGGCTTTGCAGCAGGAAAGTATTTCATTCCATTGGGGAAATAAACAACCCATTACTCCACATTTCTTCCCAAAGACCTCTGAACACTAGTTTCCATCTCAGACTTCCAAGATTAACCATAAAAATTGATTATATTTTTTATATTGTATATTGGACTTTATTTTGGGATTGTATCTCTGCTTTATATTGTGGATTGTATTGTGGACCATATTGTTGATTGTATTGTTGATTACACTGTGTTTATATTTATTTTGTTGTACTGTCTTTTATGATATTATGATATTGTATTGAACTGTTATATTGTATTCGATTGTATGTTGTGAGCCGCCCTGAGTTGGTTTCACCAAGTAGGGCGGCATCAATCAATCAATCAATCAATCAATCAATCAATCAATCAATCAATCAATCAATTATTTCAGGGAGATTAAAGTGCTTTTACGAATGACTCAGAGTCCACCTTTGGCCATCCGGTCTGTATCTCACTTTCTCCACCGTGTTTGGTGTGTTCTTTGATAAGGGACGTTGGTGACTGAGACACAGATCCAAGTGGTGGCAGCAAGGAAAACCATACCAAAAGAAAAGAAGCGTAAGAAAGCGAAGTGGTTGTCCGCGGAGGCTCTTAAAATAGCGGAGGACAGAAGGAATGCAAAATGACAAGGAGAAAGGAAAAAATACACTCACTTGAATACAGAATTTCAAAGAAAAGCAAGGAGAGATAAGGAAACCTACCTGAATGAACAGTGCAGAGAAATAGAGGAAAACAATATCAGGGGTAGGACTAGAGATCTTTTCAAAAAAATTGGGGAACTCAAGGGAACATTTAAAGCGAAAATGACCATGATAAAAGACAAAGATGGCAAGGAGTTAGCAGATGCAGAAGAGATTAAGAAAAGATGGAAAGAGTACACAGAGGAACTCTACAGAAAGGACCTCAACACCCCTGATAATCACAATGATGAGAACATGGAACATGAGCCAGACATCCTAGAGAGAGTGAAGTCAGAAAGGCCCTAAAAAACACTGCAAACAACAAAGCCAGTGGAGTTGATGGTATCCAAGTTGAACTTTTCAAAGCCCTACAAGATGATGGAATCAAATTATTGCACTCTGTATGCCAGCAGATTTGGAAAACACAACACTGGCCACAGGATTGGAAAAGATCAGTATATGTTCCACTCCCCAAAAAGGGTAAAGCCAAAGAATGTTCAAATTATTGAACAATTGCGCTCATCCCTCACGCTAGCAAGGTGATGCTCAAGATAATACAGGATAGACTGCAACAGTATGTGGAGAGAGAATTACCAGAAGTGCAGGCTGGGTTCAGAGGAGGCAGGGGGATTAGAGACCACATCGCCAACATAAGATGGATCATGGAAAAAACAAAGGAATATCAGAAACAAGTCTACTTCTGTTTCATTGATTACACTAAGGCCTTTGACTGCGTGGACCACAACAAAATGTGGCAAGTAATTAAAGAGATGGGAATACCAGAACACCTTATATGCCTTATGAGAAATCTGTACATGAATCAAGAAGCAACAGTTAGGACTGAATATGGAATGACGGAGTGGTTTGGAATAGGAAAAGGAGTAAGACAAGGCTGCATTTTGTCACCCTGCTTATTCAACTTATACACAGAACACATAATGCGCAATGCAGGGATGGAGGAATCACAAATTGGGATCAAAATTGCTGGAAGAAACATCAACAATTTGAGATATGCAGATGATACCACCCTCATGGCAGAAAGTGAGGAGGACCGAAAGAAGCTCCTGATTAGGTTGAAAGAAGAGAGTGGAAAAGCTGGCTTGAGACTCAATATCAAGAAAACCAAGATAATGGCAACAGGCCCTGATCAGTCCCTGGAAAATAGATGGGGATGAAGTAGAAGCAGTGACAGACTTTACTTTCCTAGGATCAAAGCTCACTGCAGATGGTGATTGCAGCCATGAAATAAAAAGGCCACTGATTCTTGGGAGGCAAGCAATGAGAAACCTGGGGAACATAGTGAAAAGTAGAGACATCACATTGAAAACAAAAATTCGCATAGTCAAAGCAATGGTATTCCCTGTGGCAATGTATGGTTGTGAGAGCTGGACAATTAGGAAACCTGAGCGCAGAAGAATAGATGCCTTTGAAATGTGGTGTTGGAGGAGAGTTTTGAGAGTCCCCTGGACAGCGAGGAGAACAAATAGGTCAATCTTAGAAGAAATCAACCCTGACTGCTCCTTAGAAGGTCAAATAGTGAAGATGAAGCTGAAGTACTTTGGACATCAAATGAGAAGAGAGGATTCGCTTGAGAAAGCTTTGATGCTTGGAAGGGTCGAGGGCAAAAGAAGAAGGGGGCGGCCCAAGATGAGGTGGCTAGATGGTATTGTAGAGACAATGGGCACAGAGCTGAGCGAGTTGAGGGAGATGGTGGAGGACAACAGGAGTGCCTGGGGGACGGTGGGGTCCATGGGGTCATCGCAGAGGGTCAGAATCGACTCTGCGACTGAACAACAACAAACCCATTTCATGTGTGTTTAAATACAGCTTATTCATCATCCTATGTTAAAACCTTCTCCCTTGAATTTTTGCCCCCACAAATGTGGGGTAAAGAAATATTATCAAAAAGTTAGGCAAAAATTAGAGGTAAAAATTTCATTTCATAACAACTCCAGTAGGAATAGCTGACCTTTGGGTTCTCTGTGGAACAAGTCATGCATGGAGGAGTAACAGGCAAGCAAAAGGCTACAGCAACCTTTCAACAGGTGGTGCTATTTAACCTCTCCCAAACTCATGTCTCTCAGCTGAGTATTGGGTTACAATTCCTAGACTCTCAGCCAACATGGTTGAGGGTAGTGGGTATTGTAGTCCAATACATCTGGACAGCACCAGGTTGGAAAGGGTCAGTGGTGAGCAGCAAAAATATTCGCTACCACACTGTCGGCAGAGCCTATGCTGCGGGCAGAGCCTACGCCATGGGTGGAGCCTATGCCATGGGCAATCTAGTCATGCCTGCCATACGGCCATGTGTACATCTGCACACACAGGCAGCACTGGCTTTTTGGCTGTAAATTGAGATGAGCACTGCACCCTAGACTAGCTTTTGAGGAAGGGAGACCTTGAATCACTTGCAGGGACAAAACCTGATGGGGCAGGGCAGGGAGGTGGGCGTGGACACCCAAGTTCACACACACACACACCCCCACTGCCCAGAGGCCACCCGATTTTGCTACCCCCCCCCTTCCTGGGGGGTGCAAACTTGTTGCTGCCCACTACTGGAAAGGGTGATCTCAGTGTCAGCCTTGTGAACTGCAGAGAGAGTGCTCTTCTAAGCACTATGAAGCAGGATAGAAGTATAATTGCTGCCACTAATCTACATAGATTTAGCTCTCTGTAAATATGGCAAGAAAGAGAAACGGAGGTTTAAGTCAAAGATGTGCATGAAAAGGTTTAGAGACGGAGCAGGCGCCACTTTTGCCAGCCGGAAAGACCTCCAGCCTCAACCTCTGGCTGACGCCTTTAGTTAGGAGTAGAGAAGGATCCAATCTGGAACTTTGACCAGCTGCTGCCAGCCACTGTAAACAATCAGGCGGATCAAAAGTCTGACTCAGGATCAGGCCACTTCCACTGCGAAAGGAGATGGAAAAGCAGGTGGTTAATCAGCTCCAAGTTCTCTTTCACCGACTGGCAAGTTTCCATCACTTGTGATTCAGAGGAAGTGCCAGTTGGCAGTAAGTTTAAAATATACCTAGCCAGAATGGAGGACAATTTTCTTTATTTCATTTATTAGTATGTAGTAGTAGTACCACCACCACCACCACCACCACCTTCTCCTCACACGGTGTGTGGGTGCCCTGTCTTCACCACTACATCTTCTTACCGGGCAATGAGGCTCCTCGTTCTTTCTTCTGCAATGGCATTTTATGGGGCTGGGGGTGCCAACCCCTGGCCCAGCCCTCTTCCTTTCTCATCCATGCCTGGGATGGTCAAGGGTATGACCTGGCTCAAATGTGCAAGTGTATTTCGGGGGGGGGGGATGAAAGAGCTTGACTTTTGGCTTTGAACTGCATAAATTGCAACTTTCCCCTGGAGGGAGAGGAAAAATGAACAGGTTTTTCCATTCGCCCAGCAGATCTGAGTCGAGCTTTGGCCAGCCAGGGGATCCCACCATCATAACGTTATGTACGTTTGGGATGACATGATCATGACAAGTTCAAAATGTGACATGCAATCTGCAGCAAATGCATAGCGACTATCTGCAGTGAATGAACCAGTTTGCATTGCATGTGCTGACTCTCACTAAGTACAGGTACAGTACTTGAAAACGGACACAGAGTGGAAGCATGTCTCCTAGCTGAAAGGTCAACTGGCACCTTGACTGAAATGGCCTCTTCAATTTCCGGTAGATGTGTATATTCAGGTTTCTGTGTGCCATCCCAGTTTGAGGGTTTTTGTTGTTGAACTCTGTTGTTAAATTGATTGTACATTCAAACCTCGCATAAAGAGCATTTCGCTTAAAGAGTAACTCGTTTAAAGAGCAGAATTTTCTCTGAATGTTTGCTTCACTTAACAAATAAAACCAACCAAAAACTCACTTAACAAATAAATTGTGGTTCACAATCCCCCCCCACACACACACACAATTGGTCACTTCCAAGGGTGTTTCGCTTAAAGAGCAAACTCGCTTAAAGAGCCATCCTGTGGAACGCATTATGCTCTTTAAGCAAGGTACAAGTGTACTTTAGATTCCAAGGATACAATCTTATTGAGGAAATGCAGAGCATACCACTCTAAGGAAGAAGCACTTGGAGCATTATCCATCTTGCAACCAAACAAGATGGACATGTCTGAAGAAGTGAAATTTCTGTTTCTGTAAGGAAACAGCAAGAATCCAATTTGTACAAATGCTGGTCAAAACATCACACACAGAAGATGGTTGTATGCAAGATTCTGCCCTGTGGATGTGCTGTTTTGTTTTTGTTTTCACTGCAGCTCCCGAGATTAGAGATTGAGCATAGTCCTGCTGCCCATTACGTTCTATATAGGTTGCCTCCCAAAGAACTACAAGTCCTAGAAACCCCTAAAGCTTCTAGAAAGCACCAGGGCAACCTCCTTGTTTCTGAAAGTTGGATCAAACTGAAAAAGGTACTAGTTGAGCTGGTCTGAAACTTATGTTTCTGGACTCCACCTCCAAGAATTTTGCCTGGGGAATTCCTGGAAACATCTGGAAGGTGCAATCCTGAAATACAAAAAAAAAAGGCCCCCTTCGCCCCCCATTAAAGTGAAAAGATAGGCCATAAAAGTATGTATCTAATAATCACTGGGACTGTGGTGGCTTAGTGGTTAAGCCACTGAACATGAAGACTGGAAGGTTGGAGTTCCAAACCCAAGTACTGCATGACGGAGTGAGTGCCCGTCTCTGTCCCAGCTTGTCAGGAAATGGCATCATTTTCCTAATGCTCACAAAGCTTGATTAAATACTAGTTTGAAATAGGCCTCAGAAAAAATCCTTTGTCTTCTCTGAGCCTCACGGCTGTGTTACAGACAGCCTGTTTTTCAGTATTTCTTATCTTTTGTAAGCTAGCTAAGAGCCATGTTTTGGCTAGTGCCAGAGCACGTGTGTAAACAACTGTTGTTTTGAGAAAGTTTTCTCTGTTGCTCTCTGTTACGTGATTGGCTAAGCTAAACCATCTGACTGCAGATTCTCCATTTTGGAGAGAAGAAGGAGTTCGTCTCTGCTTCTCCATGAGTTAAGACCTGTTTTTGATTAGAGAGCTTTTGTTTCTGGTTCTCTATGGGCTAGCAATCTTTAGCCTAGGAGCTATGCATTTTTGCTCCTTAAAAATGGTTACCTAGATTTGCCTGTGGACTGTTTTGGACTGACCTGTGCTACTGACTTTTATTATTATTATTATTATTATTATTATTATTATATTTAGACTTATATGCCGCTCTACTTGCCGAAGCAACTCAGAGCGGCTAACATAACACGGGCATCATATATTACAATATCAAATAAATACAACATAAGCATATACAGTCAGTAAATCTAACATAAAAATGAAAATGCATATAAAAAAAATCAACTCCCACCTGCTGAGAAGAACTATTACCACATACTAGCACAGTTATACAATACAAAAAAGCAAAAATACACTAGCACAGAAAATACGGTACAGTAAGGAGAGTCAAGAGAGTCCTTATGCTTTATGAACCTGATCAATAAATCTTCATCATTTTTCTGAACAACTTGTCTTCATTGGACTAAAAGGGTAAGAGCAGCATTGCATTTCACACACAAACAATTTGAACATGCTACCAAATTAAAACCTCCTTGTAGCTGATAAGGAGCTGAAAAGTTCTTATTGCCGTCCAGCTCGCCCTGTGTAGGTTTGTTTTGGTTTTAGGGGGTTTTCCAGAAGTGTGGGGGCCGGCTGGAGCGTGACACAGCTCCTGTCAACCTAGCAGTTAGAAAACAAGAAATTGCAAGTAGATAAATAGGGACCACTTCATTGGGAAGGTAAACAGCATTCCGTGCACTCCAGTGTCCAGTTTCCATGTCTATGGAAATGTCTGCAAATGTAGACAGTGCTGGCTCTTTGGCTATAAACAGAGATGAGCACTGAACCCTAGAGTCAAATACAACTGGCTTTCAAGCAAGGGTGACCTTTACCTTTACCTAATAATTACCAGTCAAAACTATTAAAGTGACATTTTTTGCAAGCAAACGTACACATTGTTCTCTCTTCACTCGACATAGAAGAGCAACTTTTTAAATATTTTATTTACTTATTATGTATTTGTTAATACCACTCTCTGCAATAAAGTATGCTCAGTTCATTTTTTTTCCTGTTATGCCAGAGTTTGCTCCAATTTTTGCAAAGCAGATGTAGACATATCAATGGTCGATGATGATAAGTTTCTCTAGTTATGCAATTACATTGTTGTTATTAAGATAAGGAACAGAGCTCAAAAGCAAGGTCATTCGGTCTTTAGCCTTCTGAGAACTCAGTGACTTCCATTTCTATTTCTGCCTTGTAGAAAGACAATAAAACTATTGGCTTTCCTCCTCTTGGGATAGCTATGGAAGCAGAAGATCCAATATTTGCTGATAAGACCACATGCAGAACTGAAGCTGTACATTCTGCTGATTAAAACAGAGCTGTGCTTTACTGACCTCAGAAACCATCTTGTGTCAATCAGGGTGAACTGTGGCTTTCCATATGTCTTTAGCTGACCTCTCCCGTCATCCCTGAAAGGCACAACCAAGAATGAAAAGTTATGGAAGTTATGCAAAAACCATGTGGAGGTCTATAGATTTCCCTCCCCTGTCATAGATTCTTGCCAATGGCAACCTTCAGAATATAAGGTCCTGGTAGACTGATGGATGAGTCCTCTGCAGTTTCTGAGCTTTCACCTACCTACGGATGACTCATCTCTAGGTATCTTCTCAAAAGGTACAATGCTTGAACAGTCTTATTGTAGTCTTGGAAATAATTTACTTTTTTCTCCCTCCCCAGTATGCAAAAACCCTAGGGTTGGATATGACTGGCTTTCATGCAAGGGAGACTTTTACCTTTACCTCTGAAGCACACCCCTGGGGCTGAAAGCAAATGCAGGAATTGTAAGAGCATGAGCAGATGAGAGTTGTTGCTTTTATGTGCTACATCGACATTCTCACTTATGCCAGTTCTTACAGAGGGCTTGTCTACCCTAGGCCTCCATCTCTAAAAGCCACCTGAGACCCAAAGGAGGAGCAAAATGCTGCTTGGTGCAATCCTCCCCAGCTGGACAGACAGCATTTTCTGCCTTCAAAGGAACAAACCTCTCAGCTGATTTTTTTAGGGGGGGGGGGGAAGTCCCTCTCCTGATAAGCTGAGAAGTAGTAGGTCCTTTAGGGAGGCTGGCACTGAGGGGTCTGCTGCAGCTCCTTCCACCGGTAGCAGCACTTATCAATGGGTGGGAGGAACTGCTGCTCTTGAGGGGGGATCGTAGCAGCTTCCTCAGTGACAACGACACTTCTCACTTGAGGAGGGGAGCAACTGCTTCTCATCAGGTGGGATGTGGTTCCTTCAGCCATGCTGTATCCTTTATCCTGTCCCCAGTGTGCACATACCCCTGCCAGGCTCTCAAAATGGAACAGCGAATTGGTGCACATTCACCTGATTGAAGTATGGATGGCATTGGGCCAACCTATCCTAATCCACCCCACCCCAAAGAGCAGATTATATGTCCATGTAGACAAACTCAGAGTTTTGGGGAGAGCTTTTGTGTAAGACATATTTAAGTAATAGTTCAGCATGCCAATCCTACAATGACCTGGCATGGTCAACCTGAGATTTGAGCTCAAGTCTTTGTCTGTCACTCTAACCTCCCCGAAGATTGTTTTTTTGTTGTTTTTGTTGGGTTTTTTAAAACCACAATTGGGCTTACCCCAGGCAACAGTCACCTTATGCCAGCTAATATTTCTCCCACTAGGCCAGAAGGTGGCTTCATTTTGGCAGTTTCTCATCTGGCCTAGACATGGAAGAAGAAGAAGAAGAAGACTCTATACATTACACCACATAAGCTATCTGAGAACACTCTATGGGATTTCCTTAGATATCCAAGGGTAAAAAGCAGAAAAGTGTAGAAGTTAAACCTGCTTCAGTCCATTTTTACAATGTTTGTAGAATCATCAGATTCAAAAGAAAGCTCTAAGATATGTCAAAAACATCTATTTCAGGTTTTAAAAAGACATTACAAATAGTGCTCAGCTACAGCTAAAAGCGTACTGATGTTAAAGAGAGCTGATTAAAGCAAAATTTCAGTTTGAGAACTTAGTCTTCAAAGAGACTCGTGCTTAAATCTTGAAAGTAAATCACCATACCGAGCGAGCTGAGCTGCCTAATCCCAGAGATGAGAGAATCTCCTTTGTGACACTGAGATGTTCACCTTATTTAAGATTTTCTATTTCTGAGTCACGGGCTATCTCAAACATCTATTCCGGGTCTTAGATTTTATGACTCCATTCATGCACAGGAAACTGTGCATTCATTCATTCATTCATTTATCTTGATCATGTGATAGGAAAGTAAACCATTCTGTTGTGGGTTTTGAGATGGAATAATATAGCAGAGTGCTAGAAGTGGCTGGCTATGGCCACACCCCAGAGTGTGAGAGTGTTTGTTTGAGTAAAGACAAAACAAACTTTCAGCTTGGGTTGTAGGAATTCTCTATTTACACTATATACAAAGCTGTGCACGAAGTGCAAGGTTACACATGTCTTCTATTCAGACTATGTGGTGCAGCAAAGTCTATAAACAGTCTTTGAGAGCGTTAAACTTCTATCTTCATTAAAGCAAAGCAAACACAGTCCAAACCTTATCTGTTCCTTCAAGGTCGGCTTTGAAGATAGTCAGCAGTTCCTTTTTAGCTCTCTTTCAAACACAGAGTCTTTTATCAAGGCACCACAATGTGGCAGTGGTATGTTGTCCAATGTCTTGCAGTCCGGCAAGGCAAACATACCAGGAAACGATGAAGCTGTCCAACAGCTGGCTGGCAACGATGGCAACAGCAGTAGCATACAGCAGGCAGGCAACAGCAAGCAACAGTGGCACGAAGCACACAATGGCACGAAGCGATGCAATGGCATAAAGCAAAATGGCATAAAGAGCAAAGTGTCTGAGAATGTTGCCTGAATTTATGCTACTTACAAACCCTTAATGATAGCACCTGGCTGGGGTAACATGCAGAGCCTTAAAGGTACAGTCATTGGTTTGCTCTTGTTGCAACACTAGCTCATGTATCCTAACAGGTTTGGTTTTGGTTTTGTTCTGCCCTACATAATGGAGTACCTTGGCTAATCTCTGAAAAGGCAGCAAAGTTGATGAAGAGCTCCTTAATTTAAAGCATAGCACAATCCTACTGATGTATGCACTCTATGTAGATTATCCTATGTACCATGTTTCCCTGAATATAAGACACTGTCTTATATTTTTAAAAACTCCAAAATATGCACAAGGTCTTATTTTCAGGCGATGTCTTATTTTTCCATGACGAAGAATACAGTACACATTTATTGCTGATCCAGCGGATTGCCAGGGCAAGATTTAGGTGAGTGCCTTATTTTCGGGGAGGCTCTTATATTTCCGAAGTGGGGGAAAATAGGGAGGGGGTGCCTTACTATACGAGGAGGTCCTATATTCAGGGTAACAGGGTAGTAGAGGTTGGAACAATCTCCTCCTGGAGGATCTCATTATTTCTTACAAAATCTTGTTACGTATTTCATGCAAGACATCTGTGGGATAGAACCAAAAAAGAAGTGGAGATGGAGCCATTTCATCTCTGTCTATATCAACATTCCTCACTTTGCTTCACTTCCATTCTCCCATCCCTCTTTTCCCCCCACATGGGAGTTTAGCTCATATTAATAGGAAGATCTCTAGGCAGTCACATTCTTATCTATATACCATATTCACTTACTTGTACCAAGACTATCAAAATCATGTGTTTCACAAACCACAACAGACATCTGCAGGATTATATGCCATAAATAATGGTGATACCAATTCATTTGCTGGTTTTCTTACATTAAGGAGCCATGAGAAATCCTACCAAAGTAACACATAGTTCAAAGGTGACAGACATAAGAGTATTCCTAAACTAATTTTCAGATGCTGATCGATGCTAGTTCTGCTTTTATTCATACAACTAAGCAGAATTCCATAATAGTTTCAGGCCTCTAGATCAGCTTAGCACTGTACAGTATTGGCTATTGACTGAGAATGGCCAGGTGAGTGATACAGTAAAACACCGGATAACAATTGGATTGGATAACGCTAAAATCGCATAACGTTGGGGAATTTGAGGCAAACTTTTGGATCGGATAACATTATGTTAACCATTATGTTAACCATTATGTTAATGTTATCCGATCCATCAAATAACCTTTGCCTCAAATTCCCTGAGATGTGGCTGTGACTCACCAGTTTCTCTTGGGAGAAAGGGAGGGGCTGCCTGCTCTCAAGCTTGCCACATTTGAATAACAAAGGCTTGCAAAAACCAGTCTGACTAGTTTAAGAAAGCAAAGGCTTAGGATCCTTTTCCCAGTGTAACCCAGAACACTTTGCAGAAAAATAATTGCAAAGAGACAATTTGACCCAATTACCTTTATGAAGTTTCCCCTTTAAATTCTCAACAGCCTGAACCCAAGATTGTAGTTCCGCAAGCCTCATGCATTGTCAATGGAAAACAAGACTGAAACCTTTCACCTACAAAGCAATTAACCTTTTCACACCCTGCAAAGCCTTGAGGGAACTTCCTTTATTACAGCAATGGTAGGTGGGCTGATTCTAAAGGAAAACATTTTCCTAGCTTCTGTTCAGATCTTTTAAAATGGCACTTTATAACATTTGCAAAAATTTTAAAATGCTGTATGGCTTTGTTCCCCTAAAGTCAGGGTGGTCAGGCATGTTTTTGTAATGTATTTACCCTTTAGACAATTATTTCTTAAAGTTCTTTAAGTTTCCAGCATGTTTCCAGCATGTTTCCTTAACTTTCCCTTGAAGCCTCTGTTGCTTATCTCTATGGAGTTAATGTTATCTGATCCACCTGATTAGGATTTTAACATTATCTGGTGCATGCATCGGATAAGGCTAAAAATCGGATAAGGTTAAGACTTGTGGAACCAAGTCTTAATGTTATCCGAGGTATTACTGTATTTCCTATTTACCTTCTCTATAGCTCTGAGGTGGTTAAAATCATATAAGAGTGTGTATTATAAGAGCTTGGTGAGCAATTTATATATTTAGAGCAAAGTTATGCTGACCAAAAGATGTTTTCGCATAAAACTTGACAGAAAGATTTAGTAGGATAGACAGTGAGCTTTTGGCAGGACATCTAGGAAAACATCTGCATGTCTTTGGCTATGGGAGGAAAACATTTGATAGAGTAGGCAGACAACACCTGAGATGTATGATGAGTGGGAAGTTCCAGACCAAATAAAGATGAGATAAGGCAGGTCAGGGTGCCCCTCCCTATGTTCTCAAGCTTTATGACCGATGGTAGGCTAATGTAATGAGTCCAGATGACAATTTATGAATTTGGATATCCTTCAAGTGAAGGGCATAGAGCCAAGGCTGATGACACAGAATCTTTAGCTTCAGGATATACAGGAAGGATTCTTAGACCCCAGACTTTGCAGCTCTTCTGAACATCAGAACTCCTAGCAGCATCCCTTCCATCTTAACCTGAGCTCCATGGTGGCTTAGAGAAAGGGACAGAGGGAATCCATAATAGGTAACTATGACTAGCTTGCATTCTGATTCTTGCCTCTTGTTGCTGATCCTGTCTCTATATGCTTTTGCTTGTTTAGAAAATTGTCTAATAAAGCCTCACTTTTCTTTACCCCCTGAGTGTTCATTGTCTCTGATATCCTAAAAAGAACCTAAAGCCCATCAGACTTGGCCAGTCTAATATGGCAACACAAGCGCTATGCTATGTAAAGCCCACCAAGAGGCAGTTCAATGATAGACAATGATCTCCCTTCTTCCTCCTGCTAAACTGGAGAGAGAGAACGTAGGGTATGCACTCTCAAATCTCTGCCTGGATCAAGGGACTGATTTAAAAGGAAACAGGGGTTGCAAAATCCCTGGGTAGACCTTTGAGTCGCCACGGCGAGTGGGCGGCAATATAAATTTGAACTAATAAATAAATAATAAATAATAAATAAATACCTATATTTTTTGGCTAGAATGTTCAAACATTTACTAGGGTTTTTTTTCCATGTCAGAGATGGAAAGGAATGATGGAAAAAATTATATGTGAATTGTAGTGTTGAAAAGCAGCATTTCTAAGTTTCATTTATATTATCCAGGGGTGTGTGTGTGTGTGTGTGTGTGTGTGTGTGTGTGTGTGTGTGTGTGTAGAATTTAGAATTTCAACCATGCTAGTGTTCAGTTTGATAAAAGGGCTCTTTCCAGAGACTCTCCCCATATTTCATATCTACCTTTATACAAGAAGGTATAAAGGTGGTTCTCCCCATATTGGTGACAGCAGCATTTGTCACATTTCATCAGTTCACATGGGAGGAGCTGCATTTCAGAGTTTGCTTTTGAATGGATTAAAGCAAATTTATGCACTTCTTCACATTTGAGATGGAAGGAACTTGAGGTTTGAAGATTCTGAATAGGAAAAATAGCAACACTGGCCAATTTCCCAATCCTTAGCCAGCTTAGGAAGTGCAAAATAATCATAAACTGGAAAATGTGGATATGGATTATTTTTTCTGTTAGCCAAAGACATTTCTTTATAAATGCTGGCTGACCTGAGGAAACTCAGGCTTCCAGCAGGCTACATAATTTTAAGTGGGCTGGGAAAAGTGAGGGTATTCAAACCATATAATCTACTAGACCCATTCCTCCAAGCAAGCCATAATTTTAGCTTTCAAAACAGCTTTAAAATTACTTTTTTAGCCTACAACACCAGGACTTTTAGGCTTTTGCCTTCAGGATTTGGGGCATTGTGGCCTAAGACAAGTGAACTACAGCTCTTAAATTCCCACTGATTGCATGACAACTTCTTTATGCTTATGTGAGTTCCCCTCTGATCTTGGAAGCATCTCTTTTCTTGGACTACAAGCAGTGGTGGGATGTCGAAAATTTTACTACCCCACTGTGATGTCATCACGGTGTGGGCGGAGCTAATGTCATGATGTTGTGGGTGGGGTCAAATAAAAAAATAAAAAATAAGCATTAAATTAAATAAAAATAAACACACACACACACATCAACCCATCCATCCACCCACAATGCAAACCCGTAAATAAATAAATAAATAAATAAATACACCCACCCACCCACCTCAAACACAAATCAACCAGAGCTTTTAAACCAGAGCTTAAAGCTTATTCTGGCTAATCTTTCTCACACTAGGTCAGATGGAAGGAACTACAGAATGAACTCAACACAAAATGGCTTCATTTTGGCACTTTTCAACTTTTCAACAGTTAAAGAAGTTAGGTACTAATGCCTTGATGTAAACGTAAAACAGCTGTACCTCCTTAAGGGTTCTCCAGTTGGAACAGCACAGGTGTAGCTTATTGATGAGGTAACTCCAAGACTTTGCTTAAAAACCCTAAGCCAGGCTGCCAGGCCTTTTTAGGAACTGTGGTAGTACGTCAATATAGGTAAAGGTATTAAATACACATTAAAATACACACAAACACACCACATCCAAAGGTGAGTCACTTACCTTGGGGAGCTTCAGGCTAGCAAGAGCTTCTCTTCCTCTTCCCCGTTTGGGAGGACAGCAAGGAGGCTGTGTATATGCGCCAAGCACTGTAGGCATGCATGTACACCAAGTGGTTTGCATGCATGCACAGTGGGGGAACCAGTGAAAAGGTAAGCACCGAAGGTAGTTCCCCCCAAAAGCTGCTACCGGTTCTCTGGGAGACTGGGAAAAGTTACTACTGGTTCTGGCGAACTAGTGCAAACCTGCTACATCCCATCACTGACTACAAGTCACAAAATCCTGAAGTTAATTGTTTAAGTCTGGGGTCTTAGAAGCTATAGTTTAGTAAAAACTGGCTAGATAGATCAGTGTTCTAGGTAGCTTGCTGTGGAACCAGAGGTTGGCAGTTCAATTCCTTACTGTGCCTAAAGAGAGAAGCATCAGCCTATGTGCACTTTGGCAAGCTAAACAGTCCTAGAATGCTTTCAGAAGAAAGGAATGGTAAACTACTACTGAATATTACATGCCTAGAAACCCCATGTTCTCATTCTCGTTCTAAAATAAAAATCTACCATTACCAGTCAAAGACTGGTATAAAATTAACAATTCAAGAATTAACTAAGGACCAAAAAACTATTAAGGTAATGTCTAAATATATAGACAGTTCCTAGTAAAGTTGTGGGGTTTGGTTTTGTTTGTTTTGCTTTGGTAGAGTTAAGATAGTCAAGTCCAATATATCCAAAATTTCCAAATATCTAGGAATTGTTTTAGGTACTGCTCCAAGGGACTCAAGCAGGATGGGCACAACAACAGATTTCTTCCTCTCTAAGCATTCAAGTTCACTTTGCAAATCGAGACTTTTTTTTTTTATTTTCTCCAGGTGTTTGTCTTCAATTCATGCCTCTCCTGGTATAGCAATGTCAATAAACCAGATCTCCTTTTCCACAACAAACTCTGTCTTGTCTTAACATTGAGAGCAAAAAATCACCATCCAAAACAATATGTTTCTTAAGTATTTTTTCTTGGCTGCTAGACATCCAGTAAATAATTATTACAAGGCTTGAAACAGATAGAGCGTGCCTTTGCCACACCCAACAGACACAGACAAACAGGTGGATACACAAATGTGTGTGTTTAATCTTTCCTCTCTTTCTCTCTCCCCTGAATTCCAAACTTCTTTGGCTTCCCTTGAAGTTCTTTGGTTGTTCTGTCTAACAGGTACATGAAACTCTGTGGCTACACCAAGAGAACTAAAAATTAATGAGTCAAATGGAAACGTTTTCAGAATCTCATAAAGTGCTGCACTGAAGGGTTGACATCCAGGTTTCTATAAGGTTTTGTTTCATGCACATTTTACAATTGTAGACATTCACAGTTGTTCGGCTTCTATAAAGCTTGAAACAGACCCTAAATTGCAGCTGTTTTGATAATAGAGACAATAGGGGGACATTAGCTCATTTGCAGGCAGTAATTGGTGTTGTCACTCATGAACAGTTGACAGCTGCTCTTTCACAAATGTGACTCCTTTTATTTTTCCATCTTTCACATTTAAAGGTTTATGTGCGAAATTGGCAAGAAAAATCTGGGAGAAGCAAAAAATCCAGATGGTCTTTCTTGCCATTTTTGCAATAGAGAGACAAAATCACCTCTTGAATCAGTATGCAAACCATGCTTGTGGCAATGAAGCCTCTAATACTGACTGATCATGTTAGCTGGACATCCCGCTATGGTAATGGAGTAGACCACACAGCCAACAACTTAACACCTAGCGTTGGCCGGCAGTAAATACCCTGACTCCCAAAGGAGGCCAATGGAGGTATGGGCAGAGGAGCCCCTTTAGGTGGGGTGATGATGGCCCCCCTCCTCAGTGGAGGAAATGCCACTGGAAACCATCATACTGGGCCCAACGACAAAATGAGCGGAGGAGGAACTCTGATTCCCAGCCGTCATGGAGGCAGAAGAGGCCATGCCAGATGGACTGGCTGTGAAGGTGCACCTTGCCCATATCCTCAAAGCTGCAGCAGTCCATTGCAATCCCGGCATTAAATCCTGCATGTGCCACAAGAGATGTCTCCAAGATCATAGTTTGTGTGTGTGTGTGGGAGGGTCACTTCATGGCACACTGGAATCGACCTTAAACAAATTCATGCCAGTAACATTTGTCCTGGTTGCCTCAGAGGGAGAAGGTGGCCGAGAAATGGCTGGCCTTCAAGGCCAGGCCTCCCGGCCCCCTGGGGCAGGGGGAAAAAAAAACAAACCCAAGTATACTCGATCACGTTGCGGGCAGTGACGTCAATGACGTTAGCGCATAGTTCAGAATGTTCAGCTGTCCAGGGCACTTGTGCATTTGCAGGTCTCCTCTGCTATAGACCCATCCATCCCAATTGTCCTCTAGTGGACAAGCTTACTTGTTTCTGTGGTAAGGGACTGGAATGAAGGCTCTGACCAGTCATACTGCACCATATCAGTAGCTGCTACTTGGAAATAGCTGGAAAGGCTTGCAGTCGATAGGTGATACGTTTGCTTTGTTCATTTTTCAGTAAGGAATTTCCAAAAAGCACAATTTGTGACAAAGAGCCAATGGAAATGGCTTTTAAAAACTGAGGAAGGGGAAAAAGCAAAACTGGTAGAGTCAGCCAAACTGGTAGGCAGTTCTATCATACAACTCTGTGTCCAATTTTACAGGTCTCGACAATATCACCACAAAAAGAAGGGGCTTCTATGCATGGTTTTCTTTTACTTGATCCATGTCCTCCTCTGCCAGAACTACTGTTGGTCATTCTACATGGGACAAACAGGACTATCTGTGCAGGTTTGGACACACATCTGCCACCAGCCTTGGCAGCATACAAATCCCTGTGTCAAAACATCTCAGCCCTCAGAATATTCTGCCAGTCTCTCAAAATGCCTACTGTGGAGGGTTTTAGAGAGAGTGTTGAGGAGAAATACAGGAGAGACACAGCAAAAAAGGATATAGGCATAAATTTCAGACTTCAAGTAAATGTAAATGTTTCCCTTGCTTGAAAGACAGTTGTATCCGACTCTAGGGTTCAGTGCTCATCTCTGTTTCAAAGCTGAAGAGCCAGCACTGTCTGCTTTTGCAGATGTCCCTGTGGTCCCATGTGGCAGGCATCACTAAACTCTGGAGCGCACAGAACGCTGTTTACCTTCCCACCGAAGTGGTCCCTATTTATCTACTTGCAATTTCTTGTTTTCGAACTGCTAGGTTGCAGGAGCTGGGACAAAGACAGGAGCTCATTCCATCCTGCAGTACTCAGGAATCGAACTGCTAACCTCCCACCTTCCAGTCAGCATCTTAGCCACTTGCGCCACTGCAGTCTTCAGCTAGAGGCATAAATAAAGTCTGCAGTTTCCTGGCACACTATGGCTGAAATCCTGTTGCTTAGCATGGCAACTAGAAGAGCAGACTTATTGAATCAATGGAACTTATAGAGGACATGGACCACCAAATTCTCTCTGATTCAACAAGCCAACTCTAATTGCAATTTGCACTTCTAAGCAACAGCCAAATAAATTATCAAACTGGGTCTTTTTCTTGGAAAAGACTATTATTTTAACTTACTGCTTTCCTTAAATATGATAAAGGGAAAAAAAGGATATATTGTTTTGAATATTTTTGATGTGATAGCCGTGTTAGTCTGTGCTGACATATCAGCACAGACTAACACGGCTTAAAGTAGTGGTGAGCAGCAAAAAAAAATTGCTACCACATCATGGGCGGAGCCTATGTTGTCGGCGGAGCCTATGTCATGGGTGGAGCCTTGTCATGGGAGGAGCCTACATCATGGGCGATCTAGTCATGCCTGCCATATGACCATGTATACATCTACAAACACAGGCAGCACTGGCTCTTTGGCTATAAATGGAGATGAACACTGCACCCTAGAGTCAGATATGACATTCTGGCTTTCCAGACAAAACCCTAAACAACACAGAATTATTGCAATGGCATCTTTTCCTGTGCAAGATTCCCCAGACAGGGCATTTACCCTATTCAGAATTTGGCAGTGTCATGCACAAAAGGAGTAAGCAAACTAAGTGAAATAACATAAATGGGGGGGGGGGGGGGAAGAGAGGCAGCAGAATCCTTGCCAAGGCCTTGTTTGCACCACTGAGGTTTCAGGGTACTCATTTTTGTGCTAACCCAGGAAACCTTTTGGTGCAAAGGATAATCTTGGCAACAATTTTCATCTCAGTAAAACTTGGCAATGCTGCAGAGAATGAGAAAAATTACAAGTATCCACCTTGTCCTGCTCTTCTCCGTTCTAAAGGAAAACATCCAAAGAGAAAGATCAGTGGAAGGCAGAGACAAAAGAGGAATAAGACATGAGAACAGTGCTTCTCATTAAGGGAGAGAGCTGACCTAAATTTGATTGCTTTTTTAAAAGAAAGAATACTGTGTTAGACTTGTACAGATATGAATCAAAGTCACGCTCATTTCAATGCCTAAAATATTATTGACAACATATATTAGACTCTTGTCTTTGTTAATTAGTGCGAGACACAAGGATGCGTCATTTAATTAAATCTCAGACAAAACTCTCTCAAACATCACATGATGCTGTAAGACTTTTCTTGTTGGATATGCAAAGCTCTTCTTTAAACTCTGTGTCGTTTGACATATATATGAAGACACAAGGTCACCAGTTTTGTGAAGTTTACCTTTTATTCTTCTAAAAGAAGTGCACTTCCACATAAAAAAATCTATGGGATTCATAGCATTGTCAATTGCCTATGTCACAGGTATTTAAGGATACAAGGACTGCCTTTAAGAAATTCACTGAACATTTTTGACTTTGACTCTTGTGTTGTAATTAAGAATAGCATTTTGCTACATCCATTTATTTACCTCTTAATCATATAGACTGACATTGTCCCATGATGATCATGGCCAGGTGCTTTGATATCTATTGTCAGATGCCCAAAATATGCTACATATTGCTTCCTTGCCTGTTTCTAATACAGTAAAACTTCACCTAAAGAGAGTAACTCGCTTAAAGAGCAGTCCTGTGGAACGCATTATGCTCTTTAAGGGAGGTACCACTGTATTGCTTTTGTCCTTTCAGGTGCTAGGAAATGTTGAAGGCCAAAACTTGGACCAGGGGGAAGGTCTTTGCAGTATCACAGTGGCAGGGCAGACAAAGGTTGGAAAGGTTATAGAACTGCTTTTGGTCTAGCTGCTGGTAGAAATGGGCATGAGAAGAACCTGGATAAATGTGCTCACAATCCAGGCAAAACTGGACAGATAATATGGTAAACCTGAGTTAGGAAGTGGGAGAACTTTGAGTGACTGGGGATATCTACTGCTTGGGCATACATGCCATATGGTCCTACCTTCCACCACATGGGCTTCTGGAAGGTCACTACTTGTACATGAAGGGGGCATTTTCCAGCACCATTTAAACATGCTTTAGTGCTCCCCCTCTTGAAAAAACCTTCCCTCGACCCTATGGTAATTTCCAACTACCGTCCAGTGTCTAACCTACCTTTTTTAGGTAAGGTCCTGGAAAAAGCTGTGGCGCAGCAGTTACAGGATGTCCTGGATGAAGCGGATTATCTGGACCCGTTTCAGTCAGGATTCAGGCCCGGATATGGTACTGAAACTGCACTCGTCGCTTTGGTGGATGATCTCTGGAGAGAGCGGGATGGAGGGGAGCCGTCTGTCCTTGCTCTCCTCGATCTCTCAGCGGCTTTTGACACTGTCGATCATGGCATCCTTCTGGGAAGGCTCCGGGGTTTGGGGATCCAGGGCACAGTGTTGTCCTGGTTTTCCTCATTCCTGAGGGACAGGACCCAGTCGGTGTGCCTGGAGAAGGAGGAGTCCAGCCCTAGGCCCCTGCAGTATGGGGTGCCTCAGGGCTCGGTACTCTCTCCTCTCCTATTTAACATCTACATGAAGCCGCTGGGTGAGATCATCCGTTCCCACGGGGTACGGTATATCAGTATGCTGATGATACCCAGTTGTACATCTCAGCCCGTGGGGACCCAAGCGGTGCAGTGGAAGTCCTTTCCAGGTGCCTGGAGGCTGTTGAGGTCTGGATGGGGGAAAACGGGCTACAGCTGAATCCCGGTAAGACTGAGTGGCTATGGGTAAGGGGCCCCGCGTTGACACGGGAGTTACCAGCTTTGGTTCTGGATGAGGCAGTTCTGCCCCAAACAGACCCGGTGCATAATCTGGGGGTCCTCCTGGACTCACGGCTACTGTTCAATGAGCAGGTGGCAGCCGTGGCCAGGAGGGCTTTTGCACAACTTCGTGTAATACGCCAGTTACGCCCGCTCCTCGACCGGGACGCCTTGCTTATGGTCACGCACGCTTTGGTCACCTCCAGACTTGACTACTGTAATGCGCTCTACATGGGGCTGCCCTTGGTGACCATTCGGAGACTGCAGCTGGTCCAAAATGCGGCAGCCCGGGTAGTGATGGGGCGCGGGCGTTATGCTCGGGCCTCTCCACTGCTTAGGGAGCTGCATTGGTTGCCAGTTTGTCTCCGGGTGCAATTCAAGGTGCTGGTCATTACCTTTAAAGCCCTATATGGTAGTGGGCCAGGATACCTAAGAGACCGCGTCACCCTAAGAACATCTGTCCGTCCCACCAGGGCGGATCGGAGGGGCTCTCTCGTTGTACCATCGGCTAGGGAGGCTAACCTCGCTAGCACCAGGAAGAGGGCCTTCTCCGTGTTCGCCCCGGCCCTCTGGAACCTCCTCCCAACTGAGCTGCGCATGCAGACAGAGCTCCTGTCCTTCCGGAAGAGCTTAAAGACCTGGCTGGCAGGACATGTGTGGGGTTCCAGGGATGTGGGATCCCATGTGGGGTGGTTAGTCTAAGGATTTTACCCTTCTGACGACACCCCCAGATACTGTTTTAGTCTATGAATTTTTAAATTTTTTATTGATGTGTTTTAACTTGGGTTGTAAGCCGCCCAGAGTCGGGCTTGCCCGATTGGGGCGGGTTAGCAAGTATGAAATATAAATAAATAAATATATAAATGAAGAGACTGCCCCCCCGCCCCCATGAGCTTTTCTGGCGAGGATATTTGCAATGAGAACACAAGTCTTCTGATCCAGGCAATCCACATCCTGTCTTCTTCCATATACCATTGATGGGTCCAAGCACATGAATTTGCTGATCCTGTTACCAGTCCTTTCCCTCACTCCTTTTTGATGGCTGCAACAGCTTCATATACAAACATCTTCATGCTGAACCAGTAGCTGTGGTATCACCTAGGAACAGGCAGAGGTAGTGTCTGGATACTGAAGTTACAATACACAAAGAAATCATTTTTCCCTCTAGCACAGCATTGGTCTTCCCACAGCCATGTGCTTGGCTTCTGGGAACAAAATGTGGGACTATGTAGACCTTTGGTCTGATCCAACACAGCTGACAGTTGTTCAACAGGTCGGAGAGGAAACCTGGGCCCAACATTCCTGGGGAGACCAGAAGCCTCCCTCTGCTATAAAGGGCGGACCAGCTAGCCAGCCAGATCCAACAACAAAGAGGCCAGCATGGCAATGAGACCAGCCTCTCCAGGCCTCTGTTTCCATCTCTTCATGTGTCGTGTCACAATTGCATTCTTCAATGTGTCCCTGCCTATATCAACTGCATTGCCTACCTCAAGGGTTCTCAACATTGGGCTCACTGGTGTTCTTGGACTTCAGTTACCAGAAGCCCAAGTTAGCACACCGGCTGATCAATGCTCTTGGAAACTGAAGTCCAGAAACATCTGGGTGGCCAATTAAACTGCAAGGTTAGAAAAGGCAGCAACAGGGAAAGACTCTTCAAATCAAACTGTGGCACCAGCTCATCAGGGATCTTTCAAACAAAAACATGATGGTGTTAAATGAAACAGGCAACATACATTGCTTCAGCTTTGCTTTGTTCCATGAGAGAATGCTGATTCCAGATTATCACAGTGATATACCCACTCCTATCTAAAGACTACAAATCTGAAAGAGATTTTAAATCCTGACTTGGATGAAATGCTATGGTTTCTGGAAAAAAGGCACAATCTATTGCAATGTATCAATTCTGGAGGTTTAACAGAAGTTTTCTTTTTGGGTGGAAGGGGCAAACGAAGTTCTTTTTAATTAATGGGAATAGAAAATCCGTTTGAAACTGTATAGCAAAGTAAACCCACCAGTGAATCAGCTCCATACTGTTTTGGTTGTCGAAACAGCTGAACCAGCATCCTTCCTGTGGTAATGATAATTGCTTTCCAAAGGTCTGTGCCTCCCTGGATTTATACTTACTAGCATGTGGCAATGTTTAGCCTTCTAGCTATCCATACAGAGACATGACAGAGAGAGAGAGAGAGAGAATATATGATTCAATGGTTGCTTTCCCTATATGTGGAATTTTACAGTTCTTCTTTTGGAGTGCCAGTAGGAAAGTGCTTCCTTAGCTGCTTTCAAAGGACCTAGAAATTGTTCAACAAATCTTTCCGTTTTATGAGATCCTTTTTCTACTCTGTTCTACAGTGTGGCCGGTAAGTCCATACCTGTCCATATAGAGAGTAGGGCTCTGCTGGGGGAGGAAGGAAGTGTTCCCATTGGGCTGCTGGACAGGGGGAACGGGGTGGGGTAAATCCTGGAGAGACGGTGTGCATGCTCACAGAGAGGACAGGTAGGGACTTATGAGCCACCCCATACATGTCAAGATATATCTGCATCTATATTGCTAGTTATTCCGGGTCCCGGAAGCACACTGGGAGCCAGTGCAGCTCCCAGAGAAGTGGTGAGGCATGAGCATAACGTCCGCACCCCATCACAACTCGAGCAGCCCTCATTCTGGACCAGCTGAAGCCTCCGAATTGTTGCCAAGGGTAGCCCCATGTAGAGCGCATTACAGTAATCAAGTCTGGAGGTGACCAAGGCATGTGTGATCCTGAGCAAGGAGTCCCGATCCAGAAGTGGGCGTAACTGGCGCACAACACAAAGTTGTGCAAAAGCCCTCCTAGCCACGACTGCCACCTGCTCTTCGATCAGTAGTCGTGAGTCCAGGAGGACCCCCAGATTACGCACCGGGTCCGTTTGGGGCAAAACTGCCCCATCCAGAACCAAAGATGGTAGCTCCTGGGTTAGGGGACTTCAGCAGATGTAGCAAACACTTGCTGAAATGTCTTCTTCAAAACAATTTTTTTTAAAAAGAGCAGGAACCCTGTTCTCTTTTCTATCTCGGCACCCTATGATACAGTAAGCTAATATTTGCTCGGCAGATGCCCGAGCTAAGGGGATTGTAACAGTTGCTGATGTGGATTTTTGAGGCAGGCTTGAGCTAACAAAATAGGAAAAGACAGACAATTTGACCTTTGGAGTGTGTGGATGGAAACAACTGAGGTGCCTACTAGGTGTCAGTCAAAAGTTAGCAAGTGCCATGAACAAAAGTGACTATTGATACCTTCAGAGCTGACATACTGCAACTCAATTGACAACCGCTAGAAAGGAACTTCAAATAAGTTCTGAGAGGAGGCTATCACATCAAAAGATCTGTGATTTCAAGGGCCATATGGCTCCCTTCCACAGAGACATATAAATGTGGCAATAGATGAATGCTCTGTGAAATGAAGAAGCCAAACAGATATTTATACACAGCTCATACATACTCAAGGTATGAAAATGAACAGGCCATTAAGGCATATAATGCAACTGGTGAGTTCATGAGCTGGATTAGTCTCACTCAGCAGAAGGAGGGACACTGTTCCCAAGCCATGCTTGCTTCCCAGGAGGAATGTTGGCGGAATCTGCTGCCTGTCTTGCCATTCGTTAATGCTGTGCCAAGAAGAGACACACACTCTCTGTGTTCCAGAATTAACCCCCCCTCCCCCTCTCGTCTAAGGTGGGAGGACAAATAGACTAGCTAGTTTTATTGTTTTCTGGTGTATTCTCCTTGAATAGTCACAATTATGCTTTCTATTTTGCCCCATAATGTTTGGAAATCTTTGTAACGGTGTGGAATTTATTTATTTTTTTTTTGTCTTTTGCATTAACATTTTTCTTTCTTCCTATAATAAAATACAATCTGTTTTCAATCCAAGCTCAGGAGGTTGCGATGCCTAAATTCAAGTTTTGCCTTGATCAAAACTGTGGGTTTTTGGTATTTTTACCTTGGGTGTTATAGCAGTAATACCCTAACAAGTTAGGTGCATTGCTGCCCAGTGGGAAGCAATGCCTTGTGGCTTTTGCTAATATTTTGTTAATATGTTGTTAATATTTTGTTAATATTTAAAATTCTACTTTTTTAAATTCAAAAGAAAATACAAAGAATATATTTGGAGCAGAACAATAGAAGAAAGAAAGGGGCTAGGAACTTTGGTTGTTGTTGTTCAGTCGCACAGTCGATTCCGACCCTCTGCGATGACCCCATGGACCCCCACTGTCCGCCAGGCACTCCTGTCCTCCACCATCATCATCCTCAACTTGCTCAGCTCTGTGCCCATTGTCTCTACAATACCATTTAGCCATCTCATTTTGGGCCGGCCCCTTCCTCTTTTGCCCTCCACCCTTCCAAGCATCAAGGCTTTGTTTGGTATACAAATAAAATCCTTTCTGCTAATTACAATGTTGAGGTGAAGGAGTTTCTGTTAACTATACTATTTTAGTGGAAGTTTTATGTTGTTCTGTCCCACTCTACATGATAATCACAGATGGAAGTTTATTTTGTACCTGGCTTCCATTTCCCGAGATTAGTTGGAATCAATTAATTGGTCAGACTAAAGCTGAAAAAAGGATAACGATAGCAGAATGCATAGTACAAAACTAAGAAGTCTCTCTTACAAAGTTGAAGATTAGTGGTCATGATAATGATAATACATGAATAGTGGCTTCTGCTCATTGAGCTAGAAAGCTGTGCTTCCACCAGTAGTTTGGATGCTGCTGAAAAGGTGTACTTTGGACTCCATTATTGGGAAAGGACTGAGTGACAATAATGATATGTAACCCATTGCTTGCTAATGTGAGTCAAGTATTAATATACAAGGAAGCACATACAAACGTACCTTCTGGAATATGATTTCAATCCCCTGCCTACCACATCTGATTGCATGCGTTCCTCCTCTCTGACGAGAGGGGAAGTGTTTTAGATACTTCCCAGAGGTTGCCTCATCTCTTGTAAGTCACTGCTGCCTCTAGGGATTGAAAATTAAAGTTGTAACTTTCTCAAAAAGGCCTAAGAAGCATATCTGGAGAGTAGACATAGGACAGAGCAGGGCTCCAGTTTTAAATACTTGGGAGGAGTTCTTCAAGCTTCGGGCTCAAGAAATGCTCACACCCTACATGCCACTCTTACAGCCCAAACGTCTGCAACTGCTATATTAAACGTCTTGAGGACTAAAGGAGATTGGTACATCCTAACAGTTCTCAGGCTCTTTGAGGCCAAAAGCTTATTGGAGTTACCTTTTGAAACATAATCAGGGCATCCTCCTAACAATCTTATCCTTCTGGGAAAAAGTACAATAAAAAAGTATGGACAGCCCGACAATTCCCTTGCTGCATATCTAATGCCACCCTCCGTCTGGAGACAGGCATGATAAAAGTTGAGGTGAGATTATGGTTAGCCTTTCTCAACCTCTGGTTTAAGAATTGATTTAATCCCAGTGGCCTGTCTCCTCTAATTATGCTGGACAGCTTTCTGATATGTATTTGTATTTTGGATTTGTATGCTGCTCTATTCGCCGAAGGGACTCAGAGCGGCTAACAGCATAATAATATACAGCATCACATGACAAAACATATTAGGGTGTCACATATCAAAGTGCCACATAACACACACACACACACACATATAAAAGAATTCCCCCATCACAATTACAAAGTCAAGAAATTATTAAAACATTTCAGCAACACTTCAAATATGACCAGGCAAAATTGTCCATCAAGCAAAGGATAATGGACACGGAGAAGCAATGATGTCAGTAAACCCTCATTACCCCACACCATTCCTTGCCGCCCCCTCCCCCTGTGCCTATACCAACTGCCAGGGCAAGAAGAAGCCAGGGCAGGATGAGGACCTTGCCGCCCCTCCCACTGTGCCCACCCCAACATATTGTAATGTAATGTAATGTAATGTATTGTCTGTAAGCCGCCCTGAGTCACCACGGTGAGTGGGCGGGAATATAAATTTGAACTAATAAATAAATAAATAAATAAATAAATAAATAAATAAATAAATAAATAAATGATTTATTTATTTATTTATTTATTTATTTATTTTGTCAGATTTATATTCCACCCTACTCGCACAAGCGACCCAGGGCGGAGCACAACAGACATAAAATAAACCCCTAAAAACACAAAAAGAACAAAGTAAAATTAAAATTAAAACCCCTTTAAAAACAGCTTCTCATTCTCTACACTAACCTACCCAATATAGGAATGAGGGTAGGAATGGGGGGGGGAGAGATACAGGATGTTAAATAAGCCAGCGGGGTGTGTGTGTGTCAGTAAAACCTCATTACCCCACACACCATTCCTGCCAGCCAGGTTTTCAGGCCCTTCCTAAAAGCCAATAACCCCGTCTGAAGGCGCAGCTCCAGAGGCCGGCGGTTCCACAGAATCGGAGCGAACAGGGAGGAGGCCGTCTTCCTCGTGCTACAGAGTTCAGCCTCTCTGGCGGATGGAACCACTAAGGCACCTCTCCGGTCTGCTCTGGTGGGACGGACAGATACCCTTGGGGAGATGCGGTCTCTCAAGCAACCTGGCCAACTACCATATAGGGCTATAAAGGTCATGACCAGCACCTTGAATTGCACCCGGAGGCATACTGGCAACCAGTGCAGCTCACGAAGCAGCAGGGATGCATGAGAGTAACGCCCACAACCCAACACCACCCGGGGTGCCGCATTCTGGACCAGCTGCAGCCTCCGGATGGTCATCATGGGCAGCCCCATGTAGAGCGCATTGCAATAATCTAATCTGGAGGTGACCAGGGCGTGGGTGATCATGAACAAGGAGTCGCTGTCCAGGAGTGGGCGCAACTGGCGAATTACACGAAATTGTGCAAATACCCTCCTGGCCACGGCTGCCACCATGAGTCCAGGAGGACCCCCAGATTGCGCACCGGATCTGTTTGAGGCAAACTAGCCCCATCCAGAACCAAATATGGCAACTCCTGTGTAGACCCGGGACCCCCGACCCACAGCCACTCAGTCTTGCTAGGGTTCAGCTGTAACCCATTGTCCCCCATCCAGACCCTCACAGCCTCTAATCACCTGGATAGGACTTTGACTGCATCACCAGGGTCCCCATGGGCCAAGATGTACAACTGTGTGTCATCTGCATACTGATGGTATTTTACCCCGTAGGAACGGATGATCTCACCCGGGGGGTTCATGTAGATGTTCAATAGGAGAAGTGAGAGAACCGAGCCCTGAGGCACCCTGTAAGGGAGTGGCCTAGGACTGGACCTCTCACCCTCCAACCACACCAACTGAGTCCAGCCCGTCAGAAAATAGGTAAACCAGGCCAACACTGTGCCCTGGATTCCCAATCCCCGAAGCCTTCCCATGGTCGATGGTATTGAAAGCTGCTGAGAGATCAAGGAGGCCAGGATGGTGGGATGATCCCCGTCCTGCTCCCGCCAGAGATCATCCACCAGTGCGACCAATGCAGTCTCAGTACCATATCCGGGCCTGAATCCTGACTGAAAAGAGTCCAGATAATCCGCTTCATCCAGAGTCTCCTGAAACTGCCACGTCACCACTTTCTCCAACACCTTACCCAAGAATGGTAAATTAGATGCTGGGCGGTAATTGGATATCACTGTGGGGTTGAGTGATGGCTTTTTCAGGAGGGGCCGGACCAAAGCATGTTTCAAAGAGGCCGGAAAAAAACCCTCCTGAAGTGAAGCGCTTATAATTGCTCCGACCCAACCACTAATGACCGTCCTGGCAGTTTTTGTTAGCCAGGCGGGACATGGATTTAATGGGCAGGCGGTGGCACAAACACCTCCACTTCCTCAGGGACAACAGGGTCAAACTGATCCCAGATAAAATGGCTAGACTGCACCCCAGGCAACCCCAGGCCATCATTGCCCACACCAGGATTGAGCCCCAAGAAAATCCGAGCAATTTTCTCCACCAGATAATCCCCAAAAACCTCAGCCGACCCCTGCCAGCCAGGACCAGCCCCCTCCCTCCCAAGGAGGGACCTGGTCACATGAAACAGGGTAGCTGGGGGATTATCCACAGAGGCAATAAGGAAGGTGAGATATCGACGTTTCACCTCCCTCATCGCCACTAGGTAGGTTTTATTTTTTTTTAATTTTTTTATTGATTTTTAAAATAAAAAAACACAAACAAAAGATTACACAAAAATACAACATAATTATCCGCATTAAAGAAAATCAAAAACAAATAGAAAAACATTCAATATGACAAAACTAAACAACACCAAAACCAATTAGATACATACATCAAAAAGACATACAATAGATAAGTAAATCACCCACATCTAACCCCTCACCTCCCACGTACCTAGACCAACACAACATAAATCCCCATCGCCCACCCCAAGCCCCTCACCACTCTGACATCTTCTCTCCCCCGTCCTTCCGTTGAAGGACTGCCTCCGAGTGTCGAAGAGGGGGAGGGGAGACCTGGACTAGGCGGATTCCAGGTAGGCTTTAATAGCAGCTCTAACCAGTGTTCAGTCGGACTCACACCGAGTCCTCACCCTCTGCATCTCTTAGCCCGTTTAAGCTCCCTCAGTTCTTCTGTGAACCAAGGGGCAGGTCGATGTCCACGGGCGCGGAGAGGCCGTACTTGTGTGATCACATCCAAGGCTGCTGCCACCCTCTCGTCCAGAGCTCGACCAGAGCTTTAGGTGGATCGCGTAGCCCAGGGATCTGCAAACTTGGCTCTCCAGATGTTCTTGGACTTCAATTCCCAGAAGTCCTGATCAGCAGGCATACTGACTTGGGCTTCTGGTAATTGAAGTCCAAGAACACCTGGAGAGCCAAGTTTGCAGATCCCTGGCATAGCCTATCCAGAGGTATATCCCCCAGTTCCCTCTGGAATCCATCTGGATCCATTAGTCCATTAGTCGCCGGGGGTGGGCCATTTTAACCGGCCCTGCCTCCCTGCGGTGGCAGCAAATCCCCAAGAAGTCCAGAGTCACCAGATAGTGATCTGACCATGGCACACGTGTTATATCTAATCGCTGTAATCTCAGATCCCTCTGCCACTGCTCCAACAGAAAAACCAAATCTGGGGGGTGACCACTGCCCCTGGTTGGGCCCTGAATTACCTGAGTCAGGCCCACAGCTGCCATGGAAGCCATGAAATCCCGAGCTACCTCAGAGCCTGCCCCCAACGATGGCAAGTTGAAGTCCCCCAGGACTATAAGTCTGGGGAGCTCCAACACCAACACGGAGACGGCCTCAAGGAGCTCAGGCAGGGAATCAGCCACACTGCAGGGAGTTAGCCAGACTTTCAACTTTGTTCTCTCCAGAACCCCAAAGATACATCATGTACCCAGCTCATACAACTTGAGATGCCCATCCATTGAAGGGCATCCACATCAGCCCACTGCCATGCCCTTTCTTCAGCAGATTTGGAGGGGAAGTTTCGAAGGATACCTATGCTGGAGAGACTGTGCCCTAGTGATACAGGAGTAGCTGAAACTACAGAACATGTTTTATGCATCTGCCCTTTCTTTAGGGATATCCAAGGTAAATTCATATTCCAGCTGTTCTGCAAATATCCTGGTCGATCAAACAGCACTTACACTCACTGACTACTAACAGATGAAAGTCCCACTTTTACCCATAATATATTTATTTATTTATTTATTTATTTATTTATTTATTCAACTTATACGCCACACATCGTGGATACACTTCCACTCTGGGTAGCTCACAATGTTAAAAAGAACAAAGCAGATGACATAAAACCATAGAAAACCCACCCACCCAGTCCAATCAGAACTGAGGACCACTAGCCTGAGTGGCAAAACAATGGGAGTGTCTCCTATTTAAACTTCAACAAGCTGCTAAAGGTCTCCTCTAAAAGAAAAGTTTTCAGTTGCTTCCCTAAGGAGTCCATCAAATGCAGCTCCCCAGGTAGAGCATTCCAGTTAGCCAGAGCCACTACCAAGAAAGGCCTCCAACGGGTAACTGACTTTCTAGGAAACTTGGGAGTCAGTACTTGGGGTTGAGTTGTCAGAGAAGAGCGGGTGAAGCGGGCCTGATTTCTGAGGGGCAGATGCTCCACCAAGTAGGAAGGTCTCAAAACATTTATCCAAAGGCAATGAGTATCCCTGTGCTCAGCCACAACAGTCTTGAAGCCAATTATTGTCTTTAAGCTTAATTTAGCACTATTGAGGGCTGGGGGAGAATGGGTGGGAGAGGAATGTCACTTAGTAGAGGTGGAGTCTAAAAATGTAATAAAATAAATAAAAATATTGCAGACAAGGTTTCATATGCTTCTCATTTTAAAGATACAAAATGTTGCACATCTCTTTAATTATAAATCAACAGAACAGCAGGAAAGTTTTGCAAGCTCTTCTATGCCTCTTAGTTTCAAACTGGGCAGAACTGCCAGAACTCAATATACGGCATCCCTAAATGGGACTATCCGCAGAGAAACAATAGCTGCTCAAGATGATATCAGTTGGATTAATGCACTCAATTTTAACTGTGCTGATGGGGAAAGGAAGGAAGGAAGGAAGGAAAAGAAAGGAAGGAAAGGAAGGAAGGAAATTGAATTCCCAGCTAGTTTGTTTAATGTACAACCCACACATGCTGATTTTGAAATACATGCAATCCTAACTGTTCATTCATATGTAGTCATACAATAACTCAGTGGCATGTGAAAAACTACACAGACCTATGAAAGAGTGTCACTATATCGCAAAAACCAGAGCAATTAAACCCATCTGGCTGAAATCATATAAAAATTTACCTAGAAATAAGCATGATATCACTTTATGATATGCTCATGAGAAACTTTTTCATCCCAATATTTCCCTCTAAATCAGGAGTTCACAGCCTACATCCCATGGGCCAGACCCAACCCATGGCAGCAAATCATCCAGCCCATGGCGACAACCCCGGAAGTGGAAGCAGACACACTTATGAGAGCCTTAAACGTGCCCACACCTGTGCAAACGCACCTATGCCTGTGCAAACATGCCCGTGCCCCATGGTTGTTGTGGTTTACAGTGCTGCTGTGCATTTATGGTGGGAGGAACCATGTTTCTGCCCCACTCAGCTGTCTGAGGGCTGTGTGGTCCAGCCTGTGGTGCGAAAAGGTTGAGAACCCCTGCTCTAAATGATTACAGACTAACTTCTTAATGACCATTCATGAACGGTGATTTTTGTCTGAAGTAGAAACTGAACTCTATATTGAAGATAACACTTTCTAACAGGGAATTTTTTGCATGCTAGTTGCTTTTCATTGTCATAGCAGGAGTTTGTCTCACTTTCTGTAATGTTAGAATTAGTTTGTTTTGTGAGAGGGCTTCAGGACATAAACAAGCCCAGTTTCTCATGCACATAAATCTCCCACAATCAGGTCTCTTAACTGCTAGTGTGATTTCAGCAACAGTGAAGATGTAATACCTGTACATAGTTTATGTTAGAAATGTAACAACCCAATCTGGAATTTATCACATAGTCATGTGGGAGGCTTTTTGCAAACAAACAAACTTACTTACTTACTTACTTACTTACTTACTTACTTACTTTATTTATTTATTTATTTATTTATTTATTTATTTATTTATATAACCACCTTTTTCACTTGAGTGACCTAAGGCGGCTCACAATATCAGCTAAAACCCATTGTTTGTTCCTCTACTAACCAATAACAAAGCTCCTTCCTTCTTACTGTTTTATTACCTATTTTGTTTGGTGTTTATTTCTGCTCTTCTCTTAGTGTGCTTGGAGTGAGTGCAAGAGATTTCCTCAGAATGGCTTGAAGGGATGGAGGTAAAAGAGGCCTCTCCTTTCAACATGGATTCCACTCAAACTATAAAGCTGACATCTATGACTTTTGTTGCCATCTTTTCATATTTTAACCCTTGAATATATGATGACTGCTGAACAGTGAGTAAAACATTTTTTTTCTCTTTTACCTGAAGTGGTTCAAGAGTGATTTCTTTACAAAGTGCTACTGATCAGAACAAGAGTGGATTAAAGAGTGCTAGAAGATTGTTTTGATGCTTTGTCATCTTATACACTAAGAGCCCTGATGGGGGATTGTGTGATTCAAAGGCAGAGTTACAAACAGTCTCAAAGCCAAATGAATCAAATTATCTAAGCAAAGGGAAGAAAAGTAAAAAGGATACACCCCACAGCCAATAATATTGCTGCTGGAATTGTAGGAGGATGCGACATATGGCAAAAGTGTGTTTCTCATCTAGAGATCTCCCACCCAATGATGACTCTCTAGCTTTTGAGCACAGAAAACAAGGAAAGCACATAGCATTTGACTTTAAGAGAGAGAGAAAGGAAATCCAGCCAATAATTCAAGCAAAGGATTTTTATGGTGTTGAGGAGAGATCACAGAATTTAGAATATTGGGTTGTTGATTCTGGTTGTACCAGCCACTCCATGCACCAAAGAGACTTCTTTCTAGATGAAAATGGCAGCAGCTCTATCAAAGTTGCTAATTGAGGTAACATGAATGTAATACCCCAGATAACGCGAGTACCGTATAACGCAAAAACCGCATAATGTTACAAGATTTTCGGGAAAATCTTGTATCGAATAACGCGATTTTTAACGTTATCAGGAACAAGCGTATGCGTGGGGGGAGTTAGATTGGGTAGAACATATACCCAATCCAACCCCCCCCCAGCGCCCGCCCCCACAATGTTTGGAAAGGGTACGGGGATCCTTACCCTTTCGAAACTTCGGGCGAGCGGCGCGCGTCGGTGGGAGTTAGGGCAGGATATGGGGGAGACCTCTGTATCCTGCCCTAACCCCCACCGACGCGCGCATGCCTGCAAGTCACCTGATGTTCCAAAAGGGTAAGGATCCTTACCCTTTCGAAACTTCGGGTGAGCGACGCGCTTCAGTGGGGGTTAGCGCAGGATACGGGGAAGACCTCCGTATCCTGCCCTAACCCCCACCGACGTGCGCACGCCTGCAAGCCCCCCGATGTTCCAAAAGGGTAAGGATGCTTACACTTTCGAAACATCGGGTGAGCGGCGTGCGTCGGTGGGGGTTAGGGCAGGATACGGGGGAGACCTCCGTATCCTGCCCTAACCCCCACCAAGGTGCGCGCGCCTGCAAGCCACCCGATGTTCTGAAAGGGTAAGGATCCTTACCCTTTCGGAACATCAGGAGAGGAGAGGCCCCTCTCCGCGGGGTCTCCCCGGCCTTGTAGCGGCTCGCTGCGAGGCCGGGGAAATCCGGGTGAGGAGAGGTGCCTCTCCGCGGGGTCTCCCCGGCTTGGGAAAGAGGCGGCTTGGCCGAAATTCCCTCCCCCTGCGTGGGGGTGAGGATTTCGACCAAGCCACCTCTTTCCCGGGCTCGCTATAGCAACGAGAATCGCACGTCAAGGCAATTGCCTTGACATGGGATCCCCGTTTCGCTCGCCTAAACAAGGGTCGGCTTTTCCAAATTCCCTCCTCCCCCGGAGAGGGGGAAATTCGGAAATGCCGACCCTTGTTTAGGCGCTTTGCGATGGGAGTTTGGGTGCTGGGTTGAACGGGTGGGCGCTTGTTCAACCCAGCACCCAAACTCCCATCGCAAAGCGCCTAAACGGGGATCACACTTCAAGGCAATGGATCAAAGTGGGGGGAGCCACCCCCCGTTTTGATCCATTGCCTTGATGTGTGATCCTCGTTGCTATAGCGAGCCAGGGAAAGTGGCCAAGAGCGGCAATTTCAGCCAAGTCGCCTCTTTCCCAGGCTCGCTATAGCAACGAGGGTCGCACATCAAGGTAAGGGATCAAAGTGGAGGTGGCACCCCCGCTTTGATCCCTTGCCTTGACGTGCGATCCCCATTGCTATACCTGTTTGGTAGAAGAGGCTCCCACTGGCGCACCTTTTCGTGCGCATGCGAGCGCCTCTTCTCAGGTTTTTTTTAGCATTGTTCGATGTATACCCCGGACAACGCTAAAAACCGGACAACGTCATGACTTGTGGAACCATGTCATAACATTATCTGGGGTACTAGTGTACAAGGAAAGGGAACTGGGATCCTATAACATGAACTCCCAACAGAAATAAGTAAGAATACTCTGAGTAATGCCTTGTATATTCCTCAATTTGATTGTAGTAGGTGTTTCAGCTTTAGATAAAAAAAGGATTTTATGTGATCTTTGGAAATGAAAAACACATAATGAGCAAAGATGATGAAATACATTTTTAAGCTTTTAAAAATAATGGTGTCTATTAACTAAGTGACTTAGACAAGAAGGAGCACTTTAACACAATAGAATCCCAGAAAGAAGATGAAAAGAGCATATAGCTTTGGCATAATAGACTTGCGCACAGGGATCTGAACCTTGTTATAGTTATGAAGACAAATCCACATGTTCCAAATAAAACATCCAGGTGCCTTGTTTGCAGAACAATTGTTTACATTGTTCTGCAGATTGAAGAAAGGCTTGTATGAACTAAAGCTTGGATTCTCAACATGCAGCCCATGACACCATTTCATGTGGGCCCCCACTGCCTCCACCACATGAGGAAGTGCCACGTGGTGGAGGAAGGGCAAAATGGCCATCAGGTCCCACCGAAGCTGTACGAGAGAGCGTGACCCAATGGCCCCCCGGCCTGAAAAGGTGGAGAACTCCCGAACTAAAACAAGCTGCATGGACCTGGGATGAAAAACTGCAGCAAGACTTCCAACAAGATGAGGCAGAACTCACTCAGCAGTTTGGTTCCTTGGACTCATTCTGATCGAACCTGCGATATCTCTCTGACGGATCTGTCCTACTCTGAAACAATGTTTTCTTCCCACTGCACACATGTACCCTTAAGTATTTCATTGGAGCCACAGTACTAACCTTCCATTCCAGGTTTTTTCCCTCCACCTTAGTTGGCAGCCTAGTCGAAAGCACGGCTGTTACACCGCATGAGACTTGCAGAGGGCTATGGATCATGAGGCACCAGAGTTCTGAGCGGGAGTCTCTCGAGCACAACTGTATTGCTAATATTAGCCTAGCAACCAACTCAGCAGAGCAAGCAGAACATTCCACAGACCATATAAAATATAGGGAAAAAACAGAGAAGGGTGGAAAATAAATTTCACACCTCAATGAATTGTTCTTGTATAAGTATTTCACAGTCAAAGATGAAAAGCATCAATGGCCTGGATAAAAGTTGCCATTGTAGATTCCAGTATAAGATAAAAATGCAAGTAAAGGTAGGAAGATTGTCTCAAGAAAAATATCTTCCTACAGCAAAGTGTTTTTGAATTCTATGAAGTACCCTAATTTCGAACTACCCTCTGCAGATATGTGTTTGTACAAAGGTGGATGAATGAGGATCAGTCATTGATAAGCTATTCTTAAATGTAGCTCCAAGGCCACACCAATGGTCAGTTACTATTATAATTGCAAGCTTTAAAAGTAGCTTTTTTACTTGCTCATTTTCCAGAAATAACTAATAGATCTATCCTAATGTAATGCTGCTCCATTTGTAGTGGGCTCAAAATAAGCAGAAACCTCAGGTGGCAGAACAATAACTCTTGTGTTGGCTGATCTAATAGTTCTGCCAGCAGAAGGATCTCCCAGTGGGACTGTGGATGCTGCCAAAGATTAACTAGCAGAGGAGCCCAACAGAGACAGAGAAGGGTTAGAGCAAGGAAGGAACTGAGTAATACTAGACCTAAATCTCATCTTCCCCAGAGACACAACCACTGTCACAGTGCAAAATTTGTTAGGCTAAGGGGGGGAGAGTCCTGAGAAATATCCAGCATCCATGGACTGGGAATGGAATTTGAACTGGTACATCCTCAGTTGGCCAAGTGTCAGTTCAGCTAATCTTCGGATGTCATGGATGTCTAGGATTGTTCATTTCGTGTGAGAGATTACTTTGGGTTGAAAGGGTATTTATGGGATACCTGAATTCCTCCTTTCATGTCCCCAAGTGCAGCTCTCAAGTATCAAAACCCCACCTTCCAGTCTACAGCTCAGCACCTTAACCACTAAGCCACCAGGGGAGCTGTGATGTCCAGGATTATACCCTGAGATGGCTACCTTTTAATGGTTTTTTGAAATCTGAACACAACAGCCTGAGTCAACACTTGCATTCTGTGTTACTCCTCCTGCATAACAGAGTGAGGCCATAAAAGACATAGGCATAAAAGACACCAAATCTCAAGTTATTGCTCATGTTATTAATGAAATTTCTGAGGGAGGAGGGATGTGGTTTTACTTTGTAGTCAGCCATAGTTTTTATAAAAAATAAAAAGAGGAAGAGTTTTACAACATTTTGAAACCTATCAAGATTGATTTGTTGTAAGGCCAATTGGATTTGAAGTGGGACACTGTTCATCAAACCTTATTAAAACCTGCTAGTCCTTTAAGATGCCACCAGCAAATTTCTACGACATTTGCACAAATGACAAAGTTTTCTCTTGTCAATTTATAGTCTTGGCATAAAGTGGTTATACCTTCATTACTGGCAGAAAGTAACCAATTACAGGTACAGTAATACCTTGGATAACGTTTACCTCGGATAACGCTAAAATCGCATAAGGTTAAGTAATCTGGGGAGGAGAATTGGATCGAATAATGTTAATGTCCTATGGGATGGATCGGATAACAACCACTAAAGCCTGTGCGGTTACAGTGTATCTCTATGGAGCTTTAACATTATCCGATCCATCCGATAGGATTTTAACATGCACCGGATAACACTAAAAATCGGATAACACCAAGTCTTGTGGAACCAAGTCTCAGCGTTACCCGAGGTATTACAGGTAATTCATTACCTCCCCTAGTGACTTCCAGACTTTCTACAAAGAACACAGTTCCTCTGTGTGATTCTAACCTCCTTCCTCCATGGAGCTGTAGGAATGCCTGCTGGCGTGGTGGAGAAAAGATCTGACAAAGAAGAGAAACACAATTTTCCTGCTCTTCTGAATTGTTTCTGATGTAGGAGTGGCCCTAAAATGGTGAGCTTCGATTTCTGATTCATAGGGTGGCTCATATGCCTTATAGATTGGCAAGATCACTCTTAGTTCATATGAGGGATTCTGGACCAGCTACTCCAGCACATCATGCAGTGACTGAGACAACAATGACTTGGGCATGGATTGTTTTCAAACAAGCCTTTGCAATCCTGTACATTCTGAGATGTTATACTTTGGGGAAGCCCAAAACACATTCCCATCCAGGGTTAGATCAAGATCAGAATGTGTCAAAATCTAATTTCCTTCAGGGGGTTCTTCTGGATTAAGACTGAGAAACCACAGAGTCTATGGCTGATTTCTCCTGTGGTGTCAATCCATCATTTGTGGGGTTCCTCAAACAGCTGCACTCTCCTTGGTTCTTTTCCAGCTTTCATATGGCCTTCCCATGCATTATATGAAGCTGAAATGCAGGTCTTTAGACAGAAAGAGGTTGAAATGCAAGTACACTGTTGCTTTTGCCCCTGTAAAGAACACCCCCATTGGGACTTAGGGGATCAGGTGTGACTTGGAAGGACTACACTACCTTTCTTGCACCTGGGCAGGATGAGGCCCAGGCAGGCTAGTGTACTAGGGCCAGGGGAAAATCTCACTGTCTCTCCCATGCTATGCTACACAGAAACAAAACCCAAACTTCAAGTGGTCTGCTTGAGGCTTGTAAGCCAACTTTGCAAGGAAGAACTGGCCAAACACCCCAAAATGATCAAACAATAGTTTAACCAAGTCTAAGACCAGATGTAGTAACATTGAAAAGTTTAATTAAGATAAAACAAGGAAATTGTAATTTTTAATAACTTTATTTTAGGAAAACATTTAGAAATTTATTGAAGCAAATATTTCAGGAATAAAAAAGATTCTTAAGAATGTAGATTTGTAATAGCAACTTCGGTATCTCTAATCAAATAGCTGATAAGCGAAGCTACTCCCTGCTGTGAATCGAAAGCAATACACGAGCATTAGGACAAACTTTCCCCATAAAACAATGACAGCCAGCTGACCTATCCTACTTACTTTAGCTGGGCTCCAGGGCATTAGCAGAGTTCAGAAGCATAGTGGAGTTCTGGACACTGGTCATGAGCAATCTAAGTGACCACCAAAGTGGTCTGCCCAGTTGTGTCATTTTGGGATTCCTCTCCCTCTCTCTTATATCCTTCTACCTTTCCAGATTTTTACACCTACCCTTAGTCAGGGCTGATAAAATGCTCCAGTCTTTTCTTGAGTACGCTCCCTGCTTTAGATGCAGTGGTGGGCATCAGCAAGTTCTCACCAATTTGCCAGAACCGGTAGCAGAAATTCTGTCTGGCCCTGTCCATCCATGTTTGAAATAAAGTACTGGTAGTCCTAATTCAGGTGTAACACAGGGCTTTCCCCCTGGCCATGCCCACCATACCATGCCCACTGTTCAGATGGTATCTCCTTCATAGGGAAATATCAAGGCAAGCTGCGCCATCTCCAAACTTCTCACTCCTGGATCTTGCCCTTCCCTTGTCTTATAGCCAAGGTCTTTTCATAATTCCCATCTAAGCAGTGTCCTGGGGAAAACATCAGTTACTCTATGTTTCCTATCTCTTAGCAGCCCCCACCCACCACTTGGGTACACTTCCTACAGGAACCAATCTGAAATTGCATACAGTCCTTAGGTGAAAAGAGATTCTCTCCCTTTAACCCTATGTTTCAATCCACCGTCAATTACAAGTACAGAAGATGGGTGACCATTGGCCAAACTGGCTGGGGTGATGCAAGGTCAAGTCCAATACATCTTGAATCAGCCCAGCTGGAAAAGGCTAACGCAAACAAACATCTCCAGCTCCCACTCAGCCTGCACTTTGCCATGATCAATGAAGCTGTCTATTGGATGCCAGGGAAGATGTATGGTACTTTAGCATATCTTCTCATCTCTCTGAAAGAGTACAAGGACCACAAAGAGCATAGAATATTATATACTTGGCAGAGGTCAAAGCTTGAAAAGATTTATTTTTCAGGAAGAGGGACTAAAGCATAATGTTTCCTGCTTTCTGCCAGACTAAATTAAAACACACAATTCACTCTGATGAAAGGATGTTCTCCTCAGGGCTACAAATCTTGTTTGATTAAAATACTTTGCTTGGACAAATTGCCAATAAAAATTAAAATGAACGTATTTGAGCGGCGGGTCATGCAATTTGCATCCCAGTCTCCTCCAATAACAGCAGAAGTATCCATCACAGTAGTGTTTGTGGTGATGTTAATAATACATTCAAGCAATGTTTTATGAAAATGCTGTCTTGCCATCTTCTCACCGTAATTTCTATGCTCATGCATGGGTTGCATAAATTGGTGCACCTCCTTCTTTACTTTATTCATGGTTGGTTATTTTATTCATGGTTGCTTCTGGTTTTAATCTTGCTTATATACTACCCAGAGTATATAAATGGAATAATCAACCAATCAATCAATTGAAGAGGTGTTGTGGCTCATCTCAGTAGCAGCACATTAGGACCCATGACAGACACACAGCTGAGATGCACACAGACACCTTGTCAATTAGCCACTGTATGTTTTGCATACTTTACGTAAACTCCCATATGGAAAAATAATGAATTAAAGTAACACTTAACAAGGGGAGGGGGTTGTGCTTCTTATAATGAGATCAAAACAGTGTAACAATGTAGCATGTGGTAAGAGCATTATGTGTTTCAGGGTGATGCATTCTAGTTGTTGTTTTATTCATAGTTATTTTTACACTATATTTTAAAGCATTTTTAGAAACATTTTGACAAGAATTTCTCAGCTACTTATCTCTCTTGAACAATCCATGGTATTTGAAGGATGAAGGAACAGCATATGTGTCACCAGGAAATGTGGGAGTGGAGACAAGAGGAGAGACCAAGCAGTTCTGGAGCAAAACTCAATTACATATGACACCACTTTTCCAAATCTGTTGGACTGCAAACCCTAGCCTGAAATCACACTGCAACATTTGCATGTGTCGAGAAAGTTGCAAGAGAGGACCCCCAGAAACCATTTTCAAAGTACACTTCAAAAGGAAAAGGGCCACATGTAGACAACAGTGACAACCTAAAATGTGCCAGTCCAAATAAGTCATTTTCTCTGTTATTAGCACAACAGCAATTTCACATGTTCAACTTTCTCCTCTGTCCAAGAAAGTGATTAGATTTTTAACTCGGTAACAGTTAATGAATGTTTTATGGTTGTGCTACTAGCAATCTCTGATTTAACCCCTATTAGGACCTATTTCCTAATGCTTCCCAAGGCTTGAAATTGCTATTTTTCAGCTAGGCCTCATAAAAATCCTTTCCCATCTCTGTATGCCTCACAAGACTGTCATGAGTGGCTTGTTGACATTACAGTGTTCCTGTGCTGTTATCTTTCTAGCTAGCCTAGCTAGCAGAGCTTAGTGTTATGTCTTCACATGGATGTAAACAATTCATTGTTTTGAGAAAGTTTTCTCTGTTACATGACTGGCCAAGGTTAAACCACCTGACCAGGAATTCTCCATTTTGGAGAACAGTTAGTCAGTACGTCTCTGTTTCTCAATGGCTTAAGACCCTGGACTGTAACTCTGTTTGCTGGTATGGGATTACTCTTTTCCTTTCATTATGATTACCTAATGATACTGGACTATGTACTGGACTGATTCCTGTTATGACCTTTTAATCTACGGTTTTTTCCATGGACTTTGCTATCAATGAACCTGAAGAATAAAGCAGCTGTTTCTCTTTGAAGATTGTTGTTTTTCTTTTCACACACACACAAGGCAACTTGGCTGCATGCTACCTGAAGAAGAAGCCTCCTTTGTTTTCTTTTAAGCTCAAAGGCCTTACTGCCTGAGCATAGTAAGAGTTCCTTTTTAATCTCTTCGGTTCTCCCAGAAGTAGTAAGGCAAGGGTTAAGTTCCAGTAATGAGCATGAGGCTCAGGAACTGATAAGGAGGTGCCCTTGTGAATTGGGACGACCGATGTGTGATACCCTGTGTCAGACAACTTCCACAAACACTGTGATTTTTTAAAAATAGAAATAATAGATACACATGGTAGGAAACTTGTATGCATATGCTATTGCAGTATTGTGTTGTTGTTCTGACTTCTGACTTACAGAGTTGCTATGGATCAATGGTCTTTTCAAGGTCCTGCTATTAACAGCACAGTTCAAGTCAATTATGGACTTTTGTTGGTGTCAGACACTGGCCGTCTCAATTAAGGGCCCCTCCCTTCTGGTTCCTGAGGTCACTGCCTCATTACGGGAACTTTTAACCCTTACCTTCCACAGCTGAGAGAGCTGGGTTGCTTTAAAAAGAACTCTTACTAGGCTCAGGCAATGGAGCAAAACATGGGAGGGAGGTAGCAAGGCGTTGTGTGTGCTGGTGGTGTGCTGATAAAAGAAAACAATCTTCAGAGAAAAACAGCTGCTTTATTGTTCAGGTTATTATAGTATAGTCCATGGAGAAACATAAATATAAAGGTCAATAACATAGAACAGTCCAGTTATAGTTCACATTAGGTAATCATGATGAAACGGAAAATGAATAGTTCCACACTATAGCCAGGGTCTTAAGTCATTGAAATCAAAAAATGAACTAACTCTCTTCTCTCCAAAATGGAGATTCACCAGTCAGGTGGGTTACCCTTAGCCAATCAGTGAACAAAGGAAAACTTTCTCATAACAAGGATTGTTGACACACGTGTACAGGATAAATGCTCTCTGTTTAGTCAAAACATGCGAGCTCAGCTAGCCCAGAGAGATAAGAGGCAGGAACACTGACTTGAAAACAATTTGTCTCGTGACAGGAGTCTTGTGAGACAGAGAGAAGAAAGGATTTTTGAGGCCTAGCTAAAACTACAACCTCACCAAGCTTTGAGAAAGTTAGGAAATATGTCGTTTCCTGACAGTTGGTCCCTTGGCTTTTGGCATTGTCTTACTTGGCTTCCAAACCTATGGAACCCCCTCCTCCCCAGCACCATCATATGGATGTATTGTTGTGAGCCACCCAGAGTCGCATTGTCAAGTGGATGGCATATAAACCAATGATGGTGATGGTGATGGTGATGGTGATGGTGATGGTGATGGTGATGGTGATGGTGATGGTGATGGTGATGGTGATGGTGATGGTGATGGTGATGGTGATGGTGATGGTGATGGTGATATAGAGTTGGGCAAGTTGAGATGAGGTTTGAGAACTTGTCTGTTCCACTTGAAACCATGTATGTCAGATGTAGAGAGTGGTATTTGTATATTATACATGAATGTTTTAGCTGGTTTGTTACAAGTAGGTTTAACTCTGCTTGGATCACTGTGCATTTTGATGAATTTTAGTGTTGTAAAATGTGTTTGCATGCTTGTGTTTTTATTTATTTTACTGGAATTCACTCTGGTGTACAAAACATTGTTTGTTTGTTTGTTTGTTTGTTTGTTTGTTTGTTTGTTTGTTTGTTTGTTTGTTTGTTTGTTTGTTTGTTTGTTTGTTTGTTTGTTTGTTTGTTTGTTTGTTTGTTTGTTTGTTTGGTTGGTTGGTTGGTTGGTTGGTTGGTTGGTTGGTTGGTTGGTTGGTTGGTTGGTTGGTTGGTTGGTTCATTCGTTCGTTCGTTCATTCATTCATTCATTCATATACTGGCCATGTAACCCATTGGTCGCTCTTAGTAATAGGAGTAGTATTGGGAACTGGAAGTCACAATGAATGTTTCCTGTTTTTTCTGGACTAATGATCAGTGTCTTATTGTGTGTAGCTCCACCAGCACAATAGGAGTGATGCTTCCAGCTGTGGCAGATTACTGCTAAATAAGATTCTTCTTCCATTTCAACATGCATGAAACTCATAGAAATCACATGGACCATGAAACTGACCAATATACTTTTTCTCTTTAATTGGCAGCAATTTACAATGGCCTGCAACATCACACACATTGCATAGGCAGATCTATGTTTCTTATCCACCATTAACAATTTTAAGAGTTTCATCTGTCATTTGTGGAGGCATTTCTTTTCTTTTGCCATGTTTCCTGAAATATATCTGCTTTCAAACTGTAGGTCTTTCGGTGCACAGTCAGCTTTATGTGGTGATGCAGATATATTCTTTTCATGATCTTTAAATACTTCACAATGGTTAAATTATATGTTGGCACTATCATTGTCTGAATGTTCTTATTCTGGTTTTGTAAGTAGCAGTTTATAGTCTCTATCATAGTCCGCTCCTGGTGTTATTTTTACAAATAACACAACAGCACTTCTTAATTTCCTCAGCTTGGCCAAGTTACTTTTTTGAACCATAACTCCAGAATATTCCATAGTAGTAAGGAGGAGAAGTGGCTGGCTGAGTGATACCATGGGATAGGGGTTTCTAGAATTGACAAGCAGGGAGTTAAGGTGAGCACAATTTGTTCCTCAGCCTGGATTATGACATTTTTTGAGATTCTGTGAAGTTTTCTTGTAGCAAATATTATGGTTAGCTGAGATTTACATTTTGAATTGAGGAAATATTACTCTTTGCATCTCCTATATTAGCTGTTCTTTTTTTTTAACAAAAAAAGAACAAAGCTGTATTAAGTTGCAGTCACAAGAGGAGGGTAAGAATCAGAACATGGAATAACTTGCAATTTATCCTACCTCCCTATCTTCTTGTCCATTAAACAGGGGAAATATTTAGATTCTTGGATCTGATTCCTAATGGGTGGAAAAGAGGGAATTTTGAGTAGAAAAATAGCAGGTGGGGAAAGGGTTAAGCATCCCTCACCATTGACATTTGTCCAATCAGATTTAAGCCTCTTGTGGAAAATTAGAAGTGGTGAATGGAGAACTCCTCTGTTTTCTATTTAGAAGTGGGTAGCCAAGCACATGTATTTTTAGAGAGAGTTCCCAGAGAAAACTCGGGATTTTTCCCCTCCTGAGTCTTAAATGGACTCATAATGACAAGCTGCACATGATTATATTGGCTTACATTTCCATCTTTTTCCTCCTGAAGTATTTGAGATGGATCTCAACTAGAACACAACTAGACAAATGCTTAAAAAGGGATTAGGATGGGTTCAGACTTCTTCTGAAATATGTAAGAGCAGAGTCGTATGGGTCCCAAGAAATAAACAACCGAGTAATGAAGCAAGCAAGCAAACTAGGTCTGCTGTGGGCCCTATTAATTACCTTTGGCAATGAACTGGTTTGCTCTAACAAGTTGGAAAGAAATTGTGTATCTTTATTTGCATTTAAGAGCGTGGGTGAAATACTGCATGTTAAAAGACAGCGAGATCAAAGACCACCTTCACTACTACCATCTAATTTAAATTAGGTTGGGCAGGAATAGAAGTTGAAATGAAAGACTTCCCAAAGAAACTACGTGTAATCTACTGAGCCGCTATGAATGTCCTGTTTGCTCAGAGGCATTCATTCTGGGGCCTTGTTAAGGAAAGAAACGTTCTTTTCCTTTCTCCCACATTAAAATGAAAATGCCCTGCATTTGTCTCAAGAAGTCCTTCCTAGTACGCTCCTAATGAGAATGAATGTTCTCCTTGCCAATGGCTTCCGCTGATTAGACACAGCGCCGTGGAATGAGCTTTCCAGAGATGTCACACTGTGAGCTGTAGACTTCCAGGGGTCTTCCCCACATTGCAGCCCTGGATACCTCTTGCCCATGGCTAGCGGATCCCTCCGTTGCCAACAGCTCTTTGGCTTTTCTGAACCCCCGTCCAGACAATCTAAGAACGGCAGCCCATAACGTTGGCCACAGGCCCACTTTGCTGAAATAAGGAAGAACACGTGGTGACAGAAAAGTGCTCTAGACTTCTCCATTTCCACAGGATATTTACGTCCCACATTGTCACCTGACATTAAGCTTCCAGGGTAGCAGAGGCAATAAGCAGAAGCAGAAATAATACAGGAGGACTTAGTGCATGTTTGTTTTGTTTTTTGGAAAGATGGAAAGAGTTTTAAGTCTGCACATTTCAGACAACAGGGACACCAAGATGGAAGATGCCCATTCCTTAGCGGTTGCTTCCACCTCTTTGGCCCACTGCTGTACAAAGGTCATGTGGAAGCTGTGAATAGGCCCTGCCCATCTTCATGTACCAGATGCTGGGTGCTCATGCCAGGCCAGTGGCGTAGCGTGGGTTTCGGCTGCCCGGGGCCGAGGCCAAGTTTGCCATCCCCTGAGCCCATGATGCAGGCAGTGTCAAATTTTGCCATCCCCCAAAAATGCTGCCTGAGCACCCCCCTCCTCCAAGACACTGTCTTTGGGAGTGAAGGAGGGCTCAGGGTGCCCCCAAAACAAAACCCTCATTTTTTTAAAGGAGGTTGGTCTCCACCGTGTCCCGCACCTGCTTCCAATACACCCACCCCAGGGGGGCTTGTAGGTGGCAAAAAGCCCCTGGAAGCCCACTCTAGCTGGCCACGTGGTGGACGAAGTTGCTTGCTGTGGGTGTCGCCTCCTCCTCAAAGCTCCCTTGCGTGGGCAATGCCCTCACCGGGTCCCTCGCCCAATGCAAGGTCTCCCTTGCCCAAAAGCAAGTTATATCTGACTCTAGGGGTCAGTGTTCATCTCTGTTTGCAACTAAGGCTGTCTGTGTTTGCAAACGTTTCCGTGGTCATGTGGCAGGCATGACTAGACTCGAACTGCTACCTGCTCAATTTCCAGGCATTAAGCTCAGTGCCTGAACCACTAAGCCACTGCAGCCCTCAAATGGTTAGTTAGGTAAAAGCAAAGGTTGCCCTTGCTCCAAAGCCAGCCGTATCCAACTCTAGGGTTCAGTGCCCATTTCTGTTTCAAAGCCGAAGAGCCAGCGCTGTCTGCTTTTGCAGATGTTTCCATGGTCATGTGGCAGGCATGACTAGACACTGGAGCACACAGAATGCTGTTTACCCTCCCACCAAAGTGGTCCTTGTTTATCTGCTTGTAATTTCTTGTTTTCACACTGCTAGGTTGGCAGGAGCTGGGACAGAGACAGGAGCTCATTCGGTCCTGCAGTACTCAGGAATCAAACTGCTAACCTCCCGCCTTCCAGTCAGCGTCTGAGTCACTTGAGCCACTGCATTCGCTCAGTGAGATTTACATATTCCCAAAAATGAATGTGCTCTCCATGCATGCTTCCGTTGACAATTTGCACTGCTGTTCTTATATCTGAGAGGGGTTTTTGATGCAGTTTGAAAAACCAGAATGAGCACAGGCTGTGCCCGGCTGACTACAAACTGTATTGCAAGATCACATTTTGCACGCACGCACGCACACACACACACACACACACACACACACACCATTAGCCAGTCTTTTCATCTGCCAGTTTCTCTCCTCTTTCCCACACTTTTGCAAACTTACCAAATGGTTGGGTGAAGGGAAGTAGGGGAGAAAACAGCAGCCAAGGGTCTTCCAAGCAGTTCCTGTACTGCTGGACATGAACTGTGAGAAGCACAGGTTGTTCCTTTTCTTCTTGACCAATAGCAATTTAAATAATAATAAAAACTAAACATCCTCAAAGCAAACTGGTCACCATGCTAAACTGTCTTTTTCCCTGGACACTCTCAAAGCTTGCTTTGAAATCTCTGAGGTAAATATTTTTTTTTAGAAAAAACTCTCCTACATCATTTCCTAGAAGAGCTTCCTTCAGCTCCCCAAGTTCTCATCTGCACATAAGTGTGTTTACGGTGTGTTTTCAGCTGTTTTCACCACTTCCACCACTTCTGGTGGCAGCATGTTTTCATCTATTTTTGCTGCTTCTGCTGTTTCCGACAGTGGTGGTGGTAGGAGCAAGGGTGGTGGGCCGGTTCTGGCCCACAGGCTGTAGGTAGCAAACCCCTGATATAAACCATCTTAACAGCTGTCATTGGTTCTGTTAGCATTCAGGCTGCTCATTGCAATATAAGGCATGCCATCTTTTTTTAAAATCTTGGGCACAGAAACATAATACTGTATCCCACATTCATAAATAAGAGAGGTTTTGTTTTGTTTGGTTGAAGAATTTATTAAAGTCCGGTAGTTACCAAATAGAATAGGGATGTGTGAGGATTTCTATTCCATTCTTTTTTAAAAGATGCATGGTTTCTTTATATTTCCAATAGGAAAAAAGCCTGACAGTTAAACAACTGAAATGGAAAGGAACAAGAAACTAACAGCTTTCCCCATCCATATATCACATAGTCCAAATTACTGTTGAAAGATCACATTTTAAAATAAACTTCTCCCTTGATTTTCAATTTATCAGCTTACAATGATGTAGGGCAGGCATTTCCAACCTCTGGCCCATGGGCCAAACCTGACCCCTGAAGCCATTTCATCAGGCCCGCGACGCCCTCGCCAAATCCAGAAGTAGAAAAAACTGTGCACTTCACATGCGCAGAATGCCACTAAATGCATTCTTCACATGCGTGGCATGCATTTTACTTCTGCTTCTGGGTGGCCAGAACCACATGACCAGTCCGACCAGCTACCCAAAAGGGTTGAGAAAGCCTGATGTAGGGAGTTGGGTTTTTTTAATGTGTGATTAATTGAAAACTATATCTTCTATCTGAAGACTGATGTGTCATAATTCACTCTGCTGTCTCTCACCAGTATGGCTGATCTGTTCATGGATTAACACGAATCACCATTTCTTCTATTCTTTCTACCATTGCACTTACCTGTAGTCTTTTTATTTTTCAGAAGAAGGTGTGAGGTGTGAAATGTTTTCAGTACAATAGTTTATTTCCAGCAGAGCTTCTGTGGTACACTCCAGAAGCTCTACAACCAGGCATAAGCCAGGCAACGACAATATTGTGCTGGCTCACCTTTCTCACACTACGTCAGGTGAAAGGAATGATGGGATGAATTCCCCCAAGGGTAGCTTCATTTTGGCAGTTTCACATCTGGCCTAGACACAGAGGAAGAAGAAGCAGATCTTCTGCCTGGGCTTTCTAATGAAGTGGCCAGTTCCTGATCATGTACATTTCCAACATAGGGGGTTGACTCTTGGGAATCTGCAAGGCTAGCTTTCTGCTTTCGCTTTCATCAAAGATGAGCAGGTTCCACAGCAGATCTTTCAGGTGAGAAACTTACTAGATGTTTGGACTAGGTGCCTACTTGGGATGGAGGGGCAGTGGAAGGGCTGCTGAAGCCCTCTTGTTCCATGGCTGCCGTGCTGAGGGGCTCCCTTGGCTCCCTGGGGGTAGTATTTGCAACTGATAGAGACTGACCCTTTGGTTGGGTCGATTTGCTGGTGCTGCTTCTTTGTCTCTTCAGCTTTAACAAGGCCAGTCAGAGGAGTAAAAGGGTGTTGAACACCCAGGAAGCATCAGAAGAAGAGGGTCTTTGCCTACTGTATTGAATGGCATGGTTGGTAAGGACCAGCAAGGCATATGCCTACCTGACATACTTCCCCTCTTCTTGGTTTATTATGGTTACAAATAAAATGCAACTTTGGCTCAGAAGTAATTACTTACCCAAATATATCAAGGATTTGAACTTGGGTTTCCCTGTTCCAAATCCAGCACTCAGAAGACTCTGTGGGCTCTGTCAGATCAGGGGTTACTCTATGAACAAGTGTTCGGCTAAAATAAAATGCCCAGCGCCTAGCTACCTTGTTCTTCTGATGTGGCACAAATACAGCAGGTTGCTGCTAATTAATGATTCCTTACTTTGATTTTAGGGCACATAACTTTGAGCATGTCCAAATGGGCATTTAGCTTGCTCTTTTGATCTCTTGAATGTCCTCTGTGCTCCATGTGGCCACATGCAGCTGATGCTGGGCTGCCCCAACTTCCCACCCCTCGACCGCTTCTTGTTTAAACCATTCTCAGGGGGTTCTACTCTCTATCTCTCTCTCTTTTGGGGGGCTACACATTGTACGAGGAAGGCTTGCAGCCATTGCTGGCGGCTTCCAGGATAAACGTCTCATGAGGCCCCTTTAGCACACTGGAATATGTTTGAATCAAACACTTCCTTTGCAAAGAGGCAGGGAACGCAATGGGTCTACTCCCTTTCCTCAGATAACTTTTTAAACTTAACCTTGCCACCACGAACACCATCCAGTTGCTGGGTGGGTGACTTCTGCTGCCATGTCCCCCCCCCCACACGCCTGTGACTTCGGTGTTGTTGTTTGTTGTTGTTGTTGTTGTTTCACTGGGAAGTGGCCACTACTTATCCAAGGGGGGGGGAGAAATATGGTGCTCCTGCCACCATTGCTAAATCTGCCACTGCTGCTGCCCAGGGACCCTTGGGCACAGCCCTCGTCCACGCTGCAAGTCATAATGTCTACCCTAGAGGCCTCCTGGCTGCCAACCAACTGGTGGGAGGTTCTCAGCTGCTGCCTCTTCCACTGCAATAAGGCCATGGTTCATTTCCCTGTGTGGAGAAAGGGTTCGTTGGCCACTGCACTGTAAGGGCAAAAGGTCACTTGGGGTGTTTGGGTGGGGTGGGGGGAGGGAGTAGGCTAAATAACATCTAGGGCCCCCCCCTGTCAGTGAGCCCAGACGGCACCCTGAAACTGGAGCCGGTTCTCTTCGGTTAGCCCCAATCTCCTGAGGCCACCGATTTCATTCCAACTATGCTGGGGTAGCTGCACATCAGAATATTGGCACTTTGTAGAAAAATAATGCAACAATCAAGGCATTTAATTTGCATATGAAATTGACATCACTCCTTGGAAAACAAACACCACCGCCACCACCACCCAATTTTGTGCTTGAGGGGAAATGATCTTGGCTTGTGGAACTTGGCAAGGGGTCTTACACTGAAGATTAGTGTCAATTTAGAGTTTCTTTCCTAATTCTGGCCAGGTGTGTGGCCCTTTTCATCTGAAATACTGCCAGGAGGGGTTTGGCAGGAGGTGGAGTGGAAATTCATTGACTTAATTGGGCCTGCAAGGAAGTTAGCAGGGAGCTCCATCTGGCTCTTCGGGGGCAGAATGGTGCCATAATTACATTGTCATTGATCTCTACCCACCCTTTAAACCTTTCCAGGCTGGTGGCATCTATTTATAGAAGGCTGATGATGATATTCTCAGTGATGGGATGTCAAAAATTCTACTACCACGCCATGACGTCACGGACGTCATGGGCGTGGCCAATGTCATGACGTCATGACGTCATGGGCGGAGCCAACGTCATGACGTCATGACGTTGTGGGCAAGGCCAAAAATAAAAAATAAATAAATAAACATGCACACAGACCCGTATATAACTTAAAGAAATAAAATAAAGAAATAAATAAAATAAAATTTAAATTAAAGTACAACCACCCACCGAAAACACAAATAAATCACCCACCCACCCTAAATATAAAAGCCTCACTTACCTTCCTTGGCACTGACGAACCTTCATGTGGCCCGGGGCCACCCGGCAAGGCACGCTGCCCCTGACTGCCACGGCCGCCACAGCCGCCTGCAGCCCCTGCCTGGCCACCGAACTCCCACGGGCACGTTGGTGCCTGCCCGCGCCGTCCGCCCACGCTGCGCCGTCCTAGGGACTTGGGCCGGACAAACCCCCATGCCCTGGGTAAGCGCGGCGGGGCTCGCCACCGCCGCATCATCTTCCGCCGGGCGCCGGCAGCTTCCTCGGGCATGGGGGTTTCTCGGGCCCAAGTCCCTAGGACGGCGCGGGCGGGCGGCGCGGCGCAGGTGGATGGCACGGGCGGCGCGGCGCAGGCGGACGGCACGGGCGGCGCGGCGCAGGCGGACGGCACGGGCGGCGCGGCGCAGGCGGACGGCGCGGCCAGGCACCAACGTCCCCGTGGGAGCTCGGTGGCCGGCTAGGGGAGGTGCCCTTCTCTTAGGGCTGCCGCCGCTGCTGCCGGAGCCACTCTAAAAAGAGGCGGCTCCAGCTTCGGAAGATTTTTTTTTTTTTTTAAATTGGATCCATTTGGCTCCAATTGACTGCGCATGTCCAGAAACTCAATTTGACGCATGCGCAATGCGTCAGATTGAGTTTCTGGACATGCGCAGTCAATTGGAGCCATTTTATCTCTGATTTTAATTTTTTTTTTCCTTTCGGTCAGGCGTCCGGAACCGGACGCCCCAAAAGTGGACTTCCCCTCACGGAGAACCCTCCGGGATTCATCTTACCGGTTCCAGAGATCCGTCTGGAACCGGTGACATCCCATCACTGGATATTCTCCTGCATGGTCTTATCCCAAGCAGATGGGGTACACAGAAAAAGAGACCTCCTTGAACACTGTATTTTTTTTTATCCATAATCACATGTACCCTGGTAACAGCAACCTTGTGTGGCCGGCTAATCTTTCTCACCCTAGGTCAAGCTAAAGTAACTGCAGAATGAAATAACCAAAAGGTGACTTCATTTTGGCCTAGACACAGAATAATAATAATCCCAAGCAGATAAGTCTCATGTGCATCTTCTGTGGCATGAAGAGCCATTGAAATATGTTAGCTGTGTCAGAGGCTTGTTCTACAAAACAAAATGATCTGTGGACAGGATGTGGCTGAAATTGTGTGGTTAACCTGGGTCACCCAACCACCACTATGAGACAGTAATGGTGCAAGGAAAAATGCACATGATGGATGGAAGATCAGGGGAAGACTTAAAAGAGATGGAACATCTGGGATAACCAAACAATGAAAACAAAATCTGAGCATTGAATCATAGAATCACTGAGTAGGAAAGGGGTCTTTAGGCCATAAAGTGCAACCATCTGTTCAATGCAGGAATCCAAACCAAAGCATATAGGACAGATAGTTGTCCAATTTGCTCTTGAATGCTTCCAGTGTCAAAGCACACACCATTTCTCAAGGCAGTTGGTTGGTTAAACATGCCCATCTAGTCTGGCAAGGTTATCCTGCTATGGCAATAGAATAGGCCATACTGCCAGCAAATCAACACCAGCTGTGAGGCGGTACTTAACTAACCTGACCACCCTGAGGACTAATGGCCTTGGGTGCCAAAGTCCAAAGGGATGGGTGATGGTCCCCAAGTGGATTAAATCCCACTTGAATCCATCTTGATGGAAGGCAGCAGCTTCATCCATATTGGCCTGAGACTGATGAGGACTTTGCTTGCCAAAAGGGCTCAGAACCAGAAAGTGACTCCTAGAACTGGATCAGTGTACGGGTGTCATGCTGCAATGTGGAAGGCAGATGAAAGGCCACTGCATTTTATTGTCAGGACAGCCTTCATGGCAGATCACCAGGAGGATGGCCAATATTTGGATTTAGATACAGCAGCAGCAGAAGAAAACATGGCCAGTTCCTTCGCTCTTCCCCCATATGGCTTGGTTCCCTGATCATCCTTGTTACCCTTCTCTGTACCTGCTCTATCATGCATCCATTACTCTTAAAATCAAATAGAACATGGGAAAGGGGATCGAAAACAAAGCAAAACTGCTTTCCATAATCTAAAAGGGTTTAGATCACTGACATTACATATTCTTCCTAACTTTTGAAGATTTGACCTAGAGAGAGGGGGGGGTGTGTGTCTCTGCTGCACCAAGAGGTTTCTCTGCTGACACACGGAGGGTATTTTACAGAGACCTTTTCATACTTTGAGAACAACTGTCATAAAGGACACAGGAGGCATTATATATTTATGCAGTACTGGGAGTGTAATGACACTATTCTGATACTCTATAGTAGCGGTGGCAAACCTATGCCACATGTGCCACAGGTGGCATTTGGAACCCTCTCTGTGGGCACCCATGGAGTCACCCCAGCACAGAGTCCGCCCCACAACTCTGCCCAGCAGCCCAAAGGGAGCGTTTACTTCCTCTCCTGTTGCTGTGTTACTTTGAGATAAATAAGTGGGTTTTGGGTTGCAGTTTGGGCACTCGCTCTCTAAAAGGTTCGCCATCACTGCCCTAGGGATTATATTTTGCTCCATATGCAGTACAGTACTAATAATTATTTTAAGCATGATCCACCAGAGTCTATTGGGATAATTGATGGTAGATAATTAATGGATTACGTACTGGGAACAAATACTACCAGTCATCCATCTGGCATACATAATTATTGCATGCTTTATTCTGACATTTTATAATATTACATTATATTCTAGTTAGCAAGCACAAATTGAACTCCAATAGGTCTAACAGCCATATTTTTGAATAATAATGATGAATTCAGAGCTATCTAAAGCATCAATAAGAAATTCTTCCTGGATATTACTATGCCAAACCCATTAAACCAATAAGACCGCACAATAGAAAATAAAAGAATCAGCATTTTACATGAAACGTTTTGATTTTGTTTCAACAAATTGTTTTTACATGGATTATACCACCTATTGCATTTCAGGATGTTCTAATGATTTTCAGAAACTTACTTCCGGGCACTATTAATCTTGATACTAATTTTACTACTCCTTACCTGTGAGCACAAATGCTCCTTTTAAAAATATATTTTAATTACCCTCATTTTAATATCTGTTCTTTTTGCTGTGCTATGAAGATCTTGGACTGATTTATTTATTTATTGATACTTACTGACTGAATATTAATAACAATTGATAAAGTTTGTTTCCCGTTCGTCCCATCCTATCCTTTAGCACTGTATAGCTACAATTTCAGAGTATGTGGCTAGGTGTGTAAACTTTAAAAACTCATCACAGCTAACTTACTCAGAATACATTTCCATCCTGTTTTTTATTTATTTATTTATTAGTTCAAATTTATATTGCCACCCATTCGGGGCGACTCAGGGCGGCTTGCAGAGAATACATTACATTACAATACAATATGTTGGCGTGGGCTCAGGGGGAGGGACGGCAAGGTCCTCATCCTGCCCTGGCTTCTTCTTCCTCCCCTGGCAGTTGGTATTTATGATATTGGTGGTAAGGTAACGTTCAGACTAATTTTGATAACCTTAGGATGCTTCAACATTAAATCTCTTGATCTGCTGGATAGAACAAGCTGAGGCAATAACTGTTTCCTGAAGAAGCAAGTTGCATTCTCGCTGGCTGACAGAGGGTTAAAAGTTTAGTGACAGCTCGAAGGTTGGCATGTCAGCAGAGTTCAAAACCTGAGTGCTTCACGATGGAGTTTGCTCCTGGCTGTCCCAGTTTCTGCCAACTTAGCGTTTTGAAAGCAATAATTTGCAAGTAAATAGATATGGACCACTTTGATGCAAAGGTAAACAGCATTCTGTGCACTCCGGTGTCTAGTCATGCCTGCAACATGACCATGGAAAAATCTGCAGATGCAGACAGCGTTGGCTCTTTAGCTATAAATGGAGATGAGCACTGAACTCTCGAGTTTGATATGACCAGCTTTCGAGCAAGGGTGAAATTTACCTTTACCTTTAAGCTTTTTATGTTTTGGCAAATTTCCTCCACTTTCCCACAGGTAAAGATAGTTATGGGAGGGAGAGATCAGGTCCTCTGATGCAACCCTTGCAGCCTCTGAAAGTAAGAGGTCGACTTCATTCACAAATGTGGATCCCTGTAAGTTATTGAATTTCAGCTCTATGGATTCTTGACTATGGGTTGTACCAGCTGCGGTTTCTGAGAAATGTAATCCAGTATCATCAGGGGTCTTGGTTCATTAATCACTGGTATGGAGGAACATGGAGAAGAATATGCCCCTGTGTTCAATGAAGAAATTATCTTCGTTCCACCAACTAGGGTCAGCGCTCAGTAGCCATAGGTACAGAGGATGGGGAAAAGATGTTTCTGGAGATGATCATGGAAACACCTCTCCAAGATCTCATTAGCATATGCTGTGCCCATATGTCATCTGCTAGCAAGCCTGCTGTGATCCAGAATCACCTGATAGTCTGGCCTAGATATGAAAGAAGAAGTAGTGGAGGATTGCTGGTCTCATTTGCAGAATACTTTGCAAGAAGGGAAATCAACCTGTGTGAGTGTCTTCTTTCTCAGGAGCCTTCTCTCCCCTACACCTATGCTTTTGCAGCTGCTAAAGAACTCTAGGTTGATCCATGTATATATAATCTTTATGCACCATGGGCCAGACCACACACCCTGAGACAGCTTTGCAGGCCAGAGGTGTGGTTCCTCCCAATTCTTCCGCCACTTCTGGTGGCGGCGGCAGCAGGGGGTGCATTCACATTGAATTTTTTTAATGTTTTCACTGCTTTTGCCACTTCCCATGGTGGCAGGACCAAGGGCAGCACATTTCCTATGGTTTTCCATGGGTCTTCAGTGCTTCTGGTGCAATTTTGGTGGGTCTTGGTGTTTTTGTTGCTTCTGGTGATGGCAGTCGGATCCTCATCATGGACAGGATTAAACTTCTGGACTGTTATTTGATGTTTTATTGAATGTCTTGTTATTGTAGTGATATTGATATTTTGATGTTATGTATTTATGATTTATTGACATGAACTTGTAATTTTACATATGCTGTGAACCGCCCTGAGTCGGTCCTACCGAGTAGGGCGGTATAGAAATTGAAATATAATAATAATAATAATAATATTATAGACATTGTACATGTAACAGAATGCTTCTGCTCAAATGATGCTCGTGATATTTAAAAGGGCTAAGAATTGGATATTCCACTTTCATTCATTTATGACAAAACCACCAAAATGCCCAATTATCTTGCCTTGAAAGGAACAAAACAAAAAAAAGCTCTTTATCCTACCAACTTGACATTGAAAGTAGCTCTCAGGCTGCAAACTCACCCGCAGAATGTGTTAAGGGGTTTTGTCTGAAACACTTCCTGAACTTAGGTTGTCCCTTCATTTATTTTTCTGTACCAGCTTAATGTAGGCAAGTGCAAGCAGGAGCAAGGAATGGTCTTAGACATCACTAAGTATAACAGATAATCTCATTTACTTTTAGGGTTGCTACCTGCAGATTTGCAATGTAATTTTAAAGCCATCAGTTTACTTTGAGACTGAAGAACTTTGGCTTTTCATGCCTGTTCTGTTCCTTTTTTCCTCTCCCTTTTCCTCCTCATTATAACAATAGGCACTTCAGATATGCTGCACAGCAAATGAGGACTGGCTAATTAGTGACATGCAAGCCATAAAGAGAATCAGCAGGTTGCAAGCTGACAGATGGGGCAGAATCCAAAATAAGGGCTGGATTTCAGGCCAGAGATACTTCATGTCTTCTCTAAACCCAATGGAAATAATAACTAATGGCCAGTGTGATTTCTCCCTGTTCAAAATAAAATATCTAGATGAGCGGATCCAGCACAGCTTGGAAAGCTACTTTTTGTAAATATATAGTTATGTGTATCATTTCAAGTACTTAGTTACTACTGAAGTTGTAATTTATTTATTTTTAAAATGTTACTTTTGAGTTTCTCAAAGAAAGAGTCACTTTTCTGGGGCACGGCAATCATACACCTAAGTTGAAAATGGTGTTGACCTATGATACCAAATTACAGATGGCTCATCAAAACAGAAGAAGAGAACTGACAGCACTATGGTCAACACCTTTCTCAATTAAAGGTCCATCTTTGTAATCAGGACCATAATTCTGGTCAGTTCAGATACTAGCTTAACTAGTAACTACTAGAGCCATCTGCCTAGGCACCATTAAGTTATTTGTAGAAGCTGCACAGCAAAGCAGGGCAGGTTTTAGACTATTTTATATTCAAATGCAAGTTTCTCAGTTCACCCCTTTTTAGCCCAGCTAATAAACATACTTTGACTAGATACTTGAGGGAAAGAAAAATATTGGTTACTCACAAAATGACATCAGAAGATACATGTGTTCAAGAGTCTTGGTGAACTTGGTTTAGAAAGAAGTAAAGTCTTTCTTCCAGCCAGGTCAGTAGCGTAGTGTGGAGGGCAGGGGGGGAGGCCTGCCCCAGGCAGCACTTTTTGGGCATATGGGTGTTCTTGGACTACAATTCCCAGAAGCCCTAGTAGGAGCAGGTGCCAGCATCCTAGGCCCCCACCAGGGGGTGGTAAATTTGGCTTATGCCAAATATGTGGCTGAATCCCACACTACGCTACTGAGCCAGGTGACCTGGAAGATGGAAGAGCTCAAAAGAACATCTTTCCTTTCCCAAGGCAGAAAGCAAGAGAGGGAAAGCCAGAGCAAACAAAAGCACACATGCTAATAGGTTCAGGTGACCCCTGAGGCAGGAAAGAACCTGTCTAATTGTAGTTACAGGCAAACAATGCAAAACAACTTCCTTTAAGTCAGGCTACTTTTTCCTGTCTCTCTGATCACTGCATGCTGGGGTTGCACTAGAATACTCAACAGACACATCATCTTGTAGATTTATTCTCCATTTTAGACCTTACACAGCAACAACTGTCTGGAGCTTCAGGTATCTTGCTTTTATTCTATGGCATATTTCCCTGCTGCTTACGGGTTAGCATGTCTTACTAAAAGTAGACCACACCACAGAAAACTTAGAGATCAACAACAACAAAAGAAGAAACCTTGAAATTAAACTCAGTTTAATACCACATGTTTATTATTTGAGTTTGGTACTTTAATAATCTTTTGTATTTAGTATTTTTTTGTATTTAATATTATATGTATTTAATATTATATGTAATATATGTTTTTATATTTGAAAAAATATAAAAAGAAAAAATGTCATTAAAAAATCAATGTTGCAAAATATTTGCTCCTGAATGGCAGTGAAAAAATGGTTTCTTGATTTGTTTTGTCTTGTCAGCAGCAGTTAGCAAAAACATCTCATGTTTTCATGCAAAACAATTTTTATATAGTAAGAATCCTCCAAAATGCAAAGGTTTTGTTCAAAACAACCTTTGTAATATTCCCCCCCCCCCAAAAAAAAATGCACAAAAACTCTTTAAATTTTCCATTCTCACTTGCAAGAATGTAGCAAGCACAGATTTGCATCCCTAGCCCTAACCTTCATCCAAGCTGGCAGTCAACTCTACACCCCCGTCTGGAACTGAATTCCACAACTGTATGTTAAAGACCATGTTCTCTTGCACTGTCACGAGACTCCCTTTTAATCAGCTTCAGCAGATGACTGTGGACTCAAATGCTGTAAGGGAGTGAGAATTACATTTTACTCTCAGTTCCCTGTGCCGTGCATAATTTGGTACAACGTTGTGCCCCTGAAGACTTGAGGAAAGGGAAAAAGTCAACTCTTTGGCATCTGAGAAGATGGCTCCTCCCTGCGAATGGACCACAGGCCCTTCCCTCCCTGAATACAACACAGCATCACAAGCCACAAAGCCAGCCAGCATATGAACCATGTGATGGTCCTTCTCCACCTTCTAATGAAGCTTACACTGGTGTGTCGATCAAAGTAACATAACGTCACCCTGCATAATAAGTGAAGTCACCAGTGAAGTAACAGTAAAGGAACTGGGGAAAGGAACTATTTAAAAGTAACAGCAGCTCTCCTTGTGTCCCTCTTTCTCATCCTGATGGTACAGGAGGAATGTGGGGAATATCTCACAGCGGCTATTGCTCTTCACCAAAGGAGGGCAAAGTGAGGTTCAAGCAACGGATGTGGTATATAAGGGTGTCTTTTTAGGTCTCAACCTTTCTAGCTCCCCATGACACTGAGTTATTTCTAGGTGATGGAGTAGGCTCATGCTAATCGGTGAGTAAACCTGTGTCGCCCTGCAAATGCTAAATGCACATGGTGGTTTGAAGATGTTGGAAATTATGCAAAACATACTTCCACCAGGGCAGGTTGGAGCTATACATGTGTGCAGATGGGTCCAGAAACGGCAGAACTGTGAAAACTACAATCTCCAGTGTGTTTCACTATTTCTGAATCTTCTTGCTATCCTAGGTCTTGTAGGAAGGGAGTGACATCCAAAGTGCCAAAAATGTGAACAAGTGGGCCGGGGGAGGGACCAAAATTGGCCAACAGCCCACTTCCGGTTAAGAAACATGGATTTGCTGGTGTTAAATAGTTCCAGAGAAGGAATGATACCTGTTTAAAAGAGGAACCCTTACTCCTGGCAATTTCCTCCCTCCTCCCCACTGCCATTTATTTCCATCTCCTCCACTCATCCTTCTTTTGTAGGAAAAAAAGCGTTTTGGCAGGAGAGGTTATTGAGAGTAGCTGGAGACGTTGATACAGGTACCTCCAAAAGAGCCTTGGAAAGCCACGTGCTTTGCCTGAACTGCACCTGGTTCTCTTCTGCTAATAGTCAGAAACTGCTGCGAAATATCCCTACCGACTTTCCCATTCTAAGTGAATGAGAAATGGGGAAACAAGGAGAAATTCTCTTCAGTTCTGTACTAGTGGCTCATCCTGTTCTAGGCTCAATTTACAAAGGATTATTCTCATTTTTTCCTGGTTTTTTTCTTCTTCTCAAAACAGCTTCTGGAAACATTGGGACAAAATCATCTGAATTTTCACAATTCGTGTTTAGTGAAGCTGAGTGAAAGTGAGGAGACGCTTGTCTCTCATTGCTTGGAAACCTTCAGTGCAGAGCCTGGAGATGTTCAATGTCTTTTACCTTTAATCATGACAAGCCAGCGTTATACGCAGAGCCCTGAAGCCTCTCCTTGATGCTCAAGGGACATACTATTCTTCATATTCTCTTGTCCTTTGTGACAGGAATCGGTTCTCTTGGTGTCTCTTTGTTCATTCTGTCTGTTTCCTTTCTATCCATTGCTGAAGAGCAGATATAAGCTCTGCTGTTTTCAACTTATTATTCTTAACCTCTACAGCACTTGTAAGTAAGTTCAACAAGCCTCAATTCGCCGTTGGATGACAGTGAATAGAGACAGTCTGTTTTGCAGAGCATTTGGGGAATTTTGTAATTGTCTTCTGAAAAAGATCTGTCCTGGCATGTGACATGCTGATAGAGCTGCCTGCATTACCTTCAATCTCTAGGGAAATGTGGCTACATTTCATCTGACCACATCTACCTCACAGAACAGCCATGGTGTAAAACTACCCCAATGAATAAGAGTGGAAAGGCAATATGTCAGTTAAAGAGTCCATGTTTAGTATACAAGAGTTTCCAGGTTTAATCTTTGGCATTCATACATGATACCAAGAAAAATGTCTGTAGAGTCACTAGAAAACCATTGCCAGGACTGCAGACCAGGAACCGGGGACCTGGCCCGTCAGATCATGTTGATCCTCACTGTCCTATTCCATCAGCTAGTACGACCAACAGCTGAGGATAATAGGAACCTCGGTGGTATCCAACAATATCTAGAGCTGTGGTTCCCAACACGGGAGGCACACACACACACCACAGGGGGCAATTCAAGAATCAGTTAGACCAGGGGCACCCAAACTACAGCCTGTGGGCCCAATTAGGCCCCTGCATCTCATTAATGTGGCCCACGGTGAGTACCCAGGCTCACTGTGGACCACCACTCCATCTGCCCCCACCACCTGACATCAGCAGTGGCGGTGGCGGCAGTGGCGGTGGCAGAGATCGTGCTTTGTCCTAGCTGCTCCGAGCAGTCTCTTGCTCAGTCCCATCCCCTCCACAGCCTTTGCCAAAGCCAATCGCCATGTTGGGAAAATTTTCAGAGCCTCCTCTGTTTCAAAATCCGCGGTGTTAGGAGAGCCCCCTGACATGCCCAGGATGATGTCACTGCAGCGCACCAGGTTTACCCTTCCAGTGCCATGGATTTTTAAACAGAGGAGGCTCCGGACATTTTCCTAACATCGGCTTTGGCAAAGTCTGCAGAGGGAATGGGGCCAAGCAAGAGGCTGCTCGGAGCAGCCCGGACAAAGCCCGATCACCGCCACTGCCACCACTGCTGCTGATGTCAACACTGTCAGCAGCATGAGCAGCCCACCTCCTGCCAACGCAGCAGTGTGTCAGGGGCAGGACCAGCCCACAAAAAAAGAAGTTTGGGCACCACTGAGTAAGACCAAGTGGCCTTTCAGGCTTTCTCCGTGTGAATAGGAGTTCACTTTCCGAATAGGAAGAAGTACATGTCACAGGAGGGATCAGGATTTTAGAGAGGCCTAGGAAGGGCAAGGCCAAAAAAGGCTGGGAACCACAGATCTAAAGGGTTAGGGGTGTTCATACTCACAGTTTAGATACTGAGCAGAGCAATGGGGCAGATAAGACAGACTAATGCTCTATCTAGGTGTTATTTATTTATTTTTTAAATCATTTCAGAAGCACACAAAGATGCTCTCTGGGTTGAAAGGATTTTTGCCAGAGGAACTCTATTCAGGGGACACTCAAATGAGCCTCCTTTCATGTTCCCAAGATCATTTCCCACTGCAGTGGTTCCTATGTATCTACTTGCAATTTCTTGCTTTCGATCTGCTAGGTTGGCAGGAGCTGGGACAGAGACAGGCACTCATTCCGTCATGCAGTACCTGGGTCTTGAACTGCCAACTTGCTGACCTTCGAGCTTACAAGGTAAGCTTCTTAACCATTGAGCCACCACAGTCACCTAGGTATGAGATACTTCCTGTGTTCCTTACTTCCTAAACATACTCAGAATAAAACTATCTCAAGGACAAGAGAAGCTTTTAGAATCACTATAAATAGCATTTCACCAGAGGGAACAGGGTATAGTTTGCAGTTGTACACAAAGTGTGCATTCAGGAAAAACTGTGCCTTTGGAAACTGATAGAAGAAGAAATAGAGCAAAAATTCAACTGCAGAGTAAAATGGCTCAGTTTAAGTCACCAGCAGAATTGTGTCCTTCCCAGGCAATTGCAGTAGAAACCGGAGAAGGTGGAAACAGAAATTTCAGTTTTACTTAAGACACACTAAATCCATCTGCTTAGTCTGAATATATATGATGGGGGGGGGTTTGGGGGGGAAGTGTTTGACAAGACCCTTGTGCTGTCAGAAAATCTGCTTTAAAATAACTTGTGACATTGGCAGGATATTGTCAAGAGAAATGACTGAAACAGACAAGACATACACACACACACACACACACACACACACACACACACACACACACACACACACACACACACACACACACACACACACACACACACACAGCAAAAATAAAACGATTGCCCAATGTACATTCCACAACATATCCTCTGCACCGCAGGGAGGGCCCCCCCCCCATTGATGCTGCACATAAAAATTTAAACAAATATTATTTTACTCAACCTGTATTTCTTGAATAAGCTCATGTCTCACAGTCAATGTCACATTCTATAACAGGGATTGTCAACCTGCAGCTGGATGCGGCCCACAGCAGCCATCTGACCCCCCCAAAGCTGTCTGAGGGAGTGTGACCTGGACCCTGGCTTAAAATGGCTGATAACTCCTCTTTCTTTAAAGAGGCCGTCTCTGTGTCTCTTTGCCCACATAGGAGATTTTTGATCCCTTAGTAGCAGGGATAAATTTACTGAAATCCCCCTCATGGTGGGATCCTATTGATTACCAGGAATTTTTGTGGGAGAGGTTTACTGGGATATACGGCATATTCTTCATTGTTTGAAGAAAGTTCTCCTGATGCATACCCTAGGTAAGTACATCCATGTTTGTCCAAAACTGTCCAGCATTCCTTGCTGCTTCCTTCTCCTGCTACCACTTTGTCCTAGCCGCCATCCTTGTGGGGGTAGCAAACAGAGGTAGCTGAAACAGTGCTAGAACAGTGCTCCTTCTGTATTTACACTTCTGAATGTGAGGGGATGTTGAGGCGTGAAAGGGCAAGTGGCAATAGGACAAAGATCAGAAGGAGGCATTTCTGCTTCAAGTGCTCTATGAGGATGGCAGAGAAACACTTCAGAACAAGGGAGGAGAGATCGTGTGGACTCCAAGAAAGCCTCATAGACATACTTATGGAATCAATAGGGTCTGGTCCACCCTACACCTTCAGAGGAGGATGGCTCATAAGTAGTATAGGTGGGAGATTCCATGTCTTGATATTTGCAAGTGAGGCACCCCTTTGCTTGAGTGCTCCCCTGTCTTTCCCTGCCTTCAGGGCACTGGTAGAGTGCCTACATTTGACAGCTTTGCTGTGAAAAACAGCACCCACAAGCTTATGTATATGTGTTTTCAGGTCTGGTCCCACACCAAGCTGGGGGAAAAGATGGAACAAGAGATCCATTGATACAGACTAACCCTTTGGCATAGGTTGCAGTAAGATGACTAAACAACCTGACTTTAAAATCTGTAGTTGTCAAACCAACTTACAGCCATATGGACTATGAATCAATGTTTGCATCATTCTCGCCTTTCTCCCCCTCTTCCATTCCACCACCTCTGTGGCAACTCTGACTCCCCTCTCTTTCCACACACAATCCAGAGCAGCACACCCTCCCTCTCTTCCCCATGCCAGTGGGTTTGCCTCCCTTCACTTTTCCATTGGACTTGGCTGTAGGCTCCTTCCCTCCCTTTGCTTATCGTTTGTTCATTTGGTGACCTGATTCTTAGAATCCCCCCTGGCACCAGCTACAGATTAGATCAGGGGGTTCCCAACCTAAGGTCCATGGACTGGATCCAACCCTGGCACCACTTCATGTGCCCCACACCCCTCCAAGGGCATTTGAGAAACAAAATGGCTTCCCCTTTGAAGCTGTTGGGGCAAAATGGCCACACACACCCCCATCGTGCAGGCAGGGCAAAATAGCCATTTGGCTCTTGAAGCTAACTGAGAGAGCATGACCCAGTCCCCAGCTTGAAAAGGTTAGGAACCCCTGGTTTAAGAGGATAAAACCAAACCCCATGCCAAAGAATGAACAAAACAAACCAACCTTCTCTCTCACCCCACACGAACAACAACAACCCTGCAGCCACTTAAATTGCATGCAAAGTTCTCCACTCTGCTTTTCTACCTGGGAAGAGCTTCCAGGGAAGGCACTCACTCTGCACCAAAGCAATGTGCACCAGGATGGGTCCAAGTCTGTATTCCCACCAGCCCTGGGACCATGTCAGGCAACAAGAGCTGTCCCTCAGTATGGACATGAGTAGTGGAGGGAGGGACCCTATAGCTGCAGTCTATCTACTTGCCTGTCTGACACTGAGCCTGTTCCCCAGCATTAACAATCCAATACGCTGGTCATCCTGTGAAGAAGCATCTTCGTTTGCCATCTCCCTCCCTCCCCACCCCTCCTGCCACCACAACTCCACATTAACCCATCTTTGCTCACACAATACACCAATTCACCAAGGCACATGCTCACAACTGGCACAATATAACACAAGAAAAATATCTATTTAAAATAAGAGTATTTCAGATAACCTGCATATAATGCGAGATTATATGTGCCTTGTGTAAATCAGTACATTTGAATGCATGTTTACAAGTGTTAACTCTGAAGCAAATGTGTTACTTTTGAAGTTTGTAACTGCACCCTTAGTTTCTAGATTTTTATAGCAATTGGTGTGTGCTAATTGGCTTGTAGATCAAACTGGTAATAATACATTATAAAAAGGGATATTAACTGACCTTTCTCATACTGGAACTACAAACCCTTAATCTAAACCAGTGATGGTGAACCTTGGCGCTCTAGCTGTTTTTGAACTCCAGTTCCCAGTAGCCCAAGTCCCTGTGAATCCAAACATATGGATTTACTGCACACGGATTTGTTTGGATTCGCAGGGACTTGGGCTACTGGGAACTGGAGTTCAAAAACAGCTAGAGCGCCAAGGTTCACCATCACTGGTTTAGATTAAGGGGTTGTAGTTCCAGCTTGAGAAAGATTGGTTAATATCCCAGCAAATCCATTCATTTGGATTCACAGGGACTTGGGCTTCTGGGAATTGAAGTTCAAAAACAGCTGGAGTGCCAAGGTTCACCATCACAGAGCTAAGCCATTTTGGACAAGAGGTTCTTCACACAGTCTTTTTCTCCTTCATGGATTTCGGTCTTTTTCTCCTTCATGGATTTTCTCCAATGAATTAAAAATCAGAAGCTACAGCGGAAAACAAAGGGATTGGGTTAGGAGTGGAAAATAATATTGTGTGAAGGACACACTGTTTAAAAAGCACACTGCCCGGTGGTTTAGGGATCTGGCTGTGGAGCCAAAGGTCGGCAGTTCGATTCCCCACTGTGCTTTAAGGGAGAAGCCAGTCTATCTAGCTTTGGACAAGCTGCAAATTCCCAGATTACACCCAGATTAAGGGAGTGGAAACCACTTCTTATTATATCTTTTTGTTGCTGTTCAGTCACATAGCCAAGTCCGACCATTTGTGACCACATGGACCACTGCACACCAGGCACCCCTATCCTCCACCATCCTCTGCAGCCTGCTTGGCTCTATGCCCATTGCTTCAACAATGCCATCCATCCATTTCATATTCTGCCTTCCCCTTCTATACCTAAAAAAATGTGAAAAGGGTCACCAAAAGTCAGAATTGACTAAATGGCACATGTTTGTTGTTAAAAGATGCACACGCACCATCTCTGCCACTAACACTCAGGATGTCGGTGCTGAAAATCTATTGGAGGGTGAGGTGTCCAGCCCAAGGCCCCTTTGTTATGGGGTGTCTCAGGGCTCGGTACTCTCACCTCTCCTATTTAACATCTACATGAAACCATTGGGTGAGATCATCCGTTCCCACGGGGTGAGGTATCGTCAATATGCAGATGATACCCAGTTGTATATCTCGGCCCGTGGGGACCCAAGCGATGCAGTGGAAGTCCTTTCCAGGTGCCTGGAGGCTGTCAGGGTCTGGATGGGGGACAATGGGCTTCAGCTGAATCCCGGCAAGACTGAGTGGCTATGGGTCGGGGGTCCTGTGTCATCTCAGGAGTTACCATCTTTGGTTCTGGATGGGGCGGTTTTGCCCCAAACAGACCCGGTGCGTAATCTGGGGGTCCTCCTGGACTCACGACTACTGCTCAAAGAGCAGGTGGCAGTCGTGGCTAGGAGGGCTTTTGCACAACTTCATGTGATCCGCCAGTTACGCCTGCTCCTAGATTGGGACTCCTTGCTCATGATCACACACGCTCTGGTCACCTCCAGACTTGATTACTGTAATGCGCTCTACATGGGGCTGCCCTTGATGACCATTCGGAGGCTTCAACTGGTCCAGAATGCGGCTGCCCAGGGTGTGATGGGGTGTGGGCGGTATGCACATGCCTCGCCTCTGCTTCGGGAGCTGCACTGGTTGCCGGTTTGCCTCGGAGTGCAATTCAAGGTGCTGGTTATTACCTTTAAAGCCCTACACGGTAGTGGGCCAGGATATTTAAGAGACCGCCTCACCCCGAGAACATCTGCCCGTCCCACCAGAGCGGACAGGAGAGGCTCCCTAGTTGTTCCATCGGCCAGGGAGGCACATCTCTCTGGCACTACTAGAAGGAGGAGGGCCTTCTCTGTGTCTGCTCCGGCCCTCCTAGGGAACCTCCTGCCTACGGAGCGACGTCTCCAGTCAGAGCTGCTGCCCTTTAGGAAGAATCTAAAAACATGGCTGGCAGGACAGATATGGGGTGTGGAAGGTATAATGACCCCCAGCACATTGGTTGATCTGAGCCCCTCTCTTTTTCTACTTTTAACTAGTAGTTGTAGAATTTGGTGTGTTTTTAATCTGTTTTTAATCTTTTTCAGATTTTAATTTTTAATTTTTAAAAAGTTTTAAGGTTTTTAGATGGAAGCTCCCACTTCCTAATCCTGGGCCTTATCTGCCCAGGGAAGGAAAAGACTAACGTCCTCTGGCCGGAAGGAGGAATGGGTTTTAGATGTTTGTGTTGTGTATGTGTTATTGTTGTTTTGTTTGTTTGTTTTTTCCTGATTGTAAACTGCCCTGAGTTGCCATGGCGAGTGGGCGGTGATATAAATCTAAATAAATAAATAAATAAATAAATAAATAAATAAATAAATAAATAAATAAATAAATAAATACAGAAAAAAATATTTTTGGCTGGGGCAAGGCAGACAGCTGGAAGCTGTAAAACAAAAAAGTAGTCATGCCAAGCTCTAGTGGAAATTGATACAAACTAAGTATGTACTTATCTGTCAATTAATTTTAGAAATTGTCTCAAATTAAATCAAAAAGCAGGCAGAGCAATAGTGGAAGAGAAAGTGGAGAAGAGATGAATAATTAAGACACAAGCTAGGGCCTTTTTTATATAGGTATAAATCTTTTGTCACATATTCTTTCAAAATTATTCATCTCAAGTTCTCCAAACACAAATAAAATCCTATTCCTTAGATGTGCCGGCCTCACATACTCAAAAGGAGAGGGTATTTCCCCCCCCCCCACCGCCCTTCAAGGAGGTTGACTGTCGCCATGTCTCAGATTCAATAACATGCTTCCACTACAAAGATAATTAGCTCTTAAAAACCAATTGTTGTACTGAGGTACAGTGAAAAATACGAAACAAATATAGTGAAAGGTTATATGGGATGAGATTCCAAGAAAGATGTGGGGGTAGAATAAGGCAGGTGGCTTAAAATTTGCATTGTGTGTGAAAAAGAGAAAGAGATGGGAAACAAGAGATTGTGTTCATGTATGTACAGAAACCTTTGAGCAGGTGTAGGCTAAAATGGACCCAAGGCCATTTTTTGAATGCATGGAGGTGGGGATGAAAAATAAATTCTGCAGGCAAATTATTCTTTTCTGGTCCTGTACGTTTAACAACAATTTGGTTTTGTCGTTTTCACACCTTTTGCTCTTCCAGGGATAGTATGACTTCCTCATGCATCCTGGAGCCTCCGGACTTCCCATAACCACATAGAACACCTTAGAGAAATCAGTGACAAAGGGTGGGGTGTTTCACCTAAAAGGAAACATTAAAAACATTTCCATATTCTTGGTAACAGTGTACAGAATATGGCCAGTGGCACATTTGCTTCATTCTACAGTTGCTCCCACACTGCACCAAGTAACAGCAGAACATGAAATGTGTTGTTATGTGCCATCAGGTCATCTCTGACCTATGGCGACCCTGTAAATGATTGCTCTCCAAAATATCCTGTCCTTAACGAACCTTCTCAGCTCTTGTAAACTTCCCTTCTCCACTGAGTCTCCACTCTACCTCCAAAGAGAAAAGGGAGCCTGTTTGGGCAAGATGCACAGCCCCAGGTGGTTCCCCAGGAGGAGAAGGGACCACTAAACCACTCCTGACCACACTCTTCCTAGAAAACTCAGCACGCTAACATTGACTTGATGGCACACAATTTGGGGGGGGGGGGTTCCCCTCTCTGTGTTAGGACTTAATATCTGATCAAGGTATACTTGTTCTGTATGAACAGATTGTACATTTTACTCCTCATCAGTGTGGAAAGACCTAGCCATTCTCCACACAGTATTTATTTATTTATTTATTTATTTTATTGAATTTATTACCCCGCCCCACTCGGGAGAACCCGACTCTGGGCGGCTACCCGATTCTGGGCGGGTATCAGTACTCTGTATCAGTACTTTAACATGGTCCTTATTGGGCAGTATCAGGCTCCTCCAGAAAAAATAAGCAGCTGCAGAAGTACAGGGCTATCAAATGGTGCACCATTCCTGAAAATGGAGAGAAGAAGAGAAGAAAAATTAAAACTAGAAATCTGGTGGATGTTTGTTTCCAGATTTGCTGTGGGGTGTTTGTGCTGGTGAGCAACACAAAGCACCAGGGAAGTGTTCCTTTTGAAAATGCGGAATTTAAAATAGAAAGTTATCCCCCACCCCCTTCAAATCTGTTGCCCAATGGGAGGGGCATCAGACTATCAATGGAGAAAGGACTGACCCATCCCTGTCAACAACCTCAAAGGACAATAGCACCAAAGAACAACTCAGGTGGCTTTTCTTCCAAATGATAAGAATGGGCAGAAGCCCTGCTGTTGAATTTTGCCCAGTGTCAGAATTGAAGAGCCTTTGTCACTTTATGGAATATGGTTATTCCAGGAACAAGTGAAATGTAAAATACAAGTATTGCAAAGTATGATTTGCAGGTATGGTGCGTAGGGTTGGTATAAACTGGAGCCTTTTTTTATGTTCCTTCCCCCCCCCCCCGTGGCTCCAAAAGAGCTGTCAAGATCTTGATAGATCTATGAGGGAAGAGCTCTGTCAGTTTGCAGAGATATATTGATCCTTTGCGGATCACAGGTAAATGAAGTCTGAATCAGAGAACAGGAGGTGCATAAATAAGAACACCAATATCTGCAAATGGAAACATGAGCCATGTTTCAATTTCCTCTAGATCTTACAGTTTTATTCCCAGCCCAGGTTCAGTTACACAGGTATGAGTAGACAGGTAATCTGATTTTATTTATCATGTCAGAAGCACACAAAGGTGCTTTCTGGGTTGAAAGGATTTTTTGCTGGAGGAACTCCTCTGCTCAGGGGACGCCCAAATGGGGCTCCTTTCATGTCCCCAAGTATTTTTCCCACCAAAGTGGACCCAACTTATCTACTTGCAATTTCTCTCTTTCAAACTGCTAGGTTGGCAGGAGCTGGGACAGAGACGGGCGTTCACTCAGCCATGCGGTACTCAGGTCTTGAACTGCCGACTTGCTGACCTTCCAGCTAACAAGACGAGCTTCTTAACTACTGAGCCACTCCAGTCCCCTAAGAGGTCATCTAAATGGTTTACATGTTTAAACCGATGTGAATCCCATTGATTGTCGTGGGGCTCACTTCTCCCTCTACCACAGCTTTTAAATGGTTTTTTAATTGTTGCTCCTTTGTACCCTCTCATACAAATAAGTTTTGTGTCAGAAATTATTCTGGGTTGAAAGGATTTTTGCTGGAGAAACTCTGCTCAGGGGACGCCCAAATGAGATTCCTTTCATGTCCCCAAGATCCACCGTGCAGCACTCGGGTATCAAACGCGGACCTTCCAGTCTTCAAGCTCAGCGTCTTAACCACTAAGCCCCCACAGTGCTGATGTACCCTCTCATGACCTGGAGTCAAGATGGAGGCTCCCCCCCCCCCACTAGGAGCCCAGTTAACTGGTGTTTCAGAGCAGGAAAGAGGCTAGAAAATGGATTCATTGCCTTGGTTTGAGGGACAGAAACAGACAGGGAAGCCTTGACATGACAAAAGTTTCCTTGGCTATAAAATCCAGAGAGAAAATAAAAAATTGCTGAATTTATTATATAATAATTGAAAATTAAATTATACAGTAAAATCTGTTAAATCAAAATGCCTGCAGTAGTCTACTAAGTTGCTGAGTGACTTTTTTGTTGTTGCTGTGGTGACATCTTTTTTCACCCAAAACTTTCTGGGGGCATCCAGAACATTGAATTAGCTCTACAACCCAAGAAACACTGGCAATTGCACAAAGGGGCTTTCAAAATGACCCCTAAGGTCACAAAACATTTAGCAGCCTTCATTTCTTGAGACCTGATCCGCTGCTACTAGTATTTCACTGAGAAAAGCAAAAGTTTACTTTGCAAATAAAGGATTTATAACTGGGATAATACAGTTTCCAACTTGGGGTTAAACAAGTCATTTTCCAGCTCATATTTACTGGATGGGGAATTTCTCAGCCCAGGAGGAAAATTCCAATTTGGAAAAGATCTTGGTGCTCACACTCCCACCATGGTGGGCAAGAGCTAAAGATACAAAACGAAGTGGGTACAACCAGATGCAATTTTTAACCAAATAGACATTTTATTACTAAGAATGCGTAGTAGGGCAGCTCAGTTTGGCGCATGTCTTCTTAAGAGTAAATCTCTGAGCAACTGCTTCCTAATGGGGGAAAACAGAGCTCAGTTCTGTGTAACATTTGTCAGATTTTAAGTAACTTCTTATTTCCTAGCTGCAGATTCAACAGCCCCCCCCCCCGCCCCGCCCCAGCATAGGCTTCATTCCACCCACTAGCATAGGGTTCCTGTCTCAGGACTGTGCTGTGCAACATTAGTTTCATCATTAAAAAAAAGGTGTAAACCGGTGTTAAAACAAATTCTTCTGGATCATTCACTCCTGGCCTCAGAGGGTGGGGGGGGGGCTGGAATCCGCTGGGCCCCTGATGTTTCTTCAGGTGGGCCCTGATATTTATTAGTAGAGCCTGAAGCATGCTGCAGACACTTGGGGTGATGGGGTAACATAAATTAGTTCAAAAATGCAAGACAAAATTGAAAGAATAACCCTGGAGAGCTCCATTATGTGGGGGCAATTTTTTCCAAAAACATTGTTACTAATGTCAGCAAGAAATGTGGTAATAAGCCTTATTATCATTTAATAGCTTGTAATTTAATGAATTGCTACTTACAATTCATGACAGATTGCACTAATTTATTTAGAGTGTGTAAATATTCAACAAGAAATTGCGCTTTGAAGGTGAAGTGAGAAATGCACGTACTCATTAAGGTGATGATCATATACATTCCATACAATTATTTAGATTAGGTGAGGATGCACGAGAACTGAAATAATGGAATCGATTAGTATAAATGAAATAGTAGACATCTGACCCCTATCAGATTCTTTGAAAAGCAATCTCGTCATCTCAAGAAAGTATTTCAATAGCCACAGGAAGGGAAATAAACATTTCTCCAAATTCTCGTTCAAAGTTCCAACCTCAAACCGGAAAATCTTTCGCTACTCTTCAATCTGTTTCAGAAGGTTCAGGTAATGCAAAAGGTACTGGAAATATATATTGCTATCTTGGGTCTGGATCTAACAGTAGGTGTATGATTACACAACCAACAGCAATGGGAGCAGCTTTCTTCTTCTTCTTCTTCTTCTTCTTCTTCTTCTTCTTCTTCTTCTTCTTCTTCTTCTTCTTCTTCTTTGAGTTTGCTTAAGGAGGTGTCTGATAACTTCTTGTGCAAGCAATGCTCTCTCTCCCCTTAGTTTCCTATTGCACCACATTTTGAAAGTGAAAAGCCCAATCGACTACTGAGGTGGACACTCGGTGTTGGCCTGAATCTTCAGGGTCTTCTACCATTTGGGGACAGTTTATCCCAGGACATTTTTTTTCCCATGCCAGATTTACAAGGCCTCACAGTCTTCAGGGGAGACCCTGTGGTCCATACCATGGCCCATGGATTTCCATGTGGCAGTGATGCAGGAAAAAGACCTTCTCTATGGTGTTACCCACTATGGGATCGTCCTTACTTGGCCAAACCTCCATCCTGCAGTGGCTCAAGTGGTTAAGATGCTGACTGGGAGGCAGAAGGTCAGCAGTTCAAAACCCGAGTACTGCATGACGGAATGAGCTCCTGTCTCTGTCCCAGCTCCTGGCTTTCGAGCAAGTGTGACCTTTACCTTTACCTTTACCATCCTAAATGCTGCTTCATTTTAGATATTTACTTCTTCTTCTTCCATGTCTAGGTCAGATGGTAAATGGCCAGAAATGAAGCCACCTTTGGCACAACAAGTTTGCCATTGCCCAGGATATGCCCGATTGTGGTTCAAAAAGGCCACAGTCTTCGAGGTGGCTCTTTCTCTAAAGCCCTAAATGTTTACTGAAACTCTTTCCTCTTTTTGTGTGTTGGCTTCTCCTTCTCCAGTGCAGGCTGCCTTCTGCTCTTTCATAAGTTACACTGTTCTGTTTTTACAGAATTGAGTTACCATTTTGTGGTGTTACAGAAAACAACTCTATGATTTTTCTCACTCTTCTTCAAGTGCCATACTCAATTCCAAATATTGGCAATCATCACACCAATCACAGCTCTGAAGATTGTCCTAGGAACAAGATAATGCTGTGGCCTTCCATTTGCCTTATGCGTTGCAGGGTGACACCCATAGTACCACTGATCCAGTTCCGCCAGTCCCTTTCTGGTCCTGAGCCATTTTTGTCTCACGAAGTCCTCATCATCAGCCCCAGGAGGCCAGGATGGATGAAGCTGCTGCCCTCCATCAAGATGGATTCAAGTGGGATTTAATCAGTTTGTGGACCATCACCCTTCCCTGTGGACTTCTCCAACCAAGACCATTATTGCCCAGGGTCGTTAGGTTAATTAACCACTGCCTGAAAATCAGCATAGAGACACTGGTAGTATGGTCTACTCTATTACCATAGCAAGATAACCTGGCCAGATTTGAACCCTATGATTGGTAGAATTATTTGGAAAAGAGAGAAGACACAGAGGAGTATTACTAATAAATAGAAACAAACATGAAACAGCCTTGGTTTGTTAAGAAGCCTGAAACCAGCAATTCATCTTTATATGATCAATTCATCTCTATGAATCTAGGAGAGGGAAAGGAACATGAGTGGGTTGAGTTACGCATTCTATTGCATCCTGGCTTCACATGTGTTGGAAAGCCCATAAGTGGTTGACTTGAGCAGTTGCACTTTTCCCCAAAGCCACTTGCATCTTTAGCCACAGGAAGAATTAAGGTGTCTGAGATGTGCATGACAAGCCAACCATTGTAAATTGTAATGACATGGAAGTTCATTTAAAAAAAATCTCTTTTTCAGTACAATGCAATATTTATCATGAAGACTTTTCAAAATCAGCTTCCTCCCCCCCCCCATAGAAATGTTCATTCTCCCCAATCTCACTGCAACCAGTGATGATGTGCTCACAGTCAAAACTGAGAGCACTGCAAGCTTGTTGTTGTTGCTGCTGCTGCTGCGGCTGCTGCGGCTGCAGCTGTTGTTCTTGTTGTTGTATGCTGCCCACATGAAAACATGACTCCGGGCGACTCACAACAATACCACTATACATATATCTAATACACTATACATACATCACAATACAATGAAATAAGATACAAATAGCATAAGATAATAGAAATAATGCTCCTCTTTGTCACTTCATGCTTAACAGAAGGGTAAACGACACATCATACGTCACGCATAGTGGCTTTTCAGAAAGCAAGGAGGATGCGCTGGGCAGTTGGGAAACTCAAGTCTCTTCTCTAAGAAGCACTGGGGGAAGCCGTGGAGATGAGAGGAGCCGTGACTTACTTAGGAACCAAAACCCAAACTGATAATATCCTCTTGCCTTCCCCGCTCTACTTCTCCAATTCTATTGCGTCATTCTTGCCATGAAGGTGAGAGTAGGCAAAGTGCCAGTCCGGCCGCTGTACATAGGACTAAAGTGGGGTGTTTGTGTGTTGTGTGTGTGTGTGTGTGTGTGTGTGTGTGTGTGTGTGTGTGTGTGTGTGTGTGTGTGTGTGTGTGTGTGTGTGTGTGTGTGTGTGACCTCTCTCAGTTCCTGAAAGCCCACAGGAGTGTTGATTCAACTTTTAAGTAACTCATACCAGAGATTGCAAAGAGGGAAGAGGGAGATACGTATGTTGATGTTCATGGCACACCTGGTAAACTAGGTCATATTGTATTACACAATAATCTTATGAACAACTTGTTCCCAGTACATCAAACAGTCTTTTTAAAAAGGACAACTAGAAAATAGAGATCAAGATCCTGTATGATCTACAAACATCCTTGTAAGCCAATGAACTAACCCAGAATAAAAACTGAATTATTATTATTATTATTAAATTCAATTTATATGCCGCTCTCCTTGCCGAAGCAACTCAGAGCGGCTTACAATGTTATAATATCAAATATGAAAACAACATTATATAAGTATAACAAATATGAGTCAGTCAATATAGTCAATAAATCTTTCATAAAAAAACAAGGGCACAATACAATCAGAAAAATGCAATACAATAAAAAAAATACACTACGGTCAAGAATATACTGTACAAAACAATCTAGAGAGTCCTTATCCCTAATAAATAACCGGCCAGGAAAAAGTCTGGTGGCGGTGGCAGAGTCTTTTGTAGCCGCCCGCCACTCTGTCCACCTGGTCCTCATTCCCCCCTCCCCCGCCCCAACTGGCCAGGGAGAGCGTCCAGGGATGGTCTCACGGCGGCCACCGGGCTGAGATGACGGGGCCCGGGGGAGGGCAGGAGCATTGCCTCGCCACCCTCGCCACCCGCAGCTGCAGGACATCTCCCCCGGCGAGGTGGTGAGATAGGAGGAAGGGCGGGAGGGTCCTGTTGGGGCCGTCCGGCGGTCCTCGGCTTTATCCCAGTCCCGGGGAGGGTGGAGCCCGAACATCAGCTGGGCGGCGGTGTTCAGGGAACTAATTTGCAGAAATACTTGCTGCACAGCTGGTTAATAAAGGGGGTGGGGTGGAAAGGCTCCATTCAGTTCTATGAAAATGGATTGTGCCCATGAATGACATCTTTCAGGATATAATTTTTTTTTAAGTGATGAAAATATCACATTATATTGTGAAGATTTATTTTAACCCATGCTATTCAATGAACATTCGGAACAATAACAAATGTGTGTACTTAGATTAAGAGATGCATATTCCCCTTTCCTTCTAGTCGAGGAAAGCAATTTGCACAGTAATATCTTTTCTGTCCTTTGAAGTGAATGATGTATCCTATGCCAAGAATAAATCTTTGGATGAAAATTGGATTTCTTATTCTTATTTTTATTCTTAGATTTTCAAATTAATGCTTAAATTATGGAGTGAATAGAGTATTAGTCTGGAAACTACTGTTTATTGAAAAATTAATATCTGATCATCACATAGGATTGGGGATGGCATGGGCTTCTCCACCTTTACCCTTCATGAACTTGTTTTGCCTTCCTCGGAAATATCATGGATTTATTTAGGCCAAAAACACAACGGTTGGATGAAGCACTAGAGAACTGTGGCTCACAGAGATGGTCCCAAATTGAACTGCCAACTTTGCCTGGCATTCCTCCTATGCGCCTGGGCTTACTGAAAAGCTTTTGAGCACAGGAGAGAAAATGAGGAATGAAAAGGGGAGAGACATAGAAAGAGAGAAAACAAAACCTTGGCCTCTTCAGCTGCCCTTGTGACTTTAACGGTAACTTAACATTCAGGGGAAATAGCAGCGGAGACCTTTCACAGCATGAAAGTACACATCATAACCTGAAGATCAAGCCGTTGTTTGAAGCACAGCAGCCTAGGACGGCGGCTGAAAGGTTTTCTAAAGGAAGAGCTGGAGAGGAGGAACATAACATATAAGCTGCAGGAGAAGCAGAAATCCAACCTATTGCTTGGGATTGTCTGAAAAAGCCTTTTCTCCTTGTTAATTCCACACCCTCAACGTGTTGTGATTATATGAAGTCCAACACCAGGGAAGTAATGGGAAATGCTGTGAACATCTTTTGAATCTGCACTTCCCCACCTCTCATTCTGGGCTGTTAAATCACATTAAAATCTTTCCCAAAGATGAGTTTTCCATGTAGGCTGTTGGCTACCCTTCCCACAAAGGATAGAGAGGCATCACAAACACTCATTACAAAGGACTGGAAGATGCCCATCAGTAAGACATGCTGCTTGTCCATAGACCCTGAATGAAATTCTGCAACCCCCTTACATTCTTTTTAAACCCTAAGGAGACACGGCACTCATGTGGACCTCAAAATACTAGCTTTTGTGGCATTTCAAAACATTGGGAAATAGAGATGCTTTGTTTCAGATGCAACCAACAGATTGCTCCTCATGCTGCCAGAAGAAATGATCCTGCCAACACTGGAAATCAATTTGAAGCGGTCATGTATTTTGAGAGATAACAATTAACCAAGAGGAGGTGTTGTTGTTGTTCAGTCGCATAGTCAAGTCTGGCCCTTCACAACTCCATGGACCACAACTCACCAAACTCCTCTGTCATCCACCAGATTGACACCCTGTGAAAAAAAAATATGAGAAATGAGTTGATGGTGGCTTCAGCAACTGATGACTACAAAGATGGAAGCGAAGGAAACACCACAGAGTTTAATATGAAACAGATACGAGATGGGACATCTGGTTTTGCCCTGTCTTCTGTCCTGTCTAGGTCATCTTCAAGCCTGGTGAGTTTTTGTTCTATGATGACTCAATGTGCGCAAGTACCATACGCTAAACAAATAAATCAACCCTGGTACTGTTAGTCTATAGCCAACTTGGCTCTCCAGGTGTTCTTGGACTGCAATTCCCAGAAGCCCAAGTCAGTACACCTGCTGATCAGGGTTCCTGGGAACTGAAGTCCAAGAACATCTGAAGAGCCAAGTTTGCTGACCTCTGCTCTATAGCATTAATGTTAAAACAGCTCTCCTTTGATGTTAGTTTCAGATTCTCAGAAGCCTTTGCACTGATGCACCAAAGTCATTTATAAATCTGATGAAAAGCACAGAACCCAAGACAGAATCCCACAACACCATCAATGGATGAGGGACGGCTACCAAGTGCCTTTTGGAGAAGCTGTCAACTAGCTACAGATCTCCTTAATGGTTACATCATCTAGCCTATCTTTTTTATCAGTTTACCTGCAAAAAAAAATCACCAGGGACCTTCTCAGAAACTTTCTTATTACTGAGATATCCAGCAACAGAAGTGGGCAAAGTGTGGCCTGTGGCTGATTGTAAGGAAACCATAACCCAATTTCCACTATTAGGGAATCCTTACCTAGTAATCCTGACACCCTCATAGGAAGCCAGCTTAAAACCTTTGCTTATTCAAGTCCCTTAGGATCACCTTTCAGAGGTCAGGAAATCTCTGATAGATTTCTATTTCTAGTTGCTTGTGTTTAATAACCAATCAGATTCGGTAGGATGTTCAAATGTGGGTAGCAGTAGTCATGTGGTTCAAAAAGACTGAACATACTCCCACCAGCCCAGACGTCTAATAAAAATCAAAATATCTTCTGTAAAAGTTCAAAAGCTTTATTAAATACAAAATACAAAAAGAAAGATTAAAAGTCAGGAATACAAAACATTATAAAAAAGAGGAACATACTTCCATTTTTCCCATTCCTGACTTTGATTTAAAAAAATGTATGACTAGCTAAATATTTCCTGACCTTAGCCAACTAACACTTAAAAACATCTCCAGCAAAGCATTTTCTTACTCTTCCCATACTAAAACTAACAGCTCCCATCTTCCATCAATTGTCCCACATTTTCTCCAGCTTTCAGATTTCAACTTTTAGTGTCCATCATCTCCCTCTCCTCTTGTCTTGAGACATGCACCAAGGTCACATATCATTCTCTGGCCAAATCTTCCCCCCAAAGAATACATTACAGTACATTAACACTTCCTGAGGAAGGAAAATGAACGGCATGCAAGGCTCTTGGTGGAGAAGACATTCTTTCCTTTCACGTCTCCTGGAGTTCTGCCAGAAAATAAAAGCAGTTCTTCTTTTTCTTCCTATTTTCCATGGGAGTTCAGGTGTGAAACTGCCAAAATGAAGCCACCATTTGGTGAGTTCATTCTGCAGTTCCTTTTGCCGGACCTAGTGTGAGAAAGATTAGCCAGCAACACAAGGTTGCCATTATCAGGGTACATCCGATTGTGGTTGAAAAAATACTACAATATTCGAGGAGGCTTTTTCTGTGTTACCCCTGCAGGTAACTGAAACTGCAGAAGTGGAACTTGCAGATATGGGACACGCTACAAACAAATACGAAACAAAGTATAAAAACATTACAGTTGCTTAAAAGCATGGTCTTTTTCTTTTTTCTTTTTTTTCTTTTTGTCTTTACTCATATCATGATTTATATACTTTCATTTATCTTCCCTTTTTCATCTTAAACACAATTATCTTACAGTGATTTGAATTCAAATTGGTTTCAAATAATAATGCTAGATAAATGGAACAAAATATAATGAAAAAAATCTGGGTAGGAAGATCAACAGCAGAATTTGAGGAACTAATTTTTAAGATAAGAAAGGGAACAATGGGGATAAAAGGTCTGGCTAGTAAAATCTATAAGATCTTGAATGCTGAAATAGTAACACAAGATACGTTAAGAAAAATTTGGGAGATAAGATATTATGAAGATGGTATTTAACCCCAGATAGATTACATCAAATGGATAGGAGTAAATCCCCAAATTGCAAGAGATGTAAAATTTAGGAACATATGAACATATGTGGTGGAGTTGCAAAATACCAGTAACAAGGGAGTTTTGGGTAAAAATTGAAAATGAAATCAAAGATATAATGGGTATTACAATTAAATTAGATGTGGATATAGCTCTGTTAACAGATTTAGAGGAGAAGAATCTAGATGTGAATAAAAAAGACTTAATGTCATTTTTTTTTAACAATAGCAAGACAAGATATATTTTAAAAAATGGAAAAATAATTTAAAGTTAGAAGTTGATAACTGGTATAAGGAGATTTGGGAAATTGCCCTGAATGAAAAACTTACACGTGAATTGAATTTTTAAAAAGGAATAACTAAATAAAATAGATTCTGGGACATTTGGAAACCTTTATTGGTGCATACATTGAAAAATAATAGAGGGAACAAAACAGCACATGGTACATTGAGTTTCTAGGGAAAACAAGATGATTAGAAAAAAGTGGTGAATTTGAGGCAATGTGCATAGCGCATGGGTGATATTATTTCTATAGATTTTACTTTATATTAGTAATAACTAAGAATAAGAAAAGCTAATAATCAGCTATTGACTAAGTTAGCACGGTCTCTTTCTAACACGTAGCAAATATCCCTGGTTGTTTGCTCTCCATATGTGCCTTTTTAAAGAAAAGACATACCGTATTTGCTGGCGTATAAGACAACTGGGCGTATAAGATGACCCCCCAACATTTCCACTCAAAATATAGAATTTGTTATATACTCGCCGTATAAGACTACCCCCTCTCCCGCACACCTTCCACACACCAAATAAAACATAAAAGAACATCAGATTTGATTTCAACATCTCCCTGTGGCCTGGACTAGTGTGCAAGTGCGCATGTGCGACCTCTGCGTAGACAAGGGGCAGGGCAGAGTGCCGCTGCTTCCTGCCAAGCACAACTGGCCAGTCACGCCAAAAAGGCTGGCACCCCTGTCTTGCTGCTGATGCTCGGCGCAGCTACGCTGGATACCGCGCGATACTGGATGGCATGTAGAATGAGGTGCGTGGGCATTGGGAGGCCACTATGGGCACCAGGCTGGCATCGGGAGGCCACTATGGGCACCAGGCAAGCATCGGGAGGCCACTATGGGCAGCTATGTCTATCCCAACTGAGTGCACCCGGCGTATAAGACGACCCCCCCCCCCACTTGGAGGCATGTTTTTCAGGGGGGAAAAGTAGTCTTATATGCCAGCAAATACAGTAATCTGTACTCATCAATATAGCTATAGCTATATCGATGAGTACAGATTACTATAGCTATAGCTAGAGCTATTACTATTGCTATAGCTAGAGCTAGAGCTAGAGCTAGAGCTAGAGCTAGAGCTAGAGATAGAGATAGAGATAGCTATAGCTATAGCTATAGATATAGATATAGATATAGCTATAGATGTAGATGTAGATGTAGATGTAGATGTAGATGTAGATGTAGATGTAGATGTAGATGTAGATGTAGATATAGATATAGAACTCTTCCACTCCTTCTCACTGAAGACTCACTCAAGGCTTCTTGAAAGAGCCAGGCTTCATCTCTTTAAGAAAGCTGCAACCTGCAGCTGAAAGCTTCCTTTCGCTGTGGAACTTTTCAGTTTCAATCTTTTATGGGTTGCTTTCTTAGCTCAATTGTTCCATCACCTCCCTCCTTGGGAAGCCATGACTTTAGATGAAAGACTGTGAAAATGATGCCATGACATTAAGGAGACAGGGTCTCCTGAGGTGTGCCAGCCAAAGCTGCTGAGGGATGAACTGGTCAAAGGCAGCAAAAGTAATTGTATCAACAGGGCCAGTGGGAGTCAGTACAATTCTTGATGTTCTCATGGCATGTGCTCCTGTGACCTACTAATGAGTTCTCTTGACTAGCTTTTCCTAGAGGGTCATGTGTTCATCTCCAGTAAATAGGCCCTCAGCACCCTGTTTGGCTTTAGCCATATCATGATTTATGCATGCAGCGGTGTTACAAAAATCTTTCCTTCCATCCTCTGTTATGATGGCACAGGGCCAACAGGTTGCTCTGCTGGAGCGATGGGGGCTGCCTTTGTATTATTATTTTTGGTGCTCTTTTCAGTAATTAGTTTTTGAAGGTTAATTCCATCAGGCATTTTCAACACATAATATTGTGCCTAATGAATTGCCAAGCAGTTGTAGAACATTGAATCTAGTGCAGGTTTTAGGAACACTGTATCAGAGGTGTATCCTGCAAAATAATGAGGTGCCCCCCAGGGATTCACTGAGCAATCCTCTTCCCCTGTATTATCATCATCATCATTTGCACTCCAGTCGTTTTTGGAAGGTCGCAGACACGAATCATGGGACCCTCATTGTGTTGACATAATAATGAGACAAATGGATTGTCACATTTAACAAGCAAAACATACACAAATGACCTGAAACAAGAGGATTCAACATCTGACAAGATCTCACCTACTGAAGTAAGAGAAAGGCCAGCATTGTGATAAATATGCCAGAAAACATTCTTCAATTTATTTATTTTTTGCTGAGGTGGGGAGAGCAGAGGGGAATATTTGTGTACCATACTAATGATCTTCTATGTACCAAGATCATTCAAGCAGTCCTATACATGCAACTTATACACCTCCTGCATCCATTCATTCAGTTGATTTAAAAAACATGCTTCTAAATAACATACAATTTAAATCAGGGATAAAAAAAAATTTGCTTCTCTAGTTATTTGTTCTACAGTTCCTGTAGGTGCTCACCAATTATTGCGTCATGTGGAAGGAGTTATAGGCTGAAACATCTAGGACAGGGGTGTCCAAACTTTTCAGGCCATAGGCCAGTCATGTGGTTTAGTGGGCCGCTCACATGGTTCCTCCCTCTGGAAGGAAGTTTTGCAACAGGATGAGATAAATATTTAGGGCTGCCATTTTTTCTGCTTAAACCAGGGGTGTCAAAACTACGACCTGTGGGCTAGATCCATTGAATTCATCTGACCCACGACACCCGCATCGCTCCTGGAAGTGGAAGCAAAATGTCAAGAGGTTCCCTAGACATTCCCAACAGTTCCCTAAGCTTAACCAAAAATATATGTATGCAATAAAATCAAAGTGAGCAAGTGCAATCAATGTTTTACCACAGTGTGTAATGGTGATGTCTGTACACCAAACTATGTGTGTGTGTGGGGGGGGGGAGGAAGGCACAGTTTGTTTCCCCAGCTCTTGTTCAAAAAGGATTCTGCATGGAAAGCTTTGCTTTGCTTTGCTTTGCTTTGCTTTGCTTTGCTTTGCTTTGCTTTGCTTTGCTTTGCTTTGCTTTGCTTTGCTTTGCTTTGCTTTGCTTTGCTTTGCTTAAAAGGTGGTTGTCAATCAGACAGATGAACAGTGGAAGAAAGCATGTTTCTATGTTCACTTCTGAGTTAACTGGCAGCAAGTGCAGAAGAAGTGCTGGGTGTAGTTTATCCATAGGCACTGTTCATTTCCTTGCTCTGAATGTCTTTAGGACTTGCCCCAGAATTACACACCAGGAATAGGGTATCACAATCAGAGCTTTGAAAAGTTACTTCTTTGGATGGTAGCTGTCAGAGTTCTCATTCAGTCCAAAAAAGTAACTTTTCAAAGGTTTCTTCTGTGCAAGCTGGGCCTTCTAAACAGTGGGCTGGATGCAGCCCACAACACCATTTCATGTGGGGGCCCCCACTGGCTCCACCGCACCAGGAAGTCCCATGTGTTGGAGGAAGGGCAAAATGGCCATCCACCCCCTGAAGCTGTCTGAGGGAGCATCGTGACCCCCCAATGGCCCCCCTGGCTTTAAAAGGTTGAGAACTGTTCTAAAGCCTCATGACAATTCTTACCCAAACCAAATGGAGCTGATCCATTTTACTGCTTTAGATTGCATTTCGAAGGCAAATTCCTTCCCCAGACCTGGCTGTATCTTATAACTTAAAGTGTGTACAAAGCAGCCTGAGGGCAGTCAGTTCAACCAAATGCTGAATGTCATCCCCAGAGAAAAAGCTTCTGGAGAGATGAATTGTCAGTCAAGTATCTTCAAGCTGAGGAGATCAAAGGCAAATCCCCAGAGCCTAGTAGCTTTCAGCAGTAAGAAAATTAAATGTGCATTCCTTCTATTCAAATGTGTACAGCAAAAGTTAAAGTGTCTGAAGGGACTGGCATAGATACCAGAAGCCTTTCCTACTCTTAGTCCTTGGTTGTAATGACAAGGACATGCAGAAATGTGTCAGCCCCGTTTGTGCACATTGGTTTTGTCTGTCAATCATGGGCTCTTCTCAGGAAAAGAATGTCATCTGCATATGCTCAGAGGGGACTTATTGTATCTTGTCCTGTTTTACCATACAACTATTTGGTATGTTGCCAGGCTTGAACCATGAATTATGCACTGCTTTCATGTTAGACTTAAATTCAAATTAAGACCAGTCTCTTAATTTCAAAGTAAATGCCTCACATCATGCACAGCCTGGAAAAGTTACCTTTTTTTGGCCCAAAACTTGCATCATTGTCACTTTTATTACCACTGCATTGACCAGAGACAAAGAGTTAGAGCTAGGATATTGAAAATGGCTCATTCAGATACCACAACCATTTTAGGGGGGAGGGGAATCAACCAAAACTCACATAAAGTCATGGGGGGAGAGGGGGTTCAGCATGAAGTCACGTGACTCCAAAATTATCATTTGATTTTCGCATCTAGATGGTCATAGATCTATCTTCAAACCATGTGATTTAGGAGGAGTCGGTCAAAGGTCACGGAAAATCACAGAGGGGGGGGTAAAAAAGTGGCCTATTTTAGGTCACATGATATTTGAAAGAGTCCAAACATGTTAGTTCCCTTCTTCAAATGGTATCATGCTGGAAGCTAAAACAGTGACAAAGAGAGAGGAAATTAATGTGTTCTCTTCATCACACATCGGCTCCACAGGCTGGAGTCTGTTCAGCGCATCAGTGCTGGCAGGGCCAAGGTGTACTAGAAAAGGGATAAGCTAAGCTCCATGGATGAACAGAATTGCCTTCAGGAGAAAGAGGTGGTCTCCTCTTCACTTTCATTGGTTTGAGAGGAATGGAGCTGGAAAGTGTCTATGACTGGCCTGCTTCATCAACAGATGGGCCAAATGGGGACTTTATTTGGCTTAAATCAGTGATTCCCACATCACCTTCCTCAAACCCGTGAGTTAAGCGCCAATGTTCCAGTGCTCCACTTCAAGAATGTAGTTTCTCAGTTTCTCACTGAAATGAGATGGGATGGGATGGAAGGCTACCAAATCATTCTGGGAAGAAGAAAAATAGACAAATACATTTAGTTGTAACTAGAGTATTTAACAGTTCCAAAAGCCAGTCATATCCGACTCTAGCATTCAGTGCTCATCTCTGTTTCATAGCCGAAGAGCCAGCACTGTCTGCTTCTGCAGATGTTTCCGTGGTCATGTGGCAGGCATGACTTGACACCAGAGTGCATGGAACGCTATTTACCTTCCCACAGAAGTGGTCCCTATTTATCTACTTGCAATTTCTTGCTTTCAAACTGCTGGGTTGGCAGGAGCTGGGACAGAGACGGGAGCTCATTCTGTCCTACAGTATTCTGGTATCAAACTGCTGACCCTGCTGCCTTCCAGTAAGTGTCTTAGCCACTTGAGCCTAGTTGGTTAATAAATGCAGTGTTAGTTTCTACAGTAATCATGTGTAATATGAGATACTTGAGTTTGTTTCTGACTTCATTCACTCATGCTCAGAAAGGACCATGGACAGCAATTTAGGTGACTAGCAGATTTCCTGATGTGGTTGTAACCAGATCTGCAGTGTTTATTTAGTTTTACTAAACCTCAGTAAACAAAGTTTTTCCCTAATCAAACTTCAGATGATTGATTAATTGATTAATCAACAACAGAAAAATGTAATTTATGAAGTTGATAAGTAAAGCAAATTTGCTTGATTTAAGAATATTTTGGTTCTATATATGCTGCTATAACAGGAATATATATGTAGTTTTAAAAGACCATGAAAGGTCTTTCCTTCTCACCATAGGTTCATAATAGAGTGAAACCTCGTGTAAAGAGCGTCTCACTTAAAGAGCAACTCGCTTAAAGAGCAGAATTTTCTCTGAATGTTTGCTTCACTTAACAAATAAAACCAACCAAAAACTCGCTTAACAAATAAATAGGGGTTCGCAATACCCCCCACACACACCAGAAGTTAAAATTGGTCACTTACAATGGTGCTTGACTTAAAGAGCAAACTCGCTTAAAGAGCAATCCTGTGGAACACATTATGCTCTTTAAGCAAGGTATAACTGTATCCTATTACAACAACATAGCAAAACCATAAAAAAGGCAAAGAATGCAGGAGGGAGGCCATACCTTTATTGGATCACTAAAAAGAAAAATGTTGCATGAGCTTTCAAGATCAAGGTCTCTTCATCAGTTAATCATAACATTATTAATGAAAGTATAATGTTATTTTGCCAGGCGCTCTTCGTAGAAATGTATGTTGTACAAACAGCAAAAGATTTCATGGTGCTTTCATACCTGCCCCCCAGGAATTTGGGTGCTTGCTCATCCTTCTCCATGTGGTCCTCTCTGAAGCATTAACTTTCTTTTGTGACCAGACAATGAGAATAGGAAGCTCCATGTGCTCTCCATCAGGTAGCAGGGTTTCAATTTGGTTATACACTACCGTAGGCATGCCAACTGTAGCAAAATCAAAGTCAATTAAAAATTATTACCTAGTGATCTGGTGTTTCTTGAGGGTGCATTGTTCTGGTGTTGAAAAGGCCATGCCAGATGCCTATTTGGTGGTATCAGTTAGTTCTATAGGCAAAGGAGATTAGCGGTGTGATCCATGTTCAAATCATAAAAAAATGCAAAGGATGCAGGAGGCACCTTGAAATCTTTTGCTGTTTGTCCAGCATGCATTTTTATGAAGAGCACCTGGCACAATAACACCATGCCATGAACTTCCATTCATAATTTTATGCCTGCCTGATAAAGAGACCTTGATCTCAAAAGCTTGCACAACTTTTTTTAGTGATCCAATAAAGGGATCACCTCCCTCCTCCATCCTTTGCATTTTTTATGATTTGAACATGGATCACGCAGCTAATTTCCTTTGATAGGAAAACCAGAGCAGATTTAAAAAGGCAGCCCCTTAAGAATCATACTGTACCCATTTGTACTGGTCCTTGCCAGTCAGTTAACAATTTTTTTTTTAGTCCATACCAATTAACAGACACTTTAAATGGTTCACATAATAGTCTAAATACATGGTCTAATAGAGTCAAAAACTGATATCAGGGGTGCACAGCCTGGTGATTTTAGCAAGAAGAATATGCTGCTGAAGTCATCCTTGTGGCATAAAGGAAATAATACTCTGTCCATTTTCAGCAAATAATTGTTTCAACTGATGAAGAAGAGCAGAACCAGGAATCAGAAGGAGTCAGTTGTACATAATTGGGTTTCTGGTGCCCCTTGATTTCCAAGATGGAGGATTCTACATTTTAACCGAGCTTTCCCTCTCTCCACTCCAAGTATCTCTAATTTGAAAATGTTGTTTGCACCTGTAAGGTGGAAATGCAGTAAGCATTTGCCTTTATTTATTTCCTCTTCCCTAATCTACTTAAATCTTCTGGTATTTGATGACAGTAGGCAACAACTGCAGGAACTGTTTTTCACAAATGGGCACCTTTCGTGTAATGAACTGTTGCTTCAGCTGACACTGCAGCTTGTATTCCTTCTGCCTCTTTAATTAACACCTTTTCCCCCTACTCCACCCCCCACCCCCACCCCCAAACGGTGACATTATGAAAGAGCAAAGCTGAATAATTACATGCCCCATGCAACATCCGTTTGTAGAGTGAATAGACCATTGTTCAGCTATACCTAGAGGAATGGGAAACTTCGTCCAAGGGTGGCAATAGTAGAAGAAGGAGACATCCAAAATAATATGTGGGTCTAAGAATTCAAAAACTGGGATGGGTAGATAGTCATGAACATTGATCTCATTTGGAAATAGAGAACCATATGAAATGGAGGGTAGCAAATGAGATGGTTTTCAAAATAAGATTTAAAAAGATATAAAACCCCATTATGTAGCAATATTCTTTAAATTTGGTGTAAATATAAAACATTAGTCCTGGAATATCACCATTGATTTGAAGTGTGGATGTAGAGAAATTTCCAGGTAATTTTAAAGAAGGATTAATAAATGCTTTGGAAAGAGCTGAGGTAATAAGATTGAAAGACTGATTAAGTTAAAATTCTCATAGAGATCACATAAGGAAATATTTGAGGAGGGTAAAATTTCTTGGTATATTACAGGTGGAGAAGTAGACCAGAGGTAGGGTAAAACAATAAGGAAATTGTAGACAATTAACAAAATTTGAGGAATTGATAAGTCAGATGTAACAGAATGAACTAAATAAAACAACAAAAGGATTAGGAAGTAAAATATTTAAAATATTGATTGAATCTGCGGGAGAACAACAGCTCCTAAGAAGAATTAGAGATACTTGGAGTGGAGAGAGGGAAATCTTGGTTAAAATGTTGATTTCATCTTCTTGATTGTAGCTTTTCTCTACATCCCAACTAGTCATTGTTGGAAACACACAGATGGACAAGACAATTGTTTGATTTGATACAACAGGAAAATTGTTATGATCTCTTTTGTGTTTTGGGAAAATCTTGGTGAAAGGCTTGGTAGCAATCAGATGGGTGATGCTTCGTGGCAATCAGTCTAAATATGGGGATTAAATATAGTATACACTGGAAGAAGAAATAAAGTAACAAGCTTAGCTTATCCCTTTTCTACCCTCTATTTAGTTATTTTTATAATTAATGTGGTGTTGCTTCAACAAATGGGAGTAACATTTATACTCAGGCTTTGCTCCAGAAAATGACTAATTTAGATCATAGAAAAGTTAAATTTTCACACTACAAGTCCCAGAACCTCCCACTTAGCATAACCTTCCCAAAGACAGTTACAATGTAAACCACAAGAGGAACCAAACCATCCAATTAAAATAAAGCCATAATGCAACAAAATGGTATAAAAATCACAGAGTAACAGATAAGAAGACGCAGCTAGTTAAAAACACCAATAAGTTAAAGTGCAGTCTAAAACATTGAGGAACAATGAACAATTCCTCAGAAGAATAAATAGGTAAAAGAGTTACATGTTTGGTAAAATTACTTGGCAGGAAAGCAAATTAACAGATGGAAAAGTGCAAAAATCCATTTCTAGAGATTCATTATGCCCTTTTCTTTGCCTGCCACCTCCAAATGAAGAGACGGACACGAGTTGTGGGTTCGAACATGGGCCACTTTACTAATCCAAAATAAGTTGTTGCAAACTATTGCACTGGGGACTAAGTAGTGCGGGTGCATGATATAATAACTCAGGTCAATACCAGAGAACTTTGGATCCCAAATAATAGGGACAGCAGAAAAGCTCTGCCAACAGGCCAGCACTGTGTCCAACAGTGGGACCAAGCGATGCGACCAGGAAGCGGGCAAAGCTTCCTGATCACTTGTCCCAGGGCTGCGGCTAATCCTACAGCCATGCAGGCAAGGCCTGCGAGAGCACGTCCACCTCTTCCTGGGGGGAAATGGGCAAAGCCGGCACAAGGGGGCATTTTACCCCCAGTGCTAGTTCGTTTTGTGTGTTTCTGCCAGCCCTGTGCACTGAATGTGATATGGCATTAGAGTACAGCCACGGCGCACAGGTGTTAAGAATGCAAATTTCAAAAAAGATTTACTGGCTTTAATTGACATGTACTTTTGGATGCTCCTGAGTATTGTACTAAACATAAAGGTGTGCTAACTGTTACAGATATTAAATATTCATTGGGGCTAGGGCTGTGAAAATGTGTAATCAAAAGGACCTAAGCCATCAATCCATTTCATTTGCATTTCAATACCCTTAGAGACTAATACAATTTACTTCCCTGAATAAGCCCTTAGTTGTATGCTATGGATATATTAGACTATTGTCAACTATTCCCTGAAGCACCTCTTCATATAACTAGCTCTAGCTGGAGGAGACTTTTGAGAGTACCCTGGACAGCAAGAAGATCAAATCAGTCGATCCTGAAGGAAATAAACCCTGGCCGCTCCTTGGAAGGACAAATACTGAAGATGAAGCTCAAGTATTCTGGCCACCAAATGAGAAGCCAGGACTCACTTGAGAAGGCCTTGATGCTGGGCTAGATTGAAAGCAAAAGGAGAAGGTGGCGGCAGAGGATGAGGTGGCTAGATGGCATTTTTGACACAATGGGCATTGAGCTGAGTGGTCTGAGAAGGATAGCGGAGGACAGAGGAGCCTGGCGTGTGGCAGTCCATGGGGTTGCGAAGGGTCGGACTCCACTGTGTGACTGAACACTAGCAAAAAGGGAACTAACATGTTTGGACTCTTTCAAATATCATGTGACCTAAAATAGGCCACTTTTTGACCCACCTCTGTGATTTTCTGTGACCTTTGACCGACACCCCCTAAACCACATGGTTTGAAGATAGATCTATGGCCAGCTGGATCTATTTGTAGAATGAATAGACCATTGTTCAGTTATACCTAGAGGAATGGGAAACTTCATCCAAAGGTGGCAATAGTAGAAAAAGGAGGCATCTAAAATAATATGTGGTTCTAAGAATTCAAAAACTGGGATGGGTAGATAGTCATTGCTTCAGAAATAAAATATAATAAAAAGCAGTAGGTTGAGAAAAACTGAAAGAAAAAGTAGATTGCTCAGTGTTGGGTTTATGATGGTCATCAACAACTGAAGGGCAAATGGCCAAAGTCCCATCCCTCTGCACAGTACTGCCTGATGGCTGGGCAGTGACCAAGTCAGCCGTTGAAGATGCAGTAAGAAAAAAGAAGAATAGAGCAATAGCATTTTTTCAGCAGCTTTGAACATCAGTAGGTGTCCTGTTTTTCAAAGAGGTTCATAATCAAAGTAAGCTACAGAACAGGATACTAAATAGAATAATAAAGCCTAGATCAGTGATGGTGAACCTTAGCACTCCATGTGTTCTTGGACTTCAATTTCCAGAAGCCCAAGTCTCTGTGAATCCACATGAATGGGTTTACTGTCACTCCTAGGTATTCAAACTCTGGCACTTGTTTTCTACTTGTCCCTTCTATTACTTGTTGTTATTGTAAGGAAATAGAGGGGGGGGGAGGCTTTGCATTTACAGGGTAAATGCAAGGAGCCTGAGACTCAGTTCAACTTTACAGTTATATGTTGTGATTCCCCATACCACCTTTACAGAACAAACAAAGAAATTACTTGGACTCTGTCTAGGTCACTCAGACTATTGTCAATTTTCACACAACATTGTCAATAGGTGCTAGGACTGAAAGATAAAAGATAAAGATGTGTAATGAGACAATGTTTATTTTGCATCTGTCTACTAACCATTTACAACTCAACAGAACCAAACATCACAGTATTAAATCTGAATACCAATCAGGGACCTTCTGTTACTACCAGTTGTAAAAAGCCACACTGATTTCTGTTATACTAACCAACCTCTGTACCTCTGTATACCTCTGTACCTAATATCTATAAATTAATGCCATGAATTCTCACTCTTATGTCTGACCCCACTTGATCCATAAAAGCTAACATTAAAATACAGTAGTTAGTCTTTAAGGTGCCACAAAGTTTGTTTTGTTTTGTTTTGTTTTGTTTTGTTTTGTTTTGTTTTGTTTTGTTTTGTTTTGTTTTGTCTTGTCATGTCTTGTCTCTGATATGTAAGGATGTTTCAGTGGAAATCATGACCAAGATTATCCACACTATTGTATTTCTGGTTACTGTGTATTAATGCTGGACAGTGAAGGAAACTGAATTATGGTGTTGGAGGAGAACTCTGTGGATATCCCGGACTACCAGAAAGATGAACATGTGGGTCCTAGAGCCAATCAAGATTGATCTCTGTAGGCAAAAATAGTGAAATGAAGGTCATCCAACTTTGGGCACATCATGTGAAGGCAAGGTTCTTTGGAAAAGACAATAATGCTGGGGAAGATAAAAGTAAAGAGCATTTGAAATAATGCATGAAAAATAATTTGAGAAAGTTGCTTATAAATGTTGATCTATTTCACATATGGAAGGAAGAAATAGGTTTACAGATTATTTGCCTTCAGATTGTTGCTCGAAGCATTTCCATAATGTCTGATAAAAGCGAGAGCAAAGATGATGGTATTTTACATCCCCGATAACATAAAGCTCAGTGTGGTGCTGGGGAAATTGTAATGCATCCTTGAACAATTGCTGTACCACCTAGACCTCTCTTCTTCCATTTAATTTTTCTCACTAGGCAATAGCATCTGATCATTGTAAATCCCACAGGTGGCTGCCAGCTTTTACTGCAGATCCCATCTGAGGCTGCCAAATCTGTCACTGATTTTGTGGGCAGAAATTCAATCGGCCTCTTTACTGTTGGAAAAACAAAATTATCTGTGCTGATTCCTCCTTGACAGCTGGGCATCTCATTTCTGGTGCTGGTGGTGCACCTTTCTAGCCGTCTGCTTTCTCCGCTATCCTAGGCTCAAACAAGAAAAGAATAATCTTCCTAATCAATCTGGAAAATAAAACCTTCTCCCATAGAAGATTTCTTTTTTCATGCAGCACCTCCAAAAATCAGTCTTATCACACCGAATGCAGATGCCGAATGTCTCTGTTACAGATTTATAAAATGCATAAAGCAAATCACAGCAAGTAGCATTTTCTATCTTTTTTTTTTAATTACAATCGTAATAATTGCATCTCTAACTATGGATTTCTCCTATTTATAGCTGCCTGTTTTTCTAAGGCGCCTGCAGCAGGATTAATGGCTGGATTCTCATTTTTTTCCCCTCCTTTCAACAGTTCTGTGATCTAAGTCCTTGTCCGCATTTTAAAAAGAGCTCATTTGAATGGATGACGATGGGGACAATATGCCCACTCTGTCCTTGGTTTCCAAGTGTGGACAGTGACTGCCCAAAGGAAGGCAGACTGCTTTGCTTAGAGCAATGGTTCCCAGCCTGTTCTGTGGCCTGCTCCACCCACGCATCCCTGAAATCATGGTGCCCTCCCTGGCATATAATTCTTATTATTCAAAAAGTAAACTCCTATTCATGTGCAGGAAGCCTAAAAGGCCATTAACTTGATCTAAAAAACATTCTTGAATTGCTTCTCTTTAACAATCAAATCCCCTCCTCACGGTGTGTGTGTGTGCGTGCGCCCCATCTTGGGAACCATGGGTCTAGACTAGCAGCTCCCCACGCAGTTGGGGACTCTGAACAATCAAGGTTCTCATCCACATGGAGAAGGCAGAGGAGACTCTCTTCTTTAAAGGAGTTGTTCTATTCCCCAAAGAGAAAATGGCAACACAGGGAAGCACATCGTTAGCACTTTCCCCCCAACTTATATTTTCAGATTGATCCTCTTTTGAATCCTTGAACAGAGCTTACATTTTAAGCCACATCTGTTGCTGGCATCTTTAGTTATCAAGGGGGGGGGGGGAGAACCAAGCACTGGTAAGCAGAACAAACAGTAAGGAACGGAGAGTGTTCTAGTCAAGAATGTCTGGAGGTCCAATTTCACAGAGAGGAAATTATGAGAAATATGACTGCCTGAGAGTCTGAGGAGTTCCTGCCAGCTGTGTCAGGCAATAAGAGAAAACTGACCCACCAGGTGAAATCAGCACTGAGAAAGTACGACCAGACTGCAGGATGCCATAAGACTATATCAGCGGTGAGCAACTATGGCCCTCCACATCATATTGGTAGTACCCTATTACTACTGGTGAGTCCTGACAAGACTGTAGGGTATAGACGTATGGAGACTACAGCTGCTCACCTGTTCCAAACACACTAACTTCAAGACAAAACTCCTGGAGGCTCATTTTTTTGAGCTGGATACACATGGTCAGGACACCGAGGGGGATGGAGCCAGAACCCTTTGTGGGTTGCCTGCCCTTGCCCTGCAGCAGCCCCAAAACTGGGGCCGGGGGGGCCACTCTGAGCTTGTGAGACCCAGTTGTTGCTGGGGAGTGAGATGAGAGGGAAAAGCTGGTCAGACAGCAGGAGGATATGTTGGTGGCATTGAAAGAATCATTGGGGGGGGGGGTCTTGGTCAATGACAGTTAGTGAATGGTTGGTCAAACCGAGGAGACTTAGAAGTCTACGGTGGAGGAACTGGAGTCCTTCCTCTGCACCACCGGGTGGGGAGGGGCACTCACAGATTGCCAGACACATTTAGATATTGATTTGTAGCAGGATACTGTTAGGGTACAAAGAAAGTTTCCCCTCCAAGATCGTGGTATTTTTGAACCACAATAGGCAATGGCAAACTTGTGGTGCCAGCTAATCTTTTTCACACTAGGTCAGGCGAAATGAACTATGGAATGAATTCACTAAAAGTCTGCCTTAGACACAAAAGGAGGAGGAGGAAGAGAATGTGTCTGTATTAGCACAACCCATTAATGAACCACAGAATAGGGCTGACTTTAGACTTGCTTAGACCACGAGCAGAAATCCCAAGAGGGGGGAGGGCTTCATTTTTGCTGATTTCACTGTTTGTAATCATAGGTTATTAAACTCCTTGGGCTATTTTTAGGACATATGGTGGTTAATTTTAAAATGTTAATAATAAAGTCCCATGTGGTAAAATCCATAATATATTGATCAGTGTCATTGCCACAGAAAATGTTACAATGATATATTTAATCACCTGTTTAGTAGGCCTATAATCAATGTCTGCAGCTACAGTCCTGTGAACAGGACCAGCTCATAAAATGTAGTTATTAAATTCAGTATTGTCAACCTGATGACCGTTGGTGATACATTCCAAACCTCTAGTATAGGGGTGCCAAAACTACAGCCCTTGGACCAAATCCAGCCCATGCCACCAATTCCATCAGGCCCATGCCACCCTCACCACTCCCGGAAGAAGAAGTAAACCACACCCGTGCATGCACAAAATCCTGCCATAAACGGCCTGCAGCTGTCATAAATGCGTTTACGACAGCTGTGGGTGCATTTACTGTAGCATTATATGCATGTGTGGGTCCATTTTACTTTCACTTCCAGTGAGAGGAACCACATGACTGGCATGCTCAACCACGTGACTGGCACCCAGCCTGAAAAGTTTGGGCACCCTGCTTTAGTATATCTGTATCTCCAAATACTAAATTCGAAGTTACATGTTTGTTTGTCATAAATTAAACTTAAACTACCCAGTTTTATCCAATAGTTATCTGGAAAAATTATTCCCTTAAACACATTTGCTCAGATGTAAGCCTCATTGACCAAAATCCTGTTGCAACATATCACCTTGCAAACAAAAGTCTGCATAGTCAAAACAATGGTATTTCTGGTAGTGATGTATGGTTGTGAGAGCTGGACCATAAGGAAGCCTGAACGCAGAAGAATAGACGCCTTTGAGATGTGATGTTGGAGGATAATTTTAAGAGTACCCTGGACAGCAAGGAGAACAAATAGGTCAATCTTAAAAGAAATCAACCCCAACTACTCCTTGGAAGGTCAAATATGGAAGATGAAGTTAAAGTACTTTGGACGTCAAATGAGAAGAGAGGATTCACTTGAGAAAGCTCTGATGATGGGAAAGGTAGAGGGCAAATGAAGACGGGGGCGGCAGAATATGAGTCAGCTAGATGGCATTGTTGATGCAATGGGCAGAAAGCTGGGCAGGCTGAGGAGGAGGAGGAGGAGGAGGAGGGTGGAGGACAACAGGGGTGCCTGGCGTGCGGTGGTCCATGGGGTGAGGAAGGGTCAGAATCGACTGTGCGACTGACCAACAAAAGCTAGAATCTGTGTGATACCATCTCCATACGCTGGCATAAATTCTGCATGGCTAGCTTTGTTTTGGGGGCCTTGTCTTGTTTTGTTTGGGGTGTTGTTGTTGTTTGGGGTGTTGTTGTTGTTTTGCTCCAAGCCATTTGATTGAATTAATTGGCTCTGGATGTTTAATTACTGTGGCATGTTAAAATTGCTACTTCAACCATGGACAGCAGGGGAGAAATGTACTGTATCTCAAGAACATCCAGTGGAAGGACGATGAGCTAATTGGGGTCAAAGTTAAACCAATCAAGACCGAAAGTGGAAATTTTGCCACTCAGCAGGAGAGGGGATTGGTACAGTAGGAAGGGAATTGTGTGGACACTGTTGAGCGAGCAGGCAGGCAATGTGCTTTGATCTGTAGAGTGTTGAGCAGCCTAAGATATTGCGTGGTGTAGTTGTTGGAATACTGGGCTGGTTCTGCAGTGGAGCTATAAAACTAACTTGGTGATCTCAGGCCAGTCAGTCACTTCCTTTCTCAACCTAAGGTACTTCACAGAATTGTTGCAATGGTAGAGGAGAAGGAGCATAGTTATGCACGCCCTGGGACCTCACTAGCAGTGGTTCCCAACAAGGGGGTACACAGCCCACAGGGGGACTTCAATTCCCAGAAGCCCCAGTCAGTACATTGGCTGATCAGTGCTTTGGGGATTCTGGGAACTGAAGTCCAAAAACCAGCATTTGGGAAACACTGCACTAGAGGATGAGGAGGCTAGAAATGCATACAATACAATGAAAGAGTAAAAAGTGAGATCTGGGACACCATCTCCCTAGAAGGAGGAGAAGGACAATTGAACTTATCATGCTCAGCACAGAAGGAGATTTAAATGCTCTGCAAAAAGGGTAAAAATTTATTTATTTATTTATTTACTCACACTTGCTATCCCACCCCAATCGGGTATACCCGACTCTGGGCGGCTTACAAGATAAAATGCGATCATAAGCTAAACCAATGGAGTACTAATTATTATTATTATTATTTATTTATTAAAATTTGATACCTCGCCCCAATCGGGAGGACCCGACTCTGAGCGGCTTACATCCTATAAAAGCAAAACAAACCCTAAACACTCAATCTAAAAACGTCAAAATTAAAAATCATCAGAAATTTAAAAACAAAACAGAAACTACACCCCAGTATTCCCCCAATCCAACTCAGGAAGGTAGTCCTTATATAAGCCACTTGGTATGGGAACCCACGTTCCCGGGTCCCCAAACCTGACCTGCCAGCCATGTTTTTAAACCCTTCCGGAAGGGCAATTAAAACTTTAAAAACTTTAAAAGTTCATAAAAAACAGGAAATAAAACGGCACAAAGGATAAAAAACAGAACAGAAATGGAGGCTATCTCTTAGATTAGCCACCCTATGTGGGATCCCACATTCCTGGGTCCCCACACTTGCCCTGCCAGCCAGGTTTTTAAGGCCCTCCAGAAGGACAGGAGCTCTGCCTGTAGGCGCAGTTCAGTTGGGAGGAGGCTCCAAAGGGCCGGGGCGGCCATGGAGAAGGCCCTCCTCCTCCTCCTCCTGGTGCCAGTGAGGCATGCCTCTCTGGCTGATGGAACAATGAGGGAGCCTCTCCGGTCCGCCCTGGTGGGACAGACAGATGTTCTTAGGGTGACGCGGTTTCTAAGGTATCCTGGCCCAGTACCATATAGGGCTTTAAAGGTAATGACCAGCACCTTGAATTGCACCCAGAGACATACTGGCAGCCAGTGCAGCTCCCGGAGCAGTGGTGAGGCACGAGCATAACGCCCACACCCCACCACTACCCGAGCCGCCGCATTTTGGACCAGCTGCAGTCTCCGGATGGTCATCAGGGGCAGCCCCATGTAGAGCGCATTACAGTAATCAAGTCTGGAAGTGACCAAAGCATGTGTGACCATAAGCAAGGCGTCCCGGTCTAGGAGGGGGCGTAACTGGCGTATTACACGAAGTTGTGCAAAAGCCCTCCTGGCCACGGCTGCCACCTGCTCTTCGAACAGTAGTCGAATACAAATACATCAGCAATAAAACAACATATGTTTCTGGGTTTTGTCGAGTATTGTAGTCAGCTGACTGGCATTTTAAACCAATAAATGGGCACAGCTACATTAAACTATTAAAAACCTTTTTATTGAACTGGTAAACATTTTCAGGGCAGGTTGGCAGTGCACTAGTACAATTCATTAAAATTTAACTTGCATCTAAATGCTGCCATTTTTAAGTGTTTGGGAATTCTACACATAGGTCACATATTACCATATAACAGGATCTGTCTGCAGCTCTCTCACAGCATGTGGAACGTTTAACTAGGTTTCCCTTTGAGAAACATCCTTTGCATCTGAGATGCCACAAGTAATAGCTGGAGATTTGCCAACTTGCCAGTTGAGGACAATTTTTCCCCTTCCTATGATTGCATTGTTTGTGAGGAAGGAGAGCTGAGTAAGCTTATTTTTAAGATTTATTTAATTACTTCACTTGGTGTCCCAGTTTTTCTCTTAAAGAGACCAGATTTTCTGCAGTTCTGTTGCCGTGGACAGATCATTATCTGGTGATGTTTAAATTCCCTGGAACTCAGAGACTCTGAGTGGGGAGAGACCCCTTAGACTGAGGCCACTTAGAGACCCCTTAGCCTCCACCCCAGGAGACTAAATGGATCCAAATGATTTCCTCTTGGCTCTTGAAGAGTTTTCTGTCACATTATGTTGAAACTCTGGTTGATCTCTAGAAAGGGGAAATGGCCAGAGTTTTTGACATGACTGCTTCTAAGCATCTCCTCCCACAAAACAGAGTCATACATGAGCCCTAATTTACTGGGGAGCAGGTGGCAATGGTGGCGATGAAAGGGAGGGAGACTAGAGCAAAGATGGCAAAAAACTCAGAGTGAATTCAATCAAACACAGGCTAAGGTCCATTGGAAGGCCTCTCCTGTGGCAGTGGTAGAGGTGAAGAAGTCATTCTTCTCCGTCCCCTTGCTTCTGCATAGAGTCGTCCAGTCGAACTCTTGCGAAAGGTCAAGATGCTAATACATGCCAGCCTGCAAGAAACAAATGTAGACTACACTGTACCTTGCTGTGAAGCTTTCATAGGACACTTTGCAGAAATGTGAACTGAGAAAGGCTGACAAAATTTTGGCCCTACAGATGTTGTTGACCTTCAGCTTCCATCCATAAAAGGCAGCATGGCCAACAACCACCTTTCCTGGGACATGTAGTTCAGCAACATCTGGTTGACCAAAGGTTCCCCACTATGGGACAGGGCAACCTTTGTGGGGTTACAGGCTTTTTGACAATATCTATTAGATGATAAAAACCAATCTCAATTGTTTCTGTTTCCTCCATGCATTTTTTAAAAAAATAAACGTTAGGTTCTTTCTTTATTGAATATGTGATTAGTGAACATTGGCACCACCACCACCACCACCACCCCCAAAAAAGAAGAAACTGAAATAAAATGTCTTTCCAGAGGCACCGGTCAAGTTCAAATAGTATTACTTTTTCCAGAACGGAGAAGATGTTTATTGCCAAATACTGTATGTCTTAAAATGAAGACTTTTAAGATGTAGATCTCAAAACTCTGGGCCTGGTGGAAGACATCTACCGGTTCTGGTCCTCCCACATTTCAGATTTGTTTATTTCTATGTTCCTTCCATTCTGAATGTGAAGAAATTTGCAGATTTTGGGGAAATCGTTACAAAACACAAAATGAAATGAAATTCTCCTCCTTTCCAGATTCACAAATATGTTAAGGGGATTTTCAGACCTTTTCCCAATAAAAAGAGAGGATTCAACAAAAGGCACAGTTCTAATTTTGATTAGGGTACCAAATAAAGCCTGATGTTGAATATCCCAATTTATGGAAGGACGCTAAGCCTGCCGGCAGTATCTTACATCCTCCCATCTGTATGGAATGGCAGCAAAGAGCCATCCCCTCTCTACTCTGTTATGCCTTTTAGCATATCCTTTCTTTGAATCTCTTTCTTTCCCTTCTTAAAGGGAAGGAGCTTAAGTGCAGCTGGCTGATGAGAGATCTTGCTTTCTGATAAAGATAGTGCGAGCATGATGCTAAGAGCTGCTAGCAACCACAGTATCTGGAAAGAAGAGAAAGAAATATGACAAAGCAGATTATCTTCCTTATGCAGTTGTACTGATAAGGAAAAGGCTCTTTTTGAATATAAAAATGCTTCATTTGGTTGAGACTGAAGATTAAAGAACACCCCATACACACACATGCCCAGTAACAGCTCCAATAGTTGTTTACAGTGGAAGTTTTAGATCCTATTGCTCAAACAAGGGATCGGAGAACAGTAGTCGCTTCCAAATGTGGGGCATGGGAAGGGAGCAGAGCCTCAGGACAAAAGAAGTGAAAAGAAAGATGTTCTTTGACCTTAAAGACTGTGAAGGTGGGTGTCCCCAGGGGTAGGAAGGAGGATCCTCTGTGGCCTGCCTTGGCAACACTTTCTGGTGTCATATCAGCACGTCAAACAATTTAAAAGTTCCTCACGCCCTTCATGCTTTTCCTGCTCCATAGCCAGAGTCCACCATAGAGATGGGCAAAAATGAGGCCAGGTCAAAGATCATTCTCCAGTAGCTGTTCTGAGTGACTGCTCTCCATCCATTTTTTCTTGCCCACTCCATCTATGCACATTTGTTGACAAAGATAACCTTCCCTTTCTCCTTGCGTAGAGGTCAACATACTGTGACAGAAAGCTTTGCAATGTGAGTTTGTCAACTTGCCGCCCACGGCTGATACAGATCCCCCTCCTTTGAACATACACACACATACAGAAAGAGAGAGAGTTGATAGTGACATCTCCAAAAACTTGCAAAGACGGGCCATAACTTCATACTGGAGCACATGCTTTACTTTTGATTCTTCTCTAAAAGGAATCAAGCAAAATTCTCACTATCATTGCTATTTGTTTCCTCCCAGGAGGTCCAATCACAGCAGCATCATGAAGAAAGAGAACAATCACTTCCCAGAATCACCAGCCCAGTTTGTGACTGGACCTCTGCCATTGAAGATCTCTTCATTTTTAATTTTTTTTTTATTTTAGCAAATGCCAGCTGACAATGGGATACATTATGTTCACCTTTTAATTGTTATCTTTTTCCACTGCTACATCAGAGTTTGAAACCCGTCGTTTCCCCAATCATTTGCAGAACAGCTCATCTTGCTGGTCAAATATTAGCCTGTTGGCAGACAACATTTATTTTGTGGTGGAGTATGTAGTCCTTCAATACGCAGAATAGAAATCATTTTCTTCCCACCAGCAACTTAAACTTTATTTTTAACATTCGGTTGACATTAATTTTGCTGTTAAATAGCACAGATTTCCCTAAGAAATGTAATCTATTGCTGTAGAGTTTGCTTGTTTGCTTGTTTGTTTGTTGTAAAAGCAGAGTGCTATTAAAATAGAATATTCTTACCGTACATAATCGAGTATAGGCTGAGTTTTTTAGCCCCAAAAATGGCTTATACTTAGGTCAATGACCATGAGGGCCCTAAGACCACACCAGATTGAGATGTGCCAACAATTTAATTAATTTTACCATATTTTCATGTATTTTGATTATTGAAACTCACAAGCAGCTGCTGCATTTCCCACCCTTGACTTATACTGGGTCAATCTATTTTCCTGGGTTTTCAGTTCAAAATTAGGGACCTCAGCTTATATTCGGATCGGCTTATACTCAAGTACTGTATATACTGTACCTTGCAATTTAAAACAATCCCAAACCATTACAAGTTGGCACAGCACTATATAAGTTCCTAAAGATTAATAAATGTTATTCAGTCTTCTGTGCAAGGTAGCATGGCTGGTAAATGCACATCTAGATTTGGATATGTCTTCACTCTAGTGATTACAACCAGTCCTACTACAATGCAGAGTGATGTACCCACTTTCAGCAACAGATTCTGGCTATCATAATTCTTGTTATTAAATTGGTCAGTATTGCATTCCACTCCAAGGGGCTGCAGAAGAAACTTGTGGGGTTTTCTGATTCAGGCATTAGAATAACTTCCTGCCTGGTATAATAATAATTTAATTTCATGTGAGAAATTGTTCTGGGTTGAAAGGGTTTTTGTGGAAGAAATTCTGTTCAGGGAATGCCCAAATGAGGCTCCGTTCATGTCCCCAAGAGCTGGGATGGAGACGGATGCTCAATCTGTCATTCAATACCCGGGTCTCGAACTGCCGACTTACCAGCTTTCCGGCTAACAAGGCAAACTTCTTAACCACTGAACCACCACAGCCCCCCCCCCCACTTGGGATGCAACAAGCTTATTGACACAACAAGCTTACTGACACACAGTAGACTAGAGGGTAGACTAGTGTTTCATATATTTAGTGTCGGTGTGGGTGGAGGAATGGACTCTTCATCATCCCCCCCCCACTGCATCGATAATGTCTAGTATGAGCTACTTCTACAGATGGATACTTGCCATACCCCTGTCATGGCAACAGATCTAGCCATGCCATTACATGCCACTACAAACAAAAGACTGGCATCATGCTGAGAAAGGATTATCACATGCTAGCTAGTCAGTGATATCAGCAAAGATTCTGATGGTGATGTGCAAGTATTAGCCACTCAGAAGTACTGAAATAGCCTTAAACCTCTGGACCCTCAGGGTACCAAAAGCTGCACCATTGGATGGAGGCAGTTTAGTTTCAAAATTGGAAGAGGAGGTAGCCTTCATCCCAGTCCACACCTTCCTCCCAGCCCACCCCACCCCACCCCAAAAAACCCCCCACCCCATTCCATAATGCCCAGCCTGGTTAAAATCTTTGCATGACAATCTATAATAACAGTATCACACACCCCTGATTTTACAGCTTTTTCCTTTTCTCTTTTGAATGTGTCTATGTGTGTGTGCTTGTCATCCTTTACTCAGAGATACACTTCGTAATGCCCACCCTGGCTTTCTCTTCTAGTAAATGTGTTTACAGCGGTGTCCTTGGTTTTAGATCCCTTGCACCAGGAATGTCAGATTCTCATCAGGTTGTTATGGGCAGAGTCCAGCCCAATTATTTTGTGAGCATCAATTTTAGTATTGAAATTAGCATTTTCATTTTCTTGCATGAAACAGCTGACCAAGCTGCATGCACAAATATCAAGAACATTTATCTCATTTTCCCCCAGTCAAGCTCTAGACATTAATGACATCGCTCTCTCTAGTTATGGAAAACTACTCGTAACTCAAGGGAACAACACAAATTCCATGCAGCCCTTTAAAAAAAAAATGTGTGGTGAGGGGTTGTTGTTTTTTTCAGACACCTCCCCTCCTCTTACATTTAGAACCAGATGGAAAAGGCACTCCAAAATAAAAAAAAATAAAATTCAGAATGCTTTCTACCATTAAAAAAAGTGAAAGTGGATTTGTTTTCCTGTTGGTTGCAAGGCAAGCCATTTTTCTGTCCTATAATTATCTCCCTATGTTGCTCACAGGGTGTGATGTTACCAACAGACCAGGAAAATATTATCCACTTCTCTGTAATTGCCGCTCCTGACCTTGCATCTTGGAAATATTTATAAAAATGCCAAAGGATCGTATCCTTGCCATTTAAGACTGAAAATGGCATAAAACCTAAGATTTCTGTCGAAATGCATTTAAAAGGGAAAGGTCACCCTTGCAAGAAAGCCAGTGCTCACCTCTGTTTACAGCCAAAGAGCCCCCTTGCAAGTTCATGCTTTTGCAAGACTCGGCGGGTGTTTTAGAGAAATAATATCCTTCCCAAACTTTGCATGTGTTCTTAGAAATGTAAATAAAGACTACAACTGGAAAAATACACACACCAATATGTTTTACTCAAGGAAAAGAAAATGCATACATTGATTAAAGTCTGTAAGTAAATGCACACATTACCCCCAGGGATTCATAACGTTTCTCTGCCAGTGCTCCCGATTGTCCCCCTTTATTCGGCTGTTTGCACAGCCTCCACCCCTTCCCACAGTGGCAGGATGCTTTTTGGAGCATAACCGCTCTGTTTGGGGATTTTAATTTTTCCCTCCTCCACTTCCCGCTCTGTTTCAGCATGGCAGTTTTGGACATCAGGGGACGGATGGAGCTTACATCAGTGCCTGGGTGGTTTCATGGGGTGAACTCAGGCACTGGCACAAGCTCACCCCCAGCACAAGAGGTGACCAAGTGCTGCACTTAGGCTGCTGAAATGAAGAAGGAAAGCAGAGAAAATATTCCCCAAATGGAGCGACTATGCTCCAAAAAAGCTTCCCACCGCTTTAGGATGCAGCAGACACTGTGCAAACAAGCTGTATAAAGGGTGTGACTGGTGCTGGCACCACCATGGTAAGTAACATGTTGGGACATCGGGTGGTGGGAAGAGCTTTTGGAAGTGCCTGGGGTACCCATCATGGGGCAGATTAATGAGATGCATGGGCCGGATTAGGCCCATGGCTGAGGGTTGCAAAGCCCTGCATTACACAAAATGTCCAAATACAGGTACACATTAAGGAAGGAGAAGCAGTGGGTACACATTTTGAATGGAGAAGAAGGTGACCTGCAGGGGAAGGAAATGTGGGGGTGGAACTTGCACGTGTCTCCATCCTCCAACAATCTGTGACGAACAAGGATCACAGAATATGCAGGTGGCATATGCAGAAAAGCACAACCCAGCTAAGGTGGAGAGATTTGTGCATCTCCATCTTCCAGTTGAATGTAGCATGTCCTGCAATAAAATGTGCAGAAATTGGAACGAGTACTTCATCTCAGCACAAGCTATTGGGACAAGAACGCTTTTATAATCTGTATCACAATGGCTGTGCAAATGGCAAAGAATGATACTCTTCACTCCACCCTATGGCAGTACTTAGCATAAAGATATTTTTCATTTGTAAGAACTTTCTGAAAGAACATATCAATCATGTATGAAAAGAACTGCCTAATTTCAAAAGCTATATACCAAAGCTTTTACTTTCATTACCTGTGTTTTTAAAAAAACTGTTCAGTTGATGTACAAAGGGAAGCAAAGTTAATATTGTATCTATTCATATTGCAGAAAAATGTAGAGTGGATGTTTATGAGCTCTGGATAATTGCTCTCTTTCCCTTTTAGACGTTAAGGGAACTTTGCATTGAAACTTCTGATTTTGTGGCAATTTCCATTATATTAGTTTTCACCTCTCCGCTCAGGTTAGCAGTTCATTTGTTCCTCCCTGATCAGAGCCAGCAGGAAAAGCAGGTTCAACAGCAGAGCACTTTTTTGGGAAGCAACTGTCTTCTTGGGCATTATAGCCTGAAAGTGTGGAAGGCTTTAACAATGGTTGAGACAGGAGCATTCACAGAAGTCTTGTCCCCTGATCTTCAGTCAGACTGTGGTATGTCCAGCATAAACGTATGAAACAGAGCTTGTAATTGTGTTTACTTGTACATACCTACAGAGCTCATGAGACTGGGAGCCCTGCCATGTGAGAACTCTCAGTCATTGGAAGTTTGTGAACGTCATGTGAAATGTCTGCATTCATTATGTGCAGGTCAGAGTGATCTGCAGGTGAAGGAAATGTGGGGATGGAACTTGCATGTGTCTCCATCCTCCAACATTTAAACTTCTCCACATTCAAGTACAGCACCTTGGGTAGTAGGTCTGATTATGATATCTTAAAATGATGACTTAAAATGAGAAAACTACAGAAGAGAGCAGAGCTCATTGGGAACTTTCCATGGTCCTGACGAGCCTTTCCTTGCCCTGCCTAGCATCATTCTCCAAAGTCTGATGTTCCTTGCCATGTCTAGCATCATTCTCCAAAGCCTGATGTTACCTAACGTAACCCAGCTTCCTCGGGGGTTTGTCTGATGTCATCAGAAGTTTACCTGATGTGACATTATCCAGGTGAATCTGCTACCAGTTTCTATCTGATTCCTAAGCCACATAGGAACAGGACAAAAGATTCCTAACTCAAGGACGTATACATCAATCCATGCCCAAAGGTAAGGTTGATGTAGCATTTATCTGTTTAAGGCAAATAATTTATTGATTGAAACTATCAGTTCTTCTGAACCTCTCCTTTAAAAGGCACAAATAGCTCTCACCAGACCTATCATGCACCCGGTCGTCCCAATTCACAAGGGCACCTCCTTAACCCTTGCCTCACTTCTGGGAGAACCGAGGAGATTAAAAGGAACACTCACTATGCTCAGGCAGTAAGGCCTTTGAACATAGAGCAAAACAAAGGAGGCTTCTGGTAACGTAGCATAAGTTGCTTCGTGTGTGTGTGGTAAGGAAAACAACAATCTTCAAAGAGAAACAGCTGTTTTATTCCTTCAGGTTCATGTAAGAAAGTTCAAGGAAAAGCAGAAATCCAAAAGGTCATATCCATAAGATCAGTCCAGTAAACAGTCAAAGATCTTTTAGGTAATCATAGTAAAATCATGCCAGCAGACAGTCCGGGGTCTTAACTTATGGAGAAGCAGAGACGAACCCTTAAATCAAAACAGGTCTTAAGCCATTGCAATCCAGACAGGTACTGACCCTCACTTCTCTGCAAAATGGAGAATCTGCCATCAGGTGGGATAGCTTTACCCAATCACGTAACAAAGAGCAACAGAGAATAACTTTCTCAAAACAATACTGCTGTGCTGTGGCATATAGACAAAACATGGGTCTGAGCGAGAAAACACGGGTACACTGACACTGAAAACATGGTTGAAAAACATGCTGTGCAAGAGACAGAGAGAAGACAAAGGATTTCTATAAGGCCAATAATGGGCCTAGCTGAAAAATAGCACTTTCAAGCCTTGGGAGACATTGGGAAATAGGTCTATTTCCTGACAACATTCTATATACACATAGCTATAGACTAGATCTGCTCGTATGCCTGCGGAGGAGGAGCAGGAACACCTGGACGGCAGGGCGGAAAGTTTAAAACGTTGACAGTCTGTCACCCTCAGGGCCCCCCCCCCCCGCCAACAGAGGCTCCTTGAACCGTCCCGGCGGGTTCCCCGAGCTGCCTCCACCTGCCTTGTGGTTCCGCCCAGGCCAGAACTTCAAAAATCATGCGCAGCAGGACAGCCATACCCGCCGCGGCCGGGAATACCTGCGGCTGGGCAGAGAAGCCATCGCAGCCACCGCCATTTGCAATCTCCAGGCTGCCTCCTCCTGCTCCAGTTCATCTGGCCCACAAAGTCCCAACACCAGTTCATCTGGCCCACAAAGTCCTCATTGATGCTGGAAGCGGAAGTAAAAAACCTCCCATACGGGCCTTAGTGACTGGCTCCCTGAACCATGTGACTGGCCAGTGGCCCAAAAAGTCTGGGCACCCTTGCTCTAGTGTAAAGGCCCCTTAATAAGAAGTTTTATTTCACTTTGTTTGTTCAGACCTATTGCATGGCAGCAAAACCTGAGGTCAATAAATGGCAAGGTTTCAACGTGGACGGCCCATGCTTCACTGTACATAGACTGCAATGTACACACCTTTTGAAAGAAAAAGGATGGTGATCAATCTGTAGAATTCTAAGGTTGTAGCATTTAAATCCATTATTTCTTTTAGAATCACCAAGTGCCTCCGTGAAGGACTAGAATTGGCGCCTGCATTTTTGCCAAACTAAAAATACAATTTTCAATTAATCCCCGCGGGGGGAGGGGGGTGTTAAACTGTACTGTATAGCTTGCATTTAGATGAATGGTGTAGTTGTTTCTCCTCTATTCTGAGTAACTAAAAAAAAATCCCTCACATTCCTATGCTATACCTACTGGCTAAAGTCTTTTTGAATTGTCAATATTATTATTTAATTTACTTCTGGGTGATAAGTCACCATCATCCATTTTACCAGACAGTCTGTCTACACCTAAACACATATTTACACAAAGATCCTATCACCAAAGATGGCAACAACTCTACCATCAGATACTGTTTTCAGGCAGAGCTAAAAATACACTGTGAGCATTGTCCAACATGTTCTTTGTATTTTTAAAAAAAAGTTTTCCCACAGTAGCTAGGCCCTCTTAGAATAACTGGGAAAGGGTGGACCTGTTGCTTACTCATTCTGATAACCATTAGGGAAAGTATGGGATCCTGAGGTATTTCTGTAAAAAGCACCCACATTAATGGGTAGGTTAACATCATCAAGATCCTGCTGGTTAGCACTGGACAGGGTAGCCTCAACCTGTGCGTTCTTCTTCTGGCGTATCTGACTCCAAATATTGGCAATCTTCATGGCAATCTGACATGAAGATTATCCTGAGACTATTAAGGCAGTGGCCTTCCACCTGCCTTCCGCATCACAGCATGACACCCACAGTACCACTGATCCAGTTCCGCGAGTCACTTTCTGGTCCTGAGGAGCCCTTTTTGGCACACAAAGTCCTCATCAGCTGAAGGCTAGTATCGATGAAGCTGCTGCCCTCCCTCAGGATGGATCCAAGTGGGATTTAATCCACTTGGGGACCACCATGGCCCTTCTCTGTGGACTTCTCCACCCAAGGCCATTAGTCAGGCTGTCATCCGATGATCGGCATTGAGGCACTGGCACAGGCCAGACTATACCTGTGTGTACAGGTTCTAAATTAACAAAGCAAAATTCTTCAGCAAATGTGGTGAACCTAAACCAGACCTGTTGGCGTTTCCCCATTTGGATCCTTTCTGCAGAAAGGTAGGGAGATTCACCTTCAGAGCCTGAGCTATTTGAAAATGGAGACCAGGCTCCAGTTTCAGGATCCTCAAATACCACCTCTGGAACATGTGATACTGGTTGAGAAGCTTGGGAAACAATGTCCTGGCACCATGTCTATAGGTTGTGGGGTCCTATAAGTGAAAACGGAAGGAGAGTACTTTGGCTGGGTTTATGCCATGAAAGTGTCCTTTTAGTTCTGCTTAATAATTTCATAGCTCTTTTTTTCTCCAGCATTATCTCCTTCTGGTATGGTTTTTCTCCTTTTCCTCTTTTCTGGGGGGTATACATAGGGGTATCCCCCTTGTAACTGAATATTCCTGAGGGCTATGCTTTCACATGGAGAACACTCATAAAGCATTTCCAATTCAGGTACGTTGTCTAAATATTGAATTATGGCTGCTTCACACTCCTTAGCCAGAGTAATAATTTTCATCACAACACTAACAATTTAAAAACAATCAGCAGTTTTCATGGCTCCTAAACTACATTGCCCCCAGCAGGGGTGTTAAAATCTGAACCTTCGTCACATTACTTGCCTTTATAGACGAAATCTCTGTACTTGCCTGTCTTTTGACAGTTTTCCCTTTCACACCGTTGTCTAACACACACACACACACACACACACACACATTGATACCTTGTTTAACAAAAATAAAAACAACAATAATGGCAAATGGCCAAATATACCACTTTTTTAAAAAAGAATAATATCAATCAAAATATTTCTGTTCTGTGAAACAGAATAAATCTTCTTTTCTTTTGCATCCTCATATACTCATGTTTTTCCCCACTAGGATGGGCCCTTGGAGGTAAATTATCAGCAATGGTTTTCTTCCTTGCATCTTTGGAAAATGTGTGTGTGGGGTGGGTGTGTGGGGGAATATCCTACGAGTTTGCAGGGGGGAAATTGTTGTTGTTCAGCCGCACAGTCGAGTCCGACCCTTGGCAACTCCAACAGTTTAAGGGGCCTGTAAAGGCTCTTGTACATGCTGGGGCTTGTTTCACTGGCCAAAAAGCGACCCAGAAATACTGGTTGCTTTAATCACTTTTAGCAGCATACTGAGAGAACATGGAGAAGGAAACATTTAACATTTATCTCAGCTTTGTTTGTGGCCAAAAGCTGCATGAAGTCTTGGAACACAAAATGAAAACCCATTCACACAAACATTGCTGCATCAATTCAGAAGGAAGTTGAGCAAAGACTGGGGTCTGTTCTAAGGTCAGCCGAGAGACCTGCTTCCATAGCTAAAGCCCCCCGTTCGTGGTACAGCATGAATTTGCTAGGCGGCATCGTTGACACAGTAGTGGGTGTAGAAGATCTGGGCGGACTTCAGAGGATGGCAGCAGGGGACAGCGGAGCCTAGTGCGCTGTGGCCCATGGAGTCACAAAGGGCTGGACTCGACTGTGTGATTGGCGGCGGAGGAGGAGGAGGAGGACAACGACATGAATTTGCAAGTGAAAAAAAACCAACTGGGGCAGGATTTTGACAATACTTCTATCCAGGGCCTTCGTTCATAAGGTTTACAGGCCTAACATAGCCCCTGACAACAAAGAATCATGAGTCAGCTGGTATATTGCATGGTTGCTCACATTGTAAATTACAAGGGCAACTGCCGCATGGGGAGCCACTATAAGACAACATGCCAATTCCCTGGAGAAATATAAGGGATTTCTTAAAATGACACTTCATATATATTTTTGTTGTTGCAGGGAAATGGACTTATAACTGAATTGGGAAAATCTACTAGCAAGATATATTCCAAGCAAGTGTAACTTTTTAGCCCATTTAACAAGCCCCAGGCAACACTAAACATTTTAAAGTGGCTCATAGTTAACATTCATAGAGAGACATTCCTTGAAACATAGACTTTGGGGGAAACTCAGCTTCCCTAGAGCTCTGCGACAAGTGACTGAGAAGACAATTGAGTACAATAAGGAGGATGCACTTGGTGTACATTGACCTGGAGCAGATGTTTGTCCGAGTACCCTGGAAGGAACTGTGGAAGGGGCTGGAAGCGAGGGCAGTCAAGAAGTCCTTGATACAGGCTGTACAAAAAAGTTTCTATATAACCTGAAGAAATTATGTGTGGACAGCAAGGGGGGAAACTCCAGTGAGTTTACGGCCAGTGCAAGGAGAGAGTCTCTCACCCTACCTTTTCATCTTGCTTGAGGGATGACGAGCACAAAGCGAAGTGCTAAGAAAATGACCCTGGGATATTGGAAGACGAAGGCGGTCCAAATGTCTGAGAGGGCCTTCGCCAATGACGTACCAGTTCCCAACGCCAATTCAATCTAAACCTGTGGAACAGGGAGATGGAGAAAAGAGGGGAGTCTATCAACTTGGCAAAGATGGAGCCCATGGTGATCTCCAGGAACAAGAAGCAGCACACCACCCAGGTGAAGGGGCAAGTCCTAGAGCAGGTAGAAGGCTTCCAGTACGTTGGTGCCATAGTCAATGAAAGGGGACGAGTCAGTCCCAAGATCAACCAGAGGGTGGCAGCTGCTGGCAGGCTCTTCTACATGATCAAGGATGAAGTCGGACAGGCCACAAAGATGGCAATCTACAACGCATGCTCCCTCGGACAGCTTTGGGGGCCAGGTGGCCATTTTCCTCTACCACATGGCACTTCCTCTACCACATGGCACTTCCTGGCGTGGTGGAGGTGTGGGGGGGCATGTGAAATGGTGCTGTGGGCCACATCTGGCCTGTCAGCCTCAGGTTGAGAATCCCTGTTGTAAAGCATGAATGTGACTCTCCCAGCCTTTCTGTCTTCAGGAGAAACGGGGGGGGGGAATCCCCCTTTTCTCCTCATGTCAAGATTTCCCTTCATGACTTTTTTCCACCTGTAGGCAGTTGGTAGGATTTTATGAAATTTTGGGAACTTATTCTCTTATGGGGTGTGGTTTTTTTTCCAAAGGAAATGCCAAGCTCTGCAGAATTATTAAAATTTCTGGACAGAATGACAGGATTCACCTCAGAAAGGCAGAAGAAGCAGCAAGAGGCAGCAGGTGGCTGCTACAAGTCTTGCAGAGAAATGGCCCCTTTCTTGCTCAGGACTCACCAGAATAGGCATTAAGCTCTGCAAAAAAACCCAGCAATTTGCTCTGCAGAAAAACGGGACCGGGGGGTGGGGAGAGGGAGGACGAGTTCTGTTTTGAGAGGACAGAATAAAACCAGAGTCCCATTTTTGAGGAAAATCATTCAATTTCCCTGACTCAAGAAAAAATATTTTTTAATTGCATTTTTATACCACCCATCCGGGATATTTCCCACTCTGGGACTTGCACATACAAGTAACAAATAGCATGCTAAAACAAACAACAAAACAAAACAACAGAATAAGTACATCAAAAAATAAAAATAAAACACTTGGTGTCTGTGGGCGCACAGGGCCAATTGAGTAGGAAAGTTTTAAGCTTTTTTTTTAAAAAAGATATCCAGGGATGGAACCTGGCACAACTCCACGGGTAGTGTGTTCTAGAGCATTGGTGCCACCACCGAGAAGGCTCTGTTTCTTCTTCTTGTGCCATATCCGATTCCGAATATTGGCGATCAGCATAGCGCTCAGCCATAAAGGCTGTCCTGCAAGTACAATGCAGTGGCCCTTCATGTGCCTTCCACATTTGCATGACACCCATGGTCCCACTGATCCAGGTCTGCAACTCACTTTCTGGTCCTGAGGAGCCCTTTTGGCACACAAAGACTTCCTCAGCTCCAGGCCAGGATGGATGAAACTGTGGCCCTCCACCAAGATGGCTTCAAGTGGGACCATTTAATCCACTTGGGAGCCATCACCCTTCCCTGTAGACTTCACGAAGGCTGCTAGTCCTCAGGGTGGTCAGGTTAGTTAACCACCGCCTGGCACTCAGTGTTGAGTCACTATTTCTAGTTATAGACTTTTTAGCCATCCATTTCTCTTCCAGCTGCTAAGAGGATTGCATCTAAACTCAGAGGTAGAAAGGAGTCTATAACAGGATATCATGATGTCGCTATTTCTGCTTAATTAAAATTTCCTGGACTCTGATGCTGTGGATCCACTAACTGCCTTTAATAAGTGGCCAGAGGAGCCTCATCCAAGCATCCTTTAAGTAAGTAAAATAGATGTGTATGGAGTGCTCTGGCCATACTTTCCTTGCTTTATCTTTATTTATTGGTTTCCTCTAGCAGCCCACAGGCTTGATTGAAATGTTGGAAAAAGTTGAAGCGAGCTAGAAAAGAGAAAGGCCAAACATGAGATGAATTGACTCCCTAAAAGAAGCCATGGCTTTGAATTTGCAAGAATTGAACAGGACTGTTGAGGACTGGGCAGTTTGGAGAATGCTCACTCATAAGGTCACCATAAGTTGGAGCTCTTTTGATGGCATGTAACAAAAACAACAATATGTGTGAGAAATTGTTGAGGAGAATTCTGGGAGAACTCATGGCATGCAACCATCATACTACTGAACAGGCAGTATGGAATGTGGGGGGGGCACGCGCAATGATAAACGCTACTGGTGTTGGTTGGGGTGGAATCAGTGGTCAAATAATGGTGGAGATGGTCTCTTTTGCATGTTCAGCACTCCCAGGTGTAAAGGAAGGAGGCAAGAAGGCTCAGAATTCATCGTGTTTTGTGAAGCAGCCTCATAGTGCTCTGTCTTTTGTGCAAATTACTCTTCCTTTCTGCATTAGTTTGTTTCTCAAACATCCTTTGTTCAGTAATGTGGTAGTTTTGTCCCTTTTGAAGTTTTTTCAAATAGTGAATAAGTTAACTGTCAGGAGCCAGGTGCCTCGAAGTAGCTACTCTGCACCATCCACAATGCCTTCAGCATTGACTTATTTTCTTCCTTGGCAAAGAGTGGGCCGTTAAAGAGGTTTTCCCCCTCAGCAACAGGAGCCACCTTCAAAGCTCTGGGAAAGAGTGTGCACTGTATGCAAAGGACGTTGTAAAGGGCAAAGCCTGACTGGAGTATTTTAAAGAAAAGGTGGTGCATTGATGTAGCTTCTGGCGGCGGGCGGGGGGAGGCTTAGCTTAAACCCCCTTTTCAACAAAGCTGGGACTGGGGAAGCCCACTTTCTGATTCATGCTCAGCCATGAAATTGTGGCTCATTCACTCTTCCAGTGAAGCCTTCTTCAGAGGATAATAATTGTGAATATGGAATGGGAAATGGGGGAGAAAACAGTGCACATTTCTTTAAGCACTCTGCTTGGAAGTAAATATAGTGCTAAGAAAAAACATCGTTATGAATTTTGTTGCCTTAGTTACAAAGGTTTAAATTGAACTGTTAGCCCCAACTTGAGTGGTACTGACTGAATCAGTGTGCACTTGGCAAGTCAACAAATATGTATTCAGTGGGCCTACTCTTATTGCGACTGATTTAGGGCAAAGCATGGATGGGCCATCACCAGAGCTACACCCAGCTCTTAATTGTACAATGCAAATCCACAAGTAGAGAGTGACTTTCTGAAGGGGATCTCATCCTCTCCCTGCTTGGTGGCTCCCTTGTGGCTTAGGTTCTGGTTTTTCTATTGTTCAGAATCAAGGTACTCTGGTGTAGACAGTCACACTTCTCAGCTGGAGTATATTAAGAACAGCTGGAGTGTAAGATGGAGCAGAGAGCGCACATTCATCATTCTTTCCCTTGCTCAATTTTTTTTTGACCCAGCTAAAAACCCCTGAATAGGGTTTCCAGTTTTGATTGCATGGTGTGCTACAGAAGATCAAACCAAGTGAAAACAGACAAGCAGGAGAGGGTATAGAAACAGTCTGTGGCCATTTGAATTTAGTCAGAGGAGAGAGTGATTTGGAAGTTTAAATGGGTGGCCTAAATTGGAATTGCTTCAGGGAGCTGTAAATGGCGCATCGTGTTGCTCTTAGGGGGTCCAGTAAAAGGCTAGCAGTTATGCTGTCTTCCGTAGGAGTTCCCATGTCTTGCTTGTCATCTTGTGACAAGGAAACTAACTCTGTAAAGTCACCACACTCATTAACCTGGAACTTCCCTACTGTGTAGGGAGTAGATTGAGTCACTTTATAATTATAGTTTTTGTAAAAAGCTTAGCTATGATTTTCTTTGTTGCCAACAGTTAAGCATGGAAAATTTTGTAATCATGTCAATTTTTGATATCACTTTATTTTTTAAAAAAGATGGTCTATTTAATTTCATGGTTTTGTATTTTTTCATCATGTTGAATCAATGAAGCTCCTAAAGCTGATTCACTGGTGACTCCTGGAAGTTTTGAACTTATGTAGCACATTAGCATTCTAATTCTCCAACACTTGTTATGTGCTCAAGTGCTTGTGCCTACATGCAAGGGTACATAAACACACACAGAGAGAGAGAGAGGACTGCAGTGGCTCAAGTGGCTAAGACGCTTACCTGGAGGCAGAAGGTCAGCAGTTTGATTCCCGAGTACTGCAGGACAGAATGAGCTCCCGTCTTCGTCCCAGCTCCTGCCAACCTACCAATTCATCTCTCTGGCACTACTAGAAGGAGGACGGCCTTCTCTGTGTCCGCTCCGGCCCTCCTATGGAGCCTCCTGGCTACGGAGCGACGTCTCCAGACGGAGCTGCTGCCCTTTAGGAAGAATCTAAAAACATGGCTGGCAGGGCAGATATGGGGTGCGGGAGGTATAATGACCCCCAGCACACTGGTTGGTCTGAGCCCCTCTCTTTCTCTACTTTTTTAATTAGTAGTTGTAGCATCTGGTGCGTTTTTAATCTTTTTTAGATTTTAATTTTGAATTTTAACAGTTTTAAGCTTCCACTTCCTAATTCTGGGCTTTACCTGCCCAGAGGAAGATGAGACTAACGTCCTCTGGCCGGGAGGAGGAAGAATGGACTTCAGCTGTTTGTGCTGTGTGTGTTTTTTCTTATTGTAAGCCGCCCTTATTGTAAGCTTTAAAAGGTTGAGAAATCCTGCTTTACAATTTAACACCATAGCACTAGGAATGATGCCAGATGGTGTAAATTACACATAGATACTGTCACCACTGGATTAAATGCATGCTAATCATGCCACACGTATATAATCCATTGTGTCCCATGGCCTTTTTTTTTTTATCATATTTGATAATGACGGTTCCTTTCCTTACCTGTTACCATATGAGCAGGAAGTATGATGCTATCTCTTTTCAGATCCGTCAAACAGTATTCAAATGGAAAAAAACATTTTCTCTGTTCACTTCTAATTGGAGGTAACTAATTCAAATGTATTCATGGGAAAGAGCAGCCGCTGGATAAAATAAGGGCTCTATATAAAAAGCATGGAAAATTCAAATACTGCCTTCTTGGAGCTCCCCAAATAATGGTGTTTCTTCATATTTCACCCTTCCGGCTTACAGGATATGTTGCACATATTTCAAGTTACTGGAATGTTTTGAATTTGTTTCAAGAGGAGGAAATCCTTTTAAAGAGTTTCAAGAAATTGATCTTGTTCTCATATTCTTTCTCCACTTTCTGAAAGGAGTTTTTATCATAGAGGTCTTCAAGCAAAGAGGAGACATGAATTGTATCCACTGAAATATTGTTGCTTGCTAAGGCAAACTTTTAAACAAGCATTTTGGGTTTTCCTCATTAAAAGTGCAAAAGTAGAAGTGAAGTTAGGTTCACAATTCAGAGGGTGAGACAGCATTAGACCCTTTATTCTCCCTCCTAGGTCCCTTCCTTCCAGCAGAGAAAGAGTGAACTGCTTTGCTCAGCATCATGTAACACCCCAAACTTTTAGAACTATACGTGAGCCTCTTTTAAGCATAATGGAGCGGTCTATATGGCCTTTAGAAAATTCTCCTCCTTCTCCTTCTCTATCTCCTTCTCTATCTCCTTCTTGTCCCCCTTCTTCTTCTTCTTCTTCTTCTTCTTCTTCTTCTTCTTCTTCTTCTTCTTCTTCTTCTTCTTCTTCTTCTTCTTCTTCTTCTTCTTCATCCTCATCCTCATCCTCATCCTCATCCATGTCTAGGCCAGACATGAAAGTGCCAAAATAAACCCACCCTTCAGTGAAGTTATTCCATAGTTCCCCTTGCCTGAGCTAATGTGAGAAAGATTAGCTGGCACAAGGTCACCATTGCCCTAGGTATGCCCATTTCTGGTTCAAAAATGCCAAAATCTTTGAGGACGGTCTTTCTGCGTATCCGGTTTGCTGTCCCACAACACCTACTTTAAAGGGGGGAAATCACTTCCTCAGCCCCCCCTCCCCCAGTCCCCATGAGCCAAGGAAGTGATTCATTTGCCACAGGCCATTGGTGCTCTGGTGCCATTAATCAGGATTTCTCTAATGTTCTTTTGGACATGAATGTGTGAACCAACCCTGTGATGAATTTCAAAGGAGATGATATGATTCTCATTCACAGAAGCTTTTGGGGAAACTGCTAGTCTACTTTTGGTTCTGTTTCCCCCCAAATTAATTAGTTCTATTGACCTGAAAGTGTTCTTCTTAATCCTTTTTCTGTGTTTATTCAGAGAATATTCAACCATCTCACTTCTTTGCTCTACTTTTCTTCATTTGGGGCTTCAAGCTCTCACAGCTGACCTCGTTTTTGCCACTTCCTCTTATTATTTCATTAGTGGGAAAATTCATTAGAGTTTTAAGCATTTTCATTCCTTTTCTTTTTCTGTTTTTTTTTAGAGGCAAAGCAGTATTACATTAGCCTGGTTGCCATGGTGACTGAATTCTTATTCTCAGACTGTGCTGCTGCATAACTGAGACGCATGCGGGGAGTCTGCATTTGTCAATTTGCATGTGGTGATCCTAGAAAATGTCTGCATTTTATGGTTCCCAATGTGTGGCTTTTTAAGTTGGCCTTTACTTTGAACCACCTGAAATAGAGTTCACTGAAAGGGGTTCTTCCCAATTTTCCATTTATTTTTCTGATTACATGGATAGCTCCTTGCTAAAGTATAGGAACAACATCCAAAATGTCTTACAGTTCACTGTTGGTATTTCTACGGCAGGGGAGCCCAAACTTTTCAGGCCACGGGCCGGCCACGTGGTGGTTCCTCCTCCCCCCCCCCCCCGGAAGCAGAAGCAAAACGCGCCTTGCCATCTGTTTTGCAACAAGATGAGGTAGATTTTAAGCTGCCACTTTCCTCTGCTTAAACCAGGGGTGCCCAAACTATGGCCCGTGGGCCAGATCCGGCCCCCGACACCAATTCATCCAGCCTGCACCAATCTCATCACTCCCGGAAGTGCAAGTAAAACGCACCCATATGGGGGTGTTTTACTTCCACTGCCAGGAAGGATAAGGGGAGCATGGGCTGGATTAATTGATACGTTTGATATGGGATATTTTGTGATCTATGTTGTTAGCCGTTCTGAGTCGCTTCGGTGAATAGAGTGGCATACAAATCCAAATACAAACATCAGGGCCTGATATGGCCCACAGGCCATAGTCTGAGCACCCCTGCTCTATGGATTCTAGAATGTACTCTTGGTTATCTAAAAACTTTAGTCAGATTATTAGATAAGAATCCTGTTGTGCAGAAGCAAAATTACAGAAGCCAATAGAGCTAATGGATGAGAGGCTTATCGTCACACCATTGCTCCTATGCTTGACTGCACCCCTGATTTGTGTGCCCAACATGCACCAAGCATCTCTTCACTTAGCTGCAATAGATCATGTATTTTTTTGTCCATGTTTAGTAAAAAAAATTGTAAGCTTTTAGTAAGCTTTGTTCTAGCAAAACTTTATTTGATTTAGTATTATGGGCAACTCTAAACATTGCAATCCAAGATGCTAAATGTAAAACATTATTGGTAATATTGTGCTGTGTGATGATTTGCCCTTTTCCTCCTAACAATATTGCATTATTGTGCAGTTTTCCAAATAAGCACAAGCTCTAAATAGTTGTAAGTATGTCTTATTGGTTTCTTTCTCCATCTTATATTGTCTAGAAATATTTAATATTTCTGCTGGGGGAGGAGGAGGCCTGGGCGGGATGAGGACCTTGCCACCACCGCCGCTGCCGCCGCCCGCCACCGCCGCCCGCCACCCGCCGTGCCCACCCCAACATATTGTATTGTAATGTATTGTCTGTAAGCCTCCCTGAGTCGCCACGGCGAGTGGGCAGCAATATAAATTTGAACTAATAAATAAATAATAAATAATAATATGGGCTAGCTGCTATTTCCAAGTTTTGCTCATCCTTATTGAATTGGTACTACTCAAGTGTTTTATTAATGAGTTCACCATTTCTGCCCTTTCTACTTCTTTTCATGAGATGCCAAAGGCAGGTTTTACATATCGTTACCAAGAGCTAGGTATGCAAGTGAAATATTAACAAGCAAATCAGTTCATGGTGACTATGCAGACATAATTTCTGGCATCATTATTAAGGATCAGAATGAGCACAGTCTCCTCCAACCGTGTGCCTGAAAAAAAGGGCACATACATTAGTGGCCACCGTACCCTATGCTTTTTGGGTGTGATTCTGGCCCCATCCTTATCTGGGTCTATGATTGTATTTATGCATTTTCAATTCTCTGTGAAGACCCCATTCCCATAAGTGAAGAAATGCAAAGAGCAAAGACAGATCATAAACTGAAGAGTGCAGACATGAGACAAAGGTGTGGCAGACTGTAAAGCCGGGAGCTTTGTTTTATTTATTTATTTTCCATCCAGAAGGTTTCAGTTGGCTTCCCAAAGCAGAAAGGGATTTTAAAAGAGAGGTGTTTTAAAATGGGGATAGACACAGTGTATTTCATTCCTTCTTAAATGGGTCTGAAGGGAGCCTGTACCTCTACATTTTCTTTCTACATTTTCCTTTATACACTTCCATCCTTTCCCTCTCCCCCATCCTTCTTTTCCCTGAATGTGAAATGAGACACAAGACTTTGAAGATTCAGTGAGTTCACAGTCACCCCCCCCCCCCAAATACGCAGGATTAGGTTCTTTTTTATGTATTTGCTTGAAAAAAATATATGCCATTACCAATTATGAGTTCAGAGTTCAGACAGTTACAAAGCAAAGGTGCTCACAGCTCTTGAATGCTTACACCTAAATATAAAACAAAACAAAAAAATCACCTGTGTTTTTAATTATCTCATCTTCATCACTTATATGAACATAACAGCACATGAAACTACATTGCCAAATACTGTTCAGTCCACTGCCAACAACTCTCCAGCATTCCTGGGTTCAGAGTCCCATCAATCTGTACAGAAGGAAATGACTGGTCTTAGTAGGCAGGTTTGCAATCTCCCTGGAGAATGAAACCCATAGTTTGGCCATTTCCATGGATGGATGGATGGATGGATGGATGGATGGATGGATGGATGGATGGATGGATGGATGGATGGATGGATGGATGGATGGATTTGCAAGCATAAATGGTATTGATGGCTAGAAATGCATTTAATCCACTTTAAGTGGTTGATTCTAGAAAGGAAAACTAAGGAAGATGAATACAGTAAAACCTTGCATAAAGAGCGCCTCACTTAGAGACTAACTCACTTAAAGAGCAAATTTTTCCCTGAATGGTCATCTCGCTTAACAACTAAAACCAACCAAAAACTCGTTGCACAACTAAATAGGAGCTCACAATCCCCCCCGCCCGCCCGCCAGAAGTCACAACGGGTCACTTACAATGGGTGCTTCGCTTGAAGAGCAAACTCGCTTAAAGAGCAATCCCTGTGTAACACATTGTGCTCTTTAAGAGAGGATCAACTGTATGCTCTTTATCTCAAACCTATATAAAGATATCAGATCTCACCTCACCAGGGTTGTGCACTATAGGGCCAGAAATAAAATGAGCTTTTGTGGATATCAGGTTAGGGATGGGAAACCTTAAATATCCAAAAAAAAAAAATGCTGCCAGGAGTCCTGACAATTGTGGTGGGACTGTCAACTTGAATTTTCAGACATTTAAGACTTCCTGCCCCATCCCAAAGGCTTCACCAAGACCAAAGAGAACTTAAGGAACTGGAGGAATCTTTGGGATAGAAAAGGTTTAATTGCCAAAATATATTTGAAATGTTTGAATTGGTAGCCATATTAGTCTGTGCAAGCATGTCAGAGAGTAAACAAAACAACAAAAAGGACAAAAATATTGTGGCACCTTAAAGACTAAGACAGTGCTGTATTGTAATGTGAGTTTTTGTGGATTGAGTCCACTTCATCAAGCATAAGAGTAAGAGGTTATTCAAATACCACGTGACCACTTGGGGGGGAGGGGAAGTGGGTCAACCAAAAATCATGGAAAGTCACAGGGAGGGGGGGGGATTCGGTGTGAAGTCACGTGACTCCAAAATTATAATTGCTTTTCGCATCCTGCCGACCACAGATCTATCTTCAAACCATGTGATTTAGGGGGTCGGTCAAAGGTCATGGAAAATCACAGAGGGGGGAGGGGGTCAAAAATGGCCTTATTTCAGGTCACGTGGTATTTGAAAGAGCCCTAAGGTATGGTCGCAGCTATATTTCAGTCAGTGTGACCAAAATGCTGGCTTATAAGGGCTTGAATGAATAAGTGACTAAAACATCCCTGCCACTTTATGCACATCAGCAAAAGCATTTGGAAGCAGACGCTTGAAACTCATTCTTTACATAATAGTGAGTGAGAAGGAAGGACGTGTGGGGAGAGAGATGTACCTGAGGTAAGCAACAAGACAGAGGTGGCACCAGTAAGGCATGGAGCCGTGCCCCCTCAAATGCTATGATGAATTCTTTGGAGAAAGGGTGGCGGACAGATAAAATGAATAATCATTTTTATTTCATTTCCATTATCCAGACCCATAGAATACCCTTTTTTCAACTCTCTAAATAAGCTTTCATATAATCTGAAGAGAGAGATGTTTTCCACAATTAGAAAACAGTGTAAAAACAACTCACACCTCTGCATAAAGGCTTATTAACTGATGTTACATGCATGAATCATGTACTGAATAAAGAACAAATCCTACTTTAAATGCATAACTAGCAGAGAAGTAAACATGAGCCAAATATCCACTTGACAAATGCAATATCATTATTTGGGGGGGGGGGGGTGTCGGTGAAAAAGAGAATTCCAACCAATATTGTGGTGATTTACTAAAATGAATGAAATACTAATTTATCTCTTGCTAGATTCAATCTCAACAACTCTGATTCAGTATCTTGTATGTCAAGTTGCATGGGGAAATCTCCTATCAAATAAGTTGGTTGTTTGTTTGTTTCATTTCTACAACTACCTTTCTCCCAGTTAAGGAACTCAACAGAAATCAGGCAGTTTTGTTTCTAATCCATATCAACAGAAAGATCAGAACTACTATACTATAAAAAAACAAAAAGTAATGCCTTAGAGAAGTTCATGAGAAGCATGAGAAGCAGAAGAGAATTATGTAAATAGAGGTAACTTTAAACCATTTAGGTCTACTTCTAATGAAGTGATCATGATCTTGAGACAGCATCCACCTTTTACCATTCTGTAGACTGAGTTTGCATTCTCTAAGGAGAAAGGATATCACTTCTCTTTCAGATCCCTGGCTGGGGAAGTGCTGACCAGTCTTCAGCTAACATTTGAACACATCAGATTCAACACTATTTCGAGGAACTCCACTCCGGGGACACCTGAATGAAGCTCTTTTCATGTCCCCAAGATCCCAAAGATCTTTTCCCACTGAAGTGGTCCCTATTTAACTACTTGCAATTTCTTGCTTTTGAACTGCAAGGTTGACAGGAGCTGGGACAGAGACAGGCGCTCATTCCATCATGCAGTACTGGGGTCTTGAACTGCTGACTTGCCGACATCCCAGCTAACAAGGCAAGCTTCTTAACCACTGAGCCACCGCAGACCATGAAGATATAATTTATACATGCAGATTGTGGATGCCAGCTTTGTATAGATACATTATTACATACAGTATTTGGAGGTCTTTTATAGAAGCTTAGGTATAAATCTTATCATTGTCATTGTCATTGTTCTTCTATTTCTATTTCCTTCATTTGAAAATGTGGTATCTATTAAGGTTACCACAAATCCAGGAAACATGAACGCGGCTCATACTTTCGTTTCATGTTCTGTCATTGATAGCCAAAGGAAATCCTCTTAAACGTGAATGCTAATGAGATGGACATTAAAAGTTTGAGATTCTTTCTTTCTTTCTACCCTTGTCTGTCAAGATGCGCTAGGAAGTCTTCTATCACTAGGGCTTCAGTCAGCGGCCAGTCAGGACACCCAGAAAAGAGGGGGGGGGGGTGAAGCTGTAAAAGAGACTTGATTTGCCAGAATCCAGCAAAAATGCCCTAAATCTCCACTTCCTTTTACCCCTTGACTCCACTGTAAAACTTTTCTTTATCTCCCACCTTACTAGCTGAAGTTGTTGTACTGTATTGCCACTGCGAGTAGTCCCAGAGCCAGAAGTACATGGAGCATCCAAAAAATGTAAGAACTTTCCCAACAGCCTTTATTTCTCTCCCCCCCCCGAAAGTTTTATCTTTTTTTATTCTGCTTTTTGAAGAGTGCCATAAACAGCCCTGCCTAAGCAGCAGCTGAGCAAAAATCCCCAGGAGTGGGGAACAGGCTGTGATGGAAACGCAACTCATAACTTAAAAGTTTGTGCAAGCTCTTTCCCCCTTCTCTCATTCTCCCTTGTGGGGAGGGAGAGAATAGGATGTGAGCTCAGCGCAAAGCTCATTCCCCTCCCGCTTTTCTCCTCTTCTTCTTTCTGAATTGCATCCAAAGTCAAAGACGATCCATGAAATAAGTGGGATGCGATTGATCACTATCGAAAGGCAGGGCTACTAAGGGGCAGCTTTGGGTTTAAATGTCTACAATTTATTCTGCTGCACCTTGTGGGGCTCCAGTTCAATTGTCCCCCTTTTTTGGCCACGTGTTTTCAAGTTTGCCCTTGAGGGAATGGGAGTCTTTTTGATTCTCTATTATTACCTTGGCTATGCTTTTTTTTTTTGGGGGGGGGAGTTTTAACAGGCTCTTGGAGCTTGGCAGGGGAATCTTTAGGGAATCAGGTTATTTACCGCCATCCAACATTGAGTCTCTGGCTGTATGGTCTACGCCATTACAGTGGCGGGAGGACCGGCCAGACAGCTTTTGAAATAACTAACAAAACACAAACAATAATCTGTTATTTGTAATTAACTATTTCGCTCAGCACCATAATAATAGCTAAATTACATTCCAGTTACTAAATAATGAAAAATAACTACCGTAGAGTAATGCTAGTTAATGGGACTGTGAAAGTCCCCAGCAGTTTGGGGACTCCCCACAGCCACCCCACTGCCTGCTCGGCCACAGAGAATCCACCCCAGCTCTGCTTACCTAATCTTCTTGTGCTGCAATGTCGGACTGAGCACGCTGTTTTTGCTTTACTTTCTGGATTGAAAAAAACAGGGAAGGGGGGAAATACAGAGATGTGAATGGTTCTTTAGATCAACTGGCAGTCTCTAGAAAACCAATCACATCTCTGTATTTCTCCCTTCCCTGTTTTTTTCAATAGAGGAAGAGAAAGCAAAAACAGCGTGCTCAGTCCGAGATTGCAGCTCAAGAAGATTAGGTAAGCAGAGCTGGGGTGGATTCTCTGTGGCCGAGCAGGCAGTGGGGTGGCTGTGGGGAGTCCCCAAACTGCTGGGGGTGGGAGTAGGGAAGGAGGGAAGTGACAGGGAGAGCAGCTTTGGCCTCCTTTACTTCTCTATAGAACCAATCACATTTCTCTCTTTCCCCCCTTCCCTGCAGTTTTTAAAAAAACAAGCCTCCACAATCAGCTGGCAGTCGGAGAAGGGAAGCAGAGCGAAGCCTGCAGTAGCGTCGGGGGAAAGGCAGGCGGGCTCTGGGGAGGGGGTTGGATTGGGTAGATGTTCTACCCAATCCAACCTCCTCCCCCCCCCCCCACACACACACGATTGTACCGGATAACACTAAAAATCGCGTTATCCGATGCAAGATTTTTCCAAAAATCTTGCATCGTTATCCGATTCAAGCGCTATTCGGTACAATCGTTATCCAGGGTATTACTGTACTCTTAAATGTTTAGGCTCTGAGGATAAGCCTTTCTGAAATACCAGATCCTTCAAAAGGTGAACACTTTTCCACCCCTAGCCCTCATTCTTTCTTCTGGATAAACTAAATAGAGATAACTAATTATTCGTGTCTATAATGGATATTTATTAGTTTCTTAAGCCATTAAAATTGATCAGATAGACCCCACTTGTTTACAAGGGTAATGAATGTCTTTATCTACACTGTAGGAAAAACCTGGGTGGAATGTGAAGTGACTTCTGTTGCTTCAAACGACACAAGCTTTACTGCAGGTTAAAGGGTAATCAATACAACATTGTAGGCCTTCCTCTGCAGTCACCTGGGCCTGTCAGGCAGATAGCCTGCTAGTGGTGTTCAGAAGTATAGTGGAGGCAGACACATCTTTAACGGCTAACGATACCTTCCCGCCACTGTTGCTATCAATGCATTTCTCAGCCGTGGCTGCTGCAGCCCAGCCACATGACAGATGCATTAAGGCAGACATGTGTTCTAAGTGATTTTGCTCCAGTTTTCATATAATCTGTGAGTTATCTACCAACATGTACTTCCTGACAATGTCTCCAAAATATTCATGTTTGTAATTCCATTGATATCCATGTATCTCACGTTCAGCAACTGGAGGAAATCTTACCTCTGGGGATGCTGTCAAAGCCTTTCAACTGAGAGATACCACATTCATTTATATTCTCAGACTTCCGTAGCTGTTGCATCCACCTCATACTGTCTCAAAGGGAAAATGTCAGGTGCCACATAAGAAAATGAGTGCAGAAACCAGCTGCAATGCATTGCAGGGGGAAGGAAACGAAGGGTTGCTAAATACATTAATGCAAATCTAGCAAGCGAATCATGAAACAATTGTAGTTTTGACAGGTGAATAATGAGGCGAGATAATTAAATCTGTGCCACTAGTTTGAACTTCCAGTTACAGGTGGGTAATGCCAGTTCAAATACTCCTCTTGCAATTAGAGTTCTTTCCTATTGGAGAGAACATCGCAACTCAGTACATTTCTTGTTTTTCTAACTGTTTGCTGAGAGGGAGTTTTTAGACATGATGTCACTGAAACAATGTGGGTTTTAACCCTCACTCTGAACTTCTTCAAGTGCCATATCCTATACTGGATATTGGTGATCATCATGGCGATCAGCCGTGAAGATTGTTCAGGGAACAATATCTGGCAGTGGCCTTCCATTTACCGTCCACATCACAGCATGACACCCATGACATCCAGCTCCATGAGTCACTTTCTGGTCCTGAGTCCTTTTGGCACACAAAGTTCTAGTCAGCCCCAGGCCAGTATTGATGAAGCTGCTACCCTCCATCAAGATGGATTCAAGTGGGATTTAATCACCCTTCCCTGTGGACCCCTGGTCTAGTCCACAGGTCCTCAAACTTTGCTCTCCAGATGTTCTTGGATTTCAATTCCTAGAAGCCCTGATCAGCAGGTGTACTGACTTGGGCTCTTGGTACTTAAAGTCCAAGAACACATAGAGAGTTATGACAGATAGGCTTTGACCTGACCCTTGCCCAGAGGCTCTCCCCATTCTTTCCGAGCTTCCAAGACCAGCCAGCTCTGTGGAACTCCCCAAGACTCCAAGTGCAGGAGGCAAAAATGTTGTCCTGCAAATTCTGCAGCAACATGGGGCTTATCTGTATTAATAGAGCCCAGCAAGTATTGTGGAGAGTATTATGTGGTATGTGTGGTAGCGTGTGGCCGCTTAAGGCTTAACCCCCTCTTCCAAAGAACAGACGTTATTGATGAATTAAAGATGTTTATTGTTCTCTAAGCATATCGTAGAAATAACAGTTCATTTGTTGGTTCAGGATACACAAATACAGCAGGAAAAACACTAATCAAAAAGTAGAGGTAGGAAAATTCGCACTCAGGCCTTCCCCCAGAAATAAAAGGAAAACCTGACTAATCAAGATAATCATGACTAAGCTTAGGTTGGAGAGTAAGGGCTTGGTGTGAGAGTCCCCCTCTCCCTTCTGAGATGTCACTCTCAGAAACCCCCAAACTCGAATCTCATCTCCAAAACCCATGTGCCTGAAAGAAAGAACATGACCTTGGCTCTCCTAATTAGCATATATAGCCAATTAGGGCCCAGGGATTGTATAAAGACACCCTGGTTCCCATAACACATGTCTGGTGTTCCCAGGCTTGGGATGTTGACAGAAGTGAACATTCCAGGCCTGGAGGAAAAGACAAAACATAGTTATCCTGACGCTCCGAGAAGCTTCTACTAAGACCTGCTTGATAAGCGCAGCAGAAAGAATTATAAGGCCTTTGCAAAGAAGCAAAGCTACCTTCTAAGTCAGTTTAAAAACCAAAGAGACTCCATATTGAATAACTTGTGACCCATTTCATCACAAGAGCCAAGTTTGCTGACCCCATAGCAGGATAACCTGGCCAGCCATCCGCTCTGAACTAATCCAGCCTATTCAGCCTCCTCAGAGGTTCATCATTACATTCATATTCAATCTTATTCTCTTGCAGGAGGACCAGAGGTAATTTACCAGGAGAGCTCAGGTATAACAGACAGAACTAGAGTAGTTCTGCCAGCTAGTAAATGAGCAGCTAACACACTGCATTTCACTGTTCTGACAGTTTCAGTGAACTAAATGAAATTAAACAGATAGGAAGCACAGTGGAAAAATTAGCAGGAGCCTATGCAGTCTCAAACAACAAAACTAGTATTCATAGCTTACTCTTCATCCATCTAAACCTGAGTGAAACCAAGCACCCACAACAAAGGATTGCTGAAATGTGATTAATTAAAGCTTCTTATCTTCAGTATAGGGAAGTAGCTGTTTGAAGAGAAACAATAGAAAGAAAAAACCCTTAAAAACCATTTATGATGAGCAAATCCATTTAAAGAACTATAATGTGTGTGTGCTAGATAGAACCGTTTAAGAGATAGGGTGTTAGACAAAGGAACACCAATTATTTATTTCCCTCTGGTTTTGAAATGATTTGTTAACCAGTCTGCTTGACTTCAATTTGACTTTCATATTTTAATAAAACCTAGATAACCAATGCAACACAGTGTGTCTTAGCTTTTGAGTTTCTTGACGCCTGCCCTAGGCTCAGAGAAGATTACTGTGAGGCCACTCCCCAGCCTCCATCCTTCAAGGAAGGTCCAATTTCCACAGGTAGTGCTCAGAACTCTTTATCAAATAATTCAAGGCAACTGTCCAGTTCAACGTATAACATGCAAAAGGACCAGTTACCTTCACCCTTAATTATAGCAGAGTCACTGGTAAATAAGCTGACTCCCTAACGGGGCCAATGGATACCGGCAGATGAGCCCATTTAGGTGGGGTAATGGTCCCCTCAGTGGAGGAAATGCCACTAGAAACCATTATATTTTAGGCCCAACAGCAAAATGAGCAGAGGAAGAACCACTTATTCTGATTCTCAATGGACATGGAGGCAGAGGAGGCCAAGCCAGATGGCCTGGCTGTGAAGGTACACCTTATCAGTATTCAAGGCTGTGGCAATCCATTGCAGTCCCGGTGCTAAACCCTGCATGTCTTCTCTCATGTAAGCCACGAGAGATAGCTCCATGATCAGAGTGCTTGGCAAGCTAGGATCCACTTTAAATACATTCACGCCAGTGGCATCTTTCCTGTTTGTGTTTGTCATTCTTCTTTCAATGCCCACCATAGAAAATGTAGGCTAAACATCGGAAGTCTCACACACACTGTCCAGCAGGGAAGCCATGCCCTGCAGACCTCCCCCTGTATGTGGTTGGAAAATGAAGAACAAGCAAACAACAATGTCGGGCGGCTGCGGCGACTGCCGGGGCCGCGCGCTTTGCCCCAGTGCCCGCTAAAGAGACGGGCCTGGGGACGAGCGCAGGGGGCGTGGCTAAGCGCCGCCCTTATAAGGGCGGCGCGCTCCCTGCGCTCGGCCCGCCTGCTTTGCTGGGAGTACTCCGCTTCAGGTCGCTGCACCAAGAAGCAGTGCAAGTTCAAGCACGAGTGCTCGATTTGCGCAGGCGCTCACCCCGCCACCTCCTGTTTCCGGGGAGGGGCGGGCCGGGGCAGGGGAAAGGATCAGCAGGGAGCTAAGCGGGCCGGGGCTGACAACGCCCCTGGTAAAGGGCCCCAGCCCAGTTAGGGTCACAATCTTGGACCGCCTGCTGCGGGAGTATCCTTCACCCACTGACGCCCAGTACCTTTCTGAGGGTTTCATCTTTGGCTTCCGTATCCCTGTAGTGGGGGCGCGGGGGCCTCAGGATGCGCCCAACCTAAGATCTCTGGTGGGTATGGAGTCTGTGGCCCGAGCACAAATTTTTAAGGAGGTAGCGGCAGGCAGGGTAGCGGGCCCTTTTGGCAGCCCGCCCTTCCCCAACCTTAAAGTTTCCCCGTTGGGGTTAGTTCCGAAAAAGGCCCCGGGTGAGTTCAGGTTGATTCATCACCTGTCTTACCCTGCCGGGTCTTCCGTCAACGACGCTATCCCGGACGCTTTGTGCTCGGTCCGGTATACGTCTTTTGACGAGGCCGTACGCATGGTCCGCTCCTGCGGTCCGGGTGCACTCTTGGCCAAATGCGACATCAAGTCCGCATTTCGGCTGTTGCCGATGCACCCCGATGACTTCGAGCTACTGGGCTTTCGCTTTGAGGGCCAGTATTTCGTGGATCGGGCCATGCCGTTCGGCTGTTCTATTTCTTGCGCCGCTTTTGAGCGCTTTAGTTCTTTTTTGCACTGGGCTTTAGTCAGGAAGGCAGGTTCTGACAGGGTCGCCCATTACCTCGACGATTTTCTTTTTGGGGGTCCCGCGGGCACTGGGGACTGCGTGCACCTGCTCCACTCGTTTCAGCGCCTGGCGGAGAAGTTGGCTGTTCCGTTGGCGCCCGAGAAAACTGAGGGTCCGGCCACTACCCTCACTTTTCTGGGCATCGAATTGGACACGGTGGCCATGACCTCTCGACTCCCCCATGACAAGGTGCAGCGCTTGGTTGAACGTATAGAGGCGCTGCTACCCAAACGGAAGGTTACCCTGCACGAATTGCAGGAGCTTCACGGGCATCTCAACTTTGCCTGTAGGGTGGTGGCCCCTGGCCGCGCCTTTGCTCGCCGTTTGTGCGACGCGATGGCCGGTCTGACCAAAAAGTTCCACAGAACTAGGCTGACCCGTGGGATGAGGGATGATTTGGAGGTCTGGTTGGCGTTCCTTAGGGACTTCAATGGGGTTTCCTTTTGGCGCTCTAACCTTTTCCTCTCTTCCAGTTTTCAGGTCCATTCCGACGCCTCGGGGTCTTGCGGTTTTGGCATCTATTTTGATGGCCGTTGGTGCGCCGGCACATGGCCGCCGCACTGGCGGGACTCCGACGTCGTGAGGGACCTGACTTTTTTGGAATTCTTTCCCATCTGGGGAGCGATTAACATGTGGGGACGTCACTGGGTAAACTCTGTTGTCACCTTTTGGTGTGACAACGCGGCGGTTGTCCAAGTGGTCAACTCGCAGACGTCCCGCTCCCCCCGGGTTATGTCCTTAGTCAGGCCGTTCGTCCTGGCTGCGCTGAGGCTTAACATCGTATTTCGCGCATGCCACGTGCCGGGGGTGGACAATTCCATTGCTGATGCCCTGTCCCGCTTTCAGATGGCGCGGTTCAGGGCGTTGGCTCCCGGTGCCAGGGCACTTCCTTCGGAGTTGCCGGACGCGGTCTGGAACATTGGAGGGCCGAGGTGAATCGGGCCATCGGCCTTTCCCTATCGGGTCGCACACGCCGTGCCTATCGCCTGGCGTGTGGGGCTTTTACCACCTTTAGAAGCCAGCAGGGTTTGCCGGAGGTTTGGCCGCTCCCGGTGGACCATGTGCTTCAGTTCATGGTTCACCTGCGGAGGTCTGGCCTTGCCCCACGTACCATCCAGAGGCGGCTGTCGGCCTTGGCCTTTGCTGCCCGGGCGAACGGTGTTCCTGACACCCTTGGCGATTTTCGTATTCGCCGGGTGTTGGAGGGATGGTCGAGGGAGCGTGGCCACCGCCCGGACGCCCGACAGCCGGTGTCACCGGCGGTGCTGCGGCGTTTGGCTGCGGCCTGGCCACGCCATTGCACGGACGGGTATGAGGCGGCATTGTTTCACGCCGCTTCTTCCGTCGCATTTTTTGCGGCCCTCCGGGTGGGAGAACTGGTGGTGGCGTCCCGAGGGGACATGTCCGGCCGCGCGTTGCAGCTGGCTGACGTCGCGTTCACCGCGTCGTCGGTTCGGCTGACGGTCCGGATGTCCAAGACCGACCAGCTGGGCAGGGGGGTTTCCTTACTGCTACTGCGGTGCAGCATAGCAGATATCTGTCCGGTGGGAGCGCTGGAGCGCTACCTGGCCATATGCCCCTCTGGTTACCTGCCCCTTTTTGTACATCGGGATGGGTCCCCACTTACTCGTTTTCAATTTTGGAGGGTTACTGGGGCGGCCCTGTCGGAGGTGGGGATCCCTGGTGCCCGTTACGGCACCCACTCTTTCCGCATAGGTGCTGCTTCCACCGCAGCCTCTTTCGGGTATTCTGATGCGGACATCATGAGGATGGGGCGGTGGGGGTCAGCGTGTTTTCGGACGTATGTGCGACCGCTACTGCCATGACCTGCCTTGCTGCCGTTTGTTTTCTGTTTGTTTTCTTTCAGACTTCTTCCCCCGGAGCGATGTGGCCCGCGTATGGATCGTCGGCCACAGCTATATCTACTGGGCCGCCCGTTTTGCTGGAGCAGCTCCCTGCGGGATCCACCTGGGCCTGCGGCAGTGGGCATTCCTCATGTGGCGGGGGGTGCGGGGGATGTTGTGGGATCAATTGATGCCTTTGTTGCTGTCAAGCTGGCACGTTCCACCCCCCGATATCATCCTTGTGCACTTAGGTGGTAATGACCTTGGGCAACGGATGGGGTTGGATCTGTCCAGGGCCATTTGCAGGGATTTCCATTTCCTGCACCAGCATTGGCCGGCGACCAGAATTGTCTGGTCGAGTATGATACCGCGCGCCCGGTACAGGGGTGCGGTGGATTATCGGGGCGTGGATCGTGCGCGGCGTGGGGTGAACCGCGCCGTGGCACGTTTCCTGCATGCCCGGGGTCTGGGTACGGTGGTGGAGCATCCGCTCTTCTGTATGGAGGAGTTGGGCCACCTGTACAGGGGCGATGGTGTGCACCCGTCACTGGACGGCCAGATTTTGTTCCTGGGAGCTCTGCAGCAGGGCCTGGTGACCGAGTTGTCGGTCTCGGGGTGGGGTGGGGCGGTGAGTAGTTTCACTCCCCCCGTGTGGCGGGTAGCACTGGTGTGGAATAAAATTTGGTCCCAGGATAACCTGGTAGGAACGTGTTTTGATCGGCCACTCTGTGAGTCTGAGCAAAATGCGGAACGGGAACTTGGGTAACTGCCCAGCTCGGCAGCAGGCAGCCCCGATATAGAGTTCGCCCGGTGTGTGGTCAGAAGGAGATAACACCTGGTTACTTCTGACCGGGACAGTAAAATGTTGTATGGATATGGTTGTACGATATCCAAGTTAAGCTTGGGAATGGATATCGTTGACCTCACCAGTGCTACTGCGGCCTTGCTGCATTAAGTTACTGTTAAGATGGTTAAAGTTAACCAAGTTGATTTCAAATAAAGTGGCCCAATTTTTCAACCAACTTCACTGTGGTCAGTCTCTTTTGTGCGGGCATGTGGGGGCAATGACTATATGCACCTGGAAGGTCAGGACACTACTTGATCGCGACAACAATGGCAGACTTGAGAGAAGAACAGCCTTTGTGATGCTTCAGCTTGCTATGCTGAACATTGACATTGCTGCCCTGACTGAAACCAGATTGCCTGGAGAAGGGAAAATCAGCAAGTCTGTTTCAGGAGATATCATCTTCTGGAAGGGGAAAGAGGAAGGAGAGTGTCGCATACAGGGTGTAGGTATTGCTGTCAGGACAAAGTTAGTAAATGACCAGTAACTCACTCCTATTGCAATCAGTGAAAGGCTTATGACTCTCAGGAGATACCTCCATCACACTAATCTCCGCCTATGCTGATGAAGATGTTAAAAACCAGTGTCAGGAACAAACTTACTCACAAGTAGGTCCTCTTGCCCACCAGTGGATGATTCCTGCTTCCGAGCTACCACCTCTCTAGCTAAGCACCCCTAGGATACTAGATTAGTGTAGATAAGGTAGCGAATAGCCAAGAAAACACTCCAGGCATCTTCAGGTATTTTAAAAGTACTTTGTAATCAGAATAAGTTACAGAAGAAAGTTTATCAAAAGTTCAGAAAGCACATCAAAATAAAGAAAGCTCCTCAAACCTGCCCTGGGAACAATTTCTGCAATCAGCTGGACTCTAATATCACTAAGTGACCAGCTAGGGACAAACTCTTACTGCCTGGAGACTTCAATGCCAGAGTCATAAGGGATTATCAACTCTGGGGAAATGAGATGGGTAAGCAAGGATTGGGAACTGCATTTCTAATGATCTCCTGCTTCTTGGTCTATGTGCAGAACATCAACTCTTCGTCATGAACACTCAGTTCTGGCTACCCAATCATGTTAAGACCACATGGATGCATCCCTGCTCCAAGCACTGGCACATCCTTGACTACATCATCATCCGGCAGTGCGATAAGAAAGATGTCCTCATCACCAGGGCAGCCAGAAATCCACCCACCCCAAACACAAAACCCTCACTTACCCTTGGAAGCAGTGGCGAGGCCTGCCCACCGCCGCGCCGATGAGCTCCCCTGGGGCTTAGGGCTGATGAGCTCCCATGGCCTACGGATGCCCAGCAGGGCGCACCGCCACTGCCTGCAGCCTCCTGCTTCACCAGGCACCCACCAAGGGTAGCAGCTGTGGAGGCGGCAACCACAACCCTCGGCAGGTGGCTGCGGCCTGAAGAGGAGGCCGCAGTCAGGGGTGGCGCACCTTGCTGGGTGACCGGCACGCCACGCCGCCCCCAGCTGCGGCCTCCTCCTCTTCCGAGGGCCGGCGCTGCCTGCCGAGGGTTGCAGTTGCTGCCTCTGATGCCGCTACACTTGGTGGGTGCCCGGCGGATCAGGAGGCTGCAGGTGGTGACAGTGTGCTGCCAGGCGTCCCCAGTCCATGGAGGCTTGTCGGCCCCAAGCCCCTCAGGGTGGGCTCGGCAGCAGCAGATGGCCCGGGTGGGCCTCAACATGGCCATGGGAGTTCAGTGGCCCTGTGGGAGGTGCCCTCCTCCGAGGGCCGGTGCTGCCAGCCGCCGCAGCCGCCGCAGCGCTGCCGCCACCAGAGCCACTCTGAAAAGGTGCAGCTCTGGCTAAAATAGGCAGCAAAATGGCTGCCTCTTAGTGTGCATGCACAAAAACTCAAGCTGACGCATGTGTGATTTGCAACTGCAGCACGCATGCGTCAGATTGATTTATGCGCATGCGCACTAAATTGGAGCCATTTTGGCTCCATTTTTTTAAAAAAAAATTCTTACGGTGAGGTGGCCGGTACCGGATGCCTCAAAAATGATCTACCCTCTTGCAGAACGCTCCAGGATTGTTCCTACCGGTTCTGGGGAACCGGTGGGAACCGGCATCATCCCATCACTGATCCTACATCTTGTCATCATCAAATGTCAACACATTACGCTAATGAACCTTAGATCAAGATCCAAGCAAAACAGTTTTTAAACAAATATCCTCAGGACTGCAATGCAGTAAAGCAATGCAGTTGTCAATAAATGTCACTGTTTCAACAATAGTCAACACAACATCACAAGATTACTTGTCTCCAGGGCTGGATTTTCCTATAGGCTAACTAGGCTTCAGCCTAGGGCCTCAAGATCAAGAGGGGCCGATATATCACAGTAATGATGTATTTTATTATCTCTCATGTAATTTACAAACTTAAAAATGGGAGGTGAAAGGGCCACAGACATAAGTGGAATAGCCTAAAAGGGGGGGGGGATCTTCTCATGTAAATCCGGCCCTGCTTGTCTCAATACAGTTATGGGACAAACAAATCTTTTTGTGAGGCAAAGAGATTTCTGAGTGCTTTAGAAAAGATAGCATCATGGCCAAATCTGATTTCTCCTTCTTTATCTGGCTGTGTGAACTTTTCTTCATCTATTTATCTCTGTTAGTTAGAACATAAATCACTTCCGACAGCAAAAGTCATCTAAGAAATTTCTATAACATCCAAAGCATAACAAAACATTTGTTCAGGTAGAAAGAATGTGCTTTACCACACAAATATGTCCCACTGAGTGCAATAATGCTTTTTCTTAAGAGAAGGGAGACAAAATTGTTTACAGATTCACCATTCTAGAGGCTTGATAATCCTCATGCCCAGGAATCTACTGACATTATCAAAGCTGTGAGAGAAATCCTGACACTGGATGTAGCTATGTGGTGAGGTCGCTAACAGAGCAGATATATTCCCCTTGGTGTACCCAGGGAGAAGAGCCAGCCTGCATTGTTATGGGCAAATATACCATCTTAGGCACCAATAACGCTGAATTTTCTGACTTTCCATTTATATTTCAAACCTTCAGAGAAGAAAGCTAGGGGTTATAAATGAAAACAAAGATACAAAGGAGATGCAAGTGTGAGAAATGCAATAGAAAATACCAATCACTATTGCACATACAAAGGAATGCAAAGCCAATGCCTACAACAAAGGGATACTTCTTATAAATCAAGTTACTGTATTTACCAGGCATTGACACTCCTGGAGATGGATTTCTGTGATACAAGGGTCCTAACCTTTTTAAGCCAGGGACCAATTCACACACCCTCAGGCTCTTGAAGGGCTGGACTGGTGGCCTTGCTGCCCTGGGGGATGTGGTGGAGTCTGGGGTGGTCCCACGGCCACTGTCCCCACCCCGAGCCCCACCACCACCACCACCACCAGCAGCAGGTCCACCCCTGAGCCACTGCCACCTCCACAGCTGCCAGAGGGACCACCCCAACCCATCCCACTTCTCCACCACTGCCACCACCAGTGACCACCCCGAGCCACCCACCACTCCACCACCACCACTACTGTTGTCGCTGCTGGGAACCACCCCAAGCCACCCACCACTCCACACACACACCACTTCCCTGCTTACTGGCCAGGAGGAGCTGTATGGTGTGGGTGAAGGAGGGGTCCAGGCGGTCCTTGTTGCCCACACTCGTCCAGAGTGGCCCCCATGGAAAGACGCATGCACCTGCCACTTCTTTCACCACCTCAATCCTTGTCCCCTCTGCTTGGCTTGGAGTGTCCCTAACGCCGCTCCATAGCATCTGCCCTGCTACAGAGCACTGGCAGGAACAAGCCAAGCCAAGCGACAAGGACAAGAATTGAGGAGGTGGACGAGGTGGACGAGGCGGAGGCTGGAGCACCGGCATGGGCCAAATTATTTGGTGCTGTGGGCCGGATCCAACCCCCAGCCTATAGGTTAAGGATCCCTGCTGTAATAAGAGAAGCCATGCCATACAGCAGCCTGATTTTATTACCTGAGAAGAGCTAGATGGCTCCTCTCAGCTTCACCAGCAGCTTGCCTTCATTCAAGCGACTTGTGATGGGGCATTACCTCTCACCTCACCTGAGAACTCCACTCAGTCATTAAAAATGCACAGCAGATTAACTTAGACTCTAATAGGAAAGAATTGCCAGAGCAGATCTGCTCCCCCTTTACACCATTCAGCAGCTGCTCCCTGGGGCAAAGACCTCACCACTAGCTCGTGGTAGGCCAGCTTATCCATTATATATGATATCATGATGAACATTTTTCTTTTAAAAGATTAGATATAGCTATATATTAGAATGCTAAATTTTGTTCCTTTTAAAATCACACTTGGGTGATGTATTTTCAGGTTTTTTAGGTTCCGTCTAGAATCTCATGATAAGATTTTACTGTGGCAGAGTTTTGAATTTCTTGAAGTATAGAAGCCTACAAGTCTCTGAGAGAGAGCATGAGCACGCACGCACGCACGCACGCACGCGCGCGCACACACACACACACACACACACACACACACACACACACACACAATTTCCATTAACTGGAACTCAAAGTCTCAATAGGGAGCCCTGGTGGAGCAGTGGTTAAATTGTTGTACTGCAACCAAAAGGTTGTGAGTTCAGTCCTGACTCAAGATTGACTCAGCCTTCTGTGGTTGGTAAAATGATTACCCAACATGTTTGGGACAAAATGCTAATTAACTTGTGAACCGCCCAGAAAGTGCACTAAGCGATATGGGGCAGTATACAGTCAAACCTCGCATAACGAGCGTTTCCCTTAGCGAAAAACTCGCATAAGGAGCAAGTTCTTAGCTAAGCAGTCTGACTTGCATAAGTTATTTTTTGCTATGCGAGTCGGACTTTTCCCTATGGAAAAACTCGCATAACGAGCATTTCTATGGGGAAAACTCGCGTAGCAAGTTACCTACTCTGTGGGCATGGTATGGTGGGTTTGGCCAGGGGGAAAGCCCTGCGTTATTTCAAAACTTGGATGGGCAGAGGGGCCAGCCAGAATTTCTGCTACCAGTTCTGGTGAACTGGGGCGAACCTGCTGATGCCCACCACTGGGTACAGCTTGTCAAATAGTAAGGCTAGTCATCCAAGCATGACAACTTTCTCAGTCTTCTCAGGACCACCCATTAAGACTGATCTTGGAGCCAAGAATAAAATACCAAGGTCTTTATGATCAGGTGTAATTAGTTTGAGCATTAAGGCATTGAAATCCCTCATGTGTCTGAGAACTGAATCTCTGACTGTTACCTGGGGAGGTCTTGTGTGCTGTACAATCAGAGTCTTTCTATAGCCGTGATGGTGAACCTTGGGCATTCCAGATGTTCTTGGACTTCAATTCCCAGAAGCCCAAGCACCCTGTGAATCTACACGAATGGGTTTACTGTTATTCATCCACCCCAGGCTGCCCTCATCGCTCCCAGAAGTGGAAGTAAAGCATGCCTGTAGTAAACCCATTTATGTGGATTCACAGGGTGCTTGGGCTTCTGGAATTGAAGTCCAAGAACATCTGGAGTGCCAAGGTTCACCATCATGGTTTTATAATTGTCAGGGATTCCCCAAGCGATATGTGTGTCTCAATAGCAGAGTAGCACTTCTAAGCTGTTACGCAGCGAAAACTTTAAGTACAATGACACACACACATATGCCTTCAGTGAAACAAGGGTGCGCTTTACTTAACAGTGAGGGGAAGACAGACATACACAGGTCTATATACAAGAATACCAGTCTCTCTCTCTCCAAGCCCCACAGTTGGTACACAGCTTGGATTCCTCTGTTGGCTCCAATCCCAAGAGCATGCACAGAGTCCTGGTAATCTTCAGCAGTTCTTCCTTCTCAGTTGAAGGAAACTCTCATCAACTGCACAACCTCCTTCAGCAGTCTCTCTCTGTAGTCTCTCCTTCAGTATCTCAGTCCTTCTCAGTAGCTTAACCCTCCTCAGTGTAATGACCGTCCTCTGTGGACCCTTCCCAGAGGGCCACAGTTATACCCTGGTGTTGCTGGGCAGATTCTCTAATCAGCCACAGCTGGGCTGTTAATGGGGCATGTAGACGAGGCAGGCACAGCCGGGCAATCAGTCTGTGGCTCTATTATGTACACCTGTGTTCAGAACACTTGCAGGGCCCTAAAGCTGTACTAGTCCACTGGGCAGCAATCTTTGTACAATACCCCACAAAAGAAAAATGTCCTAACAATAATCATTTTAAGAGGTGTCTGATAACAGACCGATGTAAGCATAGTCATCTTGTTTTGTAGTTTCTAGTAAAAAAATTGAAAGATAATTTTTTAAAGGTGAGAATAAATCTTTGAGTGACAAAGTATGATGTGTACATCCTATTTAACCTGTTTCAGTACTCCATGTGTTCTCCAGACTTTCTCTCAGGAAGGCTTCCTTGGAACCTGCTGGCTCTTAATGGGGGTCTTCTTCGTTCTTGAAATTCCAGTACAAATCCTAATAGACTTTTAAAATTCCACTGAGGAAAACCCAGGTGCTCACAAAGGCCCAGGTTATGTTGGCATTTGGAGACTTGCTCTCTCTCTCTCTCTTTTGTTATTTTGCCAGATGAATAGTTTGTTATTAATAGCCTTTACCACATAAGTGTGCTTATTCCTTCTTCTAAACCACTTTTTAAAAATAAACTGTGCCTCTCTGCAATGCACCAGGCGGGTTGGGCTCTACTGGAAACTGTAGTCATTACGTGTTGTCATGTCAGGAAGGAATAGCCTTTTCGACGTGAGGTGTTTTACCAGTTCCAACCATCCCAAAGGGTTTCAGTGGCAGAGGTGAGAAATCAAACTCAGGTCTTCTAAGTCCTAGTCCCGTGATGGCAAACCGTGGCACTCCAGGTGTTCCTGGACTTCAATTACCAGAAGACCAAGTCAGCACTCCTCCTGCTGATCAGGGCTTCTGGGAATTGAATTTCAAGAACACCTGGAGTGCCAAAGTTTGCCATCACTGTCCTAATACATCACTCTATCCACTACAAGTCAGGCTGTTCTGGAAACAGCAATCCTAAAAAAGTAAAGCTTCCAAATGATTACCAGTGCTTCTTGTAAAGAAAGGCAAACAATTCAAGCGTGAGTTGACTGTGAAGACCACACAAAGAAAAGTCAGAGACCTTCACCATGGCCAAACTTGTGCTCTTGCTTATTGTCTCAGACTTAGAAGAAGTTATGTATGATTATGGTTGCTGGCTATGTGCTCTGGCAATGCTTCAAATAATTGCAGTTCTGAAAATGTCCTGTGTGTGTATATTACACGCAGACTTCACATGAACAGAGGCTGCTTACTTTAATTCAAGTCGTCCTTTGCATTTTTGAATGGATATGGAAATACTTCAGCTTCCACAGAGAACTCATCTATAAATTGTCAAACCGAACTAGTCTACTGCTCAGTGAAGCCTAAGGGGAGATGCTCTTATGTAAATAAGATCAGGCTTGGCTAATTTAACAAAACTTAAGCTTTAATTGCATAGCAGCACCTTTGTATTAGAGAGTGTTTGCCTCAGTTTGTGCTGGGTTAACGGAGAGGCTGCTGCCCTTCATTCCAGACCTTTCGTTCATATCCTGCTTATCCACTTCATTTTAGGCAGTCACTCCTTTCCCCTCCAAAGTGTGTGTCATTCAGGGAACAGATTTCCATCAAGGGCCATAAATTATGTATACTATCTCCAGTAAACCATGTTGCCAAGCAAAGATATTTAAGGCTGTGATCTATGTAATCTGTGCTGGCTGGGCACGATTCTGTGCAACAGGAAGCTATACAGTTTATCTGTATCTTCCAGAGAGTAATCTGCTTTTCAAATGGGTGGTTTACTTTTTCCGGCTGCAACTTGTTTGAAGATTACTACTGCTCACCACTTAATGGGATTTGTGAGCACAATCTAGCTGAAGTTAAATAATCCTAAAAACTGATTGGTTTTAACAGGAGAGTTAAGTATAGTGCCCAAGGCTACAATAATGAATAAACAGCATATTGGAGTTGAGCACAGTGGAACTTACTTCCAGGTAAATATGCAAAATATTTTCCTGCACATCTTTCCCACTGAAATGGAAAGTGATTCAAAAGGGTTTAATTTTGTTTGGTCTGTGCTATTTCACTAATTTTCTATTTCAGAACTCAATTATAGTACCTAAGTAGTTTTTTTATTGCTATTTTTAAATCATGTTCTAGAAGAAGTACACATTAAGTGTAATATTTATTCATTCATTTAGTTATTGAAGCAGCCCCAAGTAAATATTTCAGTGCTAACCAAAGCAAAAGCAAAGGCAAAAACACTTGGTCATTCAGGTCAAAAATGCAGACAAAGGCAGTCTAAAATGAGCAAACATGCAGCATGTCTTTCAGTATAGCAAATCATGAAATTCAAAGATATGATAGGATCAGATGCACTGTTGGAAAACTGGGTGCATACTGAAGCCCAGGATCTCAAAGTGTGTAATGAGATCTGCTAAATAGATGGAAGAAATGGCATAGAGATCAATTAAACCAAGAAAGCAACTCAACTTCTAACAGCTTTCTTGAGAGATCTCTCATGTGGCATTTGCACCAAGCAAATATGATCTCTATTTATTTATTTATTTATTTATTTATTTATTTATTTATTTATTTATTTAAATTTGTTTATCGCCCTCCTCCCCGAAGAGACCCAGGGTGATTCACAACACGTCAGCATATCGACAACAATTTAAAACCAGTTCAAAAATTAAAAGTTTTAAAAGTTTCAAAAGAAGCTTAAAAACTTAAGATTAAAAACTAGGAGTTGTAGCTAGGAGGCACTGGGGGTCAAACCATCCAGCCGGCTGGGGAAATGGATCCATCCGTTCCCCAGACCTGACTTGCCAGCCAGGTTTTCACTCTTTTCCTGAAGGACAGCAGCTCCGTCTGCAGGCGTAGTTCTATTGGGAGGAGGTTCCATATAGGGCCTCTATACAATGGCAAACATTCACCCAGTTACCCCCTGCCCCCTTTATATATTTTCAAAGCCAAAAACAAGTTTGCTTGTTCTGTTTTTGTGCTGTCTTTTGTGACATCTTGTTTTTATTTGTGTTCACAACACTTGTGCCCTCTGCCAACTTCAGCAACTTTAGGGTCAAAAACAAAGCCAGGTCAAAGCTACATCTTGCAAGCACTGCAACTCTCATTCGGATCATGTCTTGCTTTCTTTATCCTGCATAAAATGATACGGTATAGTATTTCTTCATTTCCTAAGTGAATGGGCATGAGACTCTCTTGCTGGGCTCTGGGCAAGAACCCCTCCAGTACAATCTTTATGAGTGGTCAAAACATTCCATGGGGTCGTGGGAGAAGGATATGAGGGTATGCAACTCTGCAACCTTTTCTCATTGCAAGAGTAATTGGGTCGTCATCTACCAGAGTTCCAAGGTAAACGACAGCTCCCACACAGCTCTGGCATAAGGCAACAATAAATATGATCATGAGGATTTCAAGTTAGCAGGAAAAGGGCTGGACAACGACAAAAGCAGAAGCAATGCCTGGAATGGTTTTCTTTTTATTTCATAGGTTTCCTCCTTCACTCTAGCATTAATGCAGGTACAGTGGCATAGCATGGGGGGGCAGGGGGCGATCTGCCCCGGACGGCACTTTTTGGCCGTATGGGTATTCTTGGACTACAATTCCCAGAAGCCCTAGTGGGAGCAGGTGCCAGCAGTGTCCACAAGGGGGCGGCAAATTTGGCTTATGCCCCAGGTGGCTGAAATCCATGCGATGCTACTGTGCAGGTACAAGGTTGTCTGCATTTCCCTGAAACACTCAAAGTTACATTTCAATGGCAGATGATTTTTTAAAAAAAGGAAATGTAGTGACTGCCATCCTATTGTACATTTCAACATGCACAACTGGATGAATGTATATTAGAGTCTTGTCCTAAAATAGAGCTTTTATCTGTTCTTTTAAATAATGATCAATTATTTGAAGAAAAAAATAATTAATTGTAAATTTATTAACTGCTGTAAGAGTAATGATAGTGAAACATTGGGAAATTAAATATGACTTTCAGTTTATTATAACCAAGTTTGGAATATAGCTATTATAGTTGACATGTAATATTAAAACACAAAAGGGATTGATGAAAAATAATGTTTTAATAATATTTGTGGAGATTTCACAGAATATGTATTCATTAAGGAGAAAGGTCATTTGCCTGCAAAAGAAACCATGCAGTTAATTAGAGGATATGGGGCTCTAAAATAAGAGGGAGAGGGGGATCTTATCAATAATGGTACCAGCAGAGAGAAGGACCATTTGTTTGTTTTATTTACTGATTTACATATGAATAAGTGTTTAGGGGTAAAATATCATTATAATAATAGTTTTTTTCTGTTATGGGTAAAGGTAAAGGTTGTCCTTGCTCAAACGCCAGTCATATCCAACTCTAGAGTTCAGTGCTCATCTCTGTTTATAGTCAAAAAGCCAGTGCTGTCTGCATTTGCAGATGTTTCCATAGAAATGTGGCAGGCATGCATAGACACCGGAGTGCACAGAACACTGTTTACCTTCCCACCAAAGTGTTCCCTATTTATCTACTTGCAATTTCTTGCTTTCGAACTGCTAGGTTGGCAGGAGCTGGGACAGAGACAGGAGCTCATTCCATCATGCAGTACTTGGGAATCGAACTGCTGACCTGCTGCCCAACCACTTAACCACTAAGTCACTACAGTCCCTTTCTGTTATGGTTACTGTTTGTTAAATGTGTAAATATAAATATAAATATGCACAACTGGATGATAGCAGGAAGCCAATAATTTGGCAATTTTGGGATACACATGACTCTGTTACGTTGTGCGCTAGTCACATGCACTGTGAGATTGCCAAAGGATGATGAGTTACTGATGACGACGACAACGACGAGGCCATCCCTGAGACACATGCAATCTATGTTACCAGCATTTCAGCTATTTCATTTCCACAGTTGAACTTATGCAGCCAGAATCAAGGACCACTGATGTCAATAGAACCTACTTTCAGGTATTCATACAGGCAGCATAGAAATAATACATAGATTCATCATGTTAAGATTTCATATAATTAGTTTTGCAATGATGAGGAAATATGAAGACTGATGCAAAATTTAAGTTTTGAAAATGAAGTGTTTACTATGGGTGTAAATAAAGGTGCAAAGACTGGTGGCTGGTCAATCCTTGCCCAGGTCTGTGACATTATTTGTGCATTTCTTGATTTCCACAGGGGAAAGCTGCATTCCTGAGACTGGGGGAAGCACAAACAGCCATTTATTTGTTTATTTATTTGTTCTAACTTATTATCCTGCCCCAATCGGGAGAGACCCCAACTCTGGGTGGCTTACAAACAGGTTTAAAAATACATAATTAAAACCACCAATCAAAATTCAATTCCCTAGTAATAGTTAAAAAGATATGAATTAATACAATATTAAAAGATAGACTAAAAAGAAATTAAACATCTTCAGATTAAAAATCACAAAATTATGAAAGGAACAAGGACAGGAGTAAGGAGCCATGAACTGACAGGAGGGAGCTACAGACCACCCTCAGCTTTAAAGAGACCGGGCATTTCAGATCAAGGGTTCAGTGGAATGACATAACTTTCCACACATGGAGGACAGCCACCTACAAAATAATGTTTGCATTTGGGCCAGAAAAGCAGCAGCGCTACCCAGACAGAAAGAGAAGCTAGTCTCAGTAATAATAATAATTATTCTGGGTTGAAAGGATTTTTGCTGGAGAAACTATGCTTTCATGTCCCCAAGAGATGGGACAGAGACAGGCCCTCAGTCCGTCATGCAGTACCTGGATCTCAGTAGCATAGTGTGGATTTTAGTCGCCCGGGGCGTAAGCCAAATTTGCTGCCGCCTGGTGGATGCCAGAGCCCACTCCCGCTAGGGCTTCTGGGAATTGTAGTCCAAGAACTTCCATACACCCAAAAAGTGCTGCCTGGGGCGAGTCGCCCCCCCCCCCCCGCTGGATTTGAATTGCTGACTTGCTGGCCTTCCAGCTAACAAGGTGAGCTTCTTAACCACCGAGCCATGTGACCCCCATGGAAAAGGAAGAGCCTCACTTGGTGAGGAGAGGAGGGTGCTCTTTAAGCTGGGAGGAAATCCCAGGAATGGAGGCAGAGAATGAGCAGGGATACATTGCTAGGGAAACAACCTCAAAAAAATTCCAAATATAACACCTTATTTTGTACTGGTGTGAAAAATCACAGCTGCCACATCAATAAGAGGGTTTTGTACATGTAAATCCCAAGAAGGATTTTGACAGCTCAACACCCAGAAGGAGGACATGGGTTTGTTTGTTTTCTAGTATTTATATACCACCTTAGTTTAGGGGCCAAAGCAGTACCTTGTGGTGATGCGCAAGAGTGCACATCATGTGTAAATAACATTTATAATAATAAAATACACATAGCAACACTCCTGTAAACCCTGACAGCAACCCAAGGCAACATGCTGCTAGTTAACCAATGATGAATGTGAACACTCAGCATTAAAAAAGCCAGTTGTCACCCTTCTTACTGGGGAAGGGTTTCAGCAGAGGCCTAATCCTGTCTCCTCTCCTCTCCCTTCCCCCACTGGGATCAGAAGAGTTTGTGAAAACATCTCCACTTCCTTGAATGTATTCTAACCTGTCTCTTCTTCCTTGTGCCATAGTGAAAGAATTTGATGCCCTATCAATAAAACCTCTGACCTTCATCCTGACCAATCCTGGCAGTGCAGTTACTGTGCTAAAGCCTCACGGCTGTTCAGAATGACGGAGTGGTTTGGAATAGGAAAAGGAGTAAGACAGGGATGCATTTTGTCACCCTGCTTATTCAACTTATACACAGAACACATAATGCGCAATGCAGGGATGGAGGAATCACAATTTGGGATCAAAATTGCTGGGAGAAACATCAACAATTTGAGATATGCAGATGATACCACCCTAATGGCAGAAAGTGAGGAGGAATTAAAGGAACTTTTGATTAGGTTGAAAGAAGAAAGTGCAAAAGCTGACTTGAGACTCAATATCAAAAAAACCAAGATAATGGCAACAGGCCCTCTCAGTCCCTGGAGAATAGATGGGGAAGAAGTAGAAGAAGTGACAGACTTTACTTTCCTAGGATCCAAGCTCACTGCAGATGGAGATTGCAGCCATGAAATAAAAAGGCGACTGATTCTTGGGTGGCAAGCGATGAAAAACCTGGGGAGCATAGTGAAAAGTAGAGACATCACATTGCAAACAAAGATTCGCATAGTCAAAGCAATGGTATTCCCGGTGGCAATGTATGGTTGTGAGAGCTGGACCATTAGGAAAGCTGAGCGCAGAAGAATAGATGCCTTTGAGATGTGGTGTTGGAGGAGAGTTTTGAGAGTCCCCTGGACAGCGAGGAGAACAAATAGGTCAATCTTAAAAGAAATCAACCCTGACTGCTCCTTAGAAGGTCAAATAATAAAGATGAAGCTAAGGTACTTTGGACATCAAATGAGAAGAGAGGATTCCCTTGAGAAAGCCTTGATGCTTGGAAAGGTTGAGGGCAAAAGAGGAAGGGGGCGGCCCAAAATGAGATGGCTGGATGGTATTGTAGAGACAATGGGCACAGAGCTGAGCGAGTTGAGGAGGATGGTGGAGGACGACAGGAGTGCCTGGTGGACAGTGGGGTCCATGGGGTCATCGCAGAGGGTCGGAATCAACTGTGTGACTGAACAACAAAAAACATCACAATGATAATAGAATGATAATAGAATGATAATAAAAAGGATATATTGTAATTCAAACATCTTTGCAGACCAAATGCAGAGTTACGAGGCAGGGCTATGACCCAGCATCGTTGCAGAATGGCAGAGTAATCAGATGGGATTTATGATCTGCTTAGGGGGATTTGGGGGGGGGGGGAATCCATAAAGAAGAATAAAGAATTGGTGACAGGAAGCCAACTTGGTCTAGCAGTTCGTCATCCTCTTTATTTATGGTCAAGTGAACATTACCATGTACTAGTTAGAAGCTGCAGTTCCCAACCTTAGATACCAAATACTTTTAGACAATTAGCTTTGATAAGCATGATGGAAGCTGCAGATCAATGTCATCCAAAGATATGAAGTTTGGTTAATGAGTTCTGGGAGTAACTCAGCCATGAAGCCCCCTACTTGACTCTGTGACCTTGAACCCGGAGCAGATGAGCTGTTCTGCATTCTTTGAAGCTTCCCTTTGATATGATTCCCATCCAAAATGAGTCTCTTGAAAACCAGTTGACAGTTCCCTCTGTTTCCTACCAAGGCAGTGTTGGTAACACAGTTATGGTTACTCATACTGTAGAGAATGGCTTAGTCAGTTAAATAGATCTGGCCAATTAAATGATCATTGTACTGTGAAGGGCCAGAAGGATGAAAGGGCAAAGTGTTTAGGGAACACAAAATCAATATTCTCCTACATTCACATAACAACATGTTTATAGGAAAGATAATGTGTCTTTAATGTGAGGCATTGCGTAACCTTTTTTTACTTGTTTCATGTATAATTGGTTTGGACAGCCTGATCTGCTAGCATGTTACAATGCATCATAAAACCAATGAAGAGCTATATTTTTATGAGATACTTCATGGACAATAAGGTTAATGGGGGAGCAAATGGAGAAGAGGAAATATTTTTAAAGGTTAAACTGTGAAGGACAATTATTGTACTCAGCATTATGGGCTTCCTAACTATCCCCAACGTTTTCATGTCTGTCAGCCTTAATAGCTAATGATGTGTGAAATGGTCTTTTGTATTTTGCACTTTGGAAAGACTAGAAGACACTATTTATTATACTTCTAAGCATACGTACCTTTGTTTTCAACATTTGGGAGGGATCCTTGGACAACACCACAAAATGCTTTTGCATTCTTGTTTTCAAAACAGTGCTATAGAATCAGAGCTTGGAAAGGTTACCTTGGGAGACACAGCTAGTCATGATGGATGGAGGAATCTGGACATCGTGGGATGGAACACTCTTACTCATAGAAGCTTTGCATAACTGGTGCTGGTGTGATGCTTGTATAACTTGCTGCAGCTAAGTGGGGCTGACTGACAAGTTGCTAAGGCATGTCTTGTTCATGTGCCTGTGTATCAATATGTGCCACAGCACCTTTCCAGTTAGCCTTAATTAGACTTGGAAAGTGTATGCAAAACATTATGCAAACATCAATAGGAAACAGGTCTAGCAGACATTCTCTATCCAGGCATTTTCTATCTGGCCATTGGAATCTAATCTCAAAAACACAGATGGATGGAAATTTCATTCCAATTTGTGTTTAATAGGATTTTACCAAAATTTGGATTTTTCCATATTTGGGAGGGAAAGAACTTGAGAATATTAGAGAAAACAAATCTGGCAGACATTCTCTATCTAGGCGTAAGACTTTGAGTGCTTAATTTTTTTAAGTATGGTTAGTTGCTTCTGTATTCAACCATCTTCAATTAGGATTGACACCTCTTCCTCACTCCTTTTGTTTCCTGGCAGGGTCATTATCTGTAACATCTAGGTCAGTGGTTCCCAATTAGTTTTTTCTACCTACCACTTTAAGAAAGACCTCAAACTTGCGTAACCCTTATTGCAGGAACGTTAAATAAAAAATGAAATCAGGTGTATTTTATATTTATTATCATCAAAAGACATTCTAATGACAGAGAACACATGTTTCATTCATGTGACAAATGTGCAGGTTTTTCTTTGCACAACTCTGAAAAATCTGGTTGCATTTTGATCAGCTTCAATCTCAAGTCGTCTCCGAGTTGAAGTCTGTGACGATGTTTAGTTTTTAAGTTTGTCATTGCGGAAAATCCGCTCTCGCAAAGGTATGTCATGGAAAATGGCAGTAAATGTTTTATTGCTACTTCGCTGACACGATAAACGTCTTTAAGACCAGCCCAAAAATTAACCAGTGATTGCTCCGCAAAACAACTTTTGAGTCTACTGTTGCATGAGATATCTATTAATTCCTCTTGATCAGAGATGGATAGGTGATCGGTGGGACAGTTTCCAAAGGGGTTGTTTACCCAGTTCCATTGCGACGATATTTCTGGGAAATAAGTGCGTAATGCAGTCGACAAATTTTGCAAGTGGCATTTTATGGCTGATTTTACATCTTCATTCACTGATGAAGAAGTAGTTTCCAAAAAAAGTTTTAAATTCGGAACTTGATCATATTTACATCTGTCAATCAAACATGTCCAGAGAGACATTTTTTTGATTGTTGACTCAACCTTCTCCTGCATAGTGAATATGGTTGTATCCTGGCCTTGAAGCCCCAAATTCAACTCATTCAGTTTTGTAAAAATATCTGACAAGTAAGCCAATTTTTGTAGCCACAAAGGATCAATCAGCATCTGTTTGTACTCGGCATGTCCCTGATCGGTCAAAAATAACACAATTTCATGTCTCAACTCAAATATTCTCAAAACAACTCTTCCTCTGGACAGACAACGCACTTCAGTATGTAACAACATGGTCTCATGCTCACTGCCAAGCTCTTTACAAATGTCTGTAAAAATTCTTGAGTTTGTGGCATGGGCCTTGATTAAATTGACAATTTTCACAGCATTTTTAAGAGTACTATCTAAGCAGGCTGGAATTTTTTTTTACAAGCAAGTGCCTCTCGATGAATACCACAATGGGTCCATTTTGCTTCTGGGGCTATATCTTGTATTTGCTTCACAAGTCCTGAAAAACGACCAGTCATTGCTCTGGCACCATCAGTGCATATTCCTACGCATTTCGACCAATCCAATTTGTTTTCTTTTATAAAACTGTCGACCATGTGAAATATGTCCTCCCCGGTAGTATGAATTGGAAGGGCATGACAAAATAGGAACTCTTCATGAACCTTTTTGGAATGAACATAACGAACATATGTTAAAAGTTGAGCCAAGTTTGATATGTCTGTGGATTCATCAAGTTGTATGGCAAAGTAATCGCTTTGTAAAATGCGTTGAATTTGGTGGTTTTTCAGATTATCTGACATGTCTGCAGCACGACGAGAGACAGTGTCATTTGACATAGGAATAACATCAAGTTCTCCGGCCATTTTTTCTCAGAACATACATTTCACTATCTCTTTTGCTGCAGGCAGTATAAGGTTTTCCCCAATTGTATGCGGTTTTGCTTGCTTGGCAATTAAATAACTAACTCAAAAAGAGGCTTGCAGGGCATTCATATTCGTGTTTAAAGAAAGCGCCTCAATAGATTTTTGTCTTTGTTTGAGGTCTTTTAATTTATGTTGAAAGAAGGATACAGATTCATCTTTCAAATTAGCATGTTTGGTTTCTAAATGGCGATGTAGTAAGGATGGTTTTAACGAATGATTTGACAGCGTTTCTGCACAAACGACACATCGCGGCAATGGGGAATTAGGATCTCCACAGCTTGTAAAACCAAACTGAATATAACTATCATCATATTTCCTTTTTTTGAGAGATAATTCCTTGTTATCAAGGTTTCTTTTTGTGTGTGTCGGAGTACTAGTAGAGGGTGACACATCATTAGCAGGCGACTGTTCAGTATTTTCTGATACCTCTTCCTCAATCTTTCGGCGCCTTAGCAGACACTGTTCCATCTAAAAAACAAGGGGACATTAACTCAGCTTTTGTATTTTTGTAATGTAAGTAATTAAAAAGCTTAGAAAACTGGGAAAAAAACCAACCAGAAACTGCGAACAGGCAAAAAATTGAATTTGCCATTCTGTATTCGAAGTAGGTACATAGTAGAAAACAAATTAAACATTATTGCTTTGTATTGAAATTTACAATGAAAATAGTATTAATGTAACTTAAAATCTAGAAAACAGAATCCGCGAACATGCTTACAACTGAAGCAGCTTGAATATTATTTTTATTTTCTAAACATCATTACATTGTATTGCAGTTTATAGTGAAAGTGCAAATTTAAACACAGTTTTAAAACATTATCTTACTGTTTACTGAGGTAGGTATATAAGGTTGATCGACATGACACGGTGTGACGGATATTTATTAATTCACAATTAAAACAACACAACGAGCACAGTGACACGCTCACGCGACATAAACCAAACTGACTGATTGACAATGACGAGCAAATAGGCGGGAACGGGGGGGCAGCGATCGGGTGACACGAGATGTGGGAGGCGCAGGGAAAACCGCAGCCGCAAGAGAAAGCGCTTGATGCATATGATTGACTTACCTATGGATCGTTTAATTAAATTGAATAATTTTTTGGCAATTGTTATTGCATTATTGTTTTTTAAGGATTTAATATTTTAGTTAAGAGATTGCTGCACATACCCCTTGATGCAATCTCGTGTACCCCTGGGGGTACGCATACCACTAATTGGGATCCACTGATCTAGGTGGCAGAAAAGCACTAAATTATCCTCTCAATCCCAAGTAATAGTTCTATATATATTTAGCTATTGCAGATGAGAGGGCGTTTTGTCTCTGTTTTTGAATAATTAAACAAAATTCGTAAGTTCTTTCAAAGAAAGAAATTGGAAGGGAAGACTGACAGATTGCCCATCCTGAGAGCCAACTGTACAGATTGCCCATCCTGAGAGCCAGTGGCATAGCATTGTTTCAGCTGCCCAGGGCATAGGCCAAATTCGCTGTCCCCTTATTTAGGTGCGCACTTAAAGAAAATCATGAATTGTGGCAGGTTAATTGAGTCAATGTCAATTGCACCTCCCCGGTCAGTGCAACAAGCCAAAACATTAGGGTTCGAACCCTGACATTTTGGATTGCTCCACTGGCCGGGGGATGTCGGGGAAGCCCGGAAACAGCTTGGATCGGGTCCTCTGATCTCCCTGGAGCAGGGAGGAGGGTCAGAGAGCCCTCCTGCCTGCTCCATTTTTTTACCCATTTTGGGCTCTCTGACCTCCCTGCCTGCTCCAGGGAGATCAGAGGACCTGATCGAAGCTGTTTCTGGGCTTTTCCTATCTCCCCGGCCAGTGCAACAAGCCAAAACATCAGGGTTTGAACTCTGACGTTTTGGCTTGCTCCACTGGCCGGGGACATCGGGGAAGCCCAGAAACAGCTTGGATCGGGTCCTCTGATTTCCCTGGAGCATGCAGGGGAGTCAGAGAGCCCAAAATGGGTAAAAAAGCCCCCCATTCAGCTTTCCAGCCACCCTGCTGCTATGAAACGACTGCATTGGATAACGCTAACAGATCGTTATCCGATTTTAGCGTTATCCGATACAGTCGTTATCCGAGGTATTACTGTATTATTTATTGTGCAATTTTGCCACCCCCACCCCCCCCCCAAAAAAAAGTGCCTCCCAGGGCAGGCTGTCGCTGCCACCCCTATTATGCTATGCCTCTGCTTCTTGCACATCATCAGTACAGCTTCCACACTGATTTTCCTGTGCCATCCTTATGAACAACTTGCCAGTGAAGAAAGACAAATGCATGTGAGCCTCTTCATGTCAGAAAAAAAGGAAACTGAACAAAGCATGTTTGAAATCTACACATGGTGTGCAAAAATAGTTTTATTTATTTTCCCCATAATACTAGGGATCTATCCCATGAAACTAAGTTGGCAAAAGAGATGGTAAGGAAAAATCTATGAAAGATAAAATGAAAACTCCATATTCAGAGTCACACACACACACACACACACACACACACACACACACACACACAGGGGAGGAGGGAGAATAGAGGAAAAACTCATACACAAAAATCACCTTGCAGTATGCTCATGAGTGGGAAGCATTTCTGAGCTCTATTTTGAGGAGCCCAATAGAGCTTGCCTTTGCTCAGTATTCTTGCTACACTTGGGGTCTGTTGTGCCTTTGCTTGTTTGCTTAAAGTTGCTCAAGTTTAACACACCCATTTGCTAAACGTCTGGATACAGCAATGAAACAGGAGATAAGCCAAAGAGCAGGCAACATTTTGAATCCATGGCAGATACAATTTTAATCCAGTAAATTATAATTCAGCTGTGAAACCTAAACCAGTAGATTTCTTATGTAAAAGGAGCTTCAGTAGCCATTTTGATATTTATTTCTCCCCTTCAACAATGCACTTGCCTCTAGTCTTCACACCCTTTGGTTTTCAGCTACAGAATCCAAGAGGGCACCATGTGGTTCTGCTCTCTCTCTCTTTTAAATCGTGCTAGAAGTACAAAAAGGTGTTTATGAGTTGAACGGATTTTTTGCTGGAGAAACTCTGCTCCGGGGATGTCCGAATAAGGCTCCTCTCATGTCCCCAAGATCTTCTTCCACCAAAGTGGTCCCTCTTTATCTATTTGCAATTTCTTGCTCTTGAACTGCTAGGTTGGCAGGAGCTGGGACAGAGACGGGCACTCATTCCATCATGCAGTATTTGGGTCTTGAACTGCCAACTTGCCAATCTTCCAGCTAAAAAGGAGAGCTTCTTAACCACTGACCTAGCACAGTCCATTTGTGATTCCACTGCATGTATATAATTGTTCATAGTCTCACTCACTGCATATTTCTAACTTAAAGTTTTGAGTTATATTTTACATTGTTGGGCAGACATTGTTGTCTTACCTTGAGATACCCAGAAAAAAATCAATAAAGCAAAGCACACTTAAACTGAAGAAACAAAACATGAAAAAGAGGAATATAGAACCATAAGATTCAGTTTTCACCACCAAGGACATATTTTCTACTGTTTGCCTGCAAAGTAAAACATAGCTTCTTGATTTATTTTCTCTTCTGTGCATTTTTAACCAAAGCAATCTTTCTCATAGTCTACACAGCTATGACAGGGAAAATAGTTGTATTTACACCTGGAAGAAACTATCCAAAATGTGCTTCTCTTTGTACATTCCTTTTACCAAGAAAAAGAGATTAACATTTATTGCAAAACTATGGTCTTGTATGCTAAAGTACAATGCAATGAAAGGATTTTTTAAAAATGGCAAGAATTGGGGTGATGGATGGCAGATTTCCTGGTTGGAAGACAAGAAAAGGGTAGGGTCACAGATAACCTATTTAATCTTTATTCTTATAGTCCAGATAAGAGGAACAAGTCACCCTCCAGGCATTCTCACCAGTTTTAGCCCACCATATCCAATAGTTTATTTCCTGTCTTTCTCACACAGTCGATTCTGACCCTTTGCGACCCCATGGACCATTGCCTAACAGGCACTCCTGTTGTCCTCCACCATCCTCCTCAACCCGCCCCGCTCTGTGCTCACTCCATCAACAACACCATCTAACCATCTCGTTTTCTGCCACCCCCTTCTTCTCTTGTCCTCAACCTTTCCCAGCATCAAGGCCTTCTCAAGCGAATCCTCTCTTCTCATTTGATGTCCAAAGTACTTTAGCTTCATCTTTATTATTTGACCTTCTAAGGAACAGTCAGGGTTGATTTCTTCTAGGATCGACCTATTTGTTCTCCTCGCTGTCCAGGGGACTTTCAAAACTCTCTTCCAACACCACATCTCAAAGGCGTCTATTCATCTGCGCTCACCTTTCCTTATGGTCCAGCTCTCACAACCGTACATTGCCACAGGGAATACCATTGCTTTGACTATGCGAATTTTTGTTTGCAAGGTGATGTCTCTACTTTTCACTATGTTCTCCAGGTTTCTCATAGCTTGTCTCCCAAGAATCAGTCACCTTTTTATTTCGTGGCTGCAATCACCATCTGCAGTGAGCTTTGATCCGAAGAAAGTAAAATCTGTCACTGCTTCTACTTCTTCCCCATCTGTTTTCCAGGGACTGAGAGGGCCTGTAGCCATTTTCTTGGTTTTGAATCTCAGGCCAGCTTTTGCATTCTCTTCTTTCAACCTAATCAGGAGCTTCTTTAAGTCCTCCTCACTTTCTGCCATTAGGGTGGTATCAACTGCATATCTCAAATTGTTGATGTTTCTCCCAGTGATTTTAATTCCAACTTTTGATTCATATAGCCCTGTGTTGCGCAATATGTGCTTTGTGTGCAAGTTGAACAAGCAGGGTGACAAAATGCAGCCTTGTCTTACTCCTTTTCCTATTCCAAAGCATTCTGTCCTTCCATAGTCTGTCCTAACTGTTGCTTCTTGACTCATGTACAGATTTCTCATGAAGCATATAAGATGTCCTGGTATTCCCATCTCTTTAATGACTTCAGTTTTGCTTGCTTGCTTGTTTGCTCATTTGTTAGAGAAATTCAACAATAATACATACAGGTCTCCCCTGATATCTGTGGTGAAATAAGTTGTCACATTTACCACATTTTGTTGTGATCCACACAGACAAAGGCCTTGGTGTGTAGTCAATGAAGCAGAAGTAGACTTGTTTCTGATATTCCTTTGTTTTCTCCATGATCCATCTTATGTTGTCGATGTGGTCTCTCATCCCCCTGCCTCTTCTGAACCCCGCCTGCACTTCTGGTAATTCTCTCTCCACGTGCTGCTGAAGCCTATCCTGTATTGTCTTGAGCATAAGCTTGCTAGCATATGGGATGAGGGCATTGGTTTGATAATTTGAACATTCCTTGTCATTGCCCTTTTTTGGGATTGGAACATATACTGACCTATTCCAATCCTGTGGGCATTACTGTGCTTTCCAAATCTGTTGGCATATAGAGTGCAATGCTTTAATTCCATCATCTTTTAGGGCTTTGAATAATTCAAATCCATCATCTCCACTGGCTTTGTTGTTTGCAGTGCTTTTTAGAGCCTTCCTGGCTTCACTCTTAAGATCAATATTCTCGTAGTACACAGACTCAAGACTGCTATTGGTTATGATGCCCTATTGCATCCAACAACATCTGGAGTCTCACACATTCACCATCTCTGGTGTAATGAAATGCTTACACTGCTTCTCTATGTTAAGGAACCTTTCGCAGAAACAATTCACTGCAATCATATGACTGCTTGTCCCACCACACTGTCACTGTGTATATGTGGGTGTGTGTTTGCCGGTCAACATACACAGGACAGACCAGCTTTTTCAAATGACTGCAAGTAGCCATGCAGAAAATTCCATGTGTAGTGTAAGGGAAAGAGGATTTCAGGCTTGCAGGTCCAATTTCATCTGTTTGCTAATATCCTATTTCCTAGGTCTCCAGGCATAGTGATAAATCTCAAGGGAAAGCAGGGCTGGAATTATTGTGTGTTCTGGCCTTAAAACCTGGGTACATTGCTCTTCCACATGCCCAAGTGGTGCCGGAGCTTGCTGGCTCAGTGTAAAAGTACTTGCATGTGTGTTGACCACATAGCAGATCAGACATGGTTCAGTGGGTTAGAGCGTTTGGCTGTGGAATTCAGTGGTTCAAATCCTCACTGCACTTCCTAGGAAAGAGACCAACTGAGACCACCCAGGGTGCATGTGGCTGATGAGGTTTCAAGCCTTGTAACCCCCATAGCCTTAGGCAAGCTACACAACCCCAGATTGCCACAGGAAGGAGGGATGGTAAACCACTTCCAAGTACTTTATACCTAGAGAATGATAAAAGGGTTGCTGTAATTTGGAAGGCATGTGATGGCACATAATTCAGAACTGGCATAGCTCACTGGGTGGAGTACCTGGAGTCAAAAGTTCAAATTCTCAGTGTGCCACTTGAGAGAGGACCAGAACATAAATGGTTACTGGGGCTATGTGTCCTGCCATCTCTGTAGCATTGGGCAAGCTGCACAGTTCCAGACCCAACCTGTTCTTTGATTCTTACTACCATGTTGAATTCGACTGGTTGCTGGATCTGAAAGTTCTAGGGCTACCAGAACAAAACTATAAATTTACAAAAAAAAAAAACCCTCAAAGATTTAAAAAGTTTTAAAAAGTTTTAAAAAGTTTTAAAAAGTTTTAAAAAGTTTTAAAAAGTTTTAAAAAGTTTTAAAAAGTTTTAAAAAGTTTTAAAAGGTTTAAAAGAGGGATTGAGGGCTGGCTATCCCATCAGATCAGCCACCCAACATGGGACCCCATATTCCTGGAGCCCCACACCTGCCCTGCCAGCCAGGTTTTTAGGCCCTTCCGAAAGGGCAGGAGCTCTGCCTGTAGGCATAACTCAGTTGGCAGGAGGAGGCTCCACAGGGCCGGGGCGGCCACGGAGAAGGCCCTCCTCCTCCTCCTGCTGGTGCCAGAGAGACGCGTCTCTCTAGCCGATGGAATGACAAGACAGCCTCTCCGATCCGCCCTGGTGGGACGGACAGATGTTCTCGGGGTGAGGCGGTCTCTTAAGTATCCTGGCCCACTACCATGTAGGGCTTTAAAGGTCATCACCAGCACCTTAAATTGCACCCAGAGCAGTGGTGGGCGGAGCTAACATCATGACATTGTGGGTGGGGCCAAAGAAAAATAAAATGAAATAAAAATAAGCACGCACGCACGCACACACACACACACACACACACACACACACACACCTCAACCCACCCACCCACCCACCCACAACACAAACTCGTAAATAAATTAAATAAATAAAATAAATAAAATTACATTAAAATACACACACACCAAGCATAAATCAACCCACCCACCCATCACTTACCTGTTAGTATCAGTGCCTGGGCAGCACCATGTTGCAAGATGGATATGGTCATAATACCTGTTCTCTAGGATAATATGCTTTAATTTAAATGTAAAACAGCTGTACCTCCTTAAGGGTTCTCCAATTGGAATAGCAATTGGAACAGCACAGGTGTAGCTTATTGATGAGGTAACTCCAAGACTTTGCTTAAAAAACCCAAGCCAGGCCGCTAGGCCTGCCAGCCGCCAGGCCTTTTTAGGAACTGTGGTAGTATGTCAATACAGGTAAAGGTATTAAATACACATTAAAATACACACAGACACACCACATCCAAAGGTGAGTCACTTACCCTGGGGAGCTTCAGGCTAGCAACTACTCTTCCTCCTCCCTGCTTGGGAGGACAGCAAGTAGGCCGTGCATACGCGCCAAGCACTTTAGGAGTGCATGTACACCAAGTGCTTGGTGCTCATGCGCAGTGGGGGAACCAGTGAAAAGGTAAGGCCCAAAGGTGGTTCCCCCCAAAAGCTGCTACTGGTTCTCCGGGATACTGGGAAAAGTTACTACCGATTCTGGTGAACTGGCGCAAACCTGTTACATCCCATCACTGACCCGGAGACATAATGGCAACCAATGCAGCTCCCAAAGCAATGGTGAGTGATGAGCATAACGGCCGCAACCCATCACTACCTGAGCATCTGCATTCTGTACTAGCTGCAGCCTCTGAATGGTCAGCAAGGGCAGCCCCATGTAGTATGCAGTATAGTAATCAAGTCTGGAGGTGACCAAAGCGTGTGTGATCATGATGGCTTTGTTGTCATATTTCTGGACATTTTTCCCACCTCCGCCACTTCCCTTGGAGGGGGAAGCGAGGGAGGAACATTTATGTGCCATTTTTGAATGTTGTCGCTGCATTTTCACTGTGTTTCAGTGGCAAAAATATGGCGATTTTGGCACTTCTGGTGACATCAGAGCACTTCCAGCATTGGTGGCAATCCATCCCAGGGGCCGGATCTGGTCCATGGGCATAGGTTGGGAACTCCTGGTTTACAGCAACTGATGGAGAAAGGAACTGAACCCCTCGAAGCTGAAGAGAAGAATCTGTGAGAGTCCTTTTATAATTTATCTTTTGATGAACACAATTATATAACTGACAGGTTTGAGTTTCTAAAGCTCCATTTGATTAATACAAATGAGGATGAAATGGCCATAAGAAAATCCACTGTACTGATTGAACAAGTCTGGGATTGGGGAATGTTTTGAGCCAGAGCCTTACTGTAGGAAAATGGATACTTTTCAATATCAGCCTAGGGTAGAATTAAATCATCTGTTGGGTTGGTTCATCCTAGGCTTTTCTAGCGATATAACTCCAAGTCTATCCTGTTTATCCAGACCTGAATGAGAGAATTGGATAAAGAGGAAACTGGCTATCCTGAGAGAGAAGAGAAGCTGTCCATCCAACTTTATTTTACTGGTGGTGTCCAAGATAAGCTGGTGGAGTCCATAACAGGAGATGGTTAAGTAGTCTGCAGAGGAAGATATTGTTGCTGTTGGGTCATCTGGGGGTGGGGAGAGAGATATATAGATTTCCCTCCATTGAGAGAGCAATTGTGCCCTTTCCTGATATAAGGGGGGGGGGATAGCTTTCCAACTTCTCAGGGTATGTGTTCAACCTGAACAAACTGAGCAGGCTCCATAGGGAGGAAGACCCTTCTGCTGGAAAGAAAACATCTGATTGGTCTTTAATCTGCCCACGAGATTTTCCCCTCTGGCATTTTTTGGGATGGCAGGACAAGTTCATCAATTTTATTACAGAATATGCTGCAATATTCCTCTGAGGTACCTGGGAGAGGGAAGAGTTGGAGTTAGATAGTCTTGTAACATCCTTTGTAAAAAAAATAATGAGAATGGTAAGAGGTTGAATTTGGAACATCACAGATGTGGGAAATGTATTCTAGCACTTCTACTTGAAAACCAGGTGCCTCATGGATCTAGTCATGCGGTGGTTAAACAAATTACTGTGCAATCATAAAAAGAAAGAAATCATTGTGGAGTGAGGGCCATTTAGACTCTTTTTTCCTACTTGCTTTTTTATCATGTAAGAAAATCCTGCTTAAAAAGAAACAAGAACATAAAAAGATGATTCAGAAATGTATGCAGATACATAATAAATTAGAAATAGAAGAGTATTTAATCCCTTAAAAATCATCAAATATCCAAATACACATTCAGGCAACGCAGGTAGCTCTTCATCATATGTTCAGACATTGAAAAGGCTATGAGATGAGATCGTTAATCCACTGAGTAATCAAGGTGAGCATTGATCTTTCCAGCACTGCAATATCAGTCATTTAGCCACCCAAAGGGCACAGAGAGCATCATTTGCCGCTGACAAGAAGTTAGTTTCCAAGCTGCAGGCAAGTAACCCAAGCGCACATAGGAATCTGGACATTCTGTAAAGATTTCTCTAAAATGAAATTAATTAATCACATAACCTCAAAGGAACTACAACTGGCCATAATGAAACCATTTGTTTATGAGACACCTGGGAGAGATGACAGTGTCAGCAGTAAGATGGCGTGGTCAAATATTTTTTGGAATAGCTGCACAAGGCAGAATTCACAATCTAAAAATAAAGCAATTAATAGAGGGGAGAGGTTCTCATTGATTTGCAGTGGATAGAAGGATGAACTAGGACTCAGAAGGCAAGAATTCAGATCCCCACTCAGCCATGGGAGCTCACTGGGGGGGTGGGGGAGAGTGGGACCCGTAAAGCTACTCCTGAAATATTTCACTTACTTTGAAAGCCCTGCTGGGAATGCTATAAGTCACTTTTGACTTGACAGCACATATCTCGGGTACAAAGAAATACCCTCCTCAAAGATTGTGGTACAGTATTTTTGAATGACAATCAGGCATCACCGGGGCAATGGCCACCACTTGCCAGCTACTCTTTCTCACGCTAGGTAGTAGGCAGAAGGACCTGTGGAATAAACTCACCAAAAGGTGGCTTCATTTTGGCAGTTTCATGTTTGGCCTAGACATGGAAGAAGAAGAAGAAGAAGAAGAAGAAGCACATAACTAACTAGAAGGAAAAAGCAATATCCATATAGCTAAATAATGTACAGCAGAGGATTCTGGAAAATGTAGTCTAAAATACAAACATTATTATATCACTGTCTAGCAGATGGAAATTCTGTCTTTACACGTGGAAAATCTATTTAATTAATCCATGGATTTTATTGATTTTATCCTCCTGATTCAATCAGTGCTTCCAGAATTTAAGTTTTCTCAAAGCACTCAAGGTTAGCAATGGCATACCTCAGTACCAGCTATCTAAACCTCTGAGCTGTTCAGCAGTTCAATAATCAGTTCCCTACTTATGTGGGAAAGAAGCACTTTTAGATGATCATGTGGGGAAATTTTACAAAACGTAAGTCCATTATTTGGAGGGGGTTGTGAGCAATAGACATAACTGGCCAAGATACTAAATTAATTGTTGCCTGGCAGTGTTTATGGCCTGTTTTGAGAATGGGATTCAATAGTTAATCTTTAATGTCCAAGGACTTTTGAGAGTAGAATTATGTTGGGGGGGTGGGAATGACCAGCAGGAAAAAAAGAAATACCTGTAGTGTTTCCATTGTTTGTTTCAATCTCTTGCAGGGAATTTTAAGGGAACAGTTGCCTTGACAACAACAGGCTTTGCAAGATTTAGAGTCATGTGGTTTGCCAGATGTTTCTCTGCCACATTTCAGAGTTGCACTCCTCAGACTTAAGAAGAGATGCTTATGAAACTCACCCCGCTTAAATGTCTCCCTGGATTTTGGGGCGCCAAATCAACTGCTCTTGTTTCGACATAGCAGAAGGACCCCATAGCTAGCGATCCCAGAACTGAAGCGTAGCTCATCACATTTTTCCTTTTGTCTCCTTTTCTTAGTTCGTACACCTCAGTGATGCAGACTCAGCTATGAATGATGCAAATCTTCATTTGTTTCACTCTTCTTCCAAGTGAGAGTAAAATATTTCAAATGTTTACTCTCTACTTGACAAGATTACAAAAGGATTTGTTAGGACCTGCCTACTTGTTTCCTTGTTTATTTGATTGTTTCATGTTCTTCACATGTTGGGACCTTTTCCTAATCAACTGTGGAAGTTGTTCTCGTACACAAAGAACGGTTTTTATGCAAAATATAAGGGCTTTGCTCAAAGTAAAAGTCTTTGCACAATACCCAACAGTTTTGTTAGTTTGGCACCAAGTTTTCCACTGATGGAAAAAAACTGCTATCAAGTTTCTCTTCTGCAGGACTGAAAACCTTTGCTGCAGTTGTCAATTGTTTTTATGAGATGTCTCTATGCTAAGAAACCTCTCTTTTTTTGCTTTCAAGAAAATTTGCAATTATTTGTCAACATCCTTGTCCAGCAATACATGCAAAGATGAACTCAGTGCAAAAAAAAAAATTGTGAATGTAATTGTATGACTAATTCCCGGTTCCTTTAAGTGATGTAATTGGAATTATGTATCTTGATGCATGTTGATAACTTGCTCGGGGAAATGTAACATGCAAACTGAAAACCTATATATGTGCCCATCTCAAAATTACTAAAAGGATTTGCCCAAAGTAAACTGGAAGGTAATTAATAATTATGTGCCATTGGGTTGATTCTATGGTGACCCTTTCCAGAGTTGTCTAGGGATAGAGTACTCCAAAGCAGTTTAGCATCCCTGTCTTCTGTAGATGTTCTGAGACTGTGTCAGGCTAGTTTGTCTCTTATAAGATACAGCAGAAATTGAACTCCTGAACCCTGACTCTGAACCCAGATGCTCCTGCTCATGGAGCTATCCAGATACAGTAGCTCAAAAATGTACAGCAGAGTGGGGAAGAAAACAAATCTGTAAAATAGCAGAGCTTGGAAAAGTTCAATTTTTCAGCTTCAGTTCTCACAGTCTCCCAGCCAACATCATGGCCAGAGGATTTCAGGACCATAATGGCCATACTGGCTGGAGGACTCGAAGATGTAGTCCAAAATATCAAGTTTTCTAAACTCTGTGTAGAGCATGACTATCAGTCTTATTATAGGAGTAGCAACAGCCATAGCAACTATGCTTATATACCACCACATAGCACTTTGAGCACTCTTTGGGTGGTTGACAGGTAATTAGAATTTTGCCCCCAAAATGCTGAGTACTCCTTTCACAGACCTTGGAAGGATGGAAAGCTGAGTTCAACCTTGAGCCCACAAGGACTGAATTCAAATAGTGAGCAGAGTTTTGGGGCTGCACTACTGCAGTTTAAGCAATGTGTCATGTTATCAGCAGTGGAAATCACAGAACAAGAATATTACATCAATAGTTACAAAAGGCAACACTTGTGCATTTTACCACCATCTCCCTATTTTCTACTTTTTCCTCTCCTGTGTTTTAATATTCTGTTTCCTGTTGTTTTGTAAAAATTCTCAGTAATATTATTGTTGCAAAGGTCCCTTTAAAATGAATGGGAAAGAGCACTCAAGGAAATTAATTGAGCAAGAGAAGGCTTTCATACTTGAAGTGTTCGGTCAGTTCAAGTGCTCTCCATTTCAGATGTGTGTGTGTGGTTTTTTCCAACAGAGTTCCGAGGATTAGGTCACAAAAGTGGAGGAAATGTATTCAAGGTTGTGAGCAAGTATGCCATTGGCTCTGTCAGATGAAATGTGGACTGACCTTGGCATCTTATATGAAGAATTTCATGCATAGTTATGAATTGCCACCATGGAATAAGATGCCTTTATGAGAGTTCGTGTGACTTGAGATAAAGAGAGAGAGAGAGAGAATTTCTACACCAGAGCAAAGCCAGAGCAAAGTTTATTTCACATCCCATCATAATATATTGCAGATCTGTGAAATGGAGCAGACCTGAATAAAGTTAACACTTATTTTCATTCCAGAACTTGGTAAAACAGAAGGAATGTAGAGCATCCTATCCACTTGGAAGAGTGTACAATCTGTCATACACTAACACTAAAGCAGGGGTACCCAAACTTTTTGGGCCATGGGCTTGTGGTCATGTGGTTCAGTGCCGCTCTCATGGCTCCTGGAAGAGGAAGTAAAATGCACCCATACCCTCATCACTTCTGGCTGGCGCAGGTTGTATGAATTGGTGTCAGGGGCCTGATCCCACCCACGGGCTGTAGTTTGGGCACCCCTGCGCTAAAGGAAGAGGAGTTTCAACATTGCAGCCTATTTGATTTTCCCATTGGAAACAGTGGGGCAAAAACACCCAACCTTTGACTGTGTCATTCCCCATGGATTGAATGGTTTGGTTGTTTCACATTAAACTATGGTGCCCTTCCCAAAATCATTCCCACATCTTTGTATTGATGCATCTAAAGTTACATTAAATCTCTATCTACAGGTGAAGGGTGAAAATAATTGTGTGATTTATGTGTGTCTCTAAAAGAGGGAAAAGACCACAGAAGACAGCGGTCTACGAAAAAAGGATTCATATGCTAATTGAGATGGATAGCTGTAAACTTAAAAATAATTACTCTGTTTGAAACAGGCAGATGACATCATAGTGGATCACCCTGTGAATTGTAAATTATGGGCCTGCTTATACAGCTGTCCAGATGTTGCCTGTTTTTCTTCTTTTGTATCTCAATCAAACTCTGGACTGCCCTAATGAAGACACTTACTTTGTTGCTTTGTCATTGCCCATACCCAAGTCCTCACTGGTACATGTCTCTGGCAGACCGGTAAATGAGCCAGATTCTATGTCTCTCCACATTCACACCATGTGTTGTTGTCCACCAGCAGCCCCCACTGGAGCATGTTGGTCTTACATCTAGGCACTCCAACCCTCAGCCTATTCAGGGTCCTCCAAGTCACGTAGGGGAGGTTGAGGTCTTCAGCTATATCCTCCTTTAATGTTGTTCTTTGTCCAGTGAGGAGCTCCTTCCTCCATCTTCTAATTTTGTTTTGCTCTTGTGTACCCTCAATAATGTTTGTTCTTGCCATTAAGCTCTTCCTGGATCTGAGCCAGTGGATTTGAGGCTCATCTCCATTCAGAGGGTGTTGAGGGTCCTTCTCTTGCTTAGTTCTCTCAGCATCCACTGCTACTTCTCTCCTTAGGTGGAGTGATAACAATAAAAGGGCATGATTTCTCAACTTCATTAACAGCAATGTCAACTTGAACTACAGTAGCAGAATGACAGAGAAAAAGAGAAAAATAAAACCTAGGGGTTTTTTTAGTTGTTGCAAAAAGTCAGTTGAAGACATATAATGCCTTGTAGCATTTTCTCCCTTTTTTAAAAATAACAGCTACAGTATTTTACTGGGCTAAAAGTGTAGGCAGGATTATCCATTACCTTCCTCTTTCAAATATTGCTTAGGAGAAAATGTATTATGCAAGTGTCTTGGAAGAAGGAGATGGAAAGATCTTGTTATTGAGTTTGCAATCATGCTTATCTCTCTCAAAGCAACTGGAGATGGACTGCCTATGGTGAAAGGAAATGATCTTTTTGATCCCTTCCAAAAAGTTTTATTATTATTTGTTCAACTTGGTATCTCAGGATTTACAGATTTCTGCCCCAAATAGAACAGATGTTTACATTTCCCAAGATCTAATTCCTGATACTTGCTGATCTGCTGAAAGAGGTTTTGTTAGAAGATAATATCTATAGTTTTGAAAATAGTTTGTGATGTTTTGAGAGCAATTCCTTGCACATAACCCAATTCTTTGTTGCTGTTTGTAATGTCTTTGTTAGGTTTCGAAATGCTTTTCTCTTGCACCTTTAGGATGTATATCGTCTTTACGATGATAGGATATTGTGACTTATGTTTTGTTGATACTGTATATGTTATTGTGTTATATATTGGAAGTTTTGAGAATTCTCAGTGGCAAAGGTTTTTTGTTACTTAATTTTTATGTTATTTATTTAACTGCGATGCGTTTTTTAGTGTTAAATTGTGTTTTATTATGAAATTGTATCATTTTGTTGATCTATATTATGTTAAGGACATTTGTAAGCCTCCCAGAGTTGCACTTTGTGAGTGGGGCGGCATATAAATCGAACATGATGATGATGATGATGATGATGATGATGATGATCATCATCATCATCATCATCATCATCATCATCATCATCATCATCATCATCATCATCATCATCTCCTTTCTTTTTTCATGGAATCATTGCATCATCCAGCAGTACAAAAAATAGTTGTATGGCTGCATGATAGAATGCAAAGCATTGGGCCTCCCTGATGCAACCGTTACATGGATATGTCATGGATTTCAAGAAAATAATCCATATTTTGTCACATCCTTCCACAATCTGGGTCAGGAATCATCTTTAGATGAATGTACAGTAATTTACAAACAAAATTCTGTGACTGGCAGGAAATCTGTAGTCTGTGATATTTGGAAGATTGTCCTTCTGTGTTTGTACGACTAGTGAAAGATGCCCTTCAAGCTCAAAGGATCTGATTCTGTTCACAATCCACTGTGTGACACAAGACATCCAAAAGTCTAGGAAGCGGACACTCATTTCCCTGTGGGGCATGACCTGTCTGTGTGCGATAAACCAGAACGGTACACTCACAGCTTTTCTGCAGTTCTGCACCACAAAGGTGAAACTATCCCGAGTTAAAAGGAAGCAGAATTTCGCCTTTAATTTTGAAGCTGTATCAAACCCTGGTTCAGGAATCACATGTTTTCATAAAGGCAAGGTAGAGCTTCCTGTTAGAAATTGGCAATTGGTGATGGAAGGGAAATGAGTTCTGTAAACTCTAAACTCCGCAAAGGTGGTCATCCTGCTTTCAAAGCAGCCTGAGTCTTGAGACTCTCCACTTCCCTTCTTCTTACCATCCCACAGCTCAGGAGGAAAGGGCTTTTGCTTGTAGGCCATCTGCTTCTGTTGTTTCCATTAAGGAGACTTTTAAATGTATGTTTTGGAGTGTGGATGGGGGAATGTTGTTTTGGAAGGGTGAAGCATCTGGACGCGGCAGAGTCTCTCCTGTAATTTCTGGTTTGCAACATTCCAACAGCTGAAGCAGAGAAGTTCACAGTTGAATGGAAGGGGGGGGGGATTGCTTTGTGACAATAGCACATATGTGCTGCACCAACTTCAAACATGAGAATTATGTTTGGGACATAACCCAAAACCAGGAGTACTTGTCTTCTCCCTATAAGGCAACTTATAAAAGCTTGGGGCAAGAGGTAGCTTACTCTGGGGAATTCACTCAGTAGCTCCTGTGACCGGCCCGGCGGTGAGGGGGAGAAAGACAACACCTGCGGGGGCCCCAGGAGGCTTTAAGACCATGCTGCTGCTGCCAGCCATGAGTGGAGTCTTCCAACGCCGGGGAATCTCCCGGGGTTGGGAAAATGCATGGAATTTGCTGGGTGACCAAAGATCACCACCGCCCAGCTGGCCCTTGGGTCCCACCCTCCTGGGGCTGGGGAAGGACCTCTTTGCCCAGGGCCTACTCGGATGGAAGTGACCAAAACTGCCTATTTGGAGAGAAGTGACTCTATCTGTCTGCTCAGAGGGAAGGGATTGTTTTGCACTGCAATTTGTTGTATGATATGTACAGATGATATTAATGTATTTGCTGCTATTCTGCTGCTTTGTAATTATAATTACCTCCCTGGAGGGGGAGTGATTGCTTGTAATTGTTTCTATGATATACACTGATAAAATTGATGTATTTGTTCTTATTTTTCTGTTTTGTTGTATTGTATCATATTGTATTTTCTATTATATTTAATTTCTAATTTATTGTGATTATGTTATATATTGTTGATTATAGTGTTGAATGTCATATTTTTGAGTTTTGTGAGCCACCCTGAGTTGGTTGCACCGAGTAGGGCAGCATATAAATTGAATTAATAATAATAATAATAATAATAATAATAATAATAATAATAATAATAATAATAATAATAATAATAATAATAATAATAATAATAATAATAATAATAATAATAATAATAATAATAATGTATTTTTATATTTATTTATTTATTTATTAAATTTATTACCCCACCCCAATCGGGAGACCCGACTCTGGGCGGCTTACATCACGATAAAAATAAAAGATAAAAACATAGAAAAATCGTAAAAGTTTAAAAAGTTGTCAGAAGTTAAAACAGTACCGAAACTGCGCACCAGTATTCCCATAATTCAGACCCAGAGTGGCACTCCTTCAAATAAGCCACTTAGTATGGGAGCCCATGTTCCCTGGTCCCCAAATATGTCCTGCCAGCCAGGTTTTCAAGCCCTTCCGGAAGGGCAAGAGCTCCGTCTGGAGGCGCAGTTCGGTGGGCAGGAGGTTCCAGAGGGTCAGGGCGGACATGGAGAAGGCTCTCTTCCTAGTACAGGTGAGGTGCGCTTCTCGCCGAAGGAACAACAAGGGAGCCTCTCCGATCCGCCCTGGTGGGCCGGACAGATGTTCTTGGGGTGACGCGGTCTCTTAGGTACCCTGGCCCACTACCATATAGGGCTTTAAAGGTAATGACCAGCACCTTGAATTGCACCCGGAGACATACTGGTAACCAGTGCAGCTCCCGGACCAGCGGTGAAGCACGAGCATAACGCCCACACCCCACCACTACCTAGGCCGCCGCATTTTGGACCAGCTGCAGTCTCCGGATGGTCACCAAGGGCAGCCCCATGTAGAGCGCATTACAATAATCAAGTCTGGAGGTGACCAAAGCGTGCGTGACCATGAGCAAGGCGTCCCGGTCAAGGAGTGGGCGTAACTGGCGTATTACACGAAGTTGTGCAAAAGCCCTCCTGGCCACGGCTGCCACCTGCTCTTCGAACAGTAGCCGTGAGTCCAGGAGGACCCCCAGATTACGCACCGGGTCTGTTTGGGGCAGGACTGCCCCATCCAGCACCAAAGATGGCAACTCCTGTGTTAACACAGGACCCCTTACCCACAGCCACTCAGTCTTGCCGGGATTCAGCTGTAGCCCGTTTTCCCCCATCCAGACCTTTACAGCCTTCAGACACCTGGAAAGGACTTCCACCGCACCGCTTGGGTCCCCACGGGCAGAGATGTATAACTGGGTATCATCAGCATACTGATGATACCTTACCCCGTGGGAACGGATGATCTCACCCAGCGGCTTCATATAGATGTTGAATAGGAGAGGAGAGAGTACCGAGCCCTGAGGCACCCCATATTGCAGGGGCCTAGGGCTGGACTTCTCCTTCTCCAGGCACACCGACTGGGTCCTGCCCCTCAGGAATGAGGAGAACCAGGACAACACAGTGCCTGGATCCCCAGACCCTGGAGCCTTCCCAGAAGGATGCCATGATCGACAGTGTCAAAAGCCGCTGAGAGATCGAGAAGAGCAAGGACAGACGGCTCCCCTCTGTCCCGTTCTCTCCAGAGATCATCCACCAAAGCAACTAGTGCGGTTTCGGTACCATATCCGGGCCTGAATCCTGACTGAAATGGGTCCAGATAATCCGCTTTATCCAGGGCTTCCTGTAACTGCAGCACCACAGCCTTTTCAGGAACCTTACCTAAGAAAGGTAGGTTGGACACTGGACGGTAGTTGGAAATTACCGTGGGATCGAGGGACGGCTTCTTCAAGAGGGGGCGCACTAAAGCGTGTTTGAAAGGTGATGGAAAATGCCCCTCTTTTAACGAAGCATTGATAATCGCCTCGATCCAGCCAACTGCCACAGTCTTGGAAGCTTTAATTAACCAGGCAGGGCAAGAGTCCAGTGCACAGGTCTTGGCGCGAACAGATACAAGAAGCCTGTCCACTTCCTCAGGGCCAACAGGATCGAACCGATCCCAGATAACATGGCTAGACTGTGCCATGGTCAACCCCAGCTCCGTACGTTCCACGCCGGGATTCAGCTTCGAGCGGATCTGAGCGATTTTCTCCGCCAGATAATCGGCAAAATCCTCAGCCGAACCCTGCCACCCAGAGCCCAGCCCCCCTCTGCCGAGGAGGGACCTGGTCACCCGGAACAAGGCCGCTGGGCGATTATCTGTGGAGGCAATAAGGGTGGTGAAGTATTGGCGCTTCACCACCCTTATCGCCACTAGGTAGTCTTTAATAGCAGCTCTAACCAGTGTTCGGTCAGACTCGCTCCGAGTCTTCACCCAGCGGCGCTCTTGGCGTCTCTTACCCCTTTTAAGCTCCCTTAGATCCTCTGAAAACCAAGGGGCAGATCGATCCCCTTGGACTCTGAGAGGCCGTAGTGGCGCGATTGCATCCAAGGCTGCCGTCGCTCTCTTATCCCACGCGGCAACAAGGGCCTCAGATGAATCGCTTTGCAGGTCAAGAGGACAACACCCCAGTTCCTTCTGGAATCCTTCTGGATCCATTAGTCGCCGGGGGTGGGCCCACTTAATCGGCCCTGCCTCCCTGCGGTGGAGTCCAGCCCCTAGGAAGTCTAGAGCCACCAGATAGTGATCTGACCATGGCACTGGGGTGATATCTAATTTTTGTAAAAACAGATCACTCTGCCACAGCTCCGACAAAAAGATTAAGTCTGGGGTGTAGCCACTGCTCCTGGTAGGACCCTGAATTACCTGAGTCAGGCCCACGGTTGCCATGGAAGCCATGAACTCCCGAGCCCCCTTTGAGCCAGTCCCCAATGACGGCAAGTTGAAGTCCCCCAGAACCATCAGCCTGGGGGTCTCCAACGCCAGCATGGAGACCGCCTCGAGGAGCTCAGGCAGGGAGTCTGCTACTCTGCAGGGAGGCAGGTACATGAGCAGGACTCCCAACGGACCCTTAGGGCCCACACGCAAGAACAAGGCCTCACAACCCGGAATTTGTGGTGCTGTGGCCCTGGCGACTCCCAGTGACTCCCTAGCTATCACGGCAACTCCACCGCCCCTTCCCCTCTCCCTAGTAATAATAATAATAATAATAATAATAATAATAATAATAATAATAATAATAATAATAATAATAATAATAATAATAATAATAATAATAATAATAATAATAATAATAATAATAATAATAATGTGCACCAAAATGAGTCAGCCCGACTTTGCAGCCTGTCCGGCTTACAGCAGCCAGAGCCTGTAACCCACCAGGTTTTACACACACACACACACACACACACACACACACACACACACACACACACACACACACACACACACACACACACACACACACACACACACACACACAAGCCGGGAGGCCATCCATGTTCTTTACGCATCCCGGCTGTGGGCTACCACCCTGACATGCAGCACATGGATGGGCATGCACCTGCCAATACCCCTTCTATGAAGTATTTGTTTAACTCCCTGTCTCTATATCCCAACTGCCCAAATATAATGAGAATCTGTTTTAAAAAATTTGGGTAGATGTAAGAATTGGCTAATTCTGCTCTAACTATGGTTGCTTGAGGAATTCAGTTTCTCAGAATTGATACAAAAACTGATCCACACATCTTAAACTTTTTTAAAAAAATTACCATTATCTATGGCTTTGTACACCCTCTGAAAGTTCCAATATATATTTTGTAAACACACTGAGATGCACTTAGGAGTTTCCAGAGGGGTGGAGAGACCATCTGATATGGACCGAAGCATGAATTCATTTCAAAAGGGAAGCCACTGCCTTCATAAGCTTGAACTTTACGAATTCACACATCCGTGGTAGAAAAGGGAACACCTGCCAGTCAGTTGGCTTCTCTTCTTCCCACACAACCTCACACCTTCTTTAAATTAGAAGCAAAGCTGCACCACCTGTCATTTGCTAAACTTTCGGGATAGTCCCACTTCAGTTCTTTTTACTTTGGAGGCAATCCAACTTCACCTCAGAATCTCTCAGAAGCAGTCCTATCCCATCCAACTCACATTCAGCCAAACATTGCCTTTCTCATATACATTTCTTCTCAAAATTACCTCAGAATGAATGTTTCAAATATATATATATATATATATACACACAGTGGTGGGCAGCCAAAAAATTTCCTACCACACTGTGGGTGGAGCCTATGTCATGGGAGGAGCCAACGTCGTGAGCAGAGCCAATGTCATGGGCAGAACCAAAGTAAAAACAAAACCCGTAAAAATAAGTACACATAAAAATACAAATTAAATAGACATACAAATACACATAAAAACACATAAAATACACATTAAAATAAATACACATTAAATAGACATAAAAACACATAAAAATATAAATTAATTACACATGAAACACATAAAAATACACATTAAATAGACATAAAACACATAAAAATACAAATTAAATACACATAAAACACATAAAAATACAAATTAAATACACATGAAACACATAAAAATACACATTAAATAGACATAAAACACATAAAAATACAAATTAAATACACATAAAACACATAAAAATACACATTAAAATAAATACTCATTAAATACACATTAAAATACACCCACCCACCCCACACCCAAAGCGAGTCACTTATCCTGGGGAACAGGCTGTATGGAACTTCAGGTTAGCAGCTGCTCTTCCTCCTCCCAGCTTGGGAGGACAGCAAGGAGGTCACCGTGGCTGTGTGTGGCCATCTGATGCTCTGCGCTGCCACACTCCAAGCAGCAAATGGGTGCTTGGCTCAGCAGGCAGAGTGCTCTAGGTGCGCATGCACGCCAAGCGCTGTACGTGCGCCACGCGCTGTAGGCATGCCAAGTGCTTTAGGTGCGCAAGTGTACCAAGTGCTTGGCGTGCATGCACAGTGAGGGAACTGGCAAAAAGGTGGTTCCCCCCCCCAAAAAAAAAGCCACTGTCGGTTCTCCAGGACACTGGGAAAAGCTACTACTGGTTCTGGTGAACTGGTGCGAATCGGCTGCTGCCCATCACTGTATATATATGATCTTACTGACTGTTCAAGGCCATAAGCAATCAGTCTCCTGATGATTAAAGATACAGTCAAACCTCGCATAAAGAGCGCTTCGCTTAAAGAGCAACTCGCTTAAAGAGCAGAATTTTCTCTGAATGTTCGCTTCGCTTAACAAATAAAACCAAGCAAAAACTCGCTTAACAAAAACTCGCTTAACAAATAAATTGGGGTTCGCAATCCCCCCCCCACACACACACAATTGGTCACTTACAATGGTGTTTCACTTAAAGAGCAAACTCGCTTAAAGAGCAACCCTGTGGAACGCATTATGCTCTTTAAGGGAGGTACCACTGTAATAGAGTTTCTCTTCGAGATGATGCGTGTGGCATACTTCAACACCTCTCTTCATGGTATGCTGATTTCAGTGCCTCTGACCAAGACATTGGTGCCTTATCATGGCTCTTCCTGTGTTTTCATGGTAACATCTTGATTACCATGGAATATACTTGAGCCTCAGAGAGAGAACACCTTGCCATATTAATGTCTCACGGATGAGCCAATGTATTGACTTAGGCTTCTGGACAATATCTCATTAATCTCTATGAAAATATTTTTCTATATTTTCTTCATGATTTTACATTCTAATTATAAATGAAGATACTTCTAATTTCTTGTTTACATCTCCAACAGTTTTAGAGGATTTTAAATTATGATAACATAACCCTACTGGAGTCAATATACCATTTCCAAATTGTTGTTGTATAACAATTCTGTTTAATTCTAATAGACATATATTTCATAATTCTTTGTTTCTATATCTTGGCCCAGTGATGGCAAACCTTTCGGAGAGCAAGTGCTGGACCCCAAGGGGCCACGGCCTGTGCTGCAGAGGGGGGAGGGGAGGACTCTGTGGTTGGGGGGGAGGGAGGGACGAACCACTCCAATTTGGCTGCCGGGCAGGGCAGCGGGGTGAACTCTGCACTGGGGCGATGGTGCACATGCTCACAGAAGGGGCTCCAAGTGACCCCTCTGGCATGCGTGCCACATGTTCACCCCCATTCTCTTAGCCCATTCCTCCGCTTTAATATTGGTTCCCTAATTTGTCTCCATATTTATTCTTAGGAGCTGTTGTTCTCCCGCAGATTCAATCAATATTTTAAATATTTTACTTACTAATCCTTTTGTTGTTTTATTTAGTTCATTCTGTTACATCTGACTTATCAATTCCTCAAATTTTGTTAATTGTCTGCAATTTCCTTATTGTTTTACCCTACCTCTGGTCTACTTCTCCACCTGTAATATACCAAGAAATTTTACCCTCCTCAAATATTTCCTTATGTGATCTCTATGAGTATTTTAACTTAATCAGTCTTTCAATCTTATTACCTCAGCTCTTTCCAAAACCTTTATTAATCCTTCTTTAAAATTACCTGGAAATTTCTCTACATCCACACTTCAAATCAATGGTGATATTCCAGGACTAATGTTTTATATTTACACCAAATTTAAAGAATATTGCTACATAATGGGGTTTTATATCTTTTTAAATCTTATTTTTAAAACCATCTCATTTCATATGGTTCTATATTTCCAAATCAGATCTTGTTGATCTTGCCTAAATAATATTTTTATATATATTTGGAATAGCTAATCCTCCTTCCTTTTGGGCTACATACCTTTTTTTTATTCTTGGTATTTTTCCTCCATTACAAAAAAATATTTATTTTGCCATTGTTTTAATTCTCCTTCTATTAACTTTATACATAGCATCTAGAACAAAATGCTTATTATTGAATATTATTAAATATGATAATATTTTCATTTTAAATGCTGCTATCCTATCCCTACTAAAATAACTACAGTATTTGGCTGGTATTGCTTCTTTGGAAGTACTAGCAAATAAACAAAATAAGGAAATACAGCATCAAACCCACCCCCTTTATGGACACCAGACCCTTAGACCAGGGGTCCCCAACCTTTTTGCACTGTGGGCCAGACCATGCCCCTGGACAGCTGAGCGGCCAGCCATGTGGTTCTTTACACCATAAACGCTGCCATAAAATGTTTCTGCAGCTGTCGTAAACACATTTGTGACAGCCATGGGTGCATTTATGGAAGGCGTAGGCACGTTTATGCATGCACAGGTGAATTATACGACTGTCATAAATGTGTCTGTTTCTGCTTTCGAATAATGGTAAGGGCAGTGGCAGGCCACATGAAATGGTGCCATGGGCCAGTCTGCGAGCCATATAGGTTGGTCACCCCTGCCTTAGACAATGGCTAAAATTAATGGAATATTTTCTGCACACCTCTGAAGTTCTAAATCTTAAAGTGGAAGAGGCTAGGCTAAATCTATGAACAGCAAAAACAACACATCTTGCTAAATTGATGAATGCTGAAGAATATCTCACACCAGAACAAGGTTCTATCTGGACCATCTGAAACTCTCACTTGATAGACTTCAACGAGAAGTAGGAAGTTCAAAGAATAATCAAGTAAAATGGGGCTACTTAAACACAGGACAAATTTTCTGTGTGGAGAAATACAGTCACTGCAACATTTACATGCATGCAATTTATACCCTACTACATATACAAAATCATCATCATCATCACCATCATCATCATCATCATCATCTTCATCAAACTGTAGAGTGAGAAGGGACTCTATGGATCATCAAGGCCAACCCTTGTCAAGAAGGTATAGCGAGGATACCAGTAAACGGCCAAGATAGGACTATTGAAGTGCTCGGGGGGGAGTCTAAGCATTTTTATTTATTTATTTATTTATTATTCGCATTTAATATCCCGCCCCAATCGGGAAGACCCAACTCTTTTAACATTTTAATTTAATTTGAATGTTTCCTATATTTCATATACGTCTATAATTTTAAATTGTACAATACTCTGGTATGAAAAAAGAAAGACAGGTCATTCCCCAAGTGAAGATCTTGCATGTAAAGAAGTTTTGCTTATCCCTGAGGTAGGAAACTTTTCAAGGCAATTCTGGTCACCCGAAGTCCCACAATGAAGAAAGAGATGCAATGTGTTTGTATTGATCCAAAACTTCAGTCATCATGAGGTAGTACTCTCGTTGCCTCTGGCAATAAAATGCCCCTCTGTACAAATGACCTTGGAGTTGTTCCAGTGCAGGGGTGTCCAAACTATGGCCTGTGGGCCGGATCTGGTCCTGAAACCAATTCCTCCGGCCCGCAACACCCTTGTTGCTCCTGGAAGTTGAAGCAAAAAATGCCCGTATGGGGTGCATTTTACTTCCACTTCTGGAAGTGGGCCGGATGAGTTGGCGTCAGGGCCCTGATCAGCCTGTGGGTGATAGTGAACCACATGACCGGGCCACAGCCTGAAAAGTGTGGGCACCCCCTGTTCTAGTGTGTATTCTAGTGTGGTCAAGGAGGTGGGTTCAAGCATCCTTTACATAAGAAAGTGTTGGATTTAGAAAGTAAAATGGTTTTCATCATTTCAGACTACAAGGAGGGGACATCACCTTCAAATGCACATGTGCTTGTTTGTTTGTTTGTTTGTTTGTTTGTTTGTTTGTTTGTTTGTTTGTTTGTTTGTTTGTTTGTTTGTTTGTTTGTTTGTTTGTTTGTTTGTTTGTTTGTTTGTTTGTTTGTTTGTTTGTTTGTTTGTTTGTTTGTTTGTTTGTTGCTGCTACTTAATATTCCCTTCCTCTGCGGCTATTCTGGGGCCATGCAGCTTTCCCAAAGCGATTATAAGTGTTGCCTCGTCTCCTTGGAGACAGTCTGGAGAGTCAAGCTCTCAGCCTGTGGCTCTACAGCTGGATACCTCCCTCACTGGAGCCTGAAGCAATAGCCTTCCACTGAGGGAAGGGAAAGGTGGGCAGGAGACCCAGGAATCCCACATGTGTAGGCAATAATGTGTAGGGACACATGGCTTGGTGTGTGACTGAGTAATATCAGAGGAGACCCGTGCAAAGAACATTCCTGTGTGGTACTGTAAGGTAGCAATCCTGAGGGGGCACAGGAGGGGGAGTAAAGAACTTGCTGTAGTAGTTCTGCCTAAGGTTTATGATATGTCAGTGATGGCGAACCTTGGCACTCAAGGTGTTCTTAGACTGCAATTACCAGAAGCCCAAGTCAGCACTCCTGCTGATCAGAGCTTCTGGGAATTAAAGTTCCAGAATACCTGGAGTGCTAAGGTTTGCCATCACTGATTGAAAGCCACTCGTGTCCAACTCTAGGGGCTGGTGCTCATCTCCATTTATAGCCAAAGAGCCAAAGCTCTCTGCACCTGCAGACATTTCCATTGTCATGTGACAGGCAGGTGCTGGAGTGCACAGAACATTGTTACCTATCCCACCAAGGTTGTGCCTATTTATCTATTTGCAATGTCTTGCTTTCGATCCGCTAGGTTGGCAGGAGCTGGGACAGACAACAGGTGCTGATTCCATTGTGTAGCACTTGGATCTCCAACTGCTGACCTGCCAACCTTCCAGTCATTAAGCTCAGACTCTTAACCACTAAGCCACCACAGCCCCTTCGGGTTTATGATTTCATTCCAAAAAGTCCTTGTGCATATATATATATAATGTGCTCTTATATATGGTATTCCCAACTACTATCCCCACACACACACACACAGATATCAATGATTCTTGCTTTATCCACAAATTATATAAAAGAATACCAAGGCTTCTGTCGGACTCCAGGCGTCTCTGTAAGCCCCCCCCCCACTCATGCTCCTGAGCATGTGCTCGTTTCTGGAACATATTTAACCCATACCTTCCAACTCTGAGAGACCTGGGCCACGTTTACAAAGGAACCTAGGGAGGCTTCTTCTTCTGGTAGCATGCAGCCGAATTGCCTTGTGTGTGTGTGATAAGAAAAACAACAATCTTCAAAGAGAAACAGCTGTTTTATTCTCCAGGTTCATTGATAACAAAGTCCATAGAAAAACGCAGATCAGAGGGTCATAACCATGAGTTCAGTCCAATAAAAACAGTCCAAGTTCGTTAGGTAATCATAGTGAGAAAAAGACAAATAGCAGATCCATAAGCCAGACCAGGTCTTAAGCCATTGAGAAACAGAAACGAACTAACTCACTTCTCTGCAAAATGGAGAATTTGCAGTCAGGTGGGTTACTCTTAGCCAATCAGGTAACAGAGAACAACAGAGAATAACTTTCTCAAAACAACACAATGTTTACACACGTGCACAGAGAGTGTTCTGGCATTTAGACAAAACATTGGATCTCAGCTAGCTTAGAGAGATAACACGGGTACACTGGCTGAAACATGGTTGAAAAACATGCTGTCCAAGAGACAGAGAGAAGACAAAGGATTTCTATGAGGCCAATAATGAGGCCTAGCTAAAAAATAGCAATTTCAAGCCTTGGGAGACATTAGGAAATAGGTCTTTTTCCTGACAGCTTCTTTTCCATTATTGTGTCATCATCAGTGATCACTGGTTCATTTGTGTTTTGATCCACAAATTTCGCTAAAGAGTGCAATTTAATAGCAATTTCTAAAATCATTCTTCTCCTTAGCTTATTCTTTAGGATATTTTCAGATGAAGAGTTAATGACGAAGTACCATGAGTTGTTCTCTCAAGAGTCTTTCTTTTCCATTTTTCATTCATTCATTTATTTGATTTGTATACCGCCCTACTCGGTACAATTTTTGCTTCTCTGACACTGCTTTTACCACTTTACACTTCCTCACATTCAAAAGCTGTACAGATTTGCTAATGGGATGCAAAACCACGTGTCAAATGACTACTTCATAAATTGCATTTGTGGGGCATATACCTTAAGATAGCCAAGATAAACCTCTTGATCTCCAGATGTTTTTGGACTATGACTCCTACAGTCCATAATCCCTGGCTATACAGGCTGGAGATACTAGAAACTGTAGTCCCAACATTTGGGGTCCTAAAAGTTTGCCACATAAAATCATAGAGTTGGAAGGTGTCGATGAGCCTATCCCAATGCTCTGTTTCAAGCTATTTCAAGTGCACACCGAAAAACAATTATGAAAAGTCTGAGTACTGTCAAAACATGAGTAATTGAGACTGGGGTAGGACTGACTGGGGAACACACCATGGTGACCTGTAGTTCTTGTTTCATATTCAGGTCAGGAAAACAGTGTTCATACTAAGTGTTTGGAAGGGGTTTTAAAAAAAAACACACCATTGAATTGTACCCATTCAATGCCAAACTAACATATAATTGCCTCCAGCCTGGAAGGTTCCAATTGTGTTGGACTGCATCTGCCATTATTCCAACAGGCATAGTTAAAACCAGTAGAGGTTGTAACCCAACACAGCTGGAAAACAACAGACTGGAAAGGTTTGATTTCTTTGGCATGAGATTAAAGGCCGGCAATATTCGTTCTAAGAAAATGATCTTTTCTTTTCAGCTGATACAGTTCAAGGGAGAAAAGCTGTGAAGCTCATCAAACGAACATGTTTCTCAACAGAGAAATCAGAACAAGGAAAATGTTAATTCTGCAATTACAGGTCAAGCTGCTTCAATTGCAGTTCTCAGTGAAACTAGTGCTTAGCTGTACATAATGTGTAGTGTGGATAAATGAAATGAAAATTAGTTCCACAGAATGTAAACCAAGTAATTACCTCATTAAGGCTGAAAAATGTCATCCGGATTAAAAGAGACACTTTTCTTGAGGTTCCCTTCAGTTTCAGAAATGGCACCTTCTCAGATATAGCTTCTTTTCTTCATAAAATAGTTACAAAACCTTCTCTGCAATGCTAAACGTTTTGCTTGGTTCTTTGGACTATTATCTTTCTCTTCTCCAAGAAGGTCAGAATAGCTTTTTACTCACCCAGCTATTCTGTGATGAAGATTAGTCTAAATTAATTATGTTGTTATATTTATGTTATGTAATTATGTTGTTATATTGAGGAATCACAATTTGGGGTCAAAATTGCTGGGAGAAACATCAACAATTTGAGATATGCAGATGATACCACCCTCATGGCAGAAAGTGAGGAGGACCTAAAGAAGCTCCTGATTAGGTTGAAAGAAGAAAGTGAAAAAGCTGGTTTGAGACTCAATATCAAGAAAACCAAGATCATGGCAACAGGCCCTCTCAGTCCCTGGAAAATAGATGGGGAAGAAGCAGAAGAAGTGATAGATTTTACTTTCCTGGGATCAAAGCTCACTGCAGATGGGGATTGCAGCCATGAAATAAAAAGGCGACTGATTCTTGGGAGGCAAGTGATGAGAAACCTGGGGAGCAGAGTGAAAAGTAGAGACATCACATTGCAAAAAAAAAAAACTTCGTATAGTCAAAGCAATGGTATTTCCCTGTGGCAATGTAGGGTTGTGAGAGCTGGACCATGAGGGAAGCTGAGCGCAGAAGAATAGACGCCTTTGAAATGTGGTGTTGGAGGAGAGTTTTGAGAGTCCCCTGGACAACGAGGAGAACAAATAGGTCAATCTTAAAAGAAATCACCCCTGACTGTTCCCTTGAAGGTCAAATAGTAAAGATCAAATACTAAAGGTCAAATACTAAAGTAATTTGGACATCAAATGAGAAGAGAGGATTCACTTAAGAAAGCCTTGATGCTGGGAAAGGTGGAGGGCAAAAGAAGAAGGGGACGGCCAAAAATGAGATGGCTAGTTGGTATTGTAGAGACAATGGGTACAGAACTGAGCGAGTTGAGGAGGATAGTGGAAGACAGAAGTGCCTGGTGGACAGTGGTCCATGGGGTCATCGCAGAGGGTCGGAATCGACTGTGCGACTGAACAACAACAAATTTATATTATCTTGTTGTATTTATATTTGATATTGTAATACTATAATATATGTTGCCCATGGAATGTTAGCAGCTCTGAGTCACTTCGGCAAGTAGAGCGGCATACAAGTCTAATAAATAAATAAATAAATCTAGTAACACTGGTTGGTCCAAGATGACTCAGTAAGCCTGATGGTATTGATTTGAATTAGTCTGTCTGGCCAGGTTATCCTTTATGGTAATAGAGTAGACCATACTGCCAATGCCAAATGTCAGGCAGTGGTTAACTACCCTGAGAACCCTGAGGAATAACAGCCTTGGGTGGCAAAGTCCACGGGGAAGGGTGAGGGTCCCCAAGTGGATTAAATCTCACTTGAATCCATCTTGATGGAGGGCAGCAGCTTCATCAATACTGGCCAGGGGCTGATGAAGGCTTTGAGTGCCAAAAGGACTCAGGACCAGAATGTGACTGGATGCAGGGGTCATGCTGTGATGTGGAAGGCAAATGAAAGGCCACTGCATTATATTCTCAGGACAGTCTTCACGATTGATCACCATGAAGTTCATCTATATTCAGATTCAGATATGGCAGAAGAAGAGATTTTCACAAATATTTTACTGCTTCATGTTTGTTTGTTTTTCATAAAGAAGAAGAAAAAGATTATGTGTTAGATCTTGTCTCATAACCAACTTTCACATACACACAAACTTACTTTCTAATTAAGAAACATTCTTCAAAATTTAGCATTTTCCTCTTGCGCTATAACTTTACTTTCCAATTTCATCAACTATGACAATGTGATAAATGTATTTCACATTAACAGCCTCTTCTTTACCACTTGAAGAATATCTGGTGACAAGAGAAGCACACAAATTCTATTCTAGCAGTCTCAGACCCATAAAAAGTATGTAAATCAGAATGGCTTACTAATACGACTCAACTAATCTTCTCATATTCTGTTTATTTTGCAGCACACATGACAACCAGTTATTTCCTCTGTTTTTATCAGCAGTGTGGGAGAAATAGGCAGGCACAATTTGTTGTTGTTTTAATAGACAGTTAATTTTGATCAGCAGTTCATTAATTGGACAATTCAGCCAGTAATTTAATGGGGCCATATAACTGATAATTCAGCAAGGTTATTTCTAGCACAAGGCCTTAGTCTAAATGGATACATGCACAGGAACAAGGCGAAGCTGAGCAGTCTGAAAAGAAATGGAACTGCACTTATCAGGTGTCATCAGTAGCTGCAACTCGTATCCGAAAATGCATTTTTTTTCCTGAAGCAGGAAAAATGCCATTGGTGTGAATTTGTTTAAGGTGGATCCCAGCTTGCCATGAAGTGACCCACACACTACGATCATGGAGCCATCTCCTGCGGCACATATGAAAGGAGACATGCAGGATTTGACACTGGGACTGCAATGGACTGCCACAGCCTTAAGGATATTATCAAGGTGCGCCTTCACAGCCAGTCCATCTGGCATGGCCTCTTCCGCCTCCATGACCTTTAGGAATCAGAGTTCCTCCTCTGCTCATTTTGCTGCTGGGCGCAATATGATGCTTTCCAGTGGCATTTCCTCCACTGAGGAGGACCATCATCACCCCGCCTAAAGGGGTTCATCCGCCCATAGCCATTGGCCCCTTTAGGGAGTGTCAGGTTATTTACTGCCACCCAACACTCGGCATTGAATCTTTGGCTATATGGTCTACTCATTTACCGTAACAGGATGTCCAGACCTACTTATCAGTTGTACCTTATAGCAAAATTTGCTATGACCTTCATTCATTTAAGATGAATCAGTATAATACCAAGCTGAAGCCACAGTAACTGAGCATTGGCATCACCAGCGGCGGGAACTTTAAATAGCCCCGGACCGACTGGGTTGCCTGCGCTGCCTCCCCCGCCGCCTCGAGGAACACCTGCGGCGGGGTGGAGGGAAAGACGCTGAGGGCCAGCACCATCACCAGCGGCGGGAACTTTAAATAGCCCCGGACCGACTGGGTTGCCTGCGCTGCCTCCCCCGCCGCCTCGAGAAACACCTGCGGCGGGGTGGAGGGGAAGACGCTGAGGGCCAGCACCATCACCAGCGGCGGGAACTTTAAATAGCCCCGGACCGACTGGGTTGCCTGCGCTGCCTCCCCCGCCGCCTCGAGAAACACCTGCGGCGGGGTGGAGGGGAAGACGCTGAGGGCCAGCACCATCACCAGCGGCGGGAACTTTAAATAGCCCCGGACCGACTGGGTTGCCTGCGCTGCCTCCCCCACCGCCTCGAGGAACACCTGCGGCGGGGTGGAGGGAAAGACGCTGAGGGCCAGCACCATCACCAGCGGCGGGAACTTTAAAAAGCCCCGGACCGACTGGGTTGCCTGCGCTGCCTCCCCCGCCGCCTCGAGAAACACCTGCGGCGGGGTGGAGGGAAAGACGCTGAGGGCCAGCACCATCACCAGCGGCGGGAACTTTAAATAGCCCCGGACCGACTGGGTTGCCTGCGCTGCCTCCCCCGCCGCCTCGAGGAACACCTGCGGCGGGGTGGAGGGAAAGACGCTGAGGGCCAGCACCATCACCAGCGGCGGGAACTTTAAAAAGCCCCGGACCGACTGGGTTGCCTGCGCTGCCTCCCCCGCCGCCTCGAGAAACACCTGCGGCGGGGTGGAGGGAAAGACGCTGAGGGCCAGCACCATCACCAGCGGCGGGAACTTTAAAAAGCCCCGGACCGACTGGGTTGCCTGCGCTGCCTCCCCCGCTGCCTTCCCGGCCGGGCGGGGAGAACGAGGAACACTTGGGGACTCCAGGCGGGCGGCTATAAAAAGAACTTTTCTGCCACCGCCGCCGACTAAGGACGCTAGTCCCGCTACTACCACCACAGCTGAACCATGGCCAGCCACTCCTCCAGATAAATGTATATTTACTAATTGAAATATTTATAAGGGATGAGGACTTTCCCTATTGCTTTGTACTGTATATCCATGATTGTTTTTTGCATTTCTTTGACTGTAATGTATTTATATTTTTATTTTTTATTTTTGAAGGTTTTGTTGACCACATTGATTGTATTATTCTTGTTATATTGTATGTATATTATGTTTTCTATTGCAACATTGTTAGCCGCTCTGGGTTGCTTCGGCAAGAAGAGCGGCATATAAATTTGAATTTAATAATAATAATAATGATGGGTACTAGAGCATTACCCTACCTCTACTCATTTGGGTAGGATGCCACCACATCATTACATTAATTCTTCTTAAAAATAAATGCCAAAGCACTGGCCTTGGAGATACAAAGCCAGTACCATTTTATCTAACTAGCTGTTTTCCAAGGAGGAATTTTTCACCAGATTTAGATGCCCTGTGGACAAGATCTTTTCCTAATGTGGTCTGTCTGAAACAGATAACCATAGATTGTAATACTAGTTGATACCTAGAAGTGCTACTCTCTGCAACTGCTCTGCTGTGATCTTATCATTGCCAGTTGTACTCATTGATTTTTTTTTAGCCCTTTGGGATTGCTCTCAGTACATTAATACCTCGGATAACGTTAAGACTTGGTTCCACAAGTTTTAACGTTATCCGATTTTTAGCCTTATCCGATGTGTGCACCAGATAACGTTAAAATCCTATTCAGGTGGATCAGATAACGTTAACTCCATAGCCAACAGAGGCTTCAAGGGAAAGCCAAGGAAACCTGCTGGAACCTTTGTCTAAAGGGTAAATACGTTACAAAAGCTAGCAAAACCAGTCTGATTAGTTTAGCAAAGCGAAGCAAAAGCAGACATGGTGGAGGGAAGGACTCCTTCAATATGTCCTGACTCCAATTTAAACCATGCAGAGTTTCCATATGAAACCATGAGCACAAGAATCAGTTTTAAAAGCTAACAGCAAGGGTGCCCATACTTTTCAGGCCACGGGCCAGTCACATGGTTCATGGGTGCCCAAACTACAGCCTGTGTGCCAGATCTGGCCCTGACACCAATTCATCTGGCCAGTTCCACCATTGCCACTCCCAGATGGATTGATGTCATGGGCCAGATCCGGCCCAAAAGCCTTGCTAACAGCAGGGATGCCTAAACTTTTCAGACCATGTGCCAGTCATGTGGTTCATCGGTGCCCAAACTACTCCCTGTGGGCCAGATCTGGCCCCCAATGCCAATTCATCCAGCCCACCCCATGCTCGTCGATCACAGAAGCAGAGATTGGGTGAGTTTTACTCCCGCTTCTGGGAGCAACGAGGTTGGAACGGGCCAGATGAATTGGTGCCAGGGCCAGATCTGGCACACAGGCTGTAGTTTGGGCACCCATGAACCACATGACTGTCCCGTGGCCTGAAAAGTTTAGGCACCCCTGCTGTTAGCAAGGCTTCTGGGCTGGATCTGGCCCATGACACCAATCCATCTGGCCCGCACCACCCTCATCACTCCTGGAAGTGAGGGTGAAGCGGGCTGGATGAACTGGTGTCAGGGCCAGATCTGGCACACAGGCTGTAGTTTGGGCACCCATGAACCATGTGACTGGCCCGTGGCCTGAAAAGTATGGGCACCCTTGCTGTTAGCTTTTAAAACTGATTCCTGTGCTCATTGCTCCATATGGAAACGCTGCATGGTTTAAATTGTAGTCAAGACATATTGAAAGAGTCCCCAGCCTCCCACCCCCACCCCACCCCACCCCGTGTCTGCTTTTGCTTCGCTTTGCTTTGCTAAACTAGTCAGACTGGTTTTGCAAGCTATTGTTATTCAAATGTTGCAAGCTTGAGAGCAGGCAGTCCCCTCCCTTTCTCCTAAGAGAAACTGGTGAGTCACAGCCACACCTCAGGGAATTTGAGACAAAGGTTATCTGATGGATCGGATAACGTTAACATAATGGTTAACATAACGGTTAACATAATGTTATCCAAGCCAAATGTTTGCCTCAAATTCCCCATCGTTATGCGATTTTAGCATTATCCGATCCAATCGTTATCCGGTGTTTTACTGTACTCATATCATTACTGGTATCACTGTTGCTCTTTTCTTCTGGAGGTGCTATACTTCAGTTCTCAAACCCTGACATGATATTTTCAATCTCTTTTTCTTCTACCCAGCCTTCACCAAGGATTGCAACATCAATCAGCTTAACCAATTTTTTCTCAGTCACAGTAGTGGAGGAGGAGGAGGAGGAGGAAGCAAATTGTGGAGAAATATTAACAGAAGGTACAGAAAACCAAACATTAGAGGATACACCTGAACACAGTTGTAACAAATTACAGTCATAAAGTGCAGGACAGACGACTTGATTATCATCATTAATGTTTGGTCTTTTCATAATCGATCAATTTCTCATAGATTAAAGCAGAGTGAGTGTTCCTTTTGTTAAACATATGCTAGAAAACAATAATGGCCCTGTGGTAAATAATCAAAACTGCTTTTCCTTCCTCCGCCATTAAATGGGGTATCAATGAGTTTTAAGACAAAAAAATAAAAACTTTTTCGGTGGTGTCTGCGAAGACCGGAGTGGCAAAAGGAAGAGGTCTGCCAGGATTATAAAGTGAAAGCAAAAAAAGCGCTGGGAAGCGGCGATAGCCGGGGCAAGCGGGTGCGAGGAGGCCGAGCTCCGGGTTGCGGGGGGTCTGAGCCTCGGAAGAGGTTTCTGGTCCCGCCAGCATCCTGTTGAGCCGACCCCGGAGCCGAAGCGGAGCCTCGGATCGGGAGCTGAGCTGGAAAGAGTCGGAGGCAGAAGATCGGGAGAGCGACGCCGAAGTCTCGTTTGTCTGGAGTGGAGCTGGGGGCAAACTGCGTGGAGACGGCGCGCCGCGGTAAGAAGAGGAGATCTGCGTTGCTGGTGGTTGCGGTTCCGGAGTCTGTCCTGTCTCGTCGTTTTGAATTATTGTAAGTCGGAGGAACTTTGTGGGGGCAGACGGGGAATCGCAGAAAGGAAGAGCGGCAGACTTTTGATCTTGTGTTTGGGAGAAGAAGGCAAGAGAAGAGCAGAAATTGGAGAGAGACAGAAGGGAGGAGAAGGTGGTGAAAAGTTTTGTTTTTAGACCGGTTGAAGTGGCGGTTGGGGTCTCTGCCAAGAAGAATTTGAAGGGGAAAGATTTTAATAACAGCGAATTTTTAGGATATAATCTTTTTCTCCAAAACGGATTTTTATATTGGCTTTTTAAGCAGCGTAGAAAGCGGAATGAGATTACTTTGAGTGTAAAGATGGCGACGAATAGCGAAACCTAAACCTGAAACGAAACTTAACTGCCATAGACTTGGGACAAAGAGGAGAAGAAGGCATAGAGGGTAAAGATCGGAGGACAGAGCGGATAGTGCGGACAGTTGATTGTTTGGAGAGCAAGTGAAACAATTGACTCTGCTCCAAGAATTCATTACTGTGGGAACGGCCTGCTAATTACATCTTTAATAAATATTTTTTTGAACAGTGACTTTGTGGAAGAAAATTGTGGTTGGTTGTTGGTTTTGGGACAATCGTAACTTGATTTAGGGGGCGGATTACCTTGCCTTTTTGAAGAAGGGAAATAATTGACCTCGCCCCAAGAACTTATAACGGAGGGGATGGTCAGATTATAACACTTTTTAACAAAGGTTTCTGGACTGTGACTTTGTGGGAGAAAAAAAAAACTGTTGCTGGCTGCCGGGTCTGGGACAATCGAAACTTAATTTAGGGGGCGGCAACGAGTTTAAGAGTGGCAGCGAAACGAAGAAGAGAAGAAGGACCTTGACCAGACCTAATATTTGTTGGACTTGGGTGATTGATTAGGGATTATAGACCCTCCGTCTCTATCTTCTTTGAAAGAAGGGAAAATTACCTTGCCTTTTTGAAGAAGGAAAATTGCAGCGGTCTCAGCAGTGCTATAAATTGCTTCTTCCTTCCTGTTCCTCCTGTTCTCCCTCTCCTTGTTCTTTGGCTTACATGTAGAAAGCATTAAGTGTCTATTTTGAATCTATTCTTACAGGTTTTGGTTTTGGGCTATTGCATCTCTGATTTTTTTGATATTATTTTATTGATTAATGTAAATGCTGATTTAACCATTTAGATATTATAATCTTGAATACAATTGAAGGCAGATACAATTGGGTTTGAGCTATTTTGAGGGGACAGATAAAGTTATAAATTTAAAAGGCAGAACTAAATAGATAGGCCATGCAGGGAGGGGAGGAAGCAGTTAAGCCAAAGACGAGGAGAGAGAGATTAGAAAAAGATCAGAAAGATAGGGAAAGGCGTACACCGTCACCAAAGATGGAGGCAGCAACAGCAGCAACGGATTCTCAAGCAGGTACTGGACGACGACTAGAGGAATTACCGGAAAGAATGGACAATATGTGTGCTATCTTACAACAATTGGTTAAAAATGCAAATGATAATCAGGTTGCAATGCAAAAACTGAATAAAATGGTGGAGAACAATTGTGAAGAAATGAAAAAAGACAGAGAACTGGCCAGGCTACAACATGAGAGCCTGGCCAGGACTCTGACTGATATGCAGAAGGAGGTTACTGAGAATACAAGAAAAATTAATGTGATTACTGACACAATGCAAAAGGACTTAGAGCAAGCAAAGATTTCTATGAATGAGATGTTGATTCAAGAGCATGTGATTGCTTCAAGAGTATCTGTTCAAGAGAAAAGGATGATGATGGTGGAGGAGGGGCAGAGAAAACAGAACATTGTGATACGCAAAATGGCCGAACGAATGCTAGACAAGCTTAGAGATAGAATAGTAGATTGGCTGAATTCTTTGAAAATGGGAAAAGATTTTGTGGCAGAAGACATTGGAGCTATATATAGAGTGGGGGGAAGGCGAGATAGGAGATCACCAAGGAATGTTTTGGTTAAGTTTGCAAATTGGGCGGATAAGTTAAAAGTGATGGCTTACATCAAACAAGCGGGGTCTGGCGTTCTAAAGATTGAGGGGGCTGATGTGGAAATCTACAATGACATAGCGCCGGAGGAAAGAAAATGGAAATACATGATGAAACCTGTGACGAAATTTTTGACTTCAAAAGACATTAAGTATAATTGGAGATTTCCACAACAGTTGAGATTTTTTTATGAAAAAAGATGGCATATTTTGGATGACAGAACAGATGTCTTGGAGTACTTGACTCAACTTGGGTTCATGAAGGTGGCTAGTCCAGAATGGATTGCTATGAGAACTGATTTGTACGCAGTTGGGGTGATGGGCCCGGTTTTGAATAAGGAGGGGGAGGTGGAGGGTGCAGTGGGAGGAGCGGAAGTATCAGGAACATCGAGTGCGGAGCTTTTTGAATAAATAACTTGCAGAATAAATTATAATGGTGGAGGGAGGGGGGCCTTAGAAGAACACAATGCTTTTTTTCCCCGGTCCCCCCCTCCCCTCTTTGAAGGATAGAGGCGACATCTTGGAACAAGGTGTGGGGAGGGTAGCAGAAAATGGAAGAGTAGGTAAGTTTTTTTTTCTTTTCTTTTTTGTAGTAGTAGTAAGTAATTTTTTTCAAGTATTTTACTTTACTGAGTTATTTTGTACTGAGAATGTACAATTGTTTTTTTTGTCATTATATTGTATTCATTTTTTTGTATTTTTTCTTAGCTTTTTTTTTAGATTTTTAGTAGGGGATGGGGACAACACGTCCGGGGAGGAATGTAAAGGAGGGGAGGGATTAGTAAACATAAATGGTTAAGAATTTAAGGTTGTTAACATGGAATGTGAAAGGGACAGGGAATGCCGTGAAGAGGAGGAGGTTGCAGATAGCGCTCAACAAATCTAAATCTGATATCATCTTTCTACAGGAGACCCATCAAAAATCGGCAGACACTAATAAATTATTTGTGAGAGGAATTGACACTTATGAAATGGCTTATGGGACATCAAAAGCGAGAGGTGTTGCAACCCTTATTTCGGAAAAATTGGGTTTTACAGTGATAAAATCTATAGCTGACCCAGAGGGGAGATATCTAATAATTAAGGGGAGGATAGAAGATGAAGAGATAACTCTTGCAAACATATACGCCCCGAATACCAATCAGGCAGAATTTTTAGAAAAATTAAGAATAATTCTACAGAAAGAAGGAACGAGGAATATGATTATTGGGGGGGATTTCAACTTGTTAAGTTCCGAGATTGACACCACAAGTACTAAGAAGAGAAGTAATAAATATATTCTAAGCGATTGGACAAAATTAATGAATATAAAAGATGTATGGAGGGAACTTAAAGGACAGGAAAGGGACTACACTTATTATTCTCAAGTTTATGATATGTATTCAAGGATTGATTATATATTCGTAACGCAAGGGTTACTGAAAAACATAGAAGACATTAAAATAGGGACATTTAGAGAATCAGATCATGCCAAGATAAGTATAGATATAAAACTGGATGAAGGCGATAGGAAAAGATATGTTTGGAGATATGACTCAAAATTATACAAAGAGGATAGCATGAAAAAACAAATTATGGAGAAATGGGATGAATATTGGACATGGAATGATAATAATGAGGTCAGCTCAGGAGGGGTATGGGACACAATGAAAGCGATCTTTAGAGGAGAATCAATAAAACTAAGTAGTTGGAAAAAGAAACGGAACATCAATAGAACTCAGGAATTGGAAATACAATTAAAACAACTTCACCGGGAATATATAAAGGGTAAAGATCAGAGGGTATTACATCAGATACAGAAAGTAAAGAAAGAATTGGAAGCCCAGGACATGGAAAGGGTAAAAAAAGATTTGATATTTTTAAAAAGAGAATATTTCGAGTATAGTAACAGAAATTCTAAGTTATTAGCAAAAGCAGCGAGAGATAAAAAGAATAAAGGCCAGGTAGAAGTATTGGTAGATGAGAAGGGGAAGAGATGTAATAAAAGGAAAGAGAAAGCAGTAATAATAGAGGCTTTTTATAAAGAACTATACTCAAAGAAGCAGGTAAATTTGAACAAATTGGAGGATTATTTTAAAAAGTATAACATATCATTAATAACAGAAGAGCATAGAAATAGGATGGAGGAACAAATATCGGTAAAAGAAATTGAGGAAGTAATTAACAAATTAAAATTGAATAAAGCACCAGGAGAAGATGGGCTTCCTGTTGAATTTTATAAGGATTTTAAGCCCTGGATTGTTCCAAGATTACAGAAATTGTTTAATGGGATTTTAGAGGGAGAATCAACACCGGAATCTTGGAATAGATCTATCATTGCATTGATCCCTAAGCCGGGTAAGGATTTACAGAAAATAGAATCATATAGGCCGATATCCCTAATTAACCAAGATGCTAAAAAATTTTCTACAATAATGGTGACTAGGCTAAATAGTTTCATAGCCAAATACATAAGAGATGATCAAGCAGGGTTTGTAAAGGGCAGGTATATGTCAGATCTCACAAGGAGGGTAGTGGATTTATTGGATATAGCTGAAAAGCAAAAGGATAAAGCGGGTTTTTTAGCATTGGACATTTTTAAAGCATTTGATTCTTTGCAATGGGCAACAATACATGAGGTAATCAAACTGTACGGATTTGGAGACAAATTCCAAAAAGTTATTAAGAATCTATATAAACAGGGGATAGCGACAGTGAAATTTAATGATAGTTATACAGGAGAAATAAAATTGGAAGCTGGAACTCGGCAGGGGTGCCCTTTGTCGCCTACTCTGTTTGTATTGGCTATGGAACTATTGGCGAATTTAATACGGCAAGACAAAGAATTATTTGGAATAGAAGGGAATAAAATAAGTTTATATGCCGATGATACACTAATCACAACTAAACAACCAGTACAAGCAATACCAAAGATTAATGAACATTTGAAAACTTTCGAGGAAATGACAGGTTTAAGGGTGAACTGGGATAAATCCGAGATGATTTTAGTTAATGGGAGTAAGAAGGATGAAGAAGAAATAAAGCAAAAATTTAATATTCAAACTCCGAATAAATTAAGATATTTAGGGGTAATACTTGCTAAAAAAACTGGGGAACTTAAGGAACTGAATTATGGAAAACAAATGAAAGAGATAGACAAAAAAATACTACAGTATAACAAGTTGAATTTATCGTGGTTTGGCAGGGTCGCAATGTGTAAAATGATGTTGTTACCTAAATTAAATTTTTTATTTGATGCTCTGCCAATAAAACACACAGATAAGGAATTGGAAAAATATCAAAATATCATAAATAGATTTTGTAATGGGAAACGAAGAGCTAGAATATCTAAGTTTCTGTGGTACGTATCGCAAAAAGAAGGGGGACTGGGTATCCCGAATGTTAGCAAGTATTATAGAGCCTTTCAATTACGAAATGTTATCAAATTACTAATTAGAGAAGAATCAATATGGGGAAAATTAGAATCAAAAGAGTTCTCGAGGAAAGGGAAGGCATTTTTTTTATGTGGGGATAAGGATAAAAAAATGAGAATTCAGGGTAAGATGATAGGAGCAACAATAGAGGAATGGAACAAAGCAAGAAAGGATCTTATTCCAGGGATCTCATTGGTTACAGAATTAGAAGATTTTAATAATTTTCCGATGAAAATAGACGGTAGGATTAGGGATATCTTATTAGAAAATGGGGTCTCTATGTTGAAAGATTGGATCAAAAGTTGTAGGGATCTAGAGAGGAGAAAGGAGCTTTATCTGCAATTGGAGTTGGATTGGTTCAAAATCCTCCAGATGAATAATTGGAACAAGAGATTTTTTTTGGAATTGGGATCAGACAGGGAGCTTACAGAATTTGAAAAATTGCTGGTCAAATTAAGAAAAGGAGACATAGGAATAAAAGGGATAGTTAGTAAAATATATAAAATATTAAATAAAGGGGGGAAAGCTCAACAAATATTGAAAGATAGCTGGGAACAGGAATTGAACACAAAAATCACTGAGAAAACATGGGGGAAAATGTGGAGAAGACGTATTATGAGATCTATGTCGATAAGAGTGAAGGAACATAATTATAAACTAATCTGGAGATGGTATAGAACCCCAGTAAGACTGCATTTAATGTATGAAACTGTGAGCGAGAAATGTTGGAGATGTAAAAAAGCCAGAGGTACATATGAGCATATGTGGTGGTCGTGCAATGTTCTGAAGAATTTTTGGGGAGACATTGAGGATGAAATTAAGAATATATTGGAATTGCAGGTCAAACTGGGGTCAAACACAGTCTTGTTAACTGAGGTGGATAAATATAAAATGAGTGAGGATAACAACGAACTGATGGCGATAATGTTATCGGCGGCCAGACAATGTATAGCGAGAAACTGGAAAAACAATGAAAATTTACAAAGAAGGGATTGGTACAAGGAAATGTGGGATTTGGCACTCAATGAAAAGCTCACCTGGGAGTTAAATTTTAATAAGGGTAGAGTAACTGGCAATGGGTTCTGGAGGATTTGGAAGCCTTTCGTTGAATATGTGATGGATAAAAATAAAGGCATATTCCCTGCATCTGAGCAAGATGATTTTTGGAAAAAATAAGGAAACATTAATCTCCGGACAATGTATATATCACGAGGGTGTTTCTAAAATAAAGAAATAGTAGAGTTAGAGAATTAAATATATTGGTTTTGAGGTGATATGGGGAGATATAATTTACAGTTTGAAGTTTTATCATGAGGTAATAATATTTGAATGATGATACAAATGTAGTTTTGTTAATTATGGGAATTTTTTATCTTCTTTTCTTGATTTTTCTCTATATACACTTTGGATTTATGTAATTTTTTTTCTTTCTTGTTCTATGTATTTTTCTTGATTTGTAATACTTTTTATACCTAATAAAAATATATATATATAAAAAAAAGCAGAGTGAGTGTTCCTTTTGTTAAACATATGCTAGAAAACAATAATGGCCCTGTGGTAAATAATCAAAACTGGCTTAACCAACATTTTATATATCCTGTATGGTGCTTTAGTATTCATGCTCATACATTTGGACAAACGTCCACTAGAGAAACAATAAGTCCAATAGTTTTCTGATTATGACAATGAAACTATAAAGTGAAGAAATTTAGCATGCAAAGACACCTTCCAGAAGTTAGAAATATGAGCAACAAAAAAGAGGAAAGTTATTTCCAGAGTACATAGCAGAAAAATATATTTGAATGTGAGTTGCCACTGAATTATGGCAACAGATATAAATGTTATCTAAACTAACACATCTCAACTGAAATTTTAGGCAAATTTGGATAAATGTACTTAAGTGGAACAACTACATTTTTAAAGGAGATGAGAAAAGAATTTGGATAATTCTAGCACATGCAAAGATTTCAGGGGATATGTCTTTGTATGCCACACCTCACCCCATGTGGATTGGGTTGGTGGGACTAGGGTCATTAGAAGCAATGTCTATAGGTTCAGGAGTCAGATCAAGAGGCAAAATGAGCTTTATGGAGGGAATGACAGTCTCCAAGCTACTGTTCCGTTAACACGTCACGGGTCTGTCCATGTTCATTCTTAGTCCCTGTCCCCAGCCTCATTCCTGTCACTAGCCTAAGAATTCCATCCCTCTGACAGCCCCCCCTTATTTTTTTTACTCCACTGGGGCTGACATAGTCCACAGCCAATCCAAGCTGAATTAGCTGAACCCTTCGAGGGGAACTTGTATCACTTAGTGGGCATGGTGCTACAGGTCTACTCAACCCCACCCCACAGAGAAGCAGGTGTCTTGCCTTTCTATGTTCACATCTCTGGAATAACGTCTATATCAGTGTTGAGGTTAGCTGGCCAGTGGAGTATGGTCATATCCAGTGGTGGGCTCCCCAAAAAAATTACTACCACACTGTGGGCGTGGTATGGTGGGCGTGGCCACGGGGAAAGCCCTGCATTTCACCCGAACTAGGACTACTTTATTTCAAAACTTTGGTGGGCGGGGCCAGCCAGAATTTCTGCTACCGGTTCTGGCGAACTGGTGTGAACCTGCTGGTGCCCACCACTGGTCATATCCCGACTACCACCAGGTGGCGCTCGTTTGTGAGCTTCACCTCCCATCTCTGAGCCAGAGGACTTTCCCCCCCCCCCCACAACGCCCTTCCAGGACCAAAGAAGAGGCATCTGAAACAGACTCTCCGGTGTGTGTGTGTGTGTGTGTGTGTGTGTGTGTGTGTGTGTGTGTGTGTGTGTGTGTGTGTGTGTGTGTGTGTGAGGCATGAGCAGAGAGCCACTGGAAGCACCACAAGTGACCCCTTCAGTGTTTCTAGTTCAGAGTTGGAAATATAATCTAATTGTATATAATCTAATTATATGAAAGGCTGTGTGGGTTTTAGTTTTAACCTATTGTGAATGTTGGGAGGGCATTTTAATGGCCTTTAAATGTTAAATGTTTTTTATGATTTTAATTGCCGTAGGGATGTTTTTATATTTGAGTGTTTTTTATGGTTGATTATAAGCTACCCAGAGTCACTTTGGCAAGGGGGCAGTGATAGAAACAGAATTAAATAAATAAATAAATAAATAAATAAATAATGCTCCCTCTATTCTAATTGTGACCCCCATTATCCTCCACCAGAAAAATTGTCCCTGTGGCAGCAACAAGCCACAATGGTTTAAAAAAAAACAACCAACAACAACAAGGCATGTGATTAGTGGAGATCCTACTTTAAAGTAGAACCGTGCTCCTAAAGGCTTTTGAGGGATGCAACCCTGCCATGACTCTTTGCCTACATTCCCTTAAATTCCCCGTTTCCAAAAGGACACTGTGGTTTTTTCTTGGCCCCATGCCAACGAAACTTGGTTACAAGACCGGGCGTCAGTCCCGTGAAATTGCCCACCATGACTCCCAATTGCTAAAGTAAAATTTGACCAAAAAAAACACCCCTTGATCAAACAAACTGTCTAAACATTTCACAGGGAAGCTAAAACAGTGCAATCTGTTTTGCACATTTCCTCATAAAAATAACCCCTGAACAGAGCGCTTCCCACAAGTCCCCACCACCACCACCACCACCACTAGCTTGGAAACAGAGCGGTTGCTTCAAATTATACTTCACTTTCACTCAAACCTGAAGTGCTTCACACTCTCTAGAAAGTTGATCTGGACAGGTGGCAGATGTGACCCTGGGTATGGTATCAGTTGTCAAATGTTAAATACCAATGTAAATACTCACCTTAACTATTCAGATTAAGAACAAAAAACCCAGCACTTATGAAACCCTGTGAAATATTAAGCATGAGAAAAGTGTGCCATGAAATGACAAACATATAAATATCACTGCTGGGAAGTGCTCCAGTGATCAGAGAATATCTTGTGACTACCGAATGTCAAATTTGGATAAAAGAATGTTGGGGGAATAAATGCGCTTCCTCTCAGAGAGGTTGGCGGCGGAGGCTGCAACTCGCATCAGAGAATGCATTTTTCCCTCTGAAGCAGGAAAAATGCCATTGGCATGAATTTGTTTAAGGTGGATCCCAGGTTGCCATGAAGTGACCCCCCACACACACACACTAGGATCACAGACCCACCTCCGGCGGCACACGTGAGATGAGACATGCAGGGTCTAACACCGGGACTGCAATGGACTGCCACAGCTTTGAGGATATTATCAAGACGCGCCTTCACAGCCAGTCCATCTGGCATGGCCTCTTCTGCCTCCGTGACTGTTGGGAATCAGAGTTTCTCCTCCACTAATTTTGCCATTGGGCCCGATGTGATGGTCTCCAGTGGCATTTCCTCCACTGAGGGGGCCATCATCACCCCACCTAGAGTGGCTCACCCACCCATAGCCGTTGGCCCCTTTAGGGAGTATCAGGTTATCTACCACCACTCGACCCTTGGCATTGAGTCCAGCTTGGATGTCCAGCCAGCCAGACTCAGATAGAAGATGTTCACGGCTGTTCTTCAGGAAGGCTCCACGTCTTAGCTTTAGTGGTGACCCAGGGGTGCATGCAGAGCTCGGTGTTTTATTTCTTGGACTATCACAGCCAATCAGTGGCAAGCAGAGGAGGATCATTTCTCACCACTTTGCATCCCTAACTGATGGAGTTAAAGAGAGGGAAATATAGGCCATGTTTGCTTCCAGTTTCTGGAGAGCATCAGATGTGCTCATTTTCATCAAAGTATTTGACTCCTCCCTGGAAATCCTCACAGAGCCAAGAACAAACAAATCACAGATGCCCTCGCATCATTCTGCCCAACTGTGAGTGCAAAACAGAAAGGGATTCTTCAACCTCAGCTGGCACTGACAGGCTGTGAGTGTAAACATGGGTTGTGGGACACTGCTTTGATTGTGGAAGGGCACAGTTTGGAGCAAACTGGGAAAGCAAGCAAGAATAATGGGAGTGACTATTGTTGAGGTCTATTGTTCTTCATGTTCCATTTCTCTCCACACCCCATCATTGAATCAGCACAGATCCTGAATCTGCTGGAACTGCCAGGGAAACAAACTTGAAAGATGGAGCTGCACATCTCAGGAGGAACTGCACCTCCAGCCACAGCAAAAGCAAAACTGATACCTCTGTGACAGATCACACATACGCTGTTTAATGTGCATGTTGCCCTTTCAGGCTAATGATGACACTGCACGTGCTTTTGCCCCCACTTCTGATATGTGAAGTAAGAACTGTCAGTTAAAAACAATGCAGAACAGTCACACTTTTCATAATTGTCATCCATAAATAGACCCATTTTTATTGCAAACAGAGATCTGCACTAGTACAAAATTTCATGTTTTTGAATTTGAAAATAGAACAATTCAGATTTTGCATTTTTAAAAATGTGGAATTTCTGAGTACAGTATCTGGAACTCCATTACAATCAATATAAATACTGTACACTCATTATTTTCCCCTTGAAAAACCACAAATGTGCAAAACATGTTTAAAGGATTTCCCTGTACCCTCTGGCACCTTCCCTGTGACTGTACCAAACAAAAACAAAAATGCACACGGGCAGCTAGCAATGCCTAATAGGCATTGTGAAATAACTATAATGGGCATACTGATTGAACGCTGAACAATGAGTAAGTTTTTCTACTGATCCAGAGTCCTGGCATGAGGGGTGTAGAATGACAATGTTCACACACACACACACACCCCTGAGAAAGCACTGTCTTGCTGGCAGAGGTGGATTAACCACTAAGCAAAATAAGTATGTGCTTAGGGCATCAAGGGAAGAGGGCACCGGAGAAATTTCCCATAGCCGAATTTACCATACTCCGTGGGCCATGTGGTGCAATACTGCAAATGGTGCAGCTGAACCAGGATTCACAAAAGGGACCCACATTAAATGGGGAAAAAAAATTGTATACAGATATATACAATAATAACAAGAGCACTCAAAGAGTGCCGCTCATTCACTAAACCTGGTAGGCCAAAGTGCTGTTGACTGCTATTTAAAGAGGAGGGTCATTTATTCTCTGCAGTGCAGTTACTTTATACCCTTTTTTTTTCAGGCTCAAGCAGCCGGTGGAAAATTCTTAAAGGTTATATTGGAAATGAAAGCGTCTTAAAATCCCTCCGTGTGGTACGAGATGGGAGGCACATGAGACGGCAACGGCAGAGCCATTTTGAAATCTTTCCTTAAAATTTTAGAAGCATTAGAACAGGGGTAGCCAAACTTTTTGGGCTGTGGGGCAGTCACATGGTTGAGCAGGTCAGCCACATGGTTCTTCCCACAAGAAGCAGAAGTAAAATGCAGACATCCATGCACAAAACATGGCCACACGTGCACAAAACACTGTCGTGCATGCAAGAAACACTGCTGAATGCACCCGTGGCTGCTGTAAACCTGTTTACGACAGCCATGGGTCATTTATGGCAGCATTTTGCACATGCATCGCTGTGTTTTATTTCCACTTCCAGGATCAGCATGGGTGGCATGGGCCGGATGACTTGGCACTGTGGGCTGGATCTGGCCCATGGGCTGTAGTTTGGGTGCCTCTGCATTAGAATATATAGCCAAAGACCTGTCACAAAAGGGAGGTGCTAAAAGAGAAGCAAATAATATTACAGATCAGAGGCAAGAGCTAGAATTCTTTTTTTATGTTGAAATTTTTGGAATGAGATTTTGCAGAATTTTCAGAGAGTAAGCCAAGTTCTACAAAATGAGGATGTGAACTTAGAAACATGTGCAGATCTGTACGTATCATTACCTGACCAGCTGTCCACTTCACTTCACGAGATGAATTTGAAAGATATGAAGCAGCTACAAAGGGAATGCTACCAGATGTTGATTATAAGGCAAGTCGGCTGCTGGGCAGAGGAGCGGGACAAGCTCTCTCCTGGGGTGACTGCACTGGTGCCCATATGGAGGGCGCTGAGTGCCACCTCTGGCATGCGTGCCATAGGTTCGCCACCACTGGCATAGATCACTTGACTTATAATGTCCTTTTCTTCTCTGCCCAGAGCAGCAGCCACTCCAATGGAAGTCTCTAGTGCCAGTTATTACATTCCAGCACTCTTTCAAACAAGTAGAAAACAGAGATCCATTGAATTCCCACATACAGGATTAGGAGGTGGAGTGGCAATCCCAATTTTCCTTTCCGTCTGCTGCAACAACTCACTGCCCAAAGGACTGTTTTGAAAATGCCCTGCAACCTTTCTTTCCTATTCAGTTATATTAGGTATGCACATGTCTTCTTCATACACAGTGGGTATCGACTGTGCGACTAAACAACAACAAAATTATGTTGGAAGTGTGGGCCATACACACATACCTTTCATATTCTCATCTTGCAGTTCTGCCTCCATGGCTGCTCCATTGTCTGTGACAAACACACTTTGCCTTTTTATAACTAGTCTCCACTGCTGCAGCAAGTCCTCACCAAAACAGTAGGACAAGTCCTGAGTTGGAGGAACGGCGTTGCGCAACCATGCTTTGTGTGCTTGTAGCTTTCATTGCCCTCCCAAACTAACCTGTTGCTCTGAAATAGAGGCTGTGATATGATCCAACTATTACTAGTCAAGATCCATTTCCCAAACTGGTTGGCTTCTTACGCTGAACAGTGGCCATCCTCTTTGCCACAGACAACATTGCTGCATACTCTGATTTATTCTAAGGGGTGAATTTGCGGGTCCTCTTAATCAGCAAGAGGTGGGATTAGGAAGCAAAATGGGCTGGAGAATGTCAGACCCCAGGCAGGAGAAAGCCGTTTTCACGGCGCCTGTCCTGTTTTTCTTCTTTGTTGTTAAACTCCCTCTACTACGGATAAGACTCGCGCAACAGGAAGCAGGGTAATAAGTGGGAATCTTTCTTGATTATTTTGGTATCACTCCTTTTCACCAAAGGATGCCAAGAAAGGCGTGCTCAAAGTCTGAAATTACTTAGAGAAGGAAAAGAGAAAGGGCACCAGGCAATTCCAGAGTTTACTAGTGCTCGCTGATGTAACATTAAACGATGATTTAGTTTTGTTGTTGTTCAGTCCCACAGTTCAGTCGATTTGAACCATTTGTGACCCTATGGACCATTCCCTGCCAGGCACCTCCGTCTTCCACCATCTTCCTCAGCCCACCCAGCTTTGTGCCCATTGTCTCTACAATACCATCTAGCCATCACATCTTGGGCCGCCCCCTTCTTCTTTTGCCCTCCACCCTTCCCAGCTTCAAGGCTTTCTCAAGTGAATCTTCTCTTCTCATTTGATGTCCAAAGTACCTTAGCTTCATCTTTACTATTTTACCTTCTAAGGAGCGGTCAGGGTTGATTACTTCTAGGATTGACCTATTTGTTCTCCTCGCTGTCCAGGGGACTCTCAAAACTCTCCTCCAACACCACATCTCAAAGGCATCTATTCTTCTGCTCTCAGCTTTCCTAATGGTCCAGCTCTCACAACCCTACATTGCCACAGGGAATACCATTGCTTTGACTATGCAAATTTTTGCTTGCAGGGTGATGTCTCAGCTTTTAACTATGTTCCCCAGGTTTCTCATCGCTTGTCTCCCAAGAATCAGTTGCCTTTTTATTTCATGGGTGCAATCACCATCTGCAGTGAGCTTTGATCCTAGGAAAGTAAAGTCTGTTACTACTTCTACTTCATCCCCATCTATTTTCCAGAGACTGTTGTCATTCTCTTGGTTTTCTTGCTGTTGAGTCTCAAGCCAGCTTTTGCACTTTCTTCTTTCAACCTAATCAGGAGCTTCTTTAGGTCTTCCTCAATTTCACCCATTAGGGTGGTATCATCTGTATATCTCAAATTGTTGATGTTTCTTCCGGCAATTTGGATCCCAACTTGTGGTTCCTCCATCCCTGCATTGCGCATTATGTCCTCTGTGTATAATTTGAATAAGCAGGGTGACAAAATGCAGCCTTGTCTTACTCCTTTTCCTATCCCAAACCACTCTGCCATTCCGTATTCTGTCCTAACTGTTGCTTCTTGATTCATGTACAGATTTCTCATGAGGCCTATGAGGTGTTCTGGTATTCCCAGCTCTTTAATTACTTGCCACATTTTGCCACACAGTCAAAGGCCTTGGTGTTTGCAGTGCTTTTTAGGGCCTTTCTGACTTCAGTTTTGCTTGCTTGCTCATTTGTTAGAGAAATTCAACAATAATACATACAGGTTTCTCCTGATATCTGTGGTGAAATATGTTCCAAAATCTCCTGCAGATACCTGAAATAATAAAAAACAGCAAACACATTTCAGCACATAGGTTGCTTCTGTCATTGTACATGTGTGCTAACACAATGGCTGCCCTAAAAATGCATAATCCTTTCCTTCTCAACATTACATTGCAGAGAGTAGCCTCTATTGGCCAGTTCTGGTAATGCAACATAGAAATACATATATTTTTTGAATTTCAGGGATTTTATGTTTAATATTTTAAGACCCATAGAAAACAAACTGCAGAAATGAAATCTGCAGATAATGGGGAGGTGACCTATACTAACCTACTTTCTTAGGGGAGATAATGCAACACTTTGGTCAAAAACAAATGTTATAGATAGGCCATGATCAGAAGAGGAAAATCCTTCGTTAATTGTAACACTAAATGTCACATCAAGAGTTACCTTACTTTCATGAGCGTCCAAATTAGTATGCTTCATCTGGGGCCATATCTTCATAAACTTAAGCACAGGATTCCTTTAAAGTCTGATTTCACAAACCTGAAAGTCTGCCATGATCATCTCCAACATGAAGGTGTTTTCAGCTCTAATTATGGGCTATCAATAACGTCTGATTCTGGCCCTATGCCTACTTTAAACAACTTGTGTGATTTTGACTTCATCAATGGAAAAGTGTGGATAGTTTATTTATTTATTTATTTATTTATTTCTCACACTTGCTAACCCGCCCCAATCGGGCAAGCCCGACTCTGGGAGGCTTACAGCACAGAATAAAACACATCAATATAAAAATTTAAAATTCATAAACTAAAAACAGCATCTGGGGGTGTCGTCAAGGGTAGTATCCCTAGACTAACCACCCCACATGGGATCCCCCATCCCTGGAACCCCACACTGTGGTTTCTTTAGCCACTACCTTCCTTCTGAGTATCAATGCCATGTGGCATTTAAAAGGGAAGATATGTAACACTCAGATGGCCTCCGGAGAATAGAAAATTATAAAGGTTAAGTTCCCTTCTGGAGCACAATGCTTGCAAAACAACATCAAATGGTGGGGTGGGTGAGTGTAACCACATGGATTGTTGCCAGGATGACACAAAGCTGCATTGCTCATGCTAAGCATCCAGCATCTATTTTTCTCATACCGAGAGAGTGTTTTCTTTGATCAGTTGTATCCATTTGAAACATGCAGCAACATGTACCTGGGACGCCCAGACGCACTTCCTATATTTACAGTTTTCCTGTCTTCAAAGCCCTTTTCATTTTTATCCTCCGCCTAAAAAGTAATCCCACATCCTGTATAAGTAACTCTATTTCACTTTGTTATTATGCAGCTAGGGGTATACCTATCCTCAATTATTATTCAGATGCATTTCTAACATTTTCAAACCTCACCACTTAACACCTTTATTTAAATCTTCTTCTTGCTTTCTATGCCTTTCTTTTCCCCTCTTCTCCCTCCCTCTTTCAGCTTTATTTTTATTTTTTTGTATAAACGGGTAAGTTGGCATTAATGCGGCAACAAAAGGACCTTCTCTAAAGCTGTCATAACCATGAATGGACTTGTGCAATTGATAAAGAGAACTGAGGCGCCCATTAGCATAATACTGAGCCAGCCCCATTGAGCTCTGTCAGTTCAGGGTATAATTCACATTAGGCTAAATATTATTCCGAATGGATAATTGAAGGCAAAGGAGACAGACTGAATGGAATAATATCAAGCTTTGTGACAGAGAATGTCTTCCTCCTGAAAGCGAAATGATCACCTCCCAGGCATGGCAATTCCAAGGAAAGCGGAGTAAATTAGAAGAAGAAATGGATGCCTCCGTCGTCGGCTCTGTCCATGTGCAAACATCTGTTGAATAAGTTCCCGCTGTTTCACCTCTTCCCATTAATTTTTGGGATGCTGTTCTTTGGTATATTGCACAGTGGGTAGTGATGGGTGTAGTAGGTCTCCCTTGCTTGAAAACCAGTCATATCTGACTCTAGGGTGCGGTGCTCTTCTCTGTTTACAGGCAAAGAGCCATTGCTGTCTGTGTCTGCAGACATTTCTGTGGTCATGTGGCAGGCATGGCTAGACACCAGAAGCACAGAGTGCTGTTACCATTGAAGGGATACCTATTTATCTAATTGCAATTTCTGGTGTTCAGGCTGCTAGGTTGGCATGAGCTGGGGCAGACCATAGGAGCTCATGCTGTCACACAGCACTCGGGTCTTGATCTGCTGATTTGCCAAACTTCTGGTCACCAAGCTCAGCGTCTTAACTACTAAGCCACGACAGCCCTAGCGATGGGTGTAGACCAGTGGTGGGCACCAGCAGATTCGCACCAGTTCACCCGAACCGGTAGCAGAAATTTTGGCTGCCCTTCCCATCCAAGTTTTGAAATAAAGTAGTCCTAATGTGGGTGCAACGCAGGGCTTTTCCCCTGGCCACGCCCACCATACCACGCCCACAGAGTGGTAGTAAAACAACTTGGAGCCCACCACTGGGTGTAGACCAGTGGTTCCCAACATGGGGCCCACACCCCACAGGGGGCTTCAATTCCCAGAAGCCTAAGTCAGTCCATTGGCTGATCCAGTGCTTTGGGAAATTGACTTAGGCTTCTGGGAATTGAAGGCCAAAAGCCAAAGGTTGGGGAACACACTGGTGTAGTAGACCCAGGCTGAATGACCTCCTTCCAGAAGTTGTGGAGGAGGATAAGAACCCGGAGTCTCCCCCTGCTCCTGAGGAACCCCCTCCCTAGATGTGGGGGCTCTGAGTGTGGACTTCCACCTACCAAATCATCAAGCATCTGGCTGAGCAACCGAGCACTAGTCACAAAGGGGCCCTTCCGGGGGGGGCAGAGGAAGCCGTCAGCGGTGGGACTCCAGGCCCACAACTGCAAACAGGTCTCTCGGTGAAAAGGCTCCTGATCTATTTCTTTGGCGTCTCTCCCAAAAGGTTTTGGAGAGCGTGGAGTCATTGCTCTGCCAGTCACAAAAACGGTATCTCCCCTCCTTGCGCCATCTCACTCTTCCATGGTTTTTTCATTATTATTATTTTTTTTTATGGGGAGCTGGAACTGGTTCTAACAATCATCAGGACTGAGAGGAAGCACTTGTACAGATGGTCTGAAGCCTCAAGACCAGAACACGCCGTCTTGGACCGCTTTAGGCCCAGATTGCCAGAAAATCTCTCAATAGTCATAATGCTTCAGAGACAGGGAAGTTCACCTTGGATTTAAGCTTCGCCTTAGGCATCAGATCCAGGCTACGCGTTGCACATTGAGCAGCAAAATGTGGGGAAATGTGTCGTCCAAAATCCCAGTCTCCAAAACCCGATTCCTGCATGACAGAATCAGCCATCTCTGTCCAGTCTCCGAAGCCTTGGCGCACAGAGGGTGAGATCAGAATCTAGCGTCCTTTTGTTTCACATTCATGGGTGATCCAGTCCCGTCAAGGTCAGGACCATTTCTTTGGCACATCCCTCTACATTAAAAGTCAAGGTAAAGGTCACCCTGGCTTGAAAGCCAGTCGTATCCGACTCTACAGGGCAGTGCTCATCTCCATTTAGAACCAAAGAGACAGCACTGTCTGCATCTGCAGACATTTCTGTGATCATGTGGCAGGCATAACTAAGCACAAAGAACACTGTTACCTTTCCCATTGAAATGGTACCTATTTATCTACTTGCAACTTTTTGCTTTTGAACTGCTAGCCTGGCTGGAGGTGGGACAGATGATGGGTCTCAAAATGCCGATCTGCCGATCTTCCAGTGATCTAGCTCAGCATCTTAACCACTAAGGCACGGTGGGCCTTTTCCTTACAATCACCAGTAGTAAAACAGTGGGTATACCAGGTTTTCGAATAATAGGGGTAACCATGTTTATGCGTGGAGCTCTGAAGAAACTTTTCAAAATGTTACAATTTATTTTATTTTATTAATCATATCACAATTGTAAGATTTTGAAAGCTCACCCATGTATTTTTAATCATTTCAGAAGCACACCAAGGTGCTTTCTGGGTTGAAAGGGTTTTTGCTGGAGAAACTCCACTCAGGAGACGCCCGAATGAGGCTCCTTTCATGTCCCCCCAAGATCTTTTCCCACCAAAGTGGGCCCTATTTATCTACTTGCAATTTCTCACTTTCAAACTGCTAGGTTGGCAGGAGCCAGGACAGAGATGGCTAATTCTGTCATGCAGTAATCGGGTTTTGAACTGCCAACTTGCCGACCTTCCAGCTAATAAGGCGAGCTTCTTAACCACTGAGCCACTGCAAACTCAGCTCACTCATATAACCTGTAAATAATCAACTCCCATCTCTGGTTTGTTTTAGTGTGCAGAGTTGCAAAGAAAGAAATAATTGGATAAGAATATTTTTTAAAAAAAACTTCAGAGCAGACTCTTCAAATGGTCTTAATGTGTTACCCACAGGGAGAAGAGGTAGAGCTTTCAGTGCAATTGCAATATAGTTTCTTGGAAAAGGCAGAAGATAGATGGAAAGAGGTGGGAGAAAAAAACTGATGAATTTGGGAGAGGTAGACTGAATGATTGATGAGAAGCAGTAGAGAATGCTCTATGTTGCTGACTATGGATGAAAAGCCTCAGATAAACCCCTTATTAAGTCCCCACCCCACCCCGTCCCAAATACATTGCTGACTGAAATGCTGTGTGCTAAGCCTCAAAGACCTTCATATAAAGCTGTTTCCCAAAACAAAGTCTATTTGAGTGGTTATGCTGAGCTAGATTCAATCAAGAGCTTTAGAAATTAATAAGTGTGTAATTAAAACCAAGATAATGGCAACAGGCCCTCTCAGTCCCTGGGGAAGAAGTAGAAGCAGTGAGAGATTTCACTTTCCTAGGATCCAAAATCACTGCAGATGGTGATTGCAGCAATGAAATAAGAAGGCGACTGATTCTTGGGAGGCAAGCGATGAGAAACCTGGGGAACATAGTTTAAAAAGATAGAGACATCACTTTGCAAACAAAAATTCATATAGTCAAAGCAATGGTATTCCCTGTGGCAATGTATGGTTGTGAGAGTTGGACCATTAGGGAAGCTGAGCGCAGAAGAATAGATGCCTTTGACATGTGGTGTCAGAGGAGAGTTTTGAGAGTCCCCTGGACAGCGAGGAGAACAAATAGGTCAATCTTAGAAGAAATCAACCCTGACTGCTCCCTTGAAGGTCAAATAGTAAAGATGAAGCTAAAGTACTTTGGACATCAAATGAGAAGAGAGGGTTTGCTTGAGAAAGCCTTGATGCTGGGAAAGGTGGAGGGCAAAAGAAGAAGGGGGCAGCCAAAAATGGGACAAGGAACAAATTACACATAAATAGATATCATAAAGGACATATAAAACAGCATCATCACTGAGCCCACTAGCTTATAATTTTACTCTGTTTTCATTATGTTGTGATTATAGGCTGCATTCAGCACTAGACAGTAGGGGAAACCAGAATACAAATTTAGTGAAGAATAATAGTAACTATTGAAACTAGATTTCATATCTATATTAGTTAAAATAATTAGGAGATAAAATAGGTTAGCAATGAAACGTAGTTCTTTCCTCACACAAATCATGAATGAAATAAATAATACGTTGTTTGTTACATGCCGTATTTATAGAAAGAACTAAATAAGCAATATATGGCACTTGAATATAAACATTTGGACAGTACAGTATATGATCAAGTTGTGTTTTTTTGTTTTAACCTAAAGGTTTTTGCCCCTCTTTGGGGACTTTCCCCTGCTTTTCAAAATATAGGCAGACTAAGCTTTCAGCAATGGGAAAATAAAACCTGTTTTATTAAGCAATTGAAGGTAAGAGAAAAGTTTAAAAGCCAGTATATAAATAAAGAAAGCAATCAAAAACAATATAAAATCTTAAACTCAGTGTCCAAGCCAAAGCGATATTGTCCCCCAGGAAATACTGTGTTGATCTTAACAAAGGAGGGTGGGTAGAAAATCTAGCCATAATGACCGCAATACTTTGTCGTCTTGGGTAAAGGGCAAAAGTCGAGTCTTAAAGCTTTTAGAATTTAGAGGAGGGTGGCAGGATTAAGAAGTAAAACAGCATCGCCAGTAACTAATATGTGTAATTAAAAAAAGGTGCACAGGCAGCTAGGGTGGTTCTAGCATGGCAGCAGCTGAAAAGCATGCACGCCAGCATTTGTTTTCTACAGACAAGATAGCATACAAATCCGATGCCAGCCATACCTCTATGTCAGCTGCAGCCACTGTATAATAAACAGACAGGTTGTCACCAGTATGGCAACCATTCATCTTTTGCCCTGGTTTTCTGGAGGGCCTTTCTCTGCTCAGGAACCCATGGCCCAGGTGCACTTTTTAACCCTTGCTTGAAACTTTTCAATGCCAGAAGTCAGATGCTTTTTATCTTCCTGCACCCCTTCTCACATGCACACATATCACAGTCCCCAGGTAGGCACAGGTGCTAGCAAACTAGGTGACTATGGGGCTTGCTCCAAGGCTCACAAGTAGGCAGAAAAGTCGCTTGTCTCTCATTCTGCTGGTTCCTGCTCTACAGTTCAACTGAACTCAAGAGGACGGCCTCTTCCCTGCCATACTGCGAGTAGTTCTTCCAAATGGAAAAGTATTACTGGAGAGGCAAAGAAGGAGAGTGTATGTGAGCATGACCAAGATGTGGCCAGAAATAGGCTGTTCCAGTGCACTGCAGAGCTACCATTATCATTCCTTTCCCATTTTTAAAAGTCCATCTTTAGCCGCACACCCTTATTGATGATGGTGATGGTGATGGTGATGGTGATGGTGATGGTGATGGTGATGGTGATGGTGATGGTGATGGTGATGGTGATGGTGATGGTGATGGTGATGGTGATGGTGATGGTGATGGTGATGGTGATGGTGATGGTGATGGTGGAGGAGGAGGAGGAGGAGGAGGATCCAGAAAAGAAACCCAGTTCGAAATGAGGCTTTTATTATCTCTGCACCTAGAGCAGTGGTTCTCAAGGTTTCCACACCATGGACCAGACATCGTGGGCCAAGGCTGGCCTGCAGGCCGTAGGTTGTGAACCCCTGATCTGGTACATGAAAATGCTACCTTAAGAAAGAAAAGTTACTATAACTCCCCAAATTTCTAGTTAAGCATGGTCAGTAACCATGAACTTTAATTCCAAAAAAGGGAACATCTGCTTTTACCATCACTCAACAGACCTACAAATCAGAATATATTTGAGATTTAAAAGAGTTGCCCATGATAAGGTAAAGGTCGCCCTTGCTTGAAAACAAGTCATATCTGACTCTAGGGCTCCGTGCTCATCTCTGTTTGTAGCCAAAGAGCGAGCACAGTCTGTTTCTGCAAACGGGTTCATGGACATGTGGCAGGCATGACTAAACACTGGAGTGCATGGAATGTTGTTTACCTCCCCACCAAAGTGCTACCTATTTATCTACTTGCAATTTCTTGCTTTTGAACTGCTAGGTTGGCAGGAGCAGGGACAGAGACGGGCGCTCATTCCGTCATGCAGTACTCAGGTCATACACATAAAAACATAACCCTGACAAATTAAAAGATCCAATGATTAAATACTAGAAGGGGGGATAGAGAAGGAGCCTTCACAAAGAATTTCAAAAGACTGCCATGCGCTTGGGTGTCCCCATAGAGCCGCCCAGTCCTTCGGATCCAGGAGCGTTGAACTGTACCGTACGATGCTCTAAGAAGCAGTTCTGCGCGGCCATTGTGAAATATCCTGCTGGAGAATGAGAGCGAGTTGATAACCACCCCACTGAGAAAAAGAGAGAGTAGCTAGCCAGGCGCCCTGGTCCAGCCTGATCACACGCCAAGGGACGTGAGTAGAATACGGTGTTTTAAAAAGAACAAGCCTTCCTATTGCCATGCAGCAATACTACTGTGTACCATTTTTTAAAATATAGAATAAAAACCAACAGCAAGAATCCTACTTATTCATTTACCCTATTTACATCCTGCCTTTCCCCCAGACTCAAGATGGTGTACAACAGCTAAAAAATATAAGTTAAGATTGACAGTAAATTAAGATATTAATACCAAAGTGCTATTGAACAAAAACATATTGAAACGATCAACCTGAAACAAATTAGGATATATTCAAAACAACATGATTTAAAAAAAGGCTGCATTCCCCAGGGGATACAGTATCATTTCCAACAGCAAGACGACCTTTTCCTCCCGGGAAGTCCGTTCCAGTCACCAGTCCCTCTGAGCATTGGGTGTTGGTAGATATTTGAATGTCCAGCGGCGGGAAAACCGCCGCTCCCTATTGGTCAGTGGACTGGGTCAAGCAGGGTATTTAATCCCCTGCTTACCCAGCCGTTTGTTGTTGTTGTCTCAAGGTGTTCACAATAAACTATTGTGTTCCTGGTTCACCTATAATGGCGTCCGTGTCCTCACTCCCGCGCCCGGATCTCCGGATCTAACACTGGCGACGAAGGTGGGATTTTGAGGAACAGACCAGAACCAACGAGACTCCCTGAGCCATCTGAAAAAAAATGGCACCACGCCATGGCTGCTTACACTCCACCGGCCCCCTTCCAGCCGAAGGACGAAAAATGGGGAAGCTACTTGGACCGGTTTGAGTTTTCCCTCATAGCCGCGGAGCTGGGAGAAATCTCCATGGAACGGAAGAAGGCGTTCTTCCTTACCCACTGTGGTCCCAAGGTATACGAGGTGGCTCAGTCCCTAGTGGCCCCAACGCCTATAATGGAGGTCTCTTGGGAGACCCTACAAAGGGCTCTCAGAGACCACTTCTCACCGGAGCCTTCCAAGTTCGTTTTTCGCATTCACTTCAGGGATCGCTACCAGATGGCCGGAGAGCCCATCAGTGAATTCGTGGCCGCCCTGAGGACAGCAGCTATCCCGGCCGCATTCGGGTCTTCTCTCGAGGATGCCCTGATTGAACAAATCATCCGAGGGGTCCGAGACAACAAGCTCCGGAAGCGGCTCCTGGCTAGAAGAGATTTGACCCTGGCCACAGTGATAGACGAGGCGAGAGCATACGAAGTCTCCACATCAGCCGCAATCTCTATCAACCGGGCCCCGTCGGCGCAGCATCAGGCCACCGCACATCACCAAGACATCGGCCCCGACGAGGATGATGATGAAGAGGCGGAGGTGTGTGCGGCCGACGGGGCGAACCCAGGGAGAAGTGGCCAGCGCTGCGCCAGCTGCGGAGGACCACACCAGAGGGCACATTGCCGTTTCCGAGAAGCAATCTGCCGTTACTGCGACAAGCGGGGACACATCAGAAAGGTATGCCGGGCAAAGCAAGCTGGAAATCAGGCTGAATGGCACGTTCAAAGTTTCCCGCCGGGCAAGATGGCCGCCAACCACCGATCAAATCATAAGCGCCAGGGAAACCACGGCGCTAAATTCGAAGAGGCGGAAACCCACACAATTACGATCAGCAACGCCACCACAGAGAAGGGAGAGAAGTTTTACACAACGGTCCAGATCGACGGAGCAGAGTGCCCGATGGAGGTCGATTCTGGTGCCGCCGTATCCCTGATTTCCTGGAGGTGGATGAAGCGAGCCTTCCCATCCCTCAGGGAATCGGACCTGAAAGCCCAACGGATCCGGGTCAAGGACTGCCAGGGCAGATTCCTCCCCGTCGCAGGCCAGAAGTGGGTCCGAGTCAAGTACGGACGGAGAGAAGAGACCCTGCCGCTGACCATCGTCCGCGGCGACATTCTGACACTCCTGGGGACCAATTGGTTCCCAGCCCTGGGGCTGTCCATCGCGGGCATCCACAGTTCCTCCATCGACCAGCACGGAGACACCTCGCTACGGGATGACCTGATGGCAGAGTTCCAGGACGTTTTCGGGGAAGGACTGGGCAGGTACGTGGGGTCACCCATCTCCTTCTCTTTAAACCCGAATGTTGCCCCGATCCGCCTTAAGGCCCGGAGAGTTCCACTGGCCCTTAAGCCCAGGGTCGAGAAGGGACTAGACAAGCTAGTAGCCCAAGGAATCCTTGTCCCCGTCGACCACGCTCGGTGGGAGACCCCCATAGTCACCCCCATAAAACCGGATGGGTCAGTGCGCATCTGTGCAGATTACAAATGCACAATAAACAAGGCGTTAGAGCCGAGCGCATACCCGGTTCCCGTGATCAACCACCTCCTACACTCACTGGGCCCAGGGAAGATCTTTGCCAAGCTGGACCTGGCCCAGGCCTACCAACAGCTGCTGGTGGACGACGCCACGGCCGAGGCGCAGACCATCGTCACGCACCGTGGCGCATTCAAGTGTACCCGGTTACAGTTTGGGGTCAGCATTGCGCCGGGACTTTTCCAGAGCACGATGGAGAGACTCCTCCACGGCCTTCCAGGGGTGGTGCCCTATTTCGATGACGTCCTGATCATCGCGGGAGACCCCGGGCAGCTCAAGGACAGGGTCGCAGCCGTCCTCGCCAAGTTTAGGGCCGCCGGGCTAAGGGTGAAGCGAGACAAATGCCTGCTTGGGGTCCCCTCTGTGGAGTTTTTGGGGTTCCGGATTGACTCGAAAGGCATCCACCCGACCAGGAGCAAGGTGGAGGCAATTCGGAACGCCCCGGCCCCTAAGAACAAGCAGGAATTGCAGGCATTCCTGGGGCTCTTAAACTTCTATGCGGCATTCCTGAAAGGAAAGGCCACTGCCGCTGAGCCATTGCACAGACTGCTAGCGGCCAAGTCGGGATGGGTGTGGGGCCCAGAACAAGAGTCGGCTTTTGAAGCAGTAAAAAATCTCCTATCACAGGACAGTTTCCTGATCCAATACAACGCCACCCTGCCACTGGTCCTCGCCTGCGACGCGTCTCCCTATGGCGTCGGCGCGGTCCTTGCCCACCGACTCCCCAACGGTCTCGAGGCACCCATCGCCTACTACTCCAGAACGATGTCACCTACGGAGCGGAACTACGGGCAAATCGATAAGGAGGCGCTGGCGGCAGTGGCAGGGGTAAGGAAATTCCATGACTACCTGTATGGCCGGGACTTTGAACTGGTGACTGACCACAAACCCCTCTTGGGGCTCTTGGCCGGCGACCGCCCCACACCTTCGGCCTTGTCCCCCCGGATGCAGCGCTGGGCCCTATTTTTGTCCGGGTACTCTTACACTATGGTCTATCGACCTGGGAAACACATGGGGAACACGGACGCTTTGAGCAGGTGCCCCCTCCCGGATCAGGACGGGGCAGAGAGGGGGGAGGCATCGGTGCTCGCCCTGGACATTCTGGACTCTGCTCCCATCACCTCGGCTGAGGTTCCTAGGGCCACGGCGAAGGACGCCGAACTCCGGACTGTCTCCAGCTGGGTCCAACGGGGTTGGCCAGACAAGGGGGAAGGGGAGTTCAAAACGTTTTTTGATAAGCGAAACGAACTGTGTTGTGCGGGGGGTTGTTTGCTGTGGGGAGACCGGGTGGTAATTCCCAGGAAACTTCGCCTGATTGTCCTAGAAACGCTTCACACCAGCCATCCGGGGGTAGTGAAGATGAAGGGGTTGGCCAGGAGTTATGTGTAGTGGCCCGGAATTGACAGGGATATCGAGGCGTGGGTAGGCAAATGCACACTTTGCCAATCATCCCGGCCCAATCCTCCAGCAGCCCCAGTCAGGGAGTGGGAACAACCCGCGGGTCCGTGGCAGAGGCTCCACATCGACCTAGCCGGCCCGTTCCACGGCCAAGTATTCCTAATTGTAGTGGATGCTTACTCCAAGTGGCTGGAGGTCCGACTCCTGAGTAGCACCACCGCCCGGGCAATTATTAGGGAGCTCAGGCAACTGTTTGCCACACACGGCATTCTGGACACACTGGTCTCCGATAACGGCCCACAGTTCACAGCCACAGAGTTCGAGCAGTACCTGGCGTCCTTAGGGACCAGGCACGCTCTCACCTCACCGTTCAGGGCGCAAGGTAATGGGCAAGCTGAGAGGTTCGTGCGCAGCACGAAAGAAGCCTTGGGAAGGTTGGGGCCTGGAGACTGGCAGGAACGTATTGATACGTTCCTATTGGCACAACATAACCTCCCCTGTGCTGCCACGGGGAAAGCCCCTGCGGAGTTGCTGATGGGCAGGAGACTCCGCTGCCATCTGGATCGGCTGCACCCACAGTACTCCCCGGACAAGTACCGGGAAGGACAGTTGCGGGGCCGCACACTTCCCATAGACTCCCCCGTTTTTGCACGGAACTATGCACCTGGCCCACAGTGGGAAGAAGGGGTCATCAGGGACATGCTAGGCCCCTACACATACAAGGTTCACCTCACTGATGGTCGAGTATGGAAACGCCATATAGACCAGCTCAGGAGGCGGACGAGTTCCGACACGGAAAGCGGCTCAACCTTCGGAGCACAGACCAACCCAGAGCCAGACATATTCCCAATGGCTGAACCGGTCACCGACCCGGTTCAGCCTGACAACTTCCCCACACGAACGGCCTCGTCACCAGAGGACTTACCGTGCGAAGCAGGTCCAACCCCGGTTGCCGCAGAACCCGTCGCTCGTTCCCCGGATCAGGCCCTGGTCCAGCCAGGGCAGAGCGAGAGTGATAGGTCCGCTCTGCTCGATGCCCCGGCGCCGACTGAACTGCGCAGGTCCGGCAGAGCGCGGACACGCCCCGTCACCTGGATGACTACGTATGTAAATAGGGAAATAGTGCATTCGGGGGGGAAGGGGTGCTAGATATTTGAATGTCCAGCGGCGGGAAAACCGCCGCTCCCTATTGGTCAGTGGGCTGGGTCAAGCAGGTTATTTAATCTCCTGCTTACCCAGCCATTTGTTGTTGTTGTCTCAAGGTGTTCACAATAAACTATTGTGTTCCTGGTTCACCTATAATTGCGTCCGTGTCCTCACTCCCGCGCCCGGATCTCCGGATCTAACAGGTGTCTTTGAGGATTACTTCGTTGAGGCTGGGATGAACAGAAATTATGGAGCAGCCAATGGTTCCCAAGGCTGACCCTGCTTAATGCTTGTGCCTGAGAAAGAGAGCTTTTTACGGGTGAGCCCTCTCTGGTCCTGTAGGCTGCATGGCCCCCACGGCCACTAAGATGGGCATCGCCAGAGCCTCCTTTGCTCTGAGGGGTGGGGGTCTCTGGACCAGACTGTCCAGGTAGCTGGCATGGTCTGCAGTTGTGGTTCTGGAATGGCAGCAGCTGTCAAGCATTTCTGGCCCACGTCACAGATTCTCCCTCTCCCCCCCCCCTCATCTTCCCATCTCTCAAGGCACCTGCAACTTCACCAAGACGCCAATCCAGGTATCCCACCTGAGGCTATAATCAAAGAGGCCTGCCATTAGGAAGGCCAACGTTTCTTTCCTTACCAGGAGAAACACATTAAAGCAAGGTGGGCTGCTTTCACTTAATCGCCACACTGTATCGCCTTATAAATGAGTGTTTTGCCATTCCAGTTTATCAGGAAGTTGAATAAACGACACTTTTCCTGCTCAGAGGCCGTAGAACTTGCAAAGTGTTTGCAAACTCATAACCAGTGGAAAAGGGAGACGAACCATGAGGTAAACGTTAGTTGTACTATGTACAGATGGCAGATAATTTGAGTTTCTTTCTTGCCTTCTATGTTTATTTTCTGAAGGACATCTTGTTATCAAGGACATGATGCTCCCACTATGTTTGGTTGGGGGGGGGAGAAGAGGTGTGGGGTACAACTGGTGCCACCAAGCCCAGCCCTGCTGGCTTATTTAGCCCACCCCCCCGCCCCCCGGGGTCCTTATTTACTCCTCCTGCCTGGGTGTCCTTCTTTTTTAAGGGGACTGGGGAGGTTTTATGGATGTGTTTAGATAGTTTTATAGTATTTGGTTTTAACTAGTATTGGGCATGGGTTTTAGCTGATGTTGTGAGACGCCTTGGATCCCTCAGGCGAAAAAGGCAGTTATATAAATCCAACAAACAAATAAATAAATAATCAAGACATTTTTCCCTATTAGGCTTAAACAGGACCATTCTGCCTAAAGCTTAGAAGTAGCTAGTTATAGGAAACAAATTTACCAGTACTCAGTTACTTTTCAGTTAATGGGTAGTAAAATTGTTATAATAAAAGTAAGCCAACAGTCGATTATAAAGTTATTTCCGGTGTAACATTTTAAATTATTTTGGACGTTCATTTAAGTATTTTAGAGGCATTTTTACAGGATGTTTCATGCTTTTTGTCTTATCACATCAAAATGTAAAAGAAAGTATTCCCTGTTTGTGTATTCTCTGAGTAGCTCAGTGGGGGAGTCAGAGATTGTGAGGTCAGTTCCCCCATCCACCCACCCCACCCCCTCCTGTCTATTCTCTCCCTAGAAGACCCTGGAAAGAGTCGCCATAAGTCAGAATTGACTTGATGGCAAACAATTATTATTTAACAGCGTAGGCCACCTTGTTTTTCATCCTGCCCCAACTCCCCTCTGCATCAGCAACCAATAATTCAAGGTATGAATGCATTGTCAGCTGGCTCCTCCGGGAGTCAATAACCGTTCCCGGCTGGAAACAGAACTGCTGAATTTTTAATATCTCTACCTATAGTCATCTAAAATGGGCAGCGAAATGGTATTAGAAAGAGTAGTTTGGGAAGGAGAACATGAAGTCAAAAGTCTCTGTTGCACTGATATGAGCACAAGTGTGCATCAATAAACATCTACACAAACACATACACAAAGAGAGAGAAGGAAAGAGTGAAAGCTGTGTCAGGAACAGCATAAACTACCATTGCTGCATCTTTTTAAAAGACAAAATAAAACAATTCAAGCAAGCACTTCAGCATTGTGATTATTTTGTGGTAAGGAAAAAGTGTTCCAAGGCATTTTTTCATGTTATGAAAAATTTGCAGCTCGAATTTCCCATAGGAATGCACTGAAAACCAAAATTCATACTTTGAAACATGGTTTCCCATAAGAATGCATTGAAAACAAATTAATCTGTTCCAGAAAAATTTGTAACTCGACCCATTATTTTCAATTGACTTTCATTTGTATTGTGAAAATTTTGTAGCTCGAACCATTTGTAACTTGAGATATCACTGTACTGGTCCTTTCCAGAGGGGGTGGTTTCCTGCTGGCCAAATAACACAAGTCTTCATTCTCTGGGATCCTTTCCCTTGCTTTCTGTGTTGTTTTAATCTCCCATTTAAAGATAGTGTTCTTTCTGAAATAGAGTTTGATGTGGGGGGCAGAGGTTAGTGCTACACTACTATGGTGGTTCCTGTAATGAGTTCATTTCCAAATCAGAATCTCCCCATTAAAAGCCTTCAATAGTTCACTTTTAAACAGATTTGTTTAAAAAAAAATCCAGAAGCAAAGTGAGGAAGCAGATTGATAATTATTCAGTAGGACTGTCAAGGTCCATATAAAATATCAAGCTGTGACAGAATTTATTTTCTAAGGAAGCAACTTTCAAAGTCATAGCTTGGGCAATGTTGTGTAGATGCGAAAGTCACTAAACACCAGTCCCTTGTGGGAGAAAGAACTATGAACCATGCTTGTTTATTGTGGAACTTCTGCACATCTATCAAGCCCCCTGTCTTTGTATGTCTTATATTTATATCCCATCTTTCCTCCAACAAGCTGAAACCTGCCTGCGTCATTTGAACCCAGATCTCCCAAACCTTCCTCCTGTTGTCTAACCACTATACCATTGGCTGTATAAGCTGATAGACATCTGAGTTAAGGCTTCCACTTACAATAAAAGAGATCTTGAAATAAGGGGGAAGGAAGAAGAGGACGTTAAATTAAGGGACCACATGGAAATATTGGCATGGGCTGCCCAGCAAAATGATAGCACCACTCATAAATTTCTTCCTCAGATAAGAAGATGAACAAGAGAATGGAATATTTGTTATCAGCAAACTGATGTGATTCCAATCTGAGTCTCACTTTCTGATGTCATACTGATACTGAATAGCATAAGAAACAAGAAGAAACTTTGATGCTGGAAGGTGAGTTTAGAAAAGAAAATTACAAACAAAAAGAAAAGACATGTACAACATATGCATAATATGTGCTCCCCTCCACCCATGAGACTTGTAAACATTACCATATGATTGTTATTTATTTACTGCTCATCTGGGATATTTTCCCACACTGTTTTGGCTTTATCCCTTTCCTTTTCACTAATACATCATCCAAAAATACTCCCCATTGATCTCTAAAATCATTTTCTTTTACTAATCCCTTTTTTACTTTAATTTCATAAGTTAATAGCTATATTCCATACCTCTTTAAAACCAGTCGTCGAGTTCAAAGTCAAAGTCTACTTTCCATTTTTTACTATACTTAATCTTACAGATGTAACAAATATTACAATTCTTTCTTTCCTTTCTCTTTCTAATTGCATAGGTGTCACGTACCAGCTGGCCCTCTCTCTGGTAACCTCCCTTAACCAAAGCATCCAAAGGGCGGGCTGGCCGGCAATAAAAACTTTACAGCTGCTTATCATCCACAACGAGGTTTAATTTGGTAGCGTGTTCAAAGGCTTGTGTGTGAAATGCAATGCTGCTCTCACCCTTTTAGTCCAATGAAGACACGTTGTTCAAGAAAATGATGAAAATTTATTGATCAGGTTCATAAAGCATAAAAGTCAGTAGCATAGGTCAGTCCAATACAGTCCACAGGTAATCTAGGTAACCATTTTTAAGAAGCAAAAATGCATAGCTCCTAGGCAAAAGAATGTTAGCCCATAGAGATCCAGAAACAAAAACTCTCAAATCAAAACAGGTCTTAATCCATGGTGAGGCAGAGAACAAACCCACTAATCAAAACAGGTCTTAATCCATGGTGAGGCAGAAACGAATTCCTTTACTTCTCTGTAAAATGGAGAATTTGCAGTCAGGTGGTTTAGCTTTAGCCAATCAGGTAACAGAGAAAACTTTCTCAAAACAATACATTGTTTACACACGTGCACAGAGAGTGTTCTGGGATATAGACAAAACATGGGTCTCAGCTAGCTTAGAGAGATAACACGGGTACAGTGACTGAAACATGGTTGATAAACATGCTCCAAGAGACAGAGAGAAGACAAAGGATTTCTATGAGGCCAATTTGAAACTACTACCTCACCGAGCTTTGAGAACATTAGGAAAAAGATGTCGTTTTCTGACAATAGGTCATTGCCCTTTTGAGCTTCCATTGAGTGGAAAGTTTCACCAGTGTAATAATGTTGCCCTGTGTCAGGAAATGAACCTATTTCCTAAGGCTTGAAATTGCCAATTTTTAGATAGGCCTCAGAAAAAATCCATTTTTCTCTCTCTGAGCCCCAAGGCTGTGTAACAGCATGTTTTTCAACCATGTTTTCAGTATTTCTTATCTTTTGTAAGCTAGCTAAGAGCCATGTTATGGCTAGCCCCAGTGCATTCTGTGTGCACGTGTATAAACAATGTACTGTTGTTTTGAGAAGGTTTTCTCTGTTGCTTGCTGATACGTGATTGGCTAAGCTGTCCCACCTGACTGCAAATTCTCCATTTTGGAGAGAAGAAGGAGTTCGTCTCTGTTTCTTCATGGATTAAGACCTGGTTTTGATTAGAGAGCTTTTGTTTTCTGCATCTCAATGGGCTAGCAATCTTTAGCCTAGAGGAGCTATGCATTTTTGCTCCTTAAAAATGGTTACCTAGATTTGCCTGTGGACTTTATTGGACTGACCTGTGCTACTGACTTTTATGCTTTATGAACCTGATCAATAAATCTTCATCATTTTTCTGAACAATGTGTCTTCATTGGACTGAAAAGGGTAAGAGCTGCATTTCACAGACACAAATCTTTGAACACGCTACCCAATTAAAACCCCTTAAGAGCTGATAAGCAGTTGAGAGTGGTATCTCTGTTCTAATTAGCCGTCCAGCTCGCCCTGTGTAGGTTTGATTTTGGTTTCCAGGGGTTTTTCCAGAAGTGAGGGGGCCGGCTGGAATGTGACACCCTGTGCTGTTTGCATGAGTGTTCCTCTTGTGCAAGCAATAATCTTCATGAAGAAAATCCACCCTCTGTTTCTCAACAGTAATAGATGAGCAGGTGGTGCAATCCCATATTGCTACCTCCCAGGACCTTTTTGCTCAGCAAAATGGGCCACAGCATGTTAATGCATCCTAGGTACGCTCAGGAGACAGCGCTCCAAATAGCATTCTGCAGAGCAGTACAGTGATATTTTTGAGGATTTATTTTGGTCTTGTGACAGGATAACCAAAGCACATCAGTTTGGTTAGTGCCAAAAGCAGCAAAGAATTGCAACTCATTTTGTCAAGAACTACAACAAGAACAACTAGCTTTGGAGCAGCTTCTCCTATAAAAAAAAAAGATCCTGGAGATTCTTCCTCTCACCTGATATCTTTTGGAATCAAAAAGAAAATGAATCAAGCCACAGACAGACAGACAGACAGAGAGAGAGAGAGAGAGAGAGGAAGGAAGGAAGGATGGAAGGAAGGAAGATATTTTTGCAAGTTGTGAAGAAATTGTGTGCTCCTTGAGCGCATGTACTCCTTTTAAGCTGCATGTTCATATTATCATTCAATCCTCTTTGGCTCCAAATTGCATTTAGATCTGCCTGGGGTGAGGGAGATTGCCATGAACAATAGGAAGTCATATCCCCCCTCAATACAGTGTCAGAAGAAAACACAACTAGCATAGTGCAATAAATACTGTATGTTCCCATTTGTAGAAAAGGATGTACCAGACTGTTTCAGCAGCAGCCAGATGAAAGCCACAGCGAAAATGAGCTATGATGTAAATTCCCCAAACCATGTTTTTTTTAGGGGGGGGGGTTGGTATCCAAAGGCCAAAGGACCATGGTAGCTTAGTGCTGAGCTTGATGACTGGAAGGTCAGCAGATCAGCATTTCCAGACCAAAGTACTATATGACAGAGTGAGTGCCCATCATCTGTCCCAGCTCCTGCCTACCTAGCAGTTCAAAAGCAAGAAATTGCAAGTAGATAAATAGGTACCACTTTGGTGGGAAAGGTAACATGATTCCATGTACTCCAACCTCTTGTCATGTTTGCCACATGGCCATGGAAACGTCTGCAGATGCAGACTCTTTTGCTGTAAATGGAGATGAGTATCGCCCCCTAGAGTCAGACACAACTGACTAAGAGAGACCTTTACGATCTAAAGGCCACACAGGAAATATGCAGCAATATTTGGGTGCTAAGTCATAATATTTGACATAAAATAAAGCACTTCTTTAAAAATTCACACTGTGTGCTTCAGTGTTACTTTTGAAGATCACACCAGTAATTCCTGCTTGGAAGTGGAACGGAAGTTAGCCCATAGCTGACCAGTTCAATGGTGCCGTTAAAACCGGTCTTTGGGGCAGAAATTCAGGGCCCTACTCAGCATCCCAGGTAAATTCAGGAAGAGAAGGATGGAAACTTGAGGAGCTCCAATTGTTGTTCCAAATCCCATCATCCATCTCTACAGGCTATGCCTCCTAGAACTAATGGGAAATGTTGTTCATCAACATCTAAAAGGCCACAGCATGGTTATCCCTGACCTAGAATGACTTATAGCCCTGCTCGTTGCTAAGGTTCTGGCATAGAAAGGGTTAATTAGACCTGCTGGAACTGATCCATTAAGGTACTTCTTATGTTATTTACCATGAGTTAAATACCATGAATTAAAGAACATTCATTATAATTGAAGACCCATAAGATTTTAAAGAGAGCCTTAGTAGATACTTTTTTGTTTTGTAAATTTAAAACACATATGTGGATCGTGGGATTTTAGCAAAGAGAAACCTAAACTGTGCAAGACCGCTTTTGTTCCAGAATTCTAGATTTTCTTCTAGATTTCAGATCTGTATTCCTCCTTGCTTGTTCTTGCTATTGCAATTCATTTGTAATAAAAGTCATTGCGGCTTTCTTTAAACAAAAAACAAAAAACCTCTTTTAAAAGCTAGCTTGTTTCTTCTGTTTTTCTAATTGGAAAGTCAAGAGTGGTGTCAAGCTTATTTTGGCAAAGTCAAGGAAATCATTCAGATGCTTAACATGAGTCCCAAGAGCTGGAGCTGCAGTTAAAAAGGACTGTTATGAAGGAGAAAATCTCGAGCTATTTCCCTTACAAAGCTTTTTGGGGATCTTAGTGATGGTACTTCCTTCAGAACAGGCTGACTGATATCAATGGCAGACAGCAATGTGCCTCGGCAAGTTCTTGTTTAATTCTGTTTTATTTTTGTTTGAAGCATTTTCTATGAGAAGAAAATAACAGCTGAAAAGCAATGAATAAAACAAGGCCACTGAAAATATTGTTTTCTTTTAACTATACCTTTTGAAACAGTTTGCTTTGGAAGCAGGCCACTGGAAGTGTATTGATGCACATTCATTTACAGAGATGCACAAGATTTATAAAGAGTGGAATCTGCAAAGAGGCACCTAAATTGAAACACTTCAATAAGCTGCCAAAGTCAAATAGTCCCATATTAGATTTCTAGAGACTAAATGGAGGCCCCACATTACTCTGGATTTTGCTGGACAGCAATTCCCATCCAGCATCATCTGTGATCAGGGATAAAGGGGATTACATTCCAAGAAGATCTAGATCAGCATGGGTTCTCCACCCCTTTCCCAAAAGAAATATTTCCCTGGAAGATGCTGTAATGGCCCATATAAAAGAGCAAGGAGGGATTCTGGAATTCTTCTCTCAAGGATAAACTCAACAGGGTCCATGCATAAGACCAGCGATTCCCCCCCCCCCAGCAAGTCTTGTATTTTTGGATGGGGAATGAACTCCTAGCCACCAAAACTGAGACATTCAGCTCACTTAAAGAGGCTTTGGAGAGTGACAAGTTGTGCTCTCTTCCTGAGATAAGACATCACAACATTAACCAAATCTAGACAGTAGCATAGCGTGGGGCCGGCCTGCCCCAGGCAGCACTTTTTGGGTATATGGGTGTTCTTGGACTACAATTCCCAGAAGCCCTAGCAGGAGCAGGTGTCAGTGTCCTAGGCCCCCACCAGAGGTGGAAAATTTGGCTTACGCCACAGACGGCTGAATCCCATGCTATGCTACTGAATCTAGAGCAACCTCTTGACAACAAGAGTTTCTTGTTGGCAGACTGCTGCAGTTGTCTAGAGGGTGAATTCTGCTTTCAGAGGCTTCTGCATTTAAGAGGGAGGTGGGATTTCCTGAGGGACGAGGGCAAAGTAGAAGGAGGCATTGCTTTGCCCTTCCTAACCTGTTGTTGCAGCCTCTCTTGTATCAAAATGCTCGGAATCCCTTTGAAAACTTTCAAAAGACAATGGAGAACCCTCCATATATACATACCTTTATTATCAGTTAACTTAATTCAAGAACCCCTCCATTTTCTCAATATTTCCTAAGTCTCACTTTTGTTTGTACAGTAATACCCTGGATAACAATTGTACCGTATAGTGCTAAAACCACATAACGTTGCAAGATTTTTGGAAAAATCTTGTATCAAATAACATGATTTTTAGCGTTATCCAGTACAATCGTGGGGGGGGGGGTTGGATTGGGTAGAACATCTACCCAATCCAGCCCCCCCCCCCGAGCCTGCCCGCACGATGTTTGGAAAGGGTACAGGGAAGATCCCCCGTACCCTTTCCAAACACCGTGCAGGCGTGCGCATGTCAGACGGGGCTGGGGAGGCTACGGAGATCTTCCCTGTAGCCTCCCCAAACCCCATCTGACACGTGCGCACCTGCCTGCATGGTGTTTGGAAAGGGTACGGGGGAACATCCCCCGTACCCTTTCCAAACACCGTGCAGGCAGTGGCGGCTTTGGCGAAGAGCGGAGGAGGCGAAGGAGCTGGAGAGAAAGAGAGAGGGGAAGGAAGGAAGGAAGGAAGGAAGGAAGGAAGGAAGGAAGGAAGGAAGGAAGGAAGGGGGCCACTGCCGCCAAAGCCGCCAAAGCCGCCGCTGCCTCACCAGTTGAGCCTATTGTTTCTTAAACTGCCTTCTTTCTTTCTTTCTTTGGCGATCCCAAAGAAAGGTGACTTCAGCCCAGCAGCGGCCGCGGCTTTGTTGTCTCCCCACCACCACCCAAAATGAACCTTAGCACTTGCCGCGGGTGGTGGTGGTGGTGAGACGACGAAGCTACGGCTGCTGCTGGGCTGAAGTCACCTTTCTTTGGGATCACCAAAGAAAGGAAGAAAGGAGGCAGTTTAAGAAACAATAGGATCAACTGGCGAGTCAGCGGCGGCTTTGGCGGCAGCGCCCCCTCTTCCTTCCTTCCTTCCTTCCTTCCTTCCTCCCCCCTCTCTTCCTCTCCAGCTCCTTTGCCTCCTCCGCACTTTGCCAAAGCTGCCAAAGCTGTCACTGCCTCACCAGTTGATCCTAATGTTTCTTAAACTGCCTCCTTTCTTCCTTTCTTCGGCGATCCCAAAGAAAGGTGACTTGAGCCCAACAGGGCTCCCCCTGGGTGGGTGTCGGGGTGGCTGAGGAGTGAAGTTGTTGGAGGTGGCTGACAACCGACACTGGCTGTCAGTTCCGCCCATGCCCACCAGGCTTCGTGCTCATGTTGGCGCCTCCCCCCCAAAGGCTCGTGTGCACCACACTGGCTCCTTACTGCTTGGTGAGGGGGGCGGCGGCGACTGCAGGGCTTTCCCTTCTGGCCGGATACCTGGTGGCGGGAGGGGGAGGAGGAAGGGGGGAGGCACCAACATGAGCATGAAGCCTGGCTGGCATGGGCGGAACTGACAGCCAGTGCTGGTTGTCAGCCGCTTCTGACAACTTCCCTCCTCAGCCACCCCGACACTTTCCCAGGGGGAGCCCCGCGGCGAGGAAGAGGAGGAGGTGGTGAGGAAACTTCCCGCAGCTGGGCTGCCAAGGAAAGTTCCCACCGCCACCGCTTGTTCGCTCATGCCGGTGCATCCTCGGGACTCCAAACAGTGCGCCAGCGCATCCTCGGCTGAGGAGCGTGGAGGGCAGCAGGCTGGCCAGGTTTGGGCAGCAACACCAGCCACAGAGAGGAAAGGGACCATGGAGCTACCACTCCTGCCTGGGAACTCCTTCAACAGGAATGTAAGTGGCGTCAGGTTGAGCTTCCAGCGCCAGATGCCCTGGTCAGAGCCCCCGGGTTCATTCTGCCTCCCACCCCAAGTGGCCATAGCCTTCTTCGAGGATAGCTCTGTGTGTTCAGACACCTTCCTCTAGCTCAGTGCCTTTCTTTGCCTCCTTCTCCTTCCTCCTCACACCACCTCCTCTTTATCCCTCAGGTAAGACAGCCGTGGCAGCCGCCTTCCCGCCTCCTCCTCCTCAGGGCTCTTTGCCCGTGTCTTCCACGAACAAGGGGACCTGCAGGTTCTCCTTCCACCACATGCCTACCCCCCACCCCCAAGAAGGCAGTAGCAGCAGCCGCCACCTCTTCTCAGCCCCCTTCACCCGCCTCTGCCTCCTGCAGGGTCTCCTTGGCCTCCTGCAGAGCTCGCTCATGGTCCTCGCGGATCCTGGCCAGGTTCTCAGCCGCTTCGCCCGCTGCCGCCGCACCACATTTTTCTTTGGTGGCGGGGACTCATTCCCGGCAGGCGTGGATTGCAAAGGAGGCAAAAGGGCCCCCGTCCCCCCTCGCCTCTCCTCGCCCGCCAAAACTGGGGGGGAGGGCGGTCAAGTTAAAAGCCTTCTCCTGTCCCAGCTAACAATCGCTATCCTAGGGTTTGACTTCAGGTATAAGCCGCGGCCTGACGTCAGGGCTTTTTTTTTTTTTTAGCTTTGTTCGATGTATACCCCGGACAACGCTAAAAACTGGATAACGTCATGACTTGTGGAACCAAGTCATAATGTTATCCTGGGTATTAGTGTATCTTCTGCATACTGTTTCAGCCAAGCATCTAGAAAAGAGGAAAGGCAACCTCTCAGTGGCTATATAACTTATAGAGTAGAACCTGAGCTGTAAAGGATGATATGGCAGGAATTTGTCTGGAACCAAGGGAGAAGGAATTGAGGTTATAATTCAGTGTCTCCCCAGTTTTCTTCCAACAAACAGCTGATTAATGAGGTTTCAATCTACTGGAATGAACTCGCTCTGTCTTTGTAATATATAGGGTGGTGTGCCATATTTTGCCAAACGTAGAAACACTTTGAGAGAGAGAGAATCCCAAACTGTGAGCCCTTATTCATATTTGTACTGAACTGGGGGAGGGGGGGAGGTACAACCCTAGTAATTATATTGTTTTGTTTTTTATTTTATTGGCTATATTCAAACCATCTTCTATTCTCATCTACTTATTTTCAGGAGAGTGGAAGAAAGTATAATCCCATGTCAGGCAGCCAGGACATGCTGAGTCACAGGAGTGAGACAGAAAAGAATTTGGAAAGGGAGGTAGACCTCCTAGGTGAATCAACTCTAGAAAAGAACATTAGGGGAATCTGGTCAAATATGACTAGAATTCGGATAAAACCTGGCTAACCAGGTAATGTGGCAACCCAGAGCCGGGATGGGTGGGGAGAGCATTTTGGGGCATCTAAGTAAGGCACACTGCCTTAATCATCTATGGAGCTTTTTGAGACTCTGTACTGCAGCTTAGTTTCTGGAAGGTTCATTATCTGATTAGGAGTTTTCCCACATCCTGTGCCACTGCCACCAGCATTTGTGCAACAAAAAAAGCTTACAATGAATCATGATGCTAGCACTGCACACACTGCCTTGTTCCACGTGGCAGGATGACACCCAGTACATTCAATGGATGAGTATCTCCACAGTCTTTTCTCCCTCTCCACACTTTTTGATGCACTGAGTTTGTGCAAAAGCAACCACACTTAAGTCACTTTGTGCTGAGTCAGCGAGGGATGTTGCTGCCAGGTGGATGGGAACAGAGCGGGAAGCGGAAGCTTTGGAGCCACCCTTTTACGAAGAAAACGCCGATTTTACTTTCCAGCCCTTCTTATGCTTAAATTTGTTTCTCTGCCTACAGGCCCAAAGAAACATTGTCTGATACGTCAAATGGTGCCAAGCGAATGACAACCCTATGCCACTGCAGAAGAATACTAGTAAAGCTTAAGGGTTTCCCTTTCTCAAAAGCCAGGCATATCCGACTCTAGGGTTCAGTGCTCATCTCTGTTTCAAAGCTGAAGAGCCAGCGCTGTCTGCTTCTGCAGACGTTTCCGTGGTCAAGTGGCAGGCATGACTAGACATCGGTGTGCATGGAGTGCTGTTTACTATTTGGTCACATCCAGTGGCATCAGCTCCTGCAATAAGGACCAGTAACCATGCTGACTGGGTGGTTTCTGGGAGCTATAGTACAAAATATTCACATTTCCAGGCTCTAGGAATCGAGGACAAACTTGAGAGCAGCCATGGGCAAAATGTGCCCAGTGAGAAAGTCTGGGAGTAAACTGATACATCAACTCTCCCAGTCAATCATTTAAGCCAGTCCTTGACATTTTGCAAAGACAACTAGCCTTTAGGCTCTAAAGAAATATTGGTTGTTTCTGTTTACATTGCAAATAAAACCATACAGCAACTGCCAAGTTTATGACCAAATCTTAATCAAAAAGAAAAATGTGCTAGGCACAGGTAGAACCTGTACCCTCAGAGTACAAGAGCCAACTACCTTCAGCTTCTTTTCCACTGCCCATAACAAACCTTCTCCATTTTACAAATCATTGGAACCAAAACGACCCCTCATCATCTCCCCTTTCAATAGCTGTTAATAGAAATTGCTAGAATTATCTAGGCCAGATGTTCAAACTTTGCTAAGACAGTCTTCAAAATACCCTGGCATTCTCAAATGGCATCCAAGCCCGGAGTAGGCACCTCTAGTACTTGTATCTGTGTTTCTTCTCCCAACAATTTAGCCAGCTCCTTATTTCACCGCGGAACTTGTTTTCAGGGTCAATTTGGTTTCTTCCTCTGTAAGAAAGCTGGGGGTATTTAGTAAAAAAAGCTGGTCGATAGTAAATGTTCCTTGTTTCTGCAGATCACTCCTCCTCCTTGTATAACTACTTCATAGGGTCTGATTGCTACTTTGCCTCTAATCATCCCTTTTGCACCTTCCCTCTACTATGTCATGGCAAATGATTACATATGGACTGAAGTAGCTGGCAGTACAGGCAGTATGTCCTTTGCTGCCCTCTGAACAGCTACTTGCTTTCTCGGGTTATTGGACATTTCTCCACCGCCTCGATCCTCTCCTGCTGGCTGCAGAAACTTCCCTCTCATAGGCAATGATATTTTTGTTAAACCCACCCCATCAATGTCTATGTCAGATTGATCTGGCAACCCTATATTTCTGTTTGCTAGAAAGGCTAACCAGGGGTGTTAATAGTTCTTTTCACAGCAGATACCACTTGGCAATTTTTGTGGTTATTCTGGAAGAGTTGTTAGGTGGTCAAATTCAGAAAGTGCTATTATCTTGGGGGGGGGGGGATTCTGTCAAGACCAGCATATTTTGAAGAACGAGTCTTCTTTTTGCGAATGACTGCTTGCTCCTGTTTGAGGGCACAAACCTCAAAGAAACCATAATAATAACTCTCACCAAATACTCCTTCCTGAACATAAATAACTCAATTCCCACTGTTTCCCAAGAGTGGGCAATTCATGTGATGGAACAGTTTCCTCTTTTCAGTCAGCACATCATCAACTGGGATCATATCCTTCTAAGAAGGATCAAAACTAGGAATTCATTTCTGGTCAATAAAAACACATTGTGATCCTCCTGACAGCGGTCAGAATACCAATAGGACCGAGGTGGCGCAGATATTTTATCCATGACAAAAAAGAGTTTCTGGCTGTTATCTCTGGGATGCAGTGACTCCATCAATACTCCGATGGTCAGGAAGTCAGAGTTCTAAGACACCACAAATGTATAAGGAAGCTCTACTAACTGTTGTCTCTCTTGGAACACAGTTCCACTTTCAGCTGTATTCAGGAAATATCAGTCTGCTCCGGAGGGTGCATGGCTTCTCTCCTCAGGCTATCCTCTCAGAATTGCTTCTTTGACTGGCTGCCATTTTCAGAGGTCGCTTTCATTTCCTAGATCAGTGATGCTCAACCTATGGCCCAAGGGCCATATGTGGCCCACAACACCATTTCATGTGGGGTCCCACTGTCTCTACCTCAACCAGAAGTGCCATGTGTGGCAGGCAGGGCAAAATGGCCATCCGGCCCCCTAAGCGGTCTTAGGGAGTATGACCCAGCCCTTGGCTTGAAAAGGTTGAGAACCCCTGTCCTAGATTGTGGTGGCTAAGATTGGTAGACAGTAAGTCATATCGATGGGTTCTACCTCTGGTCCCTCTTCTTCACACTTGTTGTCATCATGTTTATAGGCAATCCTATTACTATCTGTCAGCACCAGTAACCATGCAGGCAGTAAGCAATTGCTCATCCTAATAGTGTAGGGACATGAGCATGCTCTGTTATCTCTTTGAAGCACTTGGGCATCTGATTTTCTTGCCCATGATTGTCTCAAGTTCTTTGTGGTGTGTTAGAACTCTGACTTCCTGACCATCAAAATATTGATGGAATTGCTGCATCCCTGAAGTAACAGCCAGGAACCCTTTTTGTACCTGTTCAATCTCAAATATGGATCAACAGATGAAATCCTGTTGCACAGCTCCATGTGCAAAACATTGATGATATCAAAGCAGCTGCTAACTGCCAATGATCAAAGTCTTCCATCATTGATTTCAGAGTGTGCAGTTTCACCTCATTGCGTAAAAACTTCATGCATCCCCAAATCATCTTTAATCAGCAGCAATTTGCCTTTAATAAGCAGCAGTTTGTCACCTGATTACATCATATCTGTTGATCCCATGGAGCAGCCCAACAGGATTTCCTTCAGCGTCTGTTTCAAAGTTTTAATTTAACAAATATTTTACTGTTCTAGGAACTGTACCACATTTTTGTGACCTTACAGTGAAAGAGAAGGAGAAATTCCTTAACATGTCTCATTAGTTTAATCATATTCAGCAATAGCCAGGTATCTGGCAGCACCTGTCTACCACAATATTAATCAAGAACAGACGCCATAATGCATGCTCTGAATTCCTGAGAAACAAAACATGGGAACCACTCATGCATTGCAAGCATTGATTTCTGTCATTTTCAAAATGTGAAGCTGAGCAATTGGTGCCTGAAATCATAACATTGCCTTGAGTGGCTGTTCAAAAAAAATGCACTTCATTCAAACAATTGTTTGAGAAATTTCAACAAGCAAAAATGTGAAATGAGCTTCTTGAAGACATACAAGGCTGATGCGCTGTTCACGTATGGAAACTCACAGAGCCTTTTAGCCAGGGCAATAAATCAGCTGTGCTGTTTCTCTGAACCAATAGGATTTGGCCTCCCTCTGCAACTGAGTCATTCTATACAGGAGGAACTCGGAAGTGCAGTGGCTTCCCGGTCAGAATGCTGAACTTGACGACTGGAAGGTCAGCAGGTCAGCAGTTCAAGCCCCGAGTGCTGCACGGCAGAGTGAGCTCCCATCTCTGTCCCAGCAGCTCCTGCCAACCTAGCAGTTCAAAAGCAAGAAATTACAAGTAGATAAATAGGTACTGCTTTCATGGGAAGGGAACAGCATCCATCGCTGTGGGTGAAGGGGGGCTTCGGGTAGAAGCCGCCCGCCTTCTATTTCCTACTGCCCACGCATCAAATAGAGGTTTGACGCATGCGCTGTTATGGGTAGCCATTTTGGTTGCCCGGAAAAAATTTTAAGAAAAGGGTCCGGGCCGAACCAGGCAGGTGACCAAAGCGGTCGTCTGGTGTTCTACGACCCCACCCACCCCACCCCGGCGAACCCCTCGTGATGGGAGCTACCAGTTCGGGCAAAATGGACCGAACCGGTAACATCCCATCACTGCTTATAACCATAGTTATAATACTAGGACACTGAAGGTCAACTCTTCACCAAATTTTAATATTTCCTTTTTGTGGAGCTCCCCATTCCCAAACAACATCCTGTCTAGTAAATAGTCATCTAATCACACTGCAACCGTGGCCAAATAAAGACATAACTTGATTAGCAATTTTATCCTCACACCAATATATTATACCACTTTGACATCAACTGGGTTGCCATATCTCAATTGACCTCAGTCCCTGCTTTCAGGCCATCAGGTGTTAACATATGATGACTCACTCTGTTTTAGTAGAACTTTTTCACTCCCCCCCCCCCTTCAAAGCACTGCAGAAAAATCTGTATTTGCGTGCTGCAGCCTGACTCAGAATCCTCATCAGTCCATCTTTCTTCTACTGAGAGGATATTACCTACCATCATTTTCAGTCCTGAAAGACCTTCCAAAACCTGGGATAGTCTCTTCTGAAGCATTTCAGGAGCAATACTGATGCCCATCAGCATCTGAAGCCACTTGTAATGCACAAAACTATCGTGAGGGTTATATGCATACTGGCATATTCATCTAGCCTTATTCTTAATGTAAAGCTATTGAAAGTTCTGGCAACATGTTGTCTGTTACAGGAAGTATGTAATGGCCCCTCATATAGGCTTGATTCCATAGCTTTGGGTTCTTCTCAACTAGCAGATGCCATGTCACCCTAGCTTTTTTGAGCTGGTCTTGCATTGGATGGAAATATGAAAATATTGCCATTTGATATTAAAGTTCTCCACACTATTCCCCCAGCCAGTATGCTTTCCAGCCTGAACTGATGCTTAAAAAGTTTGACACTGGAAACCAACAATATCCACACCTTCAGGGCACTGTTCTCCACCAACTATTTATATTTATCTTCTTCCACAGCTTGAAAAGTCAGCTGATCCCACCTCAGATTGTTAAACTATGTTATTGTAATGTTACATTTATCTAAGGGCAGTATTGTGCTGTCATGGTTCATAAATGATGTGTGGTTGGCTGGTTGATTGGTTGGTTGGTTGGTTCATTTGTTCGTTTGACAAGCAATAGGCCATCCAATTCATAAAATGGAATCAACAGGGCATGAGACCCCGCCATGTACCTTGAAGGTAAAGGTAAAGGTTTCCCTTGCTCGAAAGCCAGTCATATCCGACTCTAGGGGTCAGTGCTCATCTCTGTTTCTAAGCCAAAGAGCCAGCGTTGTCTGCTTCTGCAGACGTATCCATGGTCATGTGGCAGGCATGACTAGACACCGGAGCGCACATGGACTATTTCCCCACCAACATTATTGCATGGTTCAAACTAGGCTGCGGCTTTTGGGTCAGGGTGCTCCAATCACCTGCACCTGCCATTTTGGTGAATGGAAGGAGAAAGCCATGGTTTCATTGTTACTATAAACTGTGAAATTATCTTCCTGAATAAGTCAAACAATATATCTAGTGGGCTTCTTTTTTACTTTGGCTCATACTAACAAAATGGTTCAGCTTGGCACAGTCCCCGAAGCACCGTCACACTGCTGGATGCTTCTCCTTGACTCACTTATGTAGCCTCCTGCAAAGGATTACATCTCACCATAGCTATGGAGGACTTGATTATTTTTCTCCCCCGTTGTTGTCTCAATGCCTATGTTTCAAGAAAGTCTTGCAACCCCACAGCTTTCAAGCTTTTCTGTCAAGCTTCTGCTGCTCACTCCATGCCTAAATTCTGTCTGACATGAGATGCTTCTCTCCAAGGAGCTACTCCTGCACAGAACAGTTATGAGAGCCACAGATTGTCCTCCCTCAACCAAACAGCATGTTTTGTCTCCAAACCTGCAATGTACAGCCAATGAACAGAAGACTATGGGCAAAAGAGTCAGTGGTTGAAATCCTGTTGTGCCACATATGTAACTTTGGAAGCTAACTACCTTAAATTAAGACATTTCCATAGAGATTATCTCATGCATATTGTGTTCTGCAACTTGGCATACAAAAAATAGGGTCTACTGAGATCTCTTAATCTTTGTCTCTAAACATTACACCAGGGTTTCTCAAAGTTGGCTCTCCAGATGTACTGAGGCTTCAATTACCAGAAGCCCACGTCAGCACACCTGCTGATCAGGGTTTCTAGGAATTGAAGTCCAAGATCATGGGGGGGGGGGGGGGGCGCGGCGGCAAGGTTGAGAGACCCTGCATTTAGGGTTGCCATAATTCTCTCCCACCCAACTGGGACAGCCATGTGACATCAGCGGGTTTCTCTGGGTGCTGTTTTGCCTTCGCCACTTTCAAGCAGGATAATTGAAAGAAAGGCAGCGAGGCAATGAATTAACTCTTCGCAAAAATCCTTTGGTGAGGGGGTGATCATGCTTCCTTTGTTCAAATTTAAAAATCTGGGGCTTTTTACATTTTTTTTTCTTGAACCAGCCAGGACAGCTTGAATCCAGGAAAATCCTGGAAAACCAGGACATATCGCAACCTTACCTGCATTACACCATTTGTGTAATTGGGTAACAGGAATTCAGCCAGTATTTTCTTCTTTTTGTTGCTTTCTGGTAAAGAAAATCTAGGCTTCTCAACATTTTCTTTTTTGTGAAGGCAAGGATAAGTGCCTAGGGTTCCCAGAACCAAAGGCATGATATGATCTGAGACCCACAAATGTCTACCCTATGCCTAACCTAAGGGATAAAATGAAAGCTTTGTTTTTCTTATATTGACACCTTATTGCACAGTCAAATGCATACGTCTAGTTTTTCTTCCATCAGTTCCCAGGGCTGAGCCAGGTGACCGTCTAGACGTCCAGGGGAGTTCAGGCTAACCTTCAGGTTTCTCACTGCTACAGTTTAGAAAGGTCACTGCTGTTCCTCTGCTGCCACTATGTCTATTTTCTGGCTAAAGTACCACATTGTCTGGATTTATTTTTCATTTTTTAAATATGCAAGAAATAGCATTTGTTCAGAAATATATTTAGCTTCTGACTTTTGGCTTCCTCTTTCTGAGGACCATCCTCCAGAAAATAAAGTTTGTCTGCACACAATGGCACTGGAAACATCTTTCCCTCCACCCCCACCGACCACCCCCTGAGTAAAGAGTCTGAGACAATGTTTTGGGTTTAAACATTAGGGCCACATTTGTAACCTCAGAACAGTAGCTAGGAACAGCCCCCTCACAACTCTAACGTAATAACAGGACAAAGGCGGGTGGAAGGGTGGTAACTCTACAGTATCTTTCTTTCTCTCCACAGGTTATGCACCCCGTTCAGGAAGTAGTCTGCTCCAGTGGTGGGCAGCAAACATTTTCACTACCACACTTTTGGGCAGAGCCTATGTCATGGGCGTAGCCTACATCATGGGTGGAGCCTAGTCATGCCTGCCATATGGCCATGTATATATCTGCAAACACAGGCAGCACTGGCTCTTTCAATGTAAATGGATATGGCTGGATTTTGAGCAAGGAGACCTTGAACCACTTGCATGGACAAAACCTGATGAGGCAGGGCAGGGAGGTAAGCATGGCCAACCAATTTTGCCACACACACACACACACACCCCGCCTGAAGGCCACCCAATTTCACGCCCCACCCCCTGCCCAGATGCCACACAATTTTGCTACCCACCCCCTCCCGTGGGGGTGCGAGCCTGTTGCTGCCCACCACTGGTCTGCTCCCAGGCCAACGGCCTGGCCTCAATTCACGCCACCAAATGGTACGACTCCTATACCTTCCAGCAGTGGTAGGATGCCAAAAAGTTTACTACCCCACCGTCACATAATCACAGTGTGGGCAGACTTAATGTCACGGTGTCATGATGTCATGGGTGGAGCCAACATCATGACATCATGACATCATGATGTTGTGGGTGGGGCCAAAGAAAATAAATAAATAAAATAAAAATAATAAAATAAAATAAAAATAAGCACACACACACACACGCCCACACATCCCTCAACCCACCCACCCACAACACAAACCCGTAAATAAATTAAATAAATAAATAAATAAAACATTAAAAGACACCCACACACCCCAACACACACACCCCAAACACAAACCAACCAGAGCTTTTAAACCAGAGCGTTAAGCTTATTCTGGCTAATCTTTCTCACACTAGGTCAGATGGAAGGAACTACAGAATGAACTCAACACAAGATGGCTTCATTTTGGCACTTTTCAACTGTTCAACATTTAAAGAAGTTAGGTACTAAGTCTTTGCCTAACCAGTTCTCTAGGATAATGTGCCTTAATGTCAATGTAAAACAGCTGTACCTCCTTAAGGTTTCTCCAATTGGAACAGGTGTAGCTTATTGATGAGGTAACTCCAAGACTTTGCTTAAAAACCCCAAGCCAGGCCGCCAGACCTGCCGGCCGCCAGGCCTTTTTAGGAATTGTGGTAGTACGTCAATATAGGTAAAGGTATTAAATACACACAGGCACACCACATCCAAAGGCGATCCACTTACCCTGGGGAGCTTCAGGCTAGCAGCTTCTCTTCCTCCTCCCCGCTTGGGAGGACAACAAGGAGGCTGTGCATACGTGCCAAGCACCGTAGGTATGCATGCACACCAAGTGCTTGTCGTGCATGTGCAGTGGGGGAACCAGTGCAAAGGTAAGCCCAGAAGGTGGTTTTCCCCCAAAAGCTGCTACCGGTTCTCCTGGACACTGGGAAAAGTTACTACTGGTTCTGGTGAACTGGTGAGAACCTCTTACATCCCATCCCTGCCTTCCAGTCTATGCAAGCAGCACTCTTCCTCGGCCACTGATGCATTCCCCAGCTGCGAGTCAAACCTTAAGGTTTGTAGTCACGGCTGTTGAATACCCGAAGGTCATTACCCGACAGTGATTGGGTATTAACCTTTGCCTTTTTCCGCACTACCTGCCATTGACCTAAATAAGTGACCATAGGTAGATTATAGCCCGACCTCCACATGTCAGTGTGGGGTGGGTGAAAAAAACACCATCCCAAGTGCCTATCAGGGTTGGTGGAAAAATTCCCACCTGGCCCCAAAGCAACCAGCTAGTCTCACACTGACCACAGAGTGGGAGGACGGGGGGGGGGGGGGGGCGGGGGCGCACAGCTCAGCCTGGTGCATAACTTGGGAAGGGCAAGGGATGGAGGGGCCAGCCTTCATAAGGGAGAGAGCTCCACTGACTCCTCCCTCCCCTACTGCCACACTCATCCTCCCCCCAGGCACGGAGGAGGGCAAAGCTACACACACACACACACACACACACGGGCATACACCCACGCACATCGATCCTTGTGTTATGTGGCAATGAATTGATACAGGTTTTTTTTGCTTGTTTCTTTCTTGCTTGCTCATTTCATTTCTTCCCTCCCTTTTTCCCTGTAAAGTTATGTTCTGATTCTTTCACAGCATCGAATGCTAAAAATTACATTCTAGATTCCTTTTCTTTTTAAGGTGTAAAGTCGTCTCTCCTTATAAAAGCAATGATGGAATAGATGACATACTTGGCCTTTCTGTTGACTTATTTATTGTGTCTGGTGCTGCTGCTATTTCTCCCAGCTGTTACTCAGTCAGGGATTTCTGAATGCCTCCTTCTTCCAAATCTCTTCCGACCTGTGATTCAATGGACAAATATCTCCTTTGAAGGGCACCATTAAAGACCAGAGAATCTGCTTGGAGCATCTGGTGTATTCTACACAGTGCTATAGTTCGTTGTGTTTCTGGGATCTATACCATACCCCCATGGAACACATGGCAGCCTAAGACTGAAATGTTATACCTTGGATACCTTGGAGTCATTGTTGTTCAGTGTCGAGTCTGTGCATTGGTCTATGTCTCTGCAATGACATTCCACACATGCAAATGGACTTGAGAAATCAAGTCCATTTGCTCATGGTTTTTAGCCATTTGGATAGCACATCAGCCGCTGGCTAGACGTGGGCCCTCCGCTTTCACCTTGCCCAAGAGATCCAACAGAGAACACTTTGGTGAGTTTTAGTCCCAGCCTAACATCCTTGACAAGAAATAGGCAATGCTGCCTAGTTAGGCTGCTCAAGCCCCTGCACCCCAACAAGGTTCTTAGCTAGAGGGGTAAGGAAAATAAATTCTACTGAGCTGACTTCCTAGGAGGTTAAAGAATGGATTTTGCACTGTTGTCAAGCTGCCCAGATCTCTACCACACCCCTGCAAGTTGTATGTATATGTAGTGCAAGGGTGCCCAAACTTATACGGTAGCTAAAACATCTCTCTGGGAAACTTGGGTAGACTCCTTCGCCTCTCACTCTCCTTCTTTGGTACTTTGCCATCAAGAAGTGACAGCTGTCTGGGGAAAATTAGGGACTACTCACTGGTGATATGAAGTCAGTGTCATCTGAGAGCACCACAAAATGCAGACCCCTTATGGGTCTCTTTGTTGTCCTCATTCCTGCCTGAAAGATGCCTGCCTCTTGTGTCTGGAGGCCCCCACAGTAGAAGTACAGCTGGGTTACTGCCTAGCCTAGCCTAGCCTGGCTTCTTGTTGAGTAGGTTTCACTAGAGGTGTGAAGTCTCCCTGTGTGATCAGCCCTCCTGGGAATTACTTTTTCAGCACTCTTTTCCCTCCCCACTCCACACTCCTAACCTAAGATTTAGCCAAATAATCATGTTAGGCCCTCTCCCCCTGCTGAAGTCTTAATTTAATGGCCCATATCCTTCTCGGTCCAGTCTTTGCAGTACCAACACCTCCTGAGGCTTACTCTGAGTCAAGGTACATATTTTGCAAGACTTGTGGTACATTTCTGAGTAGTAAAATACACATAAACCCAAATGTACATTTGAAAAACCTCATGACTCAAAATGTGGACGATTGGAAAATGATGTGTAAGGATGCCTTCAGTCAATGGAGAAAATACATGAAGAGAAACGCATATTTATTTCTGTGTGGGAAGGAAAATGCACTCTCTCAAACTGATGTGAATAAAGATTAGGAGGAGGAGGAGGATGCAGGTAGATCTGGTGAAATGCAGTGAAGTTGGGATGAAGGCCTTTTCACATTTCTACCTGAGAGTAACACTTCCAATGAGATTTGCCACTGTGTAGGCACGTAAAGCTTAGGATTGCATGTCGCGTCACCCTCATTCAACCTTTCAGTGTTGATGCAGAGGCAAAAATTGGCTCTATTCTCCTCAGCTCTGTCAGCCTGCTAAAGCTCTTGAGTCGTCCTGCGTTTTAGAAACTAGCTAACTGATAACATTAATATTACAGCTTCTCAGTACAGGCAATATTGGGGGGATGTTTTGTGCTGATAATGCTCATAGCTGGCAAAATAAAGCAGTCATATTCTTATACTTTGGAAGGTCGCCTGAAATGCATGGCCTGAATCAACAGAGATATATAAATGGCTTTGAATAATGCAACCCGTGCTAAATAGTATTTGAGTCTTCTGGAGGTCAGAAAAGCAAATTGGTCGCAGACACTCCTATAAAATTCTAGCACTTGATGTTTCTTTCAGTGTCTTTACCATTCCCACGTTGGCCGTTTATCTATGCAGTGAGGCACTCAAAAAACTACTTTTCTGTGTACTCAGTTGCAACAGGCATCAGTTCAGAAAACTGGCTAATTCCCTGCAGGTCATATTCCTCCTCCTCCTCCTCACTGGAGATGCAAAGAAGACTCCAGTGATGAGGGGGAAAGACGCAAAGGAGATGCACAAGTTACAATCCCAGGCAAGGGAAAAATAATGAATCAAGAGCTGAAGCTGAAACAAGGGTGAAGCTAAGAGAGCTGAATTCCCAGAAGCTAATCCTTTATAGAAGCTGGCTATATAGCTCAACAGAAGTTGGGAGTTCGATTCCTCACTATGCTTCCTGCAAGTAAAACCAGCTTGCATAATCATAGGCAAGCTACACAGTCCCAGGGCATTGGGTTTCAGCTCTTAAATATTGTGTGTCTAAAGGGTTCCATGCGCTCCGGTGTCTACTCATGCCTGCCACATGACCATGGAAATGTCTGCAGAACCAGACAGCGCTGGCTCTTCGGCTTAGAAACAGAGATGAGCACTGACCCCTAGAGTCAGATACGACTGGCTTTTGAGCAAGGGAAACCTTTACCTTTACCTAAAGGGTTAATGATAACTATAATCATATGCTATCAAGTCAATTCTGACTTACGTCGACCTTTGCTAGAGTTTTCTAGTAGATGATAAATTATTCCCTTCTCCAGGTGCACCCCCTTCAGACCAGAGCTTCTTTTCATACAATAAACAACCAGGAGACACACATTTATGCTTGTCCTCCATGCATTCTTAAGGAAATCTGGGAAGTGCCCCTGTGCATGGAATTTCCTTGTCAGGGGTCATAAGCATGCATGATCCCAGGAGATAAAAATAAATGTTGTATCAGAAATTATTCTGAGTTGAAAGGATGTTTGCTGGAGAAACTCCCCTCAGGGGATGCCCGAATCAGGCTCCTTTCGTGTCCCCAAGATCCGTCATGCAGCATTCGAGTATTGAACCCCAACCCTCCAGTCTTCAAACTCAGCATCTTAACCACTAAGATAAAAGGGGCTTCCCTAGGCGAGGGAAGCCCGAAAACGCCGCCGCCGCCGCTGCTGCTGCCGCGCCCTCCCGGCCCTCGTCACCGGCCGGGAGGAAGGAAGGAAAAAGGAGCCTCCCTGGCCGCGGTAGCGGCAGGACTTCCCCCGGCAGAGCATTCCTCGCCCCGCCGCCACGGAACACACCTGCGGCCGGGGGAAGAGACTACCGCCGTGCCCAGCCGGGACTCCCTCCCTCCACCTCTTCCGGAGGCTATGTTCAAGGGCCGCGGCGGTGCCAGGACTCTCGATAATTGTTAAAAAAATTTGTGCATATTTGATGAATGTTGTAGTTTTATTGTTGTTGAGATTGATGCTTATTGAACTTTTGTGATGGAACGATGTTGAGTTATATATTGTATATTTATGTGATGTGTCTATGAATTTGTTGTTTACTCTGTGCTTGTGAACCGCCCTGAGTCGGCCCAGCCGAGTAGGGCGGTATAGAAATTGGAGTAAATAAATAAAAATAAATAAATAAAGAGATAATACAATGTCTAATAGGGGCTTCAATCACTCCAATCCAAAAGCAGCTGCATTGATGCAGAAGCTGGGATGCATTTTGGGGATAGCTTCAGAGTAGCATAGCTACTGTCATGCTGGTGTGAAATATTATGACACCGCTTGTCTTGGGGGCAATCCGGGGAACTGGCGGTGAACCCATCCCTCAAAATGAATCGGAAGCAGTCCCATCAGGAGAGCTGGAGCCTCCAAGAAAGATGCCTGGGATTTTACAGCAATAAAGGCAAAGGTCCTTCCCAAGATAAACCTCCGATGAAATATTTATTTTTGAAAGAGCAAGATATTTTTGACAGTTATCAAGTTGTAGCAGCCCAAGAGGCAAGTGCCTAATAAAACATGCCATGACATTTGGATGACTGCACCAAGGTTATCGTAACAAAAATGTGCAGAGATTGTAAATCCAACCCAAAAATGTGAATGAAATCTTAGAACAAGCCAAAAGCTCTCACATGATGTACGAATATAACTTGGTTACAGAGTGGTAGAATATTTCAGTGTCACTTTGTTGTGTATGCCAGGGTTCTCTCTTTCTTTATCTCCCTCTTATACTCATTCTCTCTCTCTCTCTCTCTCTCTCTCTCTCTCTCTCTCTCACACACACACACACACACACACACACACACACACATCATGTTTAACTTGTCATCAGATGTCAACACCAAGCGGTGGTTAACTAACCTGACCACCTTGATGACTAATGGCCTTGATGAAGTCCACAGGAAAGGGTGCTCATCCCCACGTGGATTAAACCCCACTTGAATCCATCTTGATGGAGGGCAGCAGCTTCATCAATACTGGCCTGGGGCTGAGGAGGACTTTGTGTGCCAAAAGGGCTCAGGACCAGAGAATGATGTGAGGTCCTGGATCTGTGGTACAGGGGTCACACCGTGATGTGGAAGGCAGATGAAAGGCCATGGCATTATATTCACAGGACGGTCTTCATGGCTGGTTGCCATAATGATCACCAATATTTTGAGTCAGATATGGCACAAGAAGAAGAAGAAGATGTCAACAGTTCAGCCCTGATACATGAAAATACCACTTCACTAAAGGAATCGTTGGAGAGTAGCATGAGAAGAACAACAAGCCAAAGGACTTGGGCAGAGCCAGCCATTGCATTTTAAGTCCTTAGAATCAAGACCTACAAAGTATTGTTTGTTGCAACATGCATTTTTAAACAAATGCTTATCTGAGACCAGATCTATTCTCAGACCTGTGTGTATGTCTTTAAAAGATATTAACATGATATGGATTTTACTGAGATAGATGGACCAGAGGTCTTTGTCACAGGCAATTCCTCATATTTCCCCACTTGGTGTTGTTTTTTAAAAAGAAATACACTTGTATGGTCACGATCAACACATCTTGTAGGCCCATAGTCCATAGGAATATGGAATATAAAAGTTTATCTATCAAATTATCTTTAGAGAGTGAGGTACAAAAGAAGCCATGGCTCCTGCATCTTTAATTGTGGGATAGAAGATGGGATTTCATAAAGTGTGGCTGGCCACATGAAACCGTAAACCAGGGGCACGTTCTTCAGTGCCACCACTTTCTTCCCAGGGAGCTTTGCGTTGGGTGCATAGGCTCCCTTTGCATACACCCTGCACGGGCTAACCAATGAAAGCACTGCAGCCAGAGGTCATGAAAAGAGCCTCTTACATGGCAGATTTGGAGAGGTTTCTCTTCTGGACTGCCAGGAACCCAGGTGGTTGTTTTATCTCTGACCTCCCAAATCATCCAAAATTCAAGATGAAGTTCCTCCTCATTCTTTTTATTTATTTTATTCATTTAAATTTCTATACCGCCCTCCTCACCGAAGGCAACCCAGGGGGGTTTAACACATCCTAAAAAACATCAAAATAGTACAGGCTAACATTCTAAAAGTTCTCAAAATCCACAGTTAAAACCAATTAAAACTACGACTAAAACTTTGATGATTTAAAAACTTAAGAACTTAAGGGAGCAGGGGAGGAGGTCAAGCCAGCCAGCAGGCTGAGGTCGTTGTGCCTCCAGTACCCCAGACCTGCCCTGCCAGCCAGGTTTTTACCCCCTTCCGGAAGGGCAGCAGCTCTGCCTGGAGGCGCAGCTCAGTTGGCCGGAGGAGGTTCCACAGGAGGGCCGGAGCGGACACCGAGAAGGCCCTCCTCCTCCTCCTTCTGGTGCCAGAGAGATGAGCCTCTCTAGCTGATGGCACAACCAGAGAGCCTCTCCGGTCCTCTCAAGTGGGACGGGCAGATGTCCTTGGGGTGAGGCGGTCTCTTAGGTATCCTGGCCCACTACCATGTAGGGCTTTGAAGGTAATAACCAGCACCTTGAATTGCACCCAGAGGCACACTGGCAGTCAGTGCAGCTCCCGAAGCAATGGTGAGGCACGAGCATAAAGCCCGCACGCACCCCATCACAACCCAGGCAGCCGCATTCTGAACCAGTTGCCGCACTCTGAACCATTATCCTTATGATACTCAGTAACGCCAACTTCAGGGTTTTAAAAACAACAGCAGCAACTCAACTTTTGGAAGAGAGCGTCTTAAACCCAGTGAAGAAAGAGGAGCCCCATTTTATTTCTCTTCCTTCCTATTATAGCCGGTTATGGAATAGTGCCAATAACCCCCTACTACTGCTTGCTTTGCCGGGAGCAAAAAACCGCTTCTTCAGCAGATTAGTGTCTTAACTTTGGTTCTGCATTTGATCAGCTGGAGCAGCTGCTCCTTGTTTGGAGTATTACAGGGCGACAGAGATTATCACTTAAATAGACATTAAAACTCATGGAGTGATCATGTCACATGTTGAAAAACAGATTTGTTTTCAGTCTTGAGGGGGATTGAAATGTTTCATTGATGAGTCAGCTGATGATGGTTTGGGATAAACCATGAAATTTGCAGCTCTTTTTACCTGGGTTCTCATTACTTTGACAGAGTAGAGGGCACGGAACGAACTACCTCCCTTTCGGCACAGATGTAAAAACTGTTGCATTAACAGCTGCAAATAAAAAAAAAACTTTGGTCAGCTTTCCCCACCAGATCTACTGGTGACACACTTGAACATGCTAGATAGGTCTGATCAGTGGTGGGATTCAAAAAAAATTACTACCTACTCATGGTGGGTGTGGACGGGGGGGGGGGAGCCCTGCTTTGCATCAGAATTAAGACTAGTTTATTTCAAAACTTGGATGGGCGGGGGCCAGCCGGAATTTCTGCTACTGGTTCTGGAGAACTGGGGCAGACCTGCTGGATCCCACCACTGGGCCTGATACTTCTAAACAGTGTTTCACAAATGCTGGTTTTTGGACTTCAGTTCCCAGAATCCCCTAAGTCATTTCCCCAAAGCACTGATCAGCCAATGTACTGACTGAGGCTTCTGGGAATTGAAGTCCACCTGTGGGCTGTGTGCCCCTTGTTGGGAACCACTGTGAATCTAACACATCCAGAGAATGCCAGATCTTGGATAAGGATCAAGTGGGGCGTCCATACAAGTTCCTCAGGGCCAGATTTTGGATTGTAAAGGAATGGTGTAGCTGCCTTTCCCCTTTGATACACAAGATCTCCTCCTCTCAGGACAAGTTAATCACAACCTGTCACTCAGCCATTGTCAGTATATCCATAAAAGCTCTTTTAAAAGGCATAATTTTAGTTGCTTCTTAAATATAGACAGAGATGGAACCTGGTGCAGCTCAACTGGTAGAGGATTTCACTTTAGGAGCCCTTCCAAACCACCCTTTGTCTGGATCTGTGGAATGATTAATGTGTTTCTCAATCTAGGGAAGCAAAGCAAATGCGCATGGGTAAATGCAAATTGCTATGACTTGCAGTAGAATTAGAGGCTGGTAAGAAAGGGAAGGCTGGCTTCGTGGCCATTCTATGACACAAAAGCCAGCAGGCGACACCACCACAGCAACAAGGGAAAGGGTAACTGGTGAGTGGGAGAATGAAAGACTGGTCCTCATGTCCTACCTACTCAAAGCAAATACTAGCAGTATCCATCCACACTCACACCCATACTTAGCCATATAAGTTTAGTAAACTAGCTTAGAAGAACAAAAACATGTTCATGAATGCAAAGACTAACTCTGAGCCTTTGCCCCTTGGCTACAAGAGCAGGGAGGTGGATATAAGCGACTAGATAGTACATGGCTGGTTTTCTCTAGCGTATCAGTGGCTGGAGTATCCAGCTTTATTGGATACTTCATCCATCACTTGTCATCTCCTTTGACAAAGGTGTGCACCTAATTGCACCAAAAAGAGTCACTTTCAAGGGAGCAATCTCCTTTATAGCAACCCATCTGTCTGCCAGAAAATTGCTACAATCCAGCTCCACAAAGTAGAAGCTCTTCAGCTTGGGCATGGATCAGGTTGGGGATGAAGCAAATTTCCCTGGGTGTTGTGTGATCATTGAGAAATAAATCACATCTTGGGAAACAGATCACACAGGATTGCTCCACAAGCAGTTCAAACTGTGATCTCTATCTCCAATTAGTCACAGAGGCATGTATAAATTATTGCCATGAAGTCTCACTCTTGGCTTGATCCACAAAAGCTAATATTAAAATATAGTACAGTAAAACCTCATATAACACTAAAACCTGGTTCCACAAGTCTTCGTGTTATATGATTTTTAGTGTTATCTGATCCTCTATGGGATCCATAGAGATACATTGTAACCACACAGGCTTTCGCGGTTGTTATCTGAAGCATCCCATAGGATCTTAATGTTATCTGATGCAATTCTTCCCCCCAGATTCCTTGTTGTTATGCGATTTTCGTGTTATTCGATACTAATGTTATATGAGGTATTACTGTACAGTGGAACCTCAGTTAACAAACGGCTCAGTTAAAATAAAAATCGCATAACAAAAGGAAATCCATAGAAAATAGTGGCTCGGTTTATGGATTTTCCCCCCAGAATGGATTAATTGGTTTTCAATGCATTCCTATGGGAAACCACATTTCAGTTAATGTATTTTGGTTTTCAATGCATTCCTATGGGAATTATGGTTAAAGTAATTTTCACTGTAAGAAACGTCCCAGAGAATGCATTATGTTAACCGAGGTACCACAGTAGTTAGTTTTTAAGGTGCCACAATGTTTTTGTCTTCCTTTTTCCTTTGTTTTGTTTTACTTACTGTCTGACTTGCTTGCACAAACTAACATAGGGACCACTTCAAAAATTTCCTTCCTGGGGTTGTTTATTTTTAAACAATGCTTTTGCAGAAGAGTTTTTCAAATACAGTAAAACACCAGATAACGATTGGATCGGATAACGCTAAAATCGCATAACGTTGGGGAATTTGAGGCAAACATTTGGATCGGATAACATTATGCTAACCATTATGTTAACCATTATGTTAACATTATCCGATCCATCAGATAAGCTAAGTATTTCTGAGGCTAATGTTTGCCTCAAAATCCCTGAGGTGTAGCTGTGACTCACCAGTTTCTCTTGGGAGAAAGGGAGGGGCTGCCTGCTCTTGCCACATTTGAATAACAAAAGCTTGCAAAACCAGTCTGACTCATGCAAGCCTCCACAAGCCTCATGCATTGTCAATGGAAAACAAGCAGACTGAAACCTTTCACCTACAAAGCAATTAAGCTTTTCACACCCTGCAAAGCCCTGAGGGAACTTCCTTTATTACAGCAATGGTAGGGGGGCTGATTCTAAAGGAAAACATTTTCCTAGCTTCTGTTCAGATCTTTGAAAACAGCACTTTATAAAATTTTCAAAAATTTAAAAATGCTGTATGGCTTTGTTCCCCTAAAGTCAGAGTGGTCTGGCTTGTTTTTGTAATGTATTTACCCTTTAGACAATAAGTTCTTTAAGTTCTTTAAGTTTCCAGCATGTTTCCTTGACTTTCCCTTGAAGCCTCTGTTGCTTATCTCTATGGAGTTAACGTTATCTGATCCACCGGAATAGGATTTTAACGTTATCTGGTGCACACATTGGAAAAGGCTAAAAATCGGATAACGTTAAGACTTGTGGAACCAAGTCTTAACATTATCCGAGGTATTACTGTACAAGACTTTCCTATGCAAAACAGGACGCACCGCCACTCTTAGTAAATCAGTCCATGGGCCTGGTCTGCTGTCCACTTCACATTGTGTGAGGTGCATGACTGAGTTTGCATGCCCAAGCCATTTACCAAGAAAAAATGTCTTCAGTGAGTGCAAGATCCAAGTCCATCAGGTAATGACACATCAAGTGTATAGCTGCTCAAGAGGAGGTTTCACACATCTTTCTGTGGCTTGTTGCATTCACTCACTGCTGCACTAAAAAGACACATTGTAGTTGGAGGAAAAACATGTCCCAGTCCAGAACACCTGCTCTTTACACAGGTCAATAGCTATTTTTTGAGCCTGTCACATATTATAAATGGTAGTATTTGTATTCGTGAGTGGTGGGTTGATGAAAACTATAAATCCACAAAGAATATATTTTTAAAGGTAGCAGTGGCTTAGTGTCTAAGATGATGGACTTGATGACTGGAAGGTCGACAGGTCAGCAATTCAAGCCCCGAGTACTACACGACAGAGAGAGCTCCCATCTTTGTCCCAGTTCCTGCCAACCTAGCAGTTAGAAAGCAAGAAATTGCAAGTAGATAAATAGATATCACTTCGGTGGGAAGGTAAACAGTGTTCCATGCACGCCAGTGTCTAGGCATGCCTGCCACATGTCCATGGAAACATCTACAGGTGCAGACAGTGCTGGCTCTTTGGCTATAAACAGAGATGAGCACTGAACCCTAGAGTCGGCTATGACTGGCTTTCCAGCAGAGTGGGAATAACTCCCAGATGCCTAGAATACAAGCACAATCAATAAATACACAAACAAACAAACAGCAATAAATAATCATTTTATTTAAATGTTTTTTAAAAAAAAGTAAAATAATCATTTGAAGGACCAATCCACTCAGTCCTTTCTGATGACCACACAGTCTGCACCAGCTTCCCAAACTGATGACTTCCAGATGTGTTAAACTATATTTCCCATCATCCACAAGCCGTCATAACCATTGACTGGTAGGATTCCATGTTACATAGATGACAGGGCTGCAGCCCTTTATCACCTACACCCATACCTCAGCTGTAACTTCCTGTGTCTGGATCCTTGAACCAATGGGTTGATACTGAAACAGTGAGGCAGTCAGAAGATGTGTTCTGGGTAGACTGTTGAGGTCTGTCTCAGCTCTCTAGGCAGGGGAGCCAAACACATCAGGTCTGCCTTACCACATTTTGAAGGGAGGTAATATTAATATCTAATGCAGGGGTGCCCAAACTATGGCCCAGGGGCAAGATGTGGCCCCCGATGCCAATTCATCTGGCCCACAAAGCCCTCATCACTCCTGGAAACGAAAGTAAAATGCACCCTTAAGGGTGTGTTTTACTTCGCTTTCAGGAGCGATGAGGGCTTTGTAGGTCAGATGAATTGGCGTCAGGAGCTCCATCTGGCCTCCAGGCCTTAGTGGACAGCTCCCTAGACCACGTGATCAGCCCACAGCTCAAAAAGTTTGGGCACCCCGATTACGTTTGCCACAATTCTCTCCCGCCAAACCGGGACAGCCATTGCATTCTTCAAACTGTACATGCATTGGACAGGGTTGTCAGGGAGACCACAACTCTAAGACCCCACTGAATTCCTGTCCAGGGCAGACAGGGAATACCAACCCAATGCAATTAACCCTTTGTGGTCACGTGAAGAAGGAATCCTCCAGTATATGGTGGAGGATTGGCTTCTTAGATATGGGTATTTCTTGCTCCTCCTGGCTTTTGAGGAAAAGGGCTGAGGATGACTCCTTGCCCCCCAAAATTCAAGGTGAGCCAAGGGATTTTTGCAAAGAGTTATTTCACTGCCTCTGTGCCTTTCTTTCAATTATCTCGCTTGCAAGTGTCTCCTTTGCCCGGCAGACTTCTCAGGGTACTGTTTTGCCTTCACTGCTTTCAAGCAGGATAATTGATAGAAAGGCAGAAAGGCAGTGAATTAACTCTTTGGAAAAATCCCTTGGTGAAGGGTGATCTTGGCTCCTTTGTTCATATTTAAAAATCCAGGACTTTTACATGTTTTTTCTTGAACCAGCTGGGATAGCTTGAATCTGCGAAACTCCAGGAAAACTGGGATATATGGCAACCCTACCCCTGATTTAATGAGACTATGAAGTCCTGTATCTACAGCAGAGCTGAACAACTTAGGAAATTCTAGAAACAATTTTCTGCTCCCAGGACCATCCAGGAATTTATTAAAAAGGCCGGAAGTGGCTATAAGTTAATAAAAAATGTATTTGAGGGTTTTAAATCATGCTGTAGATCCTGTTGTTTGTTTAATAGATGAATAACTATGCATGGACTATTTTAAGAGCTGCAATTTGCCATATTTTTTTTTGCTGGAAAAAGAAGGAACTTGAGGACCACAAAACAGCCACGGCGAGGGACCTCGCATGAAAGTTATCTCAAAATGCTTCTGAGGTGGAAATGAGACATTAAGAGTAAGAAACTGGTTCTGAAAGCTCAAATACAGCTTGCCAGACCAAAACTCCAGACTCCAGCTGCCTTTATAATAGTTGCATGTCATTAAGTCTATGCGGAGCTATGGTGAACCCTTTCCAGGATTTTCCAGGTAGAGAATACTCAGAAGTAGTTTACTATTCCCTTTTCCTCGGGGTGTCCTGGGGCTGCGTGGTGTGCCAAGTTCACAACGGCTGACACTTCTCCCTGGAGACTCAGTGGGGAATCCAGCTCCCAACCCCTGGCTTCACAGCCAGACAACTAACCCACTGACTTATCTTACACCTACCAAATTTATATGGATGGGAATAAGGAGACCTGGAGGCTCCACCTTGAGGCAAGATGAAAACCTACCTTATTCAATGGGATGCAAGAATTTTCCCCACCACCACCACAAAAATTGCACGTTCAGTGAGCCTTGCTGATTATTCTCTGATTGTGACAAATGCTGCAGCTGGAAGTGGCCTGCTCAAATCGCCACTACTGTTCCAGCTGCTTTCCTTCTGTTGCAAGCCTACTAAGAAAAACAACCAGTTCAGAGCTCCCTATTGCTAATCTGATCCCACATGCTTTGCTTCCGGATGCCTTTAGAACAAGAGATCAGGAGAAGGTTGTCAGGGAGATTGCCTCTGCAGTGGCAGCACAAGTGGGATCAACATCCACGATGCCACACTCTGAGCCTTCCAAGTAAGGCATTTGGATGGAGAGAAGAGTCTTAGAGAGGAAAAGAGAAGGGAGAAAGAATTGCAGATACATACTAGAGGTCTTGGTAGACTAGGTAACCTGTTTCTTAAGGAGGTTAAGGCAGCTGTGGAAAGGGGGCCTTATCCTGACCTACTGGGACAAGTTATTGGACTTGGTTGGTTTCCCAGGTTTCAGGCCACTGGCTAAAGACCCAGAAACATACAGTCCATCCCCCAGATGTGACTGGGGTGGGCTGGGAGGCCAAGGACATAGCAATGTAGGTTCCTATCCAGGATGGCTAATTTAAGAGCAGCCATCCCCCCCCCCCCAAATCTGGTAGCTGTTATTATGGGTTTTATCCGTTTTCACTGTTCAATGTTTTAAATTTTTTATGAATTTTATGAATTTTAAGGCCGTATATATTATGAGCTATGCTGTAAGCCGCCCAGAGTCGGGTTCGCCCGATTGGGGCGGGATATTAAATGCAAATAAATAAATAAATAAATAAATAAATAAATAAATAAATAAATAAATAAGGAGAGGAATGGGTGGCTCTCATGCCTGAGGGCACAATCCTCCCTTCTCCAAGGCCAATAAAACATTTACAGTCTCGGCAGGAAACTTCTGGCGCATGTGCTGTGTGTACCACGGGTGTCAGGGGGGCCACCTGGCCCCCTCCCATTCTAAATTTGCCATTTCTTTAAATGTTCAAGGTAAACACAACAGTTAAGTCTGCAACCCATGGGTATATAATTAATTGACTTAACCCCTGCCCTTCAATTTTAGTGGGTGCTCTTGCTATATGTCACATTTGTTTGGGAGGTGCTGAAGGGAATACACATGATCTGATGCTTTCATGTACATGCACATAATTTTTAACTGTTATGCCTCCTATGACATCACAAAGTGTCGCCCTATGGTCTTCTGTCCAAGCCCTGAAGTTCCCTGAAAAGGAATATAAAGCTATCAGTCTGGCAGGTCCTACTCCCACATTTCCAGGTGAAGAATTTTGAAACTAAAATATGAATGGTGGCTACCATATTAAAGATGGAGCAAGTTACATTTGTTAGGCTACCGCTTCCAGAAATCAGAAGACTGCGTGGCCAATGGCTAGAAGATGTAGTAAATAGCAATTATAACAACCCCGTCCCCCATTTCTGAGTTATACCCCTAAACGGACAATATAAGGTGACTTGTGATCTCTCCCATTGCATAGGCCTAAAGGTGTAAACTCGCATCTGTCATGCCATTTGGTGTCACTTTGCACAACTGTTCATGCAGTTTTAAAAATCCCCACCCCAGTTTGTCCACAAGGCAACATATGAAAAGATTTATTTGAACAGATACGGTGGAAGTTGGGTGGCAATTGTTGCTTTAAATCTTGTCCTTTCCACTGCCTGTGTCTTCCTCAGGGTGGCCTTTCAATCACAGTGTCACAAATGCAGAGACCGAAGATTAAATATCTGCTCATTTATATAAGGAGGAGATACCAAACAGGCAAAATCTTGCCAGCAAAATAATAATGTGTTCGACACATCATTGAAAGACTGCCAGAGGTCATCCCCTCTCCACAGGTCAAGCTGTTCCACAAGGCCAGTGCAGCCACTGAAAAGTCCGTTTCTCTTGTGGCTATCTCTCATGCCTTCACCCTCAATGGGATGGTCTCTCTTTGTGATTTTAGGGAATAGTCAATACACTAAGGCAGTAGGTGAATCTTCAGGTATTAAAAGGAGCAAGAACACATATCAGAAAATACAGTTGCAGAGCAAAATAATTGAAGTTCGGCTGACCAATCCAGAGGAAGCGCGCTGGCGATTAATCATAGACGCCAATGTTGCATATGATCATTCAAAAGGGTTGGGGAGGAAGCAGACTTTCTGCTCATAAAAGGAACCTCTTCATTATTTTTTTAATGGGGTAGGGGCAAGGGATAGGCGCTTTGCATGGTGTTTAGACAGTGGTGTAAACAGATGGGTTCTCAGTGTGTGGGGAAGCTGACATACACTTGCTGGCATAATAAAAACGAGCTCAAGCGGGATTTTTTTATTTGTAAAGGCTGTTGCCTGTAGGCTGTGGATGTTCTTATTTTTCTACAAAAGCTGAGTACCACATGTTTACAGGGAAATGTCAATATTTTGCCTTGATTGGCATGTGGTGGGTAATAGATAGGGTGGGATTATCAAGGAAAGAGTTGCATATTACTGCCCATGAGAGCAACACATTTAATTTTATGGCATTCCATTCTGCATTAGGAATCACAAACAAGCTGATGGCTGTTAAGTGGCTCACAGCTTAATCATGTTGCATAACCCTTATAAGCAAGGCAGACTTTTCACAAGGAAAACCAAAGCACCTTAGAGAAAACGTGTAAAACAGGTCATATGTTTGGGAGGCCAGGAAACATAGAGTCAGCTTGCTCCTTATATCGAGACAGAAAAGAAAGAAAAGCAACTCAAATGCTTGGCGAATATCACTCTGTACAGCAGTAGCCGAAGGCTGACTTGAGTCAAAAGCAAACCAAATCGGATGATACTGGTGATACTGATACTGCAGTGGCTGAGAACATCGTCCCTCTCCTCCGGGCCCACAACAATGGGCCCCCGAGGGAGAAGATGTGAAGGCCTAGCAGTGGTTGAGAACATCGCCCCCTCCCCTCTGGGCCCACAACAACGGCCTGACAGGAGTTAGTTTGTGTTCTGGTTTGGTTGTTTTATGTGGTTGCATTTTATAATTTTTATTGTACTGTTGTTGTTTTGACTGTAAGCCGCCCTGAGTCGCCTTGGTGAGTGGGCGGCAATATAAATATAAATATAAATAAATCATTTACCCAGAAGCTGGTAATCCTCATAAGAGAATCAACAGAACTGTTGCCAAATTTTGTCTTGAAACCTTCCCCTCATTCTCTAGTAAGGGGAAGCTGGAGTATGTTGTTGCCCCTTGTAATTTCATAGGGTTTAGTACCAGGAGTGATGGAGGGAGGGAGGGAGGTTGGTCTGAAGTATCTCCCCTTGTGGAGCCAGAGTGGAAGGGCAGTGAAAAAGGACCTGCCCATAAAGGATAGCACTGGCCCTTTGGCTATAAACAGCTGTTGTTCTTTAGTCACACAGTTGATTCTGTGACCCCATGGACCCTTTGCAACCCCATGGACCATCACACATCAGGCACCTCTATTCTCCACCATCCCTCTCAACTCTGCGCCCATTGTGACACTATGGACCATTTTCCTCCAGGCACCCCGGTCCTCCACCATCCTCCTCAACTCTAGAGTTGGATGTAACTGGCTTTCAAGCATGGGCAACCTTTTCCGTTCTAAAGGACTGTGGAAAGGACAATGGAAAGAAGAAACTGGGAGGAAGCTGAGACCTCCGTGGGTTTGAAGTGTTATTCTGTGAACAAGGATGGTTGAATCTAGATGTGGTGTGTGGCAAGACCAACAGACTTGAAGTAAGACAGGCATGGAGAAGTACATAGAAAAACCATCGCACTGTGCTGCCAGACTCCCTGGGGCTCTCATGTGAGAGCGGTGGATGCTGGCTTTGTATCTTAGTTTGAAGCTGGGCCTCTACCTATGCTCAAACTGTTTATTATTAAAGACAGAGACTATAAAATACCAATAACCAAAGCATGGAAGTGATGTGTTACTTTTTGCAATAACAAGGTTGCACAGAAGGCAATGTAGCAGGTAACCATGTTTATTTATTTGTTTGTTTGTTTGTTCTTCACATTTCTATTTCCGCCCAACTCAGCAACGATTCTGGGCGGCTAACAACAATTAACAGTACCATCAGAAACTAGTCCGTTGAAACCATTTATACGGAACATAATTAGGTAACACCTATAAGATTAATTAGTTTTCATTTTTATAAGGTTTTGTGTGTTTCTGAAGGTACTTTTAGACACATGAAAACCTATGCAATATAAGAGCAAGTTAGTCTTACAGGTGCTATGTGACTATTTCTAGTATAAAAAATTGCACAGAATTACCTTTGTATTCACCATAGCTTAAATTCATTAATTGTCCAGTGTAACATGAATATGTCTTTTCCTGTTAACTGTTACTTCTCTAAGCAGTGAGGGAAAGAGAACAAGGAAGGATCCCATGGACGTTTCACTTGCTACATCACGCAGAAGAGGCATCATAAAATGAGCAACAAGCAAAAGCGAGCAGAAAATAAATAAATAAAAAGCTAGCTCCAAAGAAAGAAAGAAAAGAAGGATTGGGATGAGCTGTGAAGACTCAGGTTGGAGGAGAAACCAGTTAGAAGAGGTTGATTTGCTTTGAAAAGTGGGAGGTCAAAAGGAAGGGCTCAGCAGAAGAGCAGAAGCCACATCAAGTGCAGAAATAATTAAAAAGGATGTTTTCTTTTAGATTCTAGGAAATGGAAAGGATGGAAATTGAAGCAGCAGCAAGAAAAGGAATTCCAGCCTCATGCCCCCCCCCCCAGACACACACACACACACACACACACACAGGACTTCCCTTCTCAGGAAGGAAGCAAAATGTGAGTGGGAGAGGAACAGCTGGACTGATTTTTTTTGGGGGGGGGGAGAAGTTTAAAAAAGAGGCTGATTTGTTTTGAAGTTGGAAGGCGAGAAAGGGCACCGGAGGAAGCCCAAGCAACACACACACACATACACACACACACTTGTCTTTCTTTCCCAATGAACCAGCATTCAAACTACATGCTACTCCATGTGTCCAGATACACCCAGCTCTCCTCACTTGGACAATCCTTTCTCCTCAAAAAGTCTAAAGTTCTGTGACTGCTGGATTTGTCCACTAAATTAATATTTACAGGAATGTCTGTCCATAAAATTTCAGCCAACCTTGCACTCAATGAGGTGGATTGCATATGCCATCCCATCTCCAATTAGATTGTGTAGGAAAGCTGCAGTTCAAGGAAGTTGTGGAGAAAGTGGCAAGTAAAGTATAGCTTTTGGACATTGTTGTGGTACCGTATTGTGTGCAAATAACAGAACTGGCCGCTTGAGGGAACTAATGAATATTCTGATGATTTTGCAAAGGTTGCTTGAATAGTAAGAAACAGCCATGCATTACTTTACAAGCGAGGGAACTGTAACTGTAAGAACTATTGTGATGCCACGAAGTAATGAGCAACTGAACAAGTTATTGTGATAAATAACATTCCTATTTCTACCCATAAGTCGACAGCAATGTTATTACAAAGGAAATCAAAGCTGTACAAACACTTGAATTCATTGGACCTACTTTACCATTTGAGAATTAAGTGGAGATGGCTGGTTTTTTGTTGGTTTTTTGTAACAAGAAGATCTACACAAAAACCAGCAGCCACAACTAACTCAAACATTGCTTTTCCTCCATTCCAACATATACAGGAAACACGTGCAGAAAAATAGGTATCCACAAAATGTGCAAAAAAGGATTTATAACAATCAGAACTGATTTATTTAAGTCTTCCCTAACTTACCAGTTAAAAATCTGTTTCTTGGCACAATAAGCTGCCCTGGAGTTGGCCATGATCAGGTGAGCCAAAATCTCCATACGTTCTATTGATTCAAACAGGCCTGTTCTAGAGCAGCTTACTACATTAACAGGATTTCAGTGACTGTTACTCTGTTTGTACCTATTTTATCACTTTGTCAGTAGAGGGGAGGTATACTGCTAGATCCAGAGCCGTAGCTAGAGGGAGGGTCAGGGGGGGGGTAGCACTTTGCCCACCATGGCAAGGTGTGGTTTACCATAGGAATGCATTGAAAATAAGCTTTGTTGCCCACCCTGAGAAATATTTGCCCACCCACACCTAGAATCCTGGCTATGGATTCTGTCAAACTGCTCAGCTAGTTCATAGATCATTTGGGATAATTTTAAAAGGGAGATTACTAACTACTGGTTTGCTGGCCAGGGAGCTGTCTCAGCATGGGAGGTATTGCTCATAAAATGGCTTCCTTTTATTGCCTTCTATTGGAAAAAAAAACCCAATCGAGGCAGGATCCAGGGGTCCTTAGAGACATGTGTTTGCCCCCACTTATTTATCATCAGAAATTTCCCTGGTACTATTTGGCTTTTTCACTAGTTCCCACACTTCCTCATTCCTTCTATACCCCTTAGTTTATGTTTTGTACCCCTTTGCACCAGCTGCACAGCTTTCGCACCAAGACCCTTTTCCTGGTTGTGGGGGTCCCAGCCCCAGGCTGTCAGAATCTTTAAAGTACGGACCAAGCAGAGGAATTGGGAACACTTCCTGTTAAGGCACATCAGAGGATAAAGAAAGCAGAAACATTGCAGCACTTTTTATGATGTTGTAAACCGCCCTGGGTCGCCCCGCCGAGGAGGGCAGTATATAAATTCAAATAAATAAATAAATAAATAAATAAAGACTAGCTGTTATGTTTCAATGTGACCTTACATGGATCAAGACCACTTCATCAGGTCTGTGAAGTGGACTTGATCCACAAAAGCTCACATTGAAATCCTGTATAACAGTTAGTCTTTAACGTGCTCCAGCATTTTTGTTTGTTTATTCTTTGATATGTCTGAAACAAAAGCTAATACGGCTACTATTTTAAAAAAAACACCTTCATATTAAGAATCCACTAATTTAAAAAAAATCCACCATTGCTCTCTTATTCTTCCTCTTTGCAATTAATGTCCTTTAGCTCCCCCCCTTTTTTTTTATCCTTCGTGCTTGAAAGGAAAAAACTGGGTTGCATGGACCCACCTTCTCCCTCCCCTGCCCAGGCCACAGACACCACTCCTTGCAAAAATTTCCAGGTGTAATCATGTCTGCTTTCTAAAAGAAACAAGTGTACTGTAGCCTGTAGAGAGAAATGGGGAGTTGTAGGGAAGGTAGGAAAAAGATGAAGAAATAGAAATAACATCTAAACGTGCAAACAAGAGAAAGCAACAGAAGTATCAATGGGCATGAGGCAGAGTGGGAAAAAGAAGTACAGTATGGCAACGCATGATACATGAGATTTCTGGAAGAACCCTGAAACTGCATGGGGAGACGTCTGTTGCTGAATTGCCTCCCTTGACATCCAGTGTACGTGGCAGTATGTTTGCTTTTGGTAGGTGCCTTAAGCCAAGTATCTCCATCTATGCTCAGCTAAACCATTGGTAACTAAAGTCGAATGCTATAGAAATGCCTGAAAAATGCCAGCGCTTCCACCTGCCAGAGCAAATCAAGGAGTGCTTCTGGCTATTTGTGGGAATGAAATGCATGTAACAATATATTGTTCCACAGCCTTCACTTTCTGGAAAAAAAAAAACAGGGCATTCGGAAGGAGCCTCCTGGAAGAAGCTCCCCTGGGAGCCTAAAGATCAATTGTTGCTTTAAAAAATGAAGTCAATTTGCCAATGTACAGGTGTAGCAGCTGGTCAGCAGTCAGGCAATCCTAGTTTAAGAATCAGAATTATCTTCCTTTCCCCCTCTCCCCCCTCCTGCGCAAGAATCATTGGAAACACCTGGATGTGCTTTATTAGTCCAGTGAGCAACACAAACCTCTTTCTTACAAAACACACACACACACACACAAGTGTCAAAGTTACCCTTGCAGGTAGATTTGACTTACACTGACAGCTGGCCATAACTGCTTATTAGTCCAGGCACCCTGTCAATGTCAAGAAACATAAGGAATCTTCTCAGCCCTATTGAAGGCTGCCCAATTCTGATCTGAAACAACTTGAAGGTTGCAAAAGGCAAAACAGAGTTGCAGACCTTGGAAAAGTTACAAAACAGGAGATCTTGTGAGTTGCAGCCCAAAAGGTAAATTTCCAAAGCTATGCTGGAGAGAGTGAAACAGCCAAACTTCTCCCTCCCTCTACTCCAGGAATGCCCAAACTTTTGGGGCCGTGGGGTTGGTCACGTGGTTCATGGGGTTGGTCACTATGGCCTGGGAGCTGGATCCAACCCCGATGCCAATTCATCCAGCCCGCGAAGCCCTTGTCACTCCCGGAAGCGGAATAAAACGTGCCCATGTTTTACTTCCGCTTCTGGGAGCAACGAGGGCTTCACAGGCTGGATGAATTGGTGTTGGGGCCAGATCCAGCCCCCGGGCTGTAGTTTGGGCACCTCTACTCTACTCCAATAGTCCTTTTGGATTTAAAAAAATAAATAAAAAGAGGACTTCTTCATGCAGCACTTACTTAAAACTCTCAAACCTGAAAATGGCCACAAATGTATATGTGAGGTGATATCAGCCACTAATTTATTTATTTATTCATTATTTAATTTATGCTTGAAGGATTACAAAAATGAATCTATTGGTTATAGTTTAACTAGGTCTAGAAATCCTTTCTTCTCTCGGTCTCACAAGACTACGTGTCACGAGACAGCTTGTTTTCAGTTCATTGTGTTCCCTGTATTCTTATCTCTAGGCTAGCTGAGTTCCCATGTTTTGGCTATTAGAGAGTACTCTTCCTTCACGTGTGTAAACTTCTTCTCTTGTTATGAGAAAGTTTTCTCTGTTCCCTGATTGGTTAAAGGTCCCCCCACCTGACTGCAGAATCCCCATCTTGGGGAGAGCAGAAGGAGGTCGCTTTTGGATGTCTATGGGTTAACATCTTGGCCTGTGGGACTACTATGCCTTTTTGCTTCTTCAAAATGATCACCTAGAGTGATTGGACTGTGACTATATGTTTACTGAACTTATTTATGCTTTTCTCTGATTATCCTTTAAGAAACCTACTACAGTAAAGCTACTGTTTTTGCTTGAAGATCATCTCTTTCCTTAACAGAAGCTGACACCACACACACACACACACACACACACACACACACAAGGCCTAGCTACCAGACCTCCTTTGTTTGCTTCATTGCCTGAGCATAGTAAGAGTTCTGTTAATGCGGACCGGCTCTCCCATAGGGTAAACAAGGGCTACAGTTCCCGTAATGAGACTGGGCCTCTGGAACTGGAAGGGAGGGGCCTTTGCGTGGGACGGTCGGATTCTGACAGTCTATGTTTCAGGCATATCAGAAAACAAAAATGCTGCAGCACTTTAAAAACTAACTGCTATATTTTTAACGTGAGCTTTCGTGGATCAAGTCCACTTCATCAAACAGAGGAGTGAGATGTCAAGGCATGAACACCAAATGCAGAGGCATAATCTAGAAGATGAACATGGGATATTTTAAAAACAGGCACAATTAAAAAAAACTCCAGTAAATTGCACTATTAAAGTGCTAGTTAATAAAATATCACGTTAAAACAAGTACAGGATTAATATGATTTACACTTTCTAAACACACACACACAATAAAAAAGAACTAAAATGTATACCACTGGTCTTAGGCCTGTCCAAATGGGGGAATCTGGAGTGGTCTGGTTGCATTTTCATGTGATCTGTTGTATCTCTCACTTGAGGGGTCATTCTGTCCACATTGATCCAAGTTTTTTCTCCCACGAGATCCACAGTCCAATAGACGACTCCATTTTGTTTCCCATTCAATTACTGGCACTCCATTTCCCACACTCTTCTCTGCCATTTCCCACAGCCATTATTCAATTAGTCATGTTGACTTTTCTGTTGTTGTCATTGGTGGTGGTTGTGTTTAAATAATAAAATGACACAGCGAAACAGCAATGTCTCCACGTAGCAGAGCACACATAATACTTGGATCTTCTTTATCTGGAAAAGCACCGCACCACTAGGAAAATATATTTTACAAATTTAAACAGTAGTGTAGATGAACATTAAAGAGGCAGGGTTCTCTGTCATCTCTGACTCTAATTTTAAAATTAAAAATCCTGATGTATTTTGTATAATTACAGTTCAATTTTCTGAATCCTTGCACCTTTAATGTTTGAAATAACTCTCCATGTTATTTTTCTAGTAAGAGGTTTTGTTAAACATAATGTTCTTAAGCATTAGTATTAAGTTTTAGCTTTAATAGATTATATTGCTTGGAATGTGTTTTCTATGTCTTGGTACCTTAGTTTTCAGATCCTCACTCTGTTAAAAGCGAGATGTTTGAAACTCAACATTGGTAAAGTTTTGGAGTGGGGAGAATGTCTTCAATTCAAGGATCAACTAGAAACTTGCACATATTACTATATAGTTGGGCACATTATTATATAGTCCCAGCACAGGTACCATTGCCTTTCCCACTGAATAATGGGATTTGAGTTATTTTACTGTATTAAAAAGAGAGAATGTTCTTAGTTTGCCACAGAGGAGGGGCAGAATTGCCTCCCCTTCTTCGCCCTTTCCATGCCACAACCCACCACATATATCACAGAGTTCTCAACTCAGATCACCCCACCCACAGTTCTATTTTTGTTGAAACCAGCCAAACAGGCTACAGACCAGGATGATTAGGAGCATGCAACATGACATTAAAGAAAACCTGTAGCCTTGGTGCTGTGCCAGAAAAGAATGGAGCACACTAAAATTTGGCTTGAATCAAACTGCACCAAAAGCACTCCAATAGCTGCTGCATGCCTGTGTTGACAGTCTCTGAGAGAAGATTCATCAATAAGTCTACCAAGAGGCTGGTAATATATGGTCCACACCAGCCAGCCACTACACAAGCAGCATGTTTCAGGTGTTAATTGCTATGGAGCAGCAGCCACAACACTATCTATGGGCTTTTTTTCCTCTGTGACTTTCTTGGCGACATCTGGTTGGCTGCTCTAGGGCTTGATGAACATCTGATCTTGTAGTGCTGTTCCACAAGATCAGACTGTTTGTTTGATTCCAACAATGTCTCCTCATTTTCTGTAGCCAGATGGAGCCGGATCAGGAGGTGGAGCTTAATGGGTAAGGATCAGTGGTGGGCTCCAAAACATTTTACTACCACACTGTGGGTGTGGTATGGTGAGTGTGGCCAGGGGGAAAGGCCTGCGTTGCACCCGAATTAGGACTACACTAGTACCTCGAATAATGATGAGACTTGGTTCCACAAGTCTCGTCGTTATCCGGTTTTTAACGTTGTGCGTTGCATTGATTGCACAACGTTAAAAAAAAGCCCTGTTTCCCTGGAGGCTGCTGCAAGCCAGAACGTCGGGATTTGAATCCTGATGTTTTTGCTTGCTGCAGCCTCCAGGGAGGGGGGGGGACTTCAAAAATAGCGCGGATCGGTTCTTCCAACCTCCCTGGAGCCGGCAAGGGGGGGGTCACCATTTTGGGCTCTCTGACCCCCCTGCTGGCTCCAGGGAGGTCGGAAGAACCGATCTACAGCTGCAGGGTGGCTGGGGAAGCCAACGGGGACTCCCTGGTCGGCTTCCCTAGCCACCCACCCTTGCCTCCGCAGCTGTGGGGTGGCTGGGGAAGCCGACGGGGGAAAAAAAACCCTGGTCAGCTTTCCTGCCCCCACCCCCCACCCCTGCCTCCGTAGCTGCAGGATGGCTGGGAAGCTGAACGGAGAACCCCGTTGAGGTTTCCAGCCACCCTGCTGCTAAGAACGACTGCATTGGATAATGCTGACAGATCATTGTCCAATGCAAAATTTATGTAGAAATTTTGCATCGTTATCTGATGTTATCATTATTCGATCCAGTCGTTATCTGAGGTATTACTGTACTTTATATCAAAACTTGGATGGGCAGGGGCAGCAGGAATTTCTGCTACCGGTTCTGGCGAACTGGTGCAAACCTGCTGATGTCCTTCACTGGTAAGGATGCATTTACTAATTAAACTCCACATAAATAAAAATATACAATTCGTCCAACAAAAAAACATTGGCCAACACCAAACACAACATATGGCGAAATCCCTGGTAGCTTCCACCTCTCCTACAGGGGCCATTGACGCAATGAGAAAGGAACAACCATGCTGTTACAGGTGTGTCTAATCAACACAAAAGTAAATATGATTGACAGTGATTAAAAAAAACACCATGAGACAGGATATTCATTTAATCCAGAAGAAAATGGCATGTTTTCAAGCATAACCACCGAATGGTGTAAACAATCTATATGGTGAGAACATAAAGTCACATCCGTAGGCCAATGCTCTCAACCTTGGAAGTCACATCATGGAGTTTACTTTGCATTTTAGAATAAAATTTCCTCTGTTCATTGGTGGATATGATAAAAAATAGTGTCATGAAACTATTTTGACAGATAGAATCTAACATGGCGTTTAATCAACTGCAGTATTAGCCCATTATTTCTGCCATAGCAAGCTATTGAAAGGAGATATTTCCCAGAGAAATTCTTCCATGCTCCGCTTGATTTATGCTGCCATGTGAACTGAAAATTGTTTTTTAAAAAGGTCATGTTTTTTACTACCCTCCTTGTATCAACACTGAAAGGCAATTAAGCTGCAGTCTTTCATGCACTGCCCCAATACTTTTCCCCCATCAAATTCAATGGATTTTACTTCTTTGTAGACAGCAAAGAATTGTTATGGGAGGCTGTGAGGCCTGTGGGGGAGAAGCCTACTGTGATCAGTCCTGTTTTGAATAGGTGGATCACTAGGCTCTGTAGAGCAAACGGAGGGGAAATGAGGGTGAGAAAGCCATTCCAGCCATTCTCCCCATTTCACTGATTGCAAGACTTCATTCATTTTACCCCAATGGGGTTTACTTCTGTTCTAAATCAAGAAGCGTTGGACTCAGACGTAGGAGGAAACTGCAAACTCCCCAAATGCCACGTTTGGCAAGGCCAGTGACACAGAGGTAACTAGGGAGGTTTAGGGAGTCACAATTGAAAAAAGAATAACACTTCTCATCCCTGTACTTTTGTAATCAAGTTCAGTGGTTAAAAGTATCGGACAGGGGTCCAAATTCTCAACTGTCAATGAAACTCACTTGATGATCTCAGGCCAATCCTGTTCACATAGCCTGGTCTACCTCATGTGGCTGTTATGAAAGGGAACTGGGGAGGCAAAGATGCACATAGGCTGCCCTGAGCTCACACAAAGAAACCTCAGACTATAAATGCAACAAACAAGCAAAGAAAAAAGTTAAAAGGAAGTGATAACTAGTGTGCACCATGCAATCTTGAGCATAATCTCAAAATTTTGATCTACATAGTGAAAAGTAGAGATATCACGTTGCAAACAAAAATTCGTATAGTCAAAGCAATGGTATTCCCGGTGGCAATGTAATGGTTGTGAGAGCTGGACCCAGTGATGGGATGTAACAGGTTCACACCAGCTCGCCAGAACCGGTAGCAACGTTCCCCAGCGTCCTGGAGAACCGGTAGCAGCTTTTTTTTTTGGGGGGGGACCATCTTCAGGCCTTACTTTTTCACTGGTGTGCATGCATGCCTACGGTGCTTGGCACGTATACACAGCCTCCTTGTTGTCCTCCCAAGCGGGGAGGAGGAAGAGAAGCTGCTAGCCTGAAGCTCCCTATAGCCTGAATCTCCCCAGGGTAAGTGACTCACCTTTGGATGTGGTGTGTCTGTGTGTATTTTAATGTGTATTTAATATCTTTATCTATATTGACGTACTACCACAGTTCCTAAAAAGGTCTGGCAGCCTGGCTTGGGGTTTTTAAGCAAAGTCTTGGAGTTACCTCATCAATAAGCTACACCTGTGCTGTTCCAATTGCTGTTCCAATTGGAGAACCCTTAAGGAGGTACAGCTGTTTTACATTTAAATTAATTCATTTTATTCTAGAGAACTGGTACGACGACCATATATCCATCTTGCAACATGGTGCTGCCCAGGCACTTATGCTAACAGGTAAGTGACAGGTTTGTGTTTGGGTGGATGGGTTGATTTGTGTTTTGGGTGGGTGGGTGAGTGTATTTTAATGTAATTTTTACTTTATTTATTTATTTATTTATTTATTTATTTTACAGGTTTGTGTTGTGGGTGGGTGAGTTGAGGTGTGTGTGTGCGTGTGCATATTTTTATTTTATTTTATTTTTCTTTGGCTCCGCCCATGACATAATGACATCATGATGTTAGCTCCACCCACACTGTGATGACATCATGGTGGGGTAGTAAAATTTTTGACATCCCACCACTGACTGGACCATAAGGAAAGCTGAGCGCAGAAGAATAGATGCCTTTGAGATGTGGTGTTGGAGGAGAGTTTTGAGAGTCCCCTGGACAGCGAGGAGAACAAATAGGTCAGTCTTAGAAGAAATCAACCCTGACAGCTCCTTAGAAGGTCAAATAATAAAGATGAAGCTAAAGTACTTTGGACATCAAATGAGAAGAGAGGATTCACTTGAGAAAGCCTTGATGCTTGGAAGGGTCGAGGGCAAAAGAAGAAGGGGGCGGCAGAAAACGAGATGGCTAGATGGTCTTGTAGATGCAATGGGCACAAAGCTGGGTGGGCTGAAGAGGATGGTGGAGGACAACAGAGGTGCCTGGCAGGGAATGGTCCATAGGGTCACAAATGGTTGAAATCGACTGAACTGTGGGACTGAACAACAACAAAACTAAATCATCGTTTAATGTTACATCAGCAAGCACTAGTAAACTCTGGCATTGCCTGGTGCCCTTTCTCTTTTCCTTCTCTAAGTAATTCCAGACTTTGAGCATGCCTTTCTTGGCATCCTTTGGTGAAAAGGAGTGATACCAAAATAATCAAGAAAGATTCCCACTTATTACCCTGCTTCCTGTTGCGCGAGTCTTATCCGTAGTAGAGGGAGTTTAACAACAAAGAAGAAAAGCAGGACAGGTGCCGTGAAAACGGCTTTCTCCTGCCTGGGGTCTGACATTCTCCAGCCCATTTTGCTTCCTAAACCCAATGAGAGAATGAGATGGCTAGGTGGTATTGTGGACACAATTGGGGCACAGAGCTGAGCGAGTTGAGGAGGAGGAGGAGGGTGGAGGGCCACAGGGGTGCCTGGCGGACAGTGGGGTCCCCGTGGGGGTCACCACAAAGGGTCGGAATCGACTGTGCGACTGAACAACAACAACAACCTTCCTTAAAGACAAACCACTCTGTTGTGAGTTAGCCACTATTGTTTCTCCCCGCAAGGAGCATGAAAACTTCTGCCACCCTGCCAACAAGCATTCATTCATGAATGGTATAAAACATGAAAAGCCGCTATTATGACACAGGTTAGTGTCATTTCACTCTCTTTGGAGGCCTGCAGGAGCAGAGGGGAGGTGATGGGATGGAGCTGCTTAAACCTTTTTCATTTTTCTTTCATTTTCTGCTATTCCCATCTGGTTTTCTGACACTCAGACACACTTCAGTTCTGTTTGTATCCTTAGGATTCAAGCCCATCTCCAAGTCTGTAAAACTTTAAGATTTCCTAAAGTCAGTTCACATCAATAAAATATTAATTGAGTTCTGTAGCAAAATGATGTCCTGCGGGAAAGACGGCTCAAAGACCTCCTAGACAATAAACATCTGATGGCAGATAGCATTTCCTTGATGTATTTTAAAGGGACCTCGGACAGCCCATGAATATATTATGTGGTAGGAAAGAAAATGCTTTTTAATTTCATCTATTAGGCTATTTTGGAAGGGAACTTATTACCTCCCCTCAACTCCCATTACAAACACACTTCCACCAAGGATGTATTCATTAAAATAAAAAACCATGAGAGCACTAGAAGCAATCTAAATGTGTAATTTTCAAGTCAGTGCTATAATGGTCCCAAGATTAAAAGCAGCAAAGAATATGACTTTACTCTTTGCTCTCTTCCATCCTGAATGAAAAAGGGACATCGTTCGAGATTCTGGGAGCCATTTTCTTCCTCCTTTACACCTCACTGGGCCTCATTGGTGTATAATAAGGCAACATGTGTACTTTTATTTTTCTTATCCCTCCCAAGTTCAATAGGAAGAGGACAAAGCTAAAATCCACATCGTTAATTAGAGATGGGGAGGTTGGATCCACCTTGACCCCCAGTGTGCCATGGGCCAGAGAACCTCAGGGACACCATAACATCATACATGCCTCCCTGATGTCACAAGATTCCCATATGATGTGCTATGTGGAACTTTGTCGCCTTGTGTTTTGGCCAAGATCTAACTTTCCTCACTTTCAGAGAGAAAACAGCAGCAAAACCAAGGAGGAAAAAAATCCCTAGTATCCGTGATAGAAAGGATTCCCTTCAGGGAGCTCCAGAAGTGGCCTTTTTAGAGAAGGCTTTAGGGGCCTATAGACCACCTGTGCACCAGATGGAGAATCTCTGGGCCAGAATAGGCCTAGAGATGGCAAGTTTGCTTGCCTGAAAATTGTATGCTGCAAAACACACAAGTCCTAAAAGGAGCCATAAGCTGTACGGAAGCTCGCCTCAAACCAAGCAGTGGGTAAGTCAGCTGTTTGCTGAGCAATGCCAGTACAGTAAAACCTCATATAACACTAAAACCTGGTTCCACAAGTCTTCGTGTTATATGATTTTTCGTGTTATCTGATCCTCTATGGGATCCATAGAGATACATTGTAACCACACAGGCTTTCGCGGTTGTTATCTGAAGCATCCCATAGGATCTTAATGTTATCTGATGCAATTCTTCCCCCCAGATTCCTTGATGTTATGCGATTTTCGTGTTATTCGATACTAATGTTATATGAGGTATTACTGTATGTGTGAGGTTGGCAAACACCCTTGTTGAGAAGCTGTTATATATACACACAATCATGTGTTAGATCAAGGGGTAATAAAAAAGCTTAGGAGGACCTGTGAAGTGACTGAAAGTAAAAGAAGCAACTAGGAGAAACCACACCTCTTAGTCCCTAACAGAGACCTTAGCAACCAGGCCACAGCTTTTTCATTCAATCAGTGTCTCAGGCAGTGGGGCCACATCGTAGCCGTGAATTTTATAACTTCCAACTATTAAACATACCCTGCAGAAAAAGGCAGGGATGTGACCCCTCACTTTCATTCAAGATCACAGCTCTGTTTTCCAGAGGAGAAAGATATTTATTTCCCCCCGTTTTGCTTTGCTCTTGAGCTCCATCAACCGAACATGACACAACTGCAGCCACAAACAGTTTGTCATGCGCCCATAATGCATCATTTTCAAAAAGCCTGTTAGAAGACATGCCAACCCAGGCTGAAGGCAATCTTTCCCTCACAACAGCTAATCAGATGCTCCTGAGAAGCTCACAGACAAAGTAGGAGGACAAAAACAGCCTCCCCTGTTCTTCCTTAGCCACTTGTTATTAAAAAAGCACACTGGCTCTCCATGAGATGCAATGGCTAGTACTTGTTGACATCCATATGTGCCATGAATTTGGGAGCTTTCGTCCTCCCTTTTAAAAACCATGTGTTGTCCATAGTGATCGCCACATCCCATGGAGAAAGATTGTTCAACATTCCCTCAGCCTCTATTGCAGGGGTGACCAACCTTTTTCCGCTGTGGGATGGTCACACACCCCTCACACAGGTGAGCAGGCCGGAGGCATGGTTCCTCCCACCACTTCTGGTGTTTCCGGCTTCCACAGTGGTGGCAGCGGGTGCAATTGTGGCATTTTTTGGCTGTTTTTGCAGCCTCCACCACTTCCCATGGCAGCGGGAGGGAGGGCAGAACATTTTTGCCACATTTTTGTAATTTTTCACTGCGTTTTCACTGCATTTTTGCAGAGTAAACATGGCATTTCTGGTACTTCTGGCAGTGGCTAGGTCCTCACTGTGGGCTGGATTAATTGGCACCAAGGGCCAGACCTGGCCCACAGGCCGTAGGTTGGAAACCCCTGCTCTGTTGCATAAGCAGCTCCAGAACATGTTCCACAAGCTGTCCCTGTTCTATCATAAAACTGATGCCATAAAGACTTGTGAGAAAAGAAGACTCCTGGGGTCCATATCATATTGCCCAGGGATGATGGGTTTTCAGGTAAGACTTTTGAAAACCCAAGGAGTTAGTGACATTCCCATTACCTCCCCCCTCCCTCCAAGCTCTGAATTGGGTAAAATCAGGCTCTAAATTGGGTAACATCATGTGTGCCTGTGTTGAACTAGAATTCACTTGCTTACTAATTGGTGCACTTAATTGGCTTTGTCATGAAACAACATCTTTTCTAACGTTCTCAAAGCTTGGAGAGGACCTGGTTTAAACTAGGCCTCAAAAATCCTTTCTTCTCTGTGTCACAAGACTGCCTGTTTCCCAGTATCCTTATCTGTAGCTAGCTGAGCTCTCTGGTGTTATGACTGTGTACATGTCAACAAGTCCCCATGTTTTGAGAAACTTTCTGTTTCAATAGGAGTGTACCCTGATTGGTTAGAAGGTACCCCACCTGACTCCAGAATCTCCATCTTGGGGAGAGCAGAGGGAGTTCACTTTTGGAAGTCTATGGGTTAAGATCTTTGCCTGGGGGACTATGCCTTTTCGCTTCTTCAAAATGATTACCTAGAGTGGTTGGATTGTTTTTGGACTGACTATTGTTACTGAACTTATTTACACTTTTCTGGATTATCCTTTAAGAAACCTGACCAATAAAGCAACTGCTTTCGCTTGAAGATCGTCTCTTTCTTTAACAGAAGCTGACACCACACACACACACACACACACACACACAATGGCTGGCTACCCTAATCCTCCCCAATTTGCTTCATTTCTTGCGCATAGTAAGAGTTCTTATAAGGCAGACTGGCTCTCCCACAGAGCTGACAAGGGCTACAGTTCCCGTAAAGAGACTGGGCCTCTGGAACTGAAAGGGGGGGGCTCTTGAGTGGGACGGCCGGATTCTGACTATAACAAGAAAGTTCTCCAATTAAGCCTATCAACTAGTGAGATAGATGTATAACTATATATATATAGTTTTGGCACAAGAAGACAGAGGAGATGGGATGACCCTGAACTCATCCGTCTCATTGACTGGTGCATGAACCGTATACCTGGGGTGCCTAATTAGCAAAGGAAACTCCCTGGCCAAGAAAAAGGCAGTAAGACAGGTCATGATGACCTGCTATAACACAATTTTTTAAGGACAACTTGCCAAGTAGTCCAATTAGTAGATATCTCCACATCTCTTAAGGAGAGGCATATTGCCAAAGGAGATGATGTATATAAGGAGAGACTTAGCTCTAGACGTTTTGAGCTCTGATGGATGGTCTATGTGACCCTGTTACTTACCCGAGCTCCCAGGTAGCTGAAGAAGTGGAAGGAAATCCTCCACCCTAGCTTGGGTATGCAATTGCTTGATTATGCTCTTGTTTCTGTCTCTTGTTCTTGCTTCTAAAGATGTGCTCAATAAAGCTTTGGTTTCCCAACAACTAAGAGCTTATTGCCTTCAGAATCCAAATGAACCTGGGTGCATCTGGCTTAATCAGGTCCCTCACACCACATGTATCTTCTTCATATGTGGTTCTCTGAAACAACAGGTTAGTTAGATAATCCTTCTTCTGAGATGTCGTTGTTGTTGTTCCCTAGAATTGCTACACACTTAAGCTGCCAAAGTATACGTAATGTGTTAGAAGACACTGGACATATAAATGTCTGGGTTATAAATCCACCACTAATTTTGAACGTCAGGATTAGGTGTAAAATTTTCTGTAAATCATTTGATATACTTAGATTTTTAAAAAAATATATTAAAATTTGAGAATATGAAAAAGAAATACAATAAACAAAACAACAGCAAAACAATCAGAAAAAAATAAAGAATACATTAAACAAAAGTGTTTTTTGTTGTTGTTCAGTCACACAGTCAATTCCGACTCTTTGTGACCCCATGGACCATTGCCTTCCAGGCACCCCTATTGTCCTCCACCCTCCTCCTCCTCAACCTGCCCAGCTCTGTGCCCATTGCGTCTACAATACCATCTAACCATCTCATTTTTGGCAGAGAGAAAAAAACTTACTAAAATAGATGTTTTATGAGATTGATTTTGATGATGATGATGATTTTTTCACCACAGCTGGTGTTTGGGAGCAGACCAAAGTATCTAATTTAAAAATTCGAAGACAAGTTCTTAAAATTTGCAGGTGAGATCACATGTTCCTACAAAAATTCACTGATCTTTGGATTTCAGGAAGCAAAATAGCAGCTACTGGAAACTGTTTTAAATTAGTAAGCAAAGATTTTGGAACAACTCCAGTTGCAGAAATTAGGAGGAAGAGGAGAACCTGATCTTGCTTCCATAATCTTTTAACTGTTTTCCTTTATGTTTTGTACTTTGCAATTTTGATTCTTAAAAGACCGCATTACCCCAAGAACATCTGCCCATCCCACCAGAGTAGACCGGAGAGGCTCTCTGGCTGTACCACCGGCTAGAGAGGGACATCTCTCTCTAGCACTACTAGAAGGAGGAGGACCTTCTCTGTGTCCGCTCTGACCCTATGGAACCTTCTGCCAACTGAGTTGCATCTCCAGACAGAGTTGCTGGCCTTGAGAAAGGGTGTGAAGACCCGGCTGGCGGGGCAGGTGTGGGGCTCAGGCCAGTCAGTTATCCCTGCCAGCTGGCTAATCTGACTCTTCCCCCCTCTCAGTGATGTGATGCAACAGCTTCGCACCAGTTTGCCAGAACCGGTAGTAACTTTTCCCAGTCTCCCGGAGAACCGGCAGCAGCTTTTGGGGGAAACCACCTTCGGGGCTTACCTTTCCACTGGTTCCCCCACTGCGCATGCACGCCAATCACTTAGTGTGCATGCATGCCTACAGTGCTTGGTGCGTATGCATGGCCTCCTTGCTGTCCTCCCAAGCGGGGAGGAGGAAGAGAAGCTGCTAGCCTGAAGCTCCCTATAGCCTGAAGCTCCCCAGGGTAAGTGACTCACCTTTGGATGTGGTGTGTCTGTGTGTATTTAATACCTAATGTGTATTTAATACCTTTATCTATATTGACGTACTACCACAGTTCCTAAAAAGGCCTGGTGGCCAGACTTTTAAGCAAAGTCTCGGAGTTACCTCATCAATAAGCTACACCTGTGCTGTTCCAATTGCTGTTCCAATTGGAGAACCCTTAAGGAGGTACAGCTGTTTTACATTTACATTAAGGCATATTATCCTAGAGAACTGGTACGATGACCATATATCCATCTTGCAACATGGTGCTGCCCAGGCACTGATACTAACAGGTAAGTGACAGGTTTATGTTTGCATTGTGGGTGGGTTGATTTGTATTTGGGGTGGGTGGGTGGGTGTATTTTAATGTAATTTTTATTTTTATTTTTTATTTATTTAATTTATTTATGGGTTTGTGTTGTGGGTGAGTGTGTGGGTTGAGGGGTGTGTGTGTGTGTGTGCTTATATTTATTTTATTTTTTATTATGTTTTATTTTTTTTCCTTTGGCCCTGCCCACGATGTCATGACATCATGATGTTAGCTCCGCCCACACTGTGGTGACATCATGGTGGGGTAGTAAAATTTTTGACATCCCGCCACTGCCCCCTCTCCCTCCTAGTTTTAGTTGGTGAATTTTAACTTTTAACTGTTTTGATTTTGATCTTTAGATTTTAGCCGTCTGAGATGGGTGGGATTTTATCATGGTTTTATTGTTGATTTTTTAAAAATTGCTGTTCACCGTCCTGAGTAATTTGTGAGGATGGCGGCATAGAAGTGTGAAAATAAGTAAATAAATACATTATTTCTGTACTTTTAAGATTGCTAGTTGCTTAAACTCCAGCTTCTATAGAGTGTGTTTTTCGTTATTGCTTTTCCTGACATATAAAATCTGGCTTATGAAAATAAACTGTTGTGTCCATGATAACCCTGGCTGGCCCCAGCCCCGGGGAAGATGAAATCGCTGTGGAGGGGCTGGAGCTGGCCATAAAACAGCCGAGGCCCTCAGTCACCACTATTACTGGACTTCTCCCCCCCCCCTCCTCCTCTGCCAGTCATCTGGAAGGGAAGGGGATAAGTCCAAGTCTTTGCAATGTATTTTTTGTGGGTGTGTACTGTGTTCATATACATTGAAATGTATATTGTTCTGATATATGTACTCTATCAAAATGTTTTTATGCTGTATTGATGTTATATTCTGAAATTGAAATGTTGTTATGTTCTATTTCCTTGTTAGCCGCCCAGAGTCGCATTTGCGAGTGGGGCGGCATAAAAATCTAAATACAACAACAACAACAACAACAACAACAACAACAACAACAACAACAACAACAACAACAACAACAACAACAACTTGCTTGTCCCTTTATATGACTGTAGTTTATTTGCCAAAACTGGAAGTACCTATAATTTATAATATTGAGGAAAAGATGTGAATAATCCATAAGATTTAACCAATTGTTCTAAAATGCTCTTTGCATCTTGGGTATGGCTGCGCATATAATGCATTGATGCTAGCTTTGGTCATCCAGATGTGATATGTTTAATTATTCCTTTAGACTCATGATAGCCCTACGTGTATCACTTACCCCTTGCTTCATACTGATTTTCTGATAGTATGTCATGGAAATAACCGAACCTTCTCAGTTTCAACCCAAAGTCAGTCTAATATAGTGATGGTAAACTTATGGCACGCATGCCAGAGGTGGCACTTAGAGCCCTCTCTATGGGCACCCATGTGGTCACCCCAACACAGAGTTCATCCCATCCCTCTGCCCAGCAGCCCAACGGGAGAGCTTCCTCCCTCCCCCCAGCACAGAGTTTGCCCCGCCCCTCTGCCCAGCAGCCCAATGGGAGAGCTTCCTCCCTCCCCCCCAGCACAGAGTTTGCCCCGCCCCTCTGCCCAGCAGCCCAACGGGAGAGCTTCCTCCCTCCCCCCAGCACAGAGTTTGCCCACCCCTCTGCCCAGCAGCCCAATGGGAGAGCTTCCTTCCTCCCCATATTGCCATGTTGGCATTTTGCAACAAATAAGTGGGTTTGGGGTTGCAGTTTGGGCACTCGGTCTCTAAAAGGTTCACCATCACGGGTCTAACATAAACTAGAATTCTGATGGTTCTTTATTAACGTTCCCATCCAGGAGTTAATTGGGGTGCTGTCTTTCTAATGGTTTCTCCAGCCATGCATCCCTGCACTACAGACCATTCATTAACCCAGGCTGTTATGCCTTTGTCCTCATTTACTGCTTGAGGTTGAAAAGCCCATTTCCACCCACTGATCCTTCTACAAAGTTGTTGTTCATAGCATATCAGAGAATAAACAAAACAAGAATGCCATAGCAAATTTGAAAACTGTTACATTTTAATGTTGACTTTCGTGGATCAAGTCCTGTTCATCAGACATAGGAGTGAGATTTTTTAGCCTAATTTTATACACCTCAGGTACCAAGGGATTGGTTAGCCTGACCGATAAGTCGTCGTTGTTTCTCAGCATTGCTGGTGCAAAGAGTCAAGCCAAAAAAGTCGAGTCTTAAAAAATGCAAATTGCTGGTCCTCTTTCTCTCTCTCTCTCTCTTTTACTCTGTGGATTCTCTCTCCTTAATTTCATTTCCTCTCTAGCACCCATTTTGCTAACATTAAAGGGTAACGGTCTTCCATGCTTGAAAGCCAGTTGCGTCCCACACTAGGGAAAATGCTCATCTGTTTACAGCCAAGGAGCCAGTGCTGTCTGCATCTGCAGACATTTCCATGGTCACATGGCATGCATGACTAGATGCTGGAGTGCATGGAATGCTGTTACCTTTCCCACTGAAACAGTACCGATTTATCTATTTGCAATTCTTTGCTTTCGAACTTCTAGGTTGTCGGAGCTGGGACAGACGATGAGAGCTCACTCCAACACACAGCACTTGGGTCTTAAACTACTGTCCTAAGCCATGGCAGCCCCTTGCTAACATTAAGACTATTTTGAAATCTAAAGGCAAAACGATGCTTAATTTAAGAACTGGGAGACGCACTGAGATAATATTGCATAGCGCCAACATTGTAAAGTTTGGAAGTGGCTGGTTCATGAAGCAGAAACAAAGAAGGGAAATCTCGATTTCAGCCACCCGAGGCAGAAGGCAACAGTGGGCCCCAGATAAGAAGGGGGCTGCCCTGATTTGGCTGCTGATCCTCTCCTGCCAAACGAGCAGTTTGAAAGCAAGAAATTGCAAGTAGATAAATAGGGACCATTTCGGTAGGAAGGTAACAGTGTTATGTGTGCTCCGGTGTCTAGTCATGCCTGCCACATGACCATGGAAACGTCTGCAGAAGCAGACAGCGCTGGCTCTTCAGCTTTGAAACAGAGATGAGCACTCAACCCTAGAGTCGGATTCGACTGGCTTCCAAGCAAGGGAAACCTTCACCTTTACCTTACATCGCTCCCTAAAGCAGGAGTTCTCAACCTTTTTAAGCCAGGGGCCATATTGGGTCACACTCCCTCAGACAGTTTTGGGGGCCAGATGGCCCTTCCTCCACCCCATGGCACTTCCTGGTGTGATGGAGGTGGTGTGCAGGGACCACATGAAATGGGGCCGTGGGGGGCTGCATCTGGCCTGTGGGCCTCGGGTTGAGAATCCCAGCCCTAAAGCTTGCTTGGAAGCAATGCGGGGGGTGGGTGGGGATGGGGGGGCCCTCTGCCCTCCCAATGGTCCAAGCAGAGGACAAGACTCCGCCAGGCTCAGGTGGAGTTGCTAGGAAAGAGAGAGAGAGAGAGAGAGAGAGAGAGAGTCCGAGCGAGGAAGCCTCTTCTCCCCTCCAAAGGGACCAGAGGGGGGGGGAGTGTTACTTACCCCCACCATCCCCACCACCACCACCCCTCCCTCCTTCTTTGTCCTGCTTGTGCCTGGGGCAGTGAACCCATGGGAGCCAAGGGGTGGGTGCTGGGCAGGTGAGGAAGGGGTGGTGGGGATGGATGGGGGCGACGAGGAGGAGGAGGGTCGAGAGCCTCCCCTCCCCTCCTGCCAGGCCACCCCTGCTGCCCGGCCAATGCCCGAAGGAAGAGCGCTGGGCAGAGGCAAAGTTTTGCCGTCTTCGCCTCCGGGATCGCCCGAGCCTCGCCCAGCAGTTTCGCAGCGGCCCCATTGATGCCCAGCAGAAAACGAGCCTAGGAGGAGGACAGCTCCCAAATTGGGGGGGGGGGGAGGGAGAAGATGTGTGTGTGTGTCTGTGTGTGTGTGTGTGTGAGAGAGAGAGAGAGAGCAGTAGCTGAAGAGATGGAACAAAGAGCCTCGTTGGAGGAAAGCTAAAGTAGTTCCCTGGCTGGGGGGCTGGGGGGCTGGGGGGGGGGTTATAGGGAGGGTGGGCTTGAGGGGAGGAGATATTGGGCAGGGCGGGGGGGGGCTGAGCTTTAGGAGGGGAGGGCTGGCCTTGGCTTTGCCCTGCCTTTCCCTCAGCACCCCAACTCTCCCACAACACCCCCCCCCCCTACACACACACACACACACCCGCAATCCCTCTACTCCGGGAGCCTGGATGAGCTGCCATCGAGACCCCGTCCAGAGGGACGGGGGGGGGCAGGAGGAGGAAGGGGAGGAGGAGGAGGAGGAGAGAAAAATCCACCTCCCCAAAAAAGGGACTGGGGCGGGGGGGGGGACACATTTCCCAGGGGTGTCCTCAAAGCCTTTTGGGGTCGCTAAAGAAGCGCCTATCCAGATCCACTCCCATCATCACCACCACCACCACCACCTCCGCTCCCTCCTTCCCATCCCAGGGCTGGGGGGGGGAGAGACAGACGACCAGGACTAGGGATCCACCAGCAACCAGCCAGAGTCCCCAATCGAGACAAGGTAAGGCGGCACACGGACTGCCTTCTCCTTGAGAGGAGGAGGAGGAGGAGGAGGTGTGCAGGGCAGGCTGGGTGGCTTTTATTTTTGGGGGGGAGGGGAGGGAGGGGGTGTTGCAGGGAGAAAAGTTTCCAGCAGTGGGTCAGGAAGGAAGCTTAGCTGCACACCTTTGAGGCTCAGTCCCTCTGGCATGAGGTGGTCCCATCTCAGGATGGTGGAGGGGAAGCACCAGGCATTGAAGCATCAGCCTGGTCCTCCGTTGCCCCGCCACCGCCACCGCCGCCGAGACCTGTCTTGAATGAATAAGTGACACCTGAAAGAAAAGAGTGGGATGCTACTGAAGCCCAGGTCTGGATGCCGTGAGTACCTGTCATCTTTTGACTGCTGCCCCGGAGGGTGGATGATGGTGGCCCTGGGATGCGTTTGAAGCGGGATGGGCCAGAGGGACTGGCAAATGGCGAAGGGTGTGTAGCTAAGCACCTCTGGGGAGGAGGGACTCCTGCAGTGGAGGCTGTGGGACAGGGAGGATGCGAGAGAGGGTGAAGCCACAAGCCTATGCTTCAGATTTAAAAGATGAAGAGCTCCTGCCCCTGATAGTCTATCTTCATAATCACCTCCGAGAAAGAAAAAGGGAAAGCAGGGAAGAACCGAGGAGTGTCCTCCTTCTTGTACTTACGTGAGCTTTACTTCTTGTGGTTGCTGCTGCTGCTGCTGCTGCTGCCGTTGTCCTCGTTGTGGTTGCTGCATGTGGTTTGGATCTTAAAGCTGATGGTTGGTATGGACCAGAACCAGGTTATTGTGCACAGAAGGGGAGACCCAGGGGATGAAATTTCAGATTAGGACATGATGATTGTTGTGAACATTCTTTGCCTCTTCTTCTGCATCTCAGGAGAAAAGTCCTGTTGTTTCTGTATGTAAACATTTTGGGGCAGAATCTGTCAGGAAGTTCTTCTGTGGAAGCCCCACGGGTCTTGCGCTACTTCTGGCCATTCCAAGGGAAGTGGGGTGAGGAGGCAACCTCCTGGTGCTGTGCCAAACCAACTTCTTGGTGTGCTGGGCACCATCAGAGTTCCCGGGTAATTTTGATCCTTAGCCAGTGGAGTCAAGCAGGTCTTCTTATGGGCCCTTTGTTCCCTATTATGTTTTCTAGGACAACTCAAAGTGCATTGGTTTGGCTAGAAATTATAATCCATCTTGAATGTCAACCTGTATCATCTTTGTCTATAAGCATGTGTAATGTTGTGCTCATTCCTGTATATGATTTGTGTAAATCCATGTGGCGGGTTAGTGTGCATAGTTACATGTACAAAGTATACTTGACTCTGGAATACAAAAAGAGAGAATTGAGAACACATTAGAGAAAAAGAGAGAGACCCACATGTGTACGTTTGGGACTCTTGATGTGTGTTTTTGTAACATCGTTTTTATACCAATTTTTATTTGCACCTTTAAATCTATTTGTCTAATCACTTTAAATTATTGGGGAAAACAGAGGAAGAGAGAAATCTAGGTTTTAGACCTGCAACCTATATACCTAAGACAAGCACTCATAGTTTTGTGATTCCTGATTTTTTTAAGGAAGTGTTGAGGATAGAATGAGGGTGGATAAAAGAGAAAACCTGTGCCTTTAAAGTCTCTTTCTTGGCAAAACTGAAAGCCAAATAGCCTGAGGACACAGCTGTCTTTCGCCTGGATTTACACAAAGAGGAATCTATTCCCTTGGTTATTAAATATTCATGATAAGAATTTGCAAGGTGCACAAGTCACCTGATCAGATGCATTGTCAGAGAACAATGGCTATAACCTCCCAAATACATGTCACGGTCTTCTGCATGAATTAAGTGACTACCTGCCCGTTTTGATCCAGGCAATGAGAGTAAAACATTGCTATCTAGCCTAGACAAACTAGGAGGGCAAAAATAATAATAATAATCAAAGGATATTGAAATGAAGATAATCTTTATTGTTCTGGTGGGGGGGGGAATCTGAATATATACATGAAAGAAAATGTTTCTGAATGAATCTGTCAGGGAGCAGAGCCATAGAACAATTATGATACAAGGTGAAACATTTCAGCCTTTATACTTCTTTGTCAACATATCTCCTTGTGCCGTGTCATCTTCTGAATCAAGTGTCCAATAACTAGGGATGACTCTGTGTGATCAGGTGTTGCAGAAGAGTAAGACAAGACATTATTTTTCTCAAATCCTATATAATGCAGATGAAAATAGTATTATTGGAACACGGACAATCTGTAATATTAAGCTAAAATCTATACACATTTTACCTAGGAATAAAAGCTATTGAATGTTAGGGGATCAACCATTGCTACGGAGTATGAATAGATTCCATGCACTGAAACTAAACAAATTGGGCATTTTTTAGATGGTGCTGTTTGCATGTCAGAGAGGAAATATAATTCCCTAATAGAGAGAGAGAGCTATTTATAGCTGAAACCTCCTCCAGATTTATCAGCTAGATACAGAATACATACAACTAGAGCTTGCTGTTGTTTTTGTGTGCCATCAAGGTGCACCCAACCTATAGTGACTCTTATACAGTTTTCAAGGTAAGTGAGATGTTTAAGGAGTCATTTTACCAGTGTAGCCTCTCCCCACTGAGAGGTCTCCAGGGTCAAGAGAAGAATCAAAGCTAGATCTAGACAGAATGAAATAATAAGGCTGTAATAATTAGAATTTTTGTAATACCAAAACTAGGAATTGATTTTGACTATCAGGACAAAGCTCACCATCTTCACACACACACACACACACACACACACACACACACACACACACACACACACACACACACACACACACACACACACACACACAGTCCTGGTTACCCCAAATTTTCTTCACATCATCAGTTCAAATTGGGGAAGCTGGATTGTGCTCCTGCTGTTCCTAAATAACTCGGAATCAAAACTTATTTTTGATCTAGTCTGTCTCTATCCACCCAAACTCTAAGGAGTGATGGAGAGTCCGTATGTTTTTCTGGACCATCTTTGCGTAGATGTAGCCCAGCCAGTGGGTGAAATAAATACCTCTGAGCTTATTTGGACTTATGTCTTAGTATACATAGGATCAAAGCCCAAGATATAGTCACAACACACAAAAGTTCCTTTAAAAAAAAAAAGCCCTGTGAGTTCCAGAATCACCAACTAGTGTCACCCCTTTTCCAAAGTAACTTCCCCAAGCTCTCCTCTGTTGGCTTGCCAACAAAAAAGTACTACGTTCAGTTGATATGATTGCATGGAACTTCAGCCTAAGAGTAAAAGACGAGAGGACTCGGTTAGTGGCAAGGCTCCCAGTGTTTCAGCTGAGCTCCTGCCCCTCTTCCTTTACTAGCCGGTTGATGTGCAGATGAGACAGCAACTGACTTGGACAGGGAGCGACATTTAGCTCCCCATCGTGAAACACTTCACCTGCCGATTTCTCCTCAAACTGCCACTAGATGAAGGACACCAAGAAAAGGCCTTGTTCTTTTAGTTTGTTTTTCCCTTACCATAACGTGGTGGTGGTGGTGGTGGTGGTGGTGGTGTTCCGTCTTAACTAAGCCTATCCTTTCTAGGAGCTGATGTGCCTGAGAATCTAGAAGAGGTGGGTTGAGAACCAGATGCAGAAACCAAAGGGTGTGCATGGCTGAACTTGGGACTCCGTTTCCTAAGTGAAAGTGACATCAGTTCTTTCCCTCTGGAGAACTGTCCATAACAGGAAAGGCTTTGCCTTGTTAGCTGAAAGGCTCAGGCATCCGGGGGGCGGGGGCGGCGGCGGGGGGGGGTCAACTTTCTTTCCCATCAAAGCATGACTGGCAGCCATTCGACACATGCAGCTCTTTGGTGGCATGGGAGTGAATAAAAGAGGCACCCCCCACCCCTCCCACCCCACCCAGATGAATTTCTGCCAACTGCTAAAAGGCATAAGACCTGACCAGAAAATAAAATGGAAAGCCTCTAATTCAGTGTCCAAAACGCTACTCAGGCAACATGCCTTTGGTAATACAAAGAGTTTTCAGATGGCAAACTGTAAGACAACAGGTTTGGAGGTTCTACAGCCCATGGGCCGAACCCGGCCCCCAATGCCAAATCATCTGGCCCACGCTGCCCTCGTCGCTCCCAGAAGTGGAAGTAAAATGCGCCTGTACGCGTTTTACTTCTGCTTCTGGGAACAACAAGGGTGGTGTGGGCCAGATGAATTGGTGTTGGCACCTGGATCTGGCCCATGAGCCATACTTTGGGCACCCCTGTTCTACAGAATGGCTGGAGAATAAAAGAACAAATGTCTCCCTAAACAAGTAAAGCTACCCCGTGTTCATATTCCCAAAGGCAACGTCAATAAGATGGGAAATCTTCACGTTCCACCACGGGGGCCAGAAACATTCCCTTGAACAGTCAAAGTATTTTCAAAATACATGTAGTTAAAATGGAAACTTATGCTCAGCAGAGGCAAAACTGTATGGCTTCATTTAATGTGGCTATACCTGCTGCAGACCCATCCGATTTCTGGTACATTGGCTCCAGTCCTGCAGGAGTTAAATCCCACAGGACTTTTCGTGGACTTGGTCTAATTTTACATGGACTTATGCAGCTACTAAAGTAGCATAACAACTTAATTGCGTGGTCACAACAGAATAAGGCAGAAACTGATCTCAAGTTTCTTCAGTTAGACGCAGCTGAAGATCTTATCTATTCACTTTACAGTGGGATAAATAATACATGACTATAGCTGTTACTGTATTGTACTGCACAACACAAAATCTACTGTGGGACCCAAAAAATGACGATGCAAGTGGATTTCTGATGAAGAAGAAGAAATCACAGTGAAAGCAAGCCATGTGAACTACACTCAGAATCACATCGTGCTGGGAATCTCTACTCCCTTTCGTAGTTGAAGTACAGTATTCAAAGTGGTGGCCATATTAACCTGCACAAGCAAATCAGCCAAGAAACAAAGCAAAAGAATTAAAAATACAAAAAGGCTGTGACACCCTGAAGACTAACTGCTGTATTTTAACATTAGCTTTCATTCTTCTTCGTCTTGTGCCATATCTGATTCCCAATATTGGTGAACATTGTGGCAATCAGCCATGAAGGCTTTCCTGAAAAATATAATGCACTGGCTTTTTATCTGCCTTCCACATCACAGTATGACACCAGTACTACTGATCTAGCTCCATGAGTCACCTTCCGATCCTGAGCCATTTTGGCATGCAAAGTCCTCATCAGCCCCAGGCCAGTATTGATGAAGCTGCTGCCCTCCATCAAGATGGATTCAAGTGGGATCTAATCCACTTGGGGACCATCACCCTTCCCTGTGGACTTTGCCACCCAAGGCTGTTAGTCCTCAGGGTTGTCAAGTTAATCAAGGCTTTGAGTTGCCAACAGGATGGTCATTCTGTTGCTGTATAGCAGGATAATCTGGCCAGACTGAGATTGGTTTTCATAGATCAAGTAAATTCGCTAGACACCACTTCCGAAGTTGCATCATGGATAGCTCAGTACCAATGCTGTATTGAACAACCATTGATAGATACACCTACTTACATTCCTGTAGCTTTCTTCAGCTTCCATCCTGAACACATAACAAAATTCAACATTGACAGCCAAACCATCAGGTATAAATGGATTTGCTCAGATCCACAAGATAAAGACATTTCTCAGACTACAATACCCATCCAATATGGTTAAAGAACAAATAACTGGGCAAGATGAATACCATTAATACCATACCAGCCCAAGAACATCTGTGCATCCCACCAGAGCGGACCGGAGAGGCTCTCTGGTCGTCCCATCAGCTAGAGAGGCTCATCTCTCTAGCACGAGGAGGAGGAGGAGGAGGAGGAGGAGGGCCTTCTCGGTGTGTCTGCTCCGGCCCTCCTGTGCAACCTCCTCCGGCCAAGTGAGTTCGGTCTCCGGACAGGGTTGCTGCCCTTCAGAAAGGGGGTGAAGACCCGGCTGGCGGGGCAGGTGTGGGGTGTCGGCCAGGCAGTGAGTTCGGTTGGCTGGATCCTGTGAATAACCCCACCTCTCTCTCTCCCCCGTTGTGGTTTTTAACTTAATTTTTAACTTTTTAGTCTTTTAATCCTTTATTTTAAGCCTTGTATTGTATGTGATGGCTTTTAACTCTTTTAGATTGTAAGCCACCCAGAGTCCTCGGAAAAGGGTGGGGTATAACTATAAATATAATAATTATAATTATAATATAATAATTAAGCAACCGACTGCAAGACAGACCCAGAAGAGAAAAAACCAAACACACTAGTTGTTACTTTCATCCCACAACTGAAACCACTCACACCTATAATAGATGGCCTCTCGCCCATCCTTACTTCATTCTCCCCGTCCCTTGCTTGCAAATCCCCAATCTCAAGCAACTCATAACTGCTTGCAAATCCCCAACCTCAAGCAACTGTTTACACACAACAGACTACGCAAGACTGAAACAGAGGTGGGGACCAAACTCTTCTTCTACAAACCCAGATGCCAGCTCTGCCCTTACATGTTCTCTGGCAACACAATTACAGAACCTAACAATGTCTCACACAATAACAAGAGAGCTTCTGTTTGTTCCTCAGCTAATGTGATCTATGCCATCTCTTGTCAACAATGTCCCTCTGAACTCTACGAAAAACAAATGGAACAATTTCTATGCAAAAGAATTAATGGGCATAAATTGGGCATCAGGAATGGAAATGCACAGAAATTGTCTCAGATAACTTCACTCTTCCTAGGCACTCTGCACGCTGGTGTTTGAAAGTTGCCATTCTGGAACAGAAAAATTGCAGGACAAGGATCCAGAGGCAGACAGCAGAGATGAAATATATACACTTGCTGGATATTCAAACTCAATGATTTAAATTTTAGTCAAGGGCTTTTGAGCAATTCCCAGAGTTGAAATGCTGCAATAATTATGTGATTATCTGATGTGATTTTCCGTAACTCAGATTCCTTCAGAAGCACCTTTACAGAACAGACTTCAGAGATTTGGTCAGTAATTCTTAGTCATTACTACATGTTATCCATAGTCTAAGATCTCTTCAGCCACTACCAGTGCCCCTTTTTGCAGAACAAAATATCACATTTAAATAATTTTGTCATTATCTGCTGTCATTTCCTCATAACCTAGGTCAATTCACCAACCAACCGTTGACACTTTTCACTGAACAAAGTTGGTAAATGCAAAATACAAAGTCTAGAAAATAAAATTATTTTAAAAATCTGTAATGCCACAAATGATTATGTTGCCTCTACTGTATCTACTAATTATTTACCACTTTTACAGAACAAAGCTTCACAGGAATAAACCTACCTATCAGTCAGAGATCTTTAGCCATCCAGACAATTTGACCGTTTCAGCTGAACACTAGAGGAGGAGGACAAGGGGTTCCCCGGTATTTCCAAGCCATGGGCCGGACCATGCTCCCTCTTCCCGACAGCTGAGCGGAGCCGAACTGGTGGTCCCCCCTACCGTAGATGCGGTCATAAAACACGTCCACAGCTGATGTAAACACATTTATGACAGCCACAGGTGCATTTACAGCTGTCGTAAACATGTCCACTTCCAGTGGCAGCGGTGGTGGCTGTGGCAGCAGTGGTGGCAACATGGGCCACATGAAATGGTGCTGTGGGCCAGGTCTGGCCCACAAGCCATAGGTTGAGATCCCCTGGAGTAGGAGTTCCAAATCCCAGGAGACACATAGAATAATCTATACTTAGCATGTTCTGCCATCTCTCCTGCACCTTTCTTCCCTGTACTCCACAAATCATCACTCTTCAGGCCATGACAAAATTATCAGAATGATCACACTTAGTAAAGGTAAAGGTTTCCCTTGCTCGAAAGCCAGTCATATCCGACTCTAGGGGTCAGTGCTCATCTCTGTTTCAAAGCCAAAGAGCCAGTGCTGTCTGCTTCTGCAGACATTTCCATGGTCATGTGGCAGGCATGACTAGACACCGGAGTACACGGAAAGCTGTTACCTTCTCACTGAAGTGGTCCCTATTTATCTACTTGCAATTTTTTGCTTTCGAACTGCTAGGTTGGCAGGAGCTGGGACAGAGACGGGAGCTCATTCCGTCCTGCAGTACTCGGGAATCGAACTGCTGACCTTCCGCCTCCCAGTCACCGTCTTCTTAGCCACTTGAGCCACTGCGGTTAATTTTGCAAAAACTAAACCATCCTAAGCCATCTTTGTGAGGCAAAATCTATACCATACATATGTCCCTAATTTAAGCAATATTTCACAGCCTTGACATTCATTGTGTGAATTATTAACTGAAGAATGTTTGTGAAGCAGTTATCAATAAGGCTTGTGGGTCATTTTGTTGAAAGCAAAAACTAATATTGAACATGTATGAGCCCAAGGGTCACCACCTCAAGAAGATCAATAGATCTTGGCCTCTCTTTGTATCATTAGCATAGGAAGAATATTTATCCTTTGCTGTTTCAGAATGCTTCAAGTCATTCAGGGATCAACGTCTTGTTCTCACCAGGATTTATCCACACCTTAGAGATCAATACTTTCCATACAGAATTATATTGACTTGTACAACTGTTGAAAAGAGTGTCTGGCACCTCTGTCTTAAGATGTGCATCATGAGCCAATGACTTTTGGAAGACAAGGGAAAACATCAGCATGCTGCGTCATATGACAGAACATGACTTAGTGGCAAGTCTGAGCATCAGGGTCCTGGGATCACAGAAAGAAATCTCAAAGCAGTTAATACTGGAACACCTTGCACTCAGTAATCAAAATGCAGTTCTCTCTGAAAAGGTTCTCGCAGAATCTGTCTCTTGAATGGATTAGATTCAAGAAGATCTTGGTAAGTCAAGTTGGCCGCAGGAGGGACCAGGACACTGCTTGGTTCAAATGCGGGCTCAGCCATTATCTTTTTTGGTCAGTCACTTGGTTGGCGATGTTGCTGTAGCGGAGAATGGCTACCCGTGGCATGCCTTTCTGGTTTCTACTTCAGACACCTAGAATTAATTGTTTGCTTGTTTGTTTCCCCAGTTCATGATCATGGAAAGAAATTGGTACATTAGGATTAATTGTAGGGGACATACTTCGTTACCACCACTGCACATCTAAAATTTTATGTTGGTCTTTATCATTTATGCACACATGAGTTTTGGAGCACATCACCTGCTCTTTTGTGAAACAGCAGCTGTCTTTTGTGCCAGCCAAGTCTTCCCAACTCACATAGTCTTCCTCTCCATTTACATATTCCCCCATCAGTATTCCAGTAGGATTAACAGTGCTACCCACTCCCCCCCTCACCCACCCACCCACCCCACCCCCAAATAGGGACCAAGCAAGGATTTGAATCCAGATCTCCAGAGTCTTGGCCCAATACTGTATCAGTTATGCTACACTTTCTCTGCTATATAACCTGTACCTACTCAAAAGCTAAGTGTTCAGTACCTACAGTATTTATCTTCTAACACTACAATGGCAGATTAAATACCAGAAGGATCATACCCTTTTGGATCATTTGCGCTTGCATCACATGAGAAGCTACACTCTATTTATGGGTGATCAGTGAATTTAAAAAAAAAAAAAAAGGACTAGGAGCAAAATGCAGTATGCACAGGTTAAAGAAAGATGCCCATCTGGTGCAGAATCTATTTAGAAAAGTTTTAAAAGAAAGAATTATCTGTTCCAGGAATATCAATTAAGAGAGCTGCATTTTATGGAACTGTAATTTCAGTTTGCCCTGACCCCAAATTCCCAAGAACAGAAGAAGGCAACTTCAGGCAGCCGTATTGTATCATTTCTCTCTCTCATCTTCCCAGAAGAGATTTCAAATTAATTGTGCAGTTTATCTGAACTCTCCTTTCCTGAGAGAGAAGTTGAGACAGCCTGGGGGATTTTATCTTGTTTGTAATGTAAACTCAAATGCAGTTGTGGTGACTTCTAAGACTCGGCAAGCTGGTCAGGAAAATCATTATCATCTTTTATCCCCGGAGCAAACAAGAGGAAGAGGATGCTGGAAGGGATATAATCACTCACTCAAATTCACAGAGATGTGATCCCTGTTTATTTGAAGTTTCTTTGTGAGGCTATTTAAATTACACTCGTTGTGTCAAGGTGGATATTTGGGATAGGAAAAAACCTATTGCTTCTCTCCAGTCTTACAAAGCAATCATGCAGAAGATCACTCAGAAATCAGCCGCATTGTGTTCCTCCGCATTGTGTTCCACTCCTGGACAGCCGTGTGTCGGGTTGCACGTTTCTTCACTGAGACAATGCAGTTGCGGCCATTTAGATTACTCCCTTGCCCTAAGCCTTTATTCACTGGCTGGTCCCTTCAGCTCTCTACAGATCCAGGTGCTGCCAGTTGTTAAGGCTACCAGAAATGCTTCTTCTTTGCCTTGCTTAATCTTCTCTTCCCAGAGTTTGTAAACTTATTTATTGGATTGTGCCTCTGGTCATGTGGATTGTGGAAAGTAAAGTCCAGAAAGTAACTTTTCCAACTTCTGAAGAAAGTTGACATTATCAGAATGCTTTCACTTCATCCTTCTTTCTGACCCGTTACTGTCTCTGTCTCATTCCTATTAAAAGGAGGATATAGGTGAGGAACTCAACCTCCCTTGAATAGACGGAGGGTTGGAATGCCTAAATGCAAGACCAGCATGCTCAAGTGGCAGCGGCTGGCGGACAACAACATGCTGTGTGAGTGTGGAGAGATACAGAATCCGGCTGTCTGCCAGATTAATCCCAGAAACAGGCACCGATGAAGACTTATGTTTGGCCAACGACAAAGCCAAGAAAGTGGCTTCATTCTGGCAATCCAAGGTTTGATCAGGACATGAAGGAAGAAGAAGCTAAGTGTCACATCTCAACTTTACCACTCTGTCTCCAGAGATAGCTCCTCTTATAGCCATCTTTCTTCTTACTTGAAATAGTATTTTTTCCTTTTATTCCAGACACGTGCTTCCACCCATATGTGGCACTACTGTCAGGGATGTGCCTTTATTGTCCTTTCCATTTTTGCTCAGGGTGGAAAATTAGAGATGCAAGCCAAACTAGGGATGGGGCAATCAGTAATTATGCTGTATATACTCTAGTATTAGCTGACCTAAATATAAGTCGAGGTACAGTAATACCTCGCACAACGAGCAAAATGCATTCCACGCAGTTACTCGTTATGCGAGTTACTCGTTCAGCGAAACACATTTCCCATAGGGAAATGTGCTTCGCTTCGCTAATTGGCAGGGTATTTGGGAAGGGTGGGGGGACCTTATCCGTACCCTTCCCAAAAAGCCTGCATGCACCCGCGCGTCAGCGGTGCACTTGCGAAGGGTACTGGAAAGGTCCCCCCACTCTTCCCAAATGCCCCACTGCTGCATCAGCTGGGCATTTGGGAAGAGTGGGGGGGGGACCTTTCCATTCCCCTTCGCAAGCGCCCCACTGACGTGCGCCATGCATTGGCAGAGTAGTTTGGAACGCGGTGGGGGATTCCCCTGCCGTGTTCCAAAACACCCCGCAGCTGGGGTATTTGGAACACGGACAGGGGAGTCCCCCGGCATAGTCCAAAACACCCCCAGACACAGGTGGGGTATTTTGGAACGCAGCAGGGGGTCCCCCACCCATGTTCCAAAACTTAGAAATTCAAATATAATAATAATAATAATAATAATAATAATAATAATAATAATGATAATAATAATAATAATAATAATAATAATAATACCGCAGATGCGAAGATTCTCGTTAAGCGAGTTTTTGCTCATTCAACGAAGCAGACCTTTTGGGGAAAGGTCTGTTCATTAAGCGAGTTACTCACTATGCGAGATGCTCGCTATGCGAGGTACAGTATTACTGTACCTAATTTTGAACTGAAAATCAGGGAAATAGTTTGACCCGAGTATAAGCCGAGGATAGGAAATGCAGCAGCTGTTGGTGAGTTTCAATAATCAAAATACATGAAAATATGGTAACATTAATTAAATTGTTGGCACTTCTCAATCCAGCACGGACCCTCATGGTCATTGACCCAAGTATAAACCGAGTCCCCTTTTGGGGGCTCATCTTGGGGGCTAAAAAACTCAGCTTACACTCGAGTATATACAGTATCCCTGCCCTCCACAGAGGCAGAGGGGATGGACAAGAGATAAACTCTGACTTCCTTGTAGATCCCTCATGCATTTGCTATAGGATTAAAAAAAAATTAGGAGGGGGAGGTTAAAGAAAGTTTAATCTGGCCCATGATCAAACTACACCTGAGAGATAAACAGTTATTAGAAGCTGAACAGTTTTCCAGAGACATGATTCAGGCAGACTTTTATGGCTTTAAAAAAAGTTTTAAGGAAGATGGGACTATATCTTGAAGAGCAATCATAAAACTCCTGCTGTAAAAATTGTACACTGTCAGCATTTAAGCAATTCCATCTTCTAACCATTATACAGTTCAGCCGAAGTGTTCCACATCTGTAAAATGCTTTGATCAGGTCTTTGTGTAGCTCTGTATTCTCTCAAGTATGCTGACAGAATACCTGATCTGTAGCAATTTAAACATGGGTGAGTAACAGACCTCTCCGTGCATGCGTATGTTATGTGCACCACAAGAAACCAGAAGCCAAATGTATGTACAGGGTAGGAAAAAGTCGATACAAATTCAGTAGCACTTGCAGCTTAGCAGAGCAATATGCTCCAGAAGAGGATCTGGGGATAAATCAGAACATTTCTATGTTTCTGAAAAGCTGTAGCCAAAAATGTGAGTTTTAAAAGACCCAATATGGCAAAACCTAACAGAAAGGGTTTTTGCAGTCTGGGCTCATGATTATATCTTTGCAAACTACCTATAGTCATTTAATTTCATTTATTAATTGATTAGTTGATGAGCCATATCAAAATATTAGTATCTATCACAGTAAGTAAAATGAATTGGATAAAATTTAGTTATATAAAATAAGGTACAGTATTGTTCAAATGTACACGCGCATAGCGGAACTCGTTGTGTGTGCACTTTGCCTCCGGCCTCCCCGACCAAAACGGGCTGTGCATGGCGTGCGCCTGAGAGGTGGGGCTTAGCCCTTATAAAAGGCTTGAGCCTGAGCACTTTGTGGTCCTGTTTCGCTTTCGGAGGCACCGAAAGCAGCTTTTTCCCCGCCCGCCCGCCCTGTAAGCAGTGTGATTATTTTGGTTGCCTAGTGGGCCGGATGGGAATTTTTGCGTGAACCATGATTGGCCTGTTGGTTCACAGAGTTTTTGCCCACCCCACACTGCTCTGCTAGGATGGGTTTTGCGGTCTTTTTCTTTTTTTGTCACTTTTGGCGGCTGGCACAGGTAAGCTAATTTTGTTAGTCCAGCCATTTCAGGTAAGGAACGCATTTGACTCACCAGCTGGTAGCGAGGCAAGGGGTATACGATGGCTTGGTGAATCAGGTGCAGTCCAAGATCAAGGGCCACCAAGTTGGATGGCTTGGTGGTCACTAAACAGGTTCCCCTGGAAAAGGGGGCAGAAGTGTAAACAAGGAGATAACAACACTTCTGTTATGGACAAACAACAAGACCATTAAATATGGTAATTCGGTCACTGACCTGTGCTACTCACACCATGCAGACAGTTAAGCCACAGTTAATAGTTGTGTTTAATAATAGTGGCCCTTGTTTTAAAATCCAACACAGTTGTCCATCTCGTTATTTGGGGAGTTTGGGGGCAAAGTGTGTACTGTAGTACTAGATCAAATAAGGTCAATATACAATAAGATAAATATTAAATTCAAAGTTATTCTGATGAATTTGTCACCTTTACATACAACCCCAATACAAAATAGTGAATGCTCACACCTAAGTGTGATCAAACCCATTATTCTCCTGTTCCTCTAATTATAAACTGACTTTAGGAGTAGTTTACATAACCAAACCTTCCTTGTAGCCGGTTAGTATTTTAGTGGAAGTTTGCATAACCAAACATTAATTGTCCCTGGCTAGTATTTTAGTGGAGTATTTTATTTTATTGTTCTGCAAATATCCTCATGGTTGAGAATGCTTCCAAACCACATTTTACAGGAACGGCATTTGCATTTCATCTGTTGGTTGCTTTTGTTGTTGTTGTTTAAAACAGTTCCAGCTTTGAAACAGAGATGAGCACTGACCCCTAGAGTCAGATACAACTGGCTTTCGAGCAAGGGAAACCTTTACAGTTCTGCCTCATCTCATCCACGCCCTCTGCTGTTCTTTTGTTATCTTCTAAGCAGGGAGGGTGGCAACCTGAAGCTACCCTCTGCTGCGCATGGTGGCTTTCCATGCAGTTTGCAAAGTAGGGTTCCAGGCTGTGTGGAGAGGGGGGGCACCCCCACCACCACCACCACCACCAAAGGCTCTCCAGAAAGTAGCTCTACATGTATTCAAAGCCATGAGAAGTGACTGGAGTGAGAGCCATTGCACATGTGCCCTGTCTCCTCACAGGGCAAGTACACATTCTGTGAAGTGTCTGACTATGCCAAAGGTGACCAACCTGCAGTCCACAGACCGAACCCAACCTGCAGCACCATTTCATGGGGTCTGCCACTGCCCTTGCGGCTATCAGAAGCGGAGGCACTTATGACAGCCATAAAACACCCCCGTGCATGTGTAAATGCCGCCATAAATGCATACGCAGCTTACATGAATGCATTTATGACAGCCAGGGATACATTTTACGGCAGCATTTACGGTGGGCGGAACCACGTGACTGGCCTGTGGCATGCAAAGGTTGGGAGCGCCTGGCACTATTCCTCCCCTTTTGAGGGAGGTGTTTTCAGTCTCTTTTTGCTACCCATGCGCTTCTTCCCTTTGGCCTCTTCGATGTCTCCCTCTTCCTCCTTCTGTCTCTCCTTCTCTTTCCCTCCTTCGCTCCTCTGCCACTTTCATTCCTCTCTCCTCCCCTCCGTCCCTCCCTCTCTTCTTTCTGCCCAGGAGGATTGATTGCCAGAGAAAGAACTGGTTACTCTGTCTAGAAGTCAGCTTTGACAGCATTAGGAGTTGCACCAAGTTTTGCAGCCTCAGGGACTGCAGTGGCTTAGTGGTTAAGACGCTGAACTTTAAGACTGGAAGGTCAGAGTTCAAAACCTGAGCACTGCATGACAAAGTGAGTTGCTGTCTCTGTCCCAGCTCCTTTCAAACTATCAGTTCAAAAGGAAGAAATTGCAAGTAAATAGTAAAGGTAAAGGTAAAGGTTGCCCTTGCTTGAAAGCCAGCCGTATCTGACTCTAGGGGAGGTGCTCGTCTCTGTTTATAGCCAAAGAGCCAGGGCTGTCTGCTCTTGCAGATGTTTCTGTGGACATGTGGCAGGCATACATAGATACCGGAGTGCATGGAACACTGTTTACCTTCCCACCAAAGTGGTCCCTACTTATCTACTTGCAATGTCTTGCTTTCAAACTGCTAGGTTGGTAGGAGGCAAGTAGATAAATAGGTACCAATTCAGTGGGAAGGTAAACAGTGTTCCATGCACTCCGGTATCTATGTATGCCTGCCACATGTCCACAGAAACATCTGCAAGAGCAGACAGCCCTGGCTCTTTGGCTATAAACAGAGACGAGCACCTCCCCTAGAGTCAGATATGGCTGGCTTTCAAGCAAGGGCAACCTTTACCTTTACACTGCAGGTTCACCACCATAGCTATCAGAGATAAGGATTAATTGTGTCACTATCAAACATTGTCGTATTTTTAGCAATGCAGAAAACATTATGGCAGTACCTGGTAAACGAAAACTGGCATTTCAACACGGCCTACTTACAACAACACCCAAAGAGGGGTGGGGGTGGGGTGGGATGGGGAGAACAGAAAGAGAGAACATAACCCAGAATTTAGAAAAAAACACATTCTGATTTAGTGATACTATTATAAACTAATGTGATGCAATGTTAAGGTACATTGTGCTGAGGAAGAAGGAAATAATAATTACAAAGCATATTTCCATAGTAGTAAATGTGGAGCTGGAAATATTTTTGCTGAGTTGTGCCGCCATCCTGCCCGGGGATCGGTGCCTAGTTGTTCAAGCGCAGTTTGTGCCATTCACGTGGTGAGTAGTGGAAAGCTATTTCAATCAGTCATCAGATGCAAAAAAAATAATAATCTGTGATTAAGCCCTATTGCCTCAGACATTTGTAATGTAATTTGGGGGTGGATGTAAGCAGTTGTGATGGATGAATTCCCTTTGGCACAATTAGGAATTGGAGTCATCAAAGTGAGCTATTTTCATAAGCTATTAGCTTCCCCCCCAGTTCCAGTGTTGAGACCTTACTGCACAGAGATGTCAGCAAAAGCACCAAAGTGCTCCTGAATTATATCCACTCCCCACCCTATTGGCAGCCAAACATCCTGTCTACCCCTGCCCTGATTGCTCAGTCCCTTCCCACCCAGTATGGTCACAATTGGACCAGTTCCACCAAACCAGTAGCGGAAATCCGGAGGGGTTCACCGGGGTGGGGGGGGTAGTAAACCCCCAGGCAACCGGTTCGGTCGCCTTTCCAGCCGCTGTTCGAATTCCTTTTCCGGGCAGCCCAAAATGGCTACTTGGAAGTGCGCATGCATCAAAACACCATTTGACACACGTGCACTGAAAAATAGAAGTGTGCATGCATCAAATGGTATTTTGATGCATGCGTGTTTCCGAGCAGCGACCTTTCCTTCACCACCGGCCACCAATGCTGCTCCCATGGTGGCACCGCCAGGCCTGGTAGGCCAGGGCAGGCTAGGCCGCGCCACCGCACCGCTGCACTGCCACCACCTACCTGCTGCTCCCCAAGTCCCCAACCCCAGCAAAGGTAAGGAACTAGGGTTTGTTTTCTTTGTGTTTCAGGTGGGGGGACTTGGACTCCCTCCCCCAACGCAGTTCGCCCCGCCCCTCCGGCCAGGAGCCCAATGGGAGCGTGCTTCCTCCCTCCCCTAGCATAGAGCTCGCCCCGCCCCTCTGTTTGGGCACTGGGTCTCTAAAAGGTTCACCATCGGTGCACTGTCGTGAGACTGGCTAGGTAGGTAGGGCTGGCCTTGAGCCTGGTCCAGACACTCGGTGGGTACAAAGGGGAGCAACCTGACTGGTTTCAGATACTGGTCACTTTGACCGTGTTTACCCCCGTCTTGGCTGATCTGCATTGGTTGCCCATGGCATTCTGTGCCAGGTTTAAGATGTTGGGAATAATTTACAAAACCCTTAACAGATTAGGGTCACATTATCTGCAGGAATTTCCTGTTCCTGGGAAATTCTAATAATGAAATTATGGGAGCCACTACCTAAATAGATTTGGGGGGGGGGGGAATCCTCTACTGGAAACATAACTTTTTCAGCTGGCCCCCCACTTCCCGGCTGTGAAATTCCTTTCCTCTTCAGATTAGAACAGCCCCTACTCAACTTGTTTTCCGTAAAATACTAAATACCTTTTTATTTATGAAAGTATTTCCCAACTAAATTTTTACAGTGGATAATGACTATGGGGCGCAATCATCAATTTGATGTAATTGAATCTCAAATTTAACTCCTATTACACTGGTACTGTAAGATTGGTATTATTATTTACTGGGGAGTTATTGTTATATTGTGTTGTGTAAGTTTGATATGATTTAAATGTATTGTGTGCTTTTTGTATTACTGTAAACCATCTAGAGCAGTGATGGCCAACCTTGGCACTCTAGATGTTCTTGGATTTCACATCCCAGAAGCCCAAGTCAGCGCTCCTGCTGATCAGGGCTTCTGGGAATTGAAGTCAAAAAAACACCTGGAGTGCCAAGGTTGGCCATCTCGGGCCTAGAGCAATGTTTTACGCTAGTTACGGCACATTATAAATCAAATAAATTAATTAATTAAACATATTGATCTTGAGCATCTTGTTTCAATCAGAGAGGGCTGCTGCTTTTGAGGCCTGCTGCTCCAAGAACACCCAGCCCAACACGGCAGCATGACGTATCACTACTTTTGTCGACTACAGGTCTCCAGTGACAAAGACTCATCCCTCTTCAAAACAAAAATCCACTGGAATCAGCCATGTTTATCTTGGGAGAATAATATGTATAGTGGGGAGGACATGGATAGAGGACGATTATACCGTATGCTAATAATCCATTAGACAAGCTAATGCCAGTTAAATGTGCTAATCCGTTTATTTTTTTCCCCTCCATTGCGCTCTCTTATCGCGTTGCCAGTGGCCTTCCATGCACACTGCTTAAGCCAAATCTGTATGTTAATTAAGGAATTTACCTGTAATTCGGGTTTTAATTCATCAGCTAGTCCTTACACAGGCAAGATGTCAATGATGGCAATTCAGAGGAGGACTACAAGATCTGACCTATTTCCTTTTTCCTTCTCATCTATGAAAAGTTGGGCCCCTTTGGCAGCAGGTGTGGATCACTAATCCCTTTCCATGATTCACCCTGAGAAGACAATGGGATCATGGAGAAAGGAGGAGACTTTAATGTACTTTTCCAAGTCAGCTAGCTATCTCAGTTCATTAAATACACCCACATCCTCACAACATTTAGCTGCTCTCATTTATCTCAGGCAGTTAGCGATGGGTTAGCATTGTGATACTATCCTGCCCGAGGTACCCATTTGTGTTTCTCATCAACTCCTAATTCCATATAATCTTAAACGAGGACAACTGAAGCAGAAATGTCCCTTCAGAAGATGCCATATTGTAACTTTCATCATCCTCAGCTTTTGGTCAGGGACAATGGGTATTGTGTCTATATAGTGTATATACTAGAGTATAAGCTGACCTGAATATAAGCCAATTTTGACCTGAAAACCCAGGAAAATAGATTGACCCAAGTATAAGCTGAGGGTGGGAAATGCAGCAGCTGCTAGTGAATTTCAATAATCAAAATACATGAACGTATGTTAAAATTAATTGATTTGTTGGTGCATCTCAATCTGACGCAGTCTTGGGACCTTCGTAGTCGTTGACCCGAGTATAAACTGGGTCCCTTTTTTTTGGGGGGGGGGCTCATTTTTGGGGCTAAAAAACTCGGCTTACACTTGAGGATATATGGTATGTGTGCTAGTGATACCAGGATTTCTTGGGATGCCCCTGGCAAGAAGCACCCCTCTCCGTGTCATACCTGAAGTTCCAAAGGTTGAAGCCCCCATGGTGGTTGGGTGAAATGCCTGTGAGCCAAGGCAACGAGGCGCCATGGTGAAAATGTGCCATTTACCCTGGAGCACATGGTACCAAAAAACAAAATACATCAGGGGGAAAAAACATTTCAGTATTAATTACATTTCATTTATTTCAGGATTTCTCTGGCCAAGAAGGGATAAAGACTAATAAGAAAACAAAAAACTGCAGGTAAATATAAGTTTCCCTTGCGTAGGGGCCCTTAATGCAATGAAAACCACTGCACACAGGGGCTGTCCAAAAGCAAAGTGGGGGAGGCAGCCCAGAACAAGTCAGTTACCAAGGAGATCTAGACACGTGTACAGAGGGAAGCAAAAGGGGTCACAAATAAGGTCCAAGGGGTCACATGGACCAAGTAAGAGGGGGGATTTCATTGGTTAACGGGGAGAAAGAACCTTAGTGGTCCAAAAGGGCGTCACATTGAAGATCAAGGAGGGAGATAAGTGTCTGCCACACATCCAAGTGTATATATGGTCTCCTTGCAGGAATTCATGATGCAAACCTGGCCCACCACAAGGTCCTTCATTTGTTGCAGTCTTGAGGAAGTAGGAGGTGTTGATTAGAATGCAGGCAGTTACAGACAGCAAATTTCCTTTTCAAAGAAGTCTTCTTCTAGGCTGATTGAATTATTCTGTTCACCCCATTGCAGTCTTTATTTGCCTATTATTGTTTCTTCTGCCTCAGTGGTGTAGCATGGGGGGGGCAGGGGGTGGTCCACCCTGGATGGCACTTTGGGGGGGGGGAGCAAAATTTCCGGGAGGAAATTGCCACTGCCTGGCACCACGTAGAGCAAGCCCGATGGGGCCTACCACGAAGCGGCGGTGGCCAGGCGGGGCAGGTAGAAGGCAGGGAGTCCCGGCCCAGCCCCAGCCCCAGTGGGGTGCCTGCAGGGAACAGCAGCATCATTAGTCCTGGGGGCTTCCCCCTTCTTCGGGGGACGTCCGTCCCCCCCTTAGGCGGCTGAAACCTATGCTGCTACACACCACTGTTCTCCCCTCTCCATATGCCAGTTGCCACTGACATTCCAGACACTCTTGCCAGGATTCTGCCATTCTCTTACAAATGCACCCTCCTAAAACAAGAAATGAGAGCCAGACATGTCATTATTTTTACATACTCGGAGCAGATCCTGTAGTCTTAGGTGGAAAATAAAATTCCCTTTTTATTTGCAATTTATAAGGAAACCTCATAGATAACTCAAAATACATATTTACACATAATATTTCTCCTGGATTTACCTTAACTGAACCCCCCTGGTTCACTGAACATACTGCCTCCTTTGCCTGTAGAAACTGGGACATGTAGTGTTCATGTGAAACATGTGAAGGGGCAGGAAACAATCAGAAAGGGGAATTCTTTATTAAACACAACAAAAATGGGGTGTCTGGATTTCATCTAACAGCAGCTTATATCCAGCGAAACCTCAAGACTCCAGAAATGTGGCATAAATCATAAAGGGGGTGGTCATGTATGTTTCAGGTATTTTAACAAAAAGTGAACAGATTTTGATTAAATAAAATCTCTGTGCCATACAGACACTATAGGAAGCTGCTAGACTTTTCCCAAGACAGTCCAAGGCCTCATAATTCTGCTCCTTGGTACGTGGAGAGAGAAGGATGAATGAGCACGGGTAGTAAGAAAAAGTAATGAGTAAAGAAAGAGTCAAGGAGGGGGAGCAAAAAAAGGAATAAAAAGAGTCCTGGGTGGAGTTTCACACCCAAAGTCTTCTGAATAGTGTAAAATAAAGCAATCCTCTTCTGCTGGGCACGCTGCCTTGTTTATCTCGGCAGCCCTTTTTTCAAGCTCCTTTTTTTCCTTGAGAACTTGCTCTGCAATCTCATTTTGTTGCATAATAACCTATTATTAAGGGGGAAAATGCCATCAGGTGATTCATACGGCATTTCTTGCTCTCTTGGCTAAAGGCAAAATTTCAGAATAATTTTATGTTTGGTTAAAAAGAAATCTGACCTATTTTGGGAATCATTACAAGATGATAAGAAGGTGTAATGATGAAGGGAAATGTTTGTCAGCCTCAATGGCAATTTTGGCATTAAACTTTGGGGTAAGTCATGATTCCATGTCCAAACCTCTTCGACCTCTTCAACCTTTTCCGTTACATCACTCCTGCCTGTAATGTAAAATGTGTTGGTATTCCATTCATGTAAAGGGCATTGATACTTTTCTATTATAAGTTTTTCAATCTTTCATCAGTCACCAACAGTGTAACTCTTGATTTTGATACCTGAGGAATCTCGGTACAAAATGAGATGAGGAACCTGCCTTGTTGGTAGTCAGAACACTGCCATATCTAGTCTGATAGTCATGTTTCCCCTTCGTCAGCCCTCAGCAGCCCTGGGGGTGGCTTAGTGGTTAAGACACCGAGCTTGAAGACCGGAAGGGCTGCGTGACGGAACTTGGGGACCTGAAAGGAGCCTCATTCAGGCCCTCCCCTGAGTGGAGTTTCTCCAGTAAAAATCCTTTCAACCCAGAGTAATTTCTGACATGAAATTTATTTACTTACCAGTTTACCCAATAACAAGGAATTATGGGAGTCACCATCCAACTAGCATAGTGTGCTTTAACTGATGGTGCTAGGGACTGGATCCAAAATGACCAAATGTTCTTCTTTGCAGCATATAGCCTCTGAACGACTAATAGAAAAATCCTCCAGTGGGATATTTTATTGACTGGTTTGATTCTGATTTGATCTCCCCTGATTTAGTTTGATCGATAGCCCACTTCTTCCAAGAAATGAGGATAGAAGGTGGTTTACAGTATAGGTAGAAAAAAGAAAAGAAAAACTAAAGGGTTGAATTCATGTCACCTGAAAGACTAACAAATTTATTTCCACAGAAGTTTTCATGGACTGCATTTTACTTCCTTAGACACATGGAAGACACAGGATTATATTCACAAAGTACTTTGTGGAGAGGTAGGGGCTAGGTGGATGGGTAAAAAGAGTGACTGCAACATTGGTAGTGTGTGCTTTTTAAATGACAGTAACACCATTGCAGATGTAATGGCCATCTTTCCCCCCCACCCACCCACCCACCCATACACACCTCAGTCCCTACCACTCTACTATGTATTACATGTAGATATTATAAATCTGAGGCTGATGTCTCATGCTAACTAAGTCTGAGGAAATGGACTGTGTAATCACACAAACTCACATAACAGTAAATGTGTCAGTCTTTTCAAGTATCATAGGACTCTGGTTTTCAGTTTCAGCTAACTAAACTCAAATACCGGTAGTCTAAACATGGCTGGCTTGTCAAAAGAACAAAGTAGCTAGGTTAGATAACTTCCATTAAAAACTGCATTGTCTGAAAACCTATTTCTGCCACATAAAGCTGATGATGTCATCAGATAGGATTATTTTTTGGAAATTAAATATTTCTTATTTCTGCCCAGAGATTCCCATGGCTCCAATGTAATCCTATTTATTGTCAAGAACCTGTGAAGGCCGTGGGATTGAAAGACAAATTCTTCATTACTACATAATCCCACTATGGGTAAAGTTGTCCCAGTGGCAACTTTCAATAATTAAAAATTTAAATTAATTCTGTAATTAAAAACTTTCTTCTCTCATCTCACAGTCCCCATGGGTTCTTGACAATGAAAAGAAATTAGACAGGACCTATGTGAGCCTTGGGACAGAAGTAGGAAATGTTCAATGACTGATGACACGATCACCCTTAAATGGTGTAACCTACACGAACAGGATTTCAGCAATTATAAATATCAAAACATAATTAAATCAGTTTGTCATAAAAACAGAATAGGCTAAAAACCATTTTCAGACTTCTCAGTTAAAATTATAATAACTCACAATATAAATGTGCAGAACATCTTCAATAGCCCCTATATTTAGAGTCAATTCATCACAGAAGACCTGCCTAAAGGCAGGGAGGTAACTAGAGTCTCTCAGGAACATGTTTCAACTTCTGGGCGTAGTCTTTCATTTAGCCAATGCTTTGAAAAGTTACTTTGTAGGCAGTGGTGTAACGTGGGGGGCAGGGAGGGGCCCACCCCGGGCGGCACTAGGAGGGGCAAAATTTCACAATAAATAGGACTTTGCTGCCACCCCTGGACTTCCTCGCCAGTTGCCTTGTGGTGGTTGTGTTTTGTTTTGTTTTGTGCTCGGATTGTTCACGGCGAATTTCTGTGGCTTTTGGAGCCTTTTGGGTTTGAGTGCCTAGATGGGGGGGGGGGTGGCGAGCCTAGATGGGGGGCAAGTTTGGCCTGCACCTTGGGCAACTGAAACCCACACTACACCACTGTTTTTAGGACAACAACTTCAGCCTAGATGCTATTGGGGGCTCTGGGAACCATAGTCCAAAAATTAACCTTTCCAAAATCTGAAATTTTAGATGGCATGGCAAAGAATGAACAGACCGTGAATTTACCTTTCAAAAATGCACCCCCAGTCTTGTAGTGGGGATCTTGATTCCTGGTGTTAAATAATAGGTTACAACAAAAGATTTCCTCTCCTTTGTCTCTCCTAGAGAGCTACACATCCTCCTCTTATGTGACTTCCTCTGACTTCATGCTTTTCAGATGTCTCTTTAGCACCAACCAGATAGTCATTGGCTAGGCTTTCTGGCCAACTCATCTGGAGTAATGAGGTTGGGGGGAACCATTCAAACCTCTGGAAAATTCTCTTAATAGCTCTTTATCAATGAAAAGTGAAAACATATGTTTTTCTGCTGTTGACATTAGGCAATGTGAGAGCCGGATACTACACGTCAGCCTCTATGCAGGCTTGGGTTGTGTAGTCGTTCTCTCTCTCTTTCTCTATGGTTGAAAAACTGTTCTGTGTCTGTTTCAAGTTCTGCATCTGTTTCAAGAACTGCGTCTGTTTCAAGTTCAAGATTGGGTCTGCCATAAAAAGGCACTAATTTGTTTCTTATTTACTATGTTATTGTTATGTTTAGATGCCAGATATGGAGAAGGAGAGTGGCTGGTGCGAATTTCAGTCCAGAACTTGAAAAAGTTATTCAGTGGAACCTCAGATAACAAAGGGTTTGGGTAGCAAAAAAAAAAACCCCAAAAAAACCCCTCACGTAGTGAAAGGAAATCAAATGTGAATGGCACCCTCGGATAACGAATTTTTTTTCAGAAGGGGGGGGTCATTTTCAATGCATTCTTATGGGAAATCACGTTTCAGTTAACAAATTTTCATTTTCAATGTATTCCTATGAGGAATCACATTTAATACATTCCTATGGGAAATTTGTGTTATGAACAATTTTGCTGTACAAAATAACTCAGAGAACACATTAATTTTGTTATCTGAGATTCCACTGTATTTTGGGGAATCTGGGAATTGTCGTCCTAGCTCTGCATTTTTTCTTGCATGCCAAAATAACTTGGTGATATTTATTTTATTTATTTTTCTGATTTCTATTGCCGCCCAACTCCGAAGACTCTGGGCGGCTCACAGATAATAAAAACAATCACATTTTTAAAACCAATTAAAAAAACCCAATTAAAACTGCTTTGGGTTCTGTGCCACTTGACTTGGAACAGGTCAGGGCAGCCCTTTCTCCTCTGCTTCAGGTGGCAGATGGTAGGAGGCTGCCTCTGTGAATTGGTCAGAGTATATCTATGAACACAGCTAACTGCCATTTATCAAAGCACCAACCTATTAAATTCCCAGTCTTTCACATTCTAACATCTCTTTCCATTCCCTGCAGCTTCATTAGTTATCATCCAAAGTGGTGAAATGGGCAAAGGAAGTGTGCCTTCAGCAAGGTATTTTTAGAAGAGAAAAATAAGAATATTTTCAGATTTAAATCAACACTGAACTCAACAGAATTAATCTTATCTTTGGTCTGGCTACTGGGCTGGAAGGACCTACAGTAATACCCTGGATAACGTTATGACTTGGTTCCACAAGTCATGACGTTATCCAATTTTTAGCGTTGTCCGATGCATGCATCAAACAACGCTAAAAAAAAAGCCCTGACTTCAGGGACAAACCGCTTTAAAGGCAGGCAGGGAAAGAAAGAGACCTCCCTACCTTTAAAGCCACCCCACACACACACACGCAGCGGTCTCTGCGACTGCAGTAGGGTTGGGGGAAAGCACCTTTCCCCCGACTCTACTGCAGTCTTCCCTCCCTGTATTTAAACTACAGGGAAGGGGGAAAGAGAGAGATGTGATTGGTTCTCTAGAGAACCAATAACCTCTCTCTCTTTCCCCCCTCCCTGTAGTTTCAATACAGGAAGGGAAAGAAAATCGCGTCTTTTTTCCTCCCTGTATTTAAACTACAGGGGGGGAGAGAGGCTTGTAGTTTCAATACAGGAAAGGGGGAGAAGCCTCTCTCTCCCTGTAGTTTAAATACAGGGAGGAAAAAAGATGCGGGTTTTTTTTCCCTTCCTGGATTGAAACTATTTATGGCAAGCATGGGTTGCGATGAACCTCTCTGTGGGACTTAGACAAACCTGTCTTTGAGACTCAATCTACGGGATTGCTTTTTAAGATAGTTGTTCTTCAAGCAAAACGTATTTTCCCATAAGAATGCATTGAAAACCAAATATTCCATTCTGGACCTCAGAAAAAAGCCCCAACCCCATATTTTGGTTCAAAATTCTTTATAAAGTGCACTTTAATAGCATACCATATTTTTCGGACCATAAGACGCATCCAGTTTTTAGAGCGGGAAAACAAGGAAAAAAATATTCTGAAACTTCGGACCATAAAATGCACCTTCATTTTACACACACACACACACACACACACACACACACACACACACACACACACACACACACACACACACACACACACACACACACACACACACACACACACACACTTTTTTGGGGTGCAAAAAAGTGAGTCTTATGGTCCAAAATTATGGTAAATAGTGTGCAGGGACATGTTAAATCAAACAATAACATTTTAAACACCAAACTTCAACTTTTAAAACATCACACATCAAGAATAAAGGGGAAAAAAGAGTCTTTTGCAAGGCACCTGTTCAATGCAGCATGGGAGAAGATGTACTCCAGGCTTTCTCAACCAGTGGCCAGACTCGCCCCCAAAACTTCCTGCCAGGGGCCAGAGGCAAGGTTGCTCCCTGCACTCAAAAAGCAGCTCTTTCAAACACAGGCAAATCACTGCTCAAACACACTTTAGTCAAAGGAGGGATGTTTTTGTGTAATGCACACAATGTCTACATTGGGGACAGGGAGGAAAATCTGACGGAAACAGGTAAGACATGGGAGTAGAACTTTGAGGGAAATAATGTCTACAGATGCGGACTTTACATCTGGACACATTTGTGCCAGATGCATGAATATGGCTGATTATTAATTATAAATGTCACAGAAAGGTTTCTAGGAAAGACAATCACAGATCAGTGGTTAAATATGCTGGAAGTCCCCATGTTTCCAAGCTCTGTGCAAGGACAGCTGGGAACAAAAAAGGTAAAAATATTCAATTCTCTCCTTCACCTCATTCATAAATAAATTCATTCATTCATTCATTCATTCATTGAATTTTTATCCCACCCCATTTAGTGAAATATGCTACTCTGTGTGGTTTACCATATAGACAAGGACAGCATATAGGGACAAAATACGACATCAACAAATTGGCATCATAACTTAAACCAATCAATATCAAATAAATACTATCAATAACAAAACAACAGAAATATATATTTGTGAGTCCATAAAATGAAATAGTTATTCAGAACAGTCTCCATTCTGACTAGGCTATCATGTCAGACCATTTCATATCATTTGGGGCCATGTTGGTCTGCCGTTGATTCAGAGAGAAATATTCTACTTCCTGCAAGCACTATACAGCATGCTTCATGAAAGTGCATTCTGAAATTCAACACCACCTCATCTTTTGAAGTGGGCAAAAATGCCAAAGCCTAATGCTTCTCTAAGTACTTTTAAAAACCTAGCAGAAACAGTAGTTTCAGCTGCAGGAGCCAAATTAACATAGTATATTTAGTCCCAAGTACACTTACTTTATCTTCCATTTATAACCAGAGGAAAGAAGAACAAACTTTCCTGCTGTTCTTCCAAGTATAATAGCTAATGAAATGCAAATTATGTCGCCTTTACTCCCCTAGTTTACCTATGGCCAGAGGTGAGAAAAGTTACCTTTTTGGATAGCAACTCTCAAAAGATCCCAGCCTACATGGGCACTCTAATAATCCAGGCAAAAAACGTTCCCCAACTCTGGTCCTAGCTAAATTAAACATTTATTTTCCTGGCAAACATCCCCCACAGCAAATGGAAAACTAAACAGATCAATGTTTTCTAGTCATGCAAATGAAGCGGTGAGTTAAACTTTGCTTGTTTTGATGCTGAATGTGGGATCCTTCCAAAGAAAAACATGCATAACCCTTGTTGTGAACACTGCAAGATGAAGCAGAGTGTGTGGGAAGCCAGATAGAGCTTGGAACATTGCTTTTTAAAAAATAAGTTGTTCTCTTTCTAGTTTCTGAAAAACAAACCATTGATGTTACTCCTTATTGAAAAAGTTGTTCATCATAATACCAGTTGTGCTGCGTGTGTGATAAAATGAGGCCCCATGTTCTTCACATGTCCAAAATGGAGTTTTTTAGTAGGCTTCTAGTCTATAGTAGAGATGTGGCTTCTTGTGCTAGCCAGCCAAAAGGGCCACTTGGTTGTATTTCACACTTTGGGGCCCATGATGGGAAGAGATGGACAGAGAGAGGCGCCCATTGTAAACAATATCAACCAGAGTTGTTTACCCCACAACTCTGTTATTTGATTGGATGTCTGCTAGTTGCGTCACACCTGGAGGGAAGGTTCGAGACAGGGAGTGGGAAGCAGGTAAGCAGGTAAGGAGCAGGTAAGGAGAGGGAGAGATTTTGATTCTCAAGCAGAGAAGATGGAGAACCTTGAAATGGGCGAATGCTACTACAAGCCCTTTCTTCCTAGAGATAAGCCATGAGCACATGGCTTGAGAAGGAGTTCGAAAATGGTTGTCAACTAGGGAACATCGACAAGAAAGAGATGGGCTTTCCAACTTGGCCTTATCTCTGGAAATCTTAATTATGGCAACTTAGAATAGATAGACAGATTCCTTTTTTATTTAGGGGAATACTTGTCTGAAACACCCTTTCTCTAAAACAAATTAAAGTTAGTTTATTTTTCTATGCTGAGATCTGTAACCTGATTCATCAAGAACCATGCTACCAATTTAAATAAAAATATTTTCTTCAGTCAACGCCTGTTCATTGGAAATGGGATACCGGGTTAAAAGACAGCAAGTCCCTCTTTTTTGCCTCTTTAAAACACTACCTTAACCTCTCATAAGTAAAAGGGCTTGTCTCTGTAAACAGAGAAGCTAATATTTGGTTCAGTCTGGCTGGGCTGAGAATGGGTGGTGAAAAAAAATTTTTTCTTGCGTGAGTTTGGGGGAGTTCTAGAGGGAATTGTTTTTTTAATAATCCACCTTGGATTGAACGCTTGAGAGGTCCCAAGCAAGTGAGGAAGAGTGTGCATTCATCATAGTGTGTTAGTTTCCTGTTACTGTTACACTGTTCCGGGAGCTGCACTGGTTGCCTATATGTCTCCGGGTGCAATTCAAGGTGCTGGTTATTACCTTTAAAGCCCTACATGGTAGTGGGCCAGGATACTTAAGAGACCGCCTCGCCCCAAGAACATCTGCCCGTCCCACTAGAGCGGATTGGAGAGGCTCTCTAGTTGTTCCATCGGCCAGAGAGGCGCGTCTCTCTGGCACAAGACGGAGGGCCTTCTCGGTGTCCACCCCGGCCCTATGCAACCTCCTGCCAACAGAGCTACTTCTCCAGATGGAGTTGCTGCCCTTTAGGAAAAAATTAAAAACATGTGGCAGGGCAGGTTTGGGGTGCGGGAGGAACGATGACCCCAGCCTGCTGGTTGATTTAAGCCCTGCTTGCCCTCAATTAGTTTTTAGATTTTGATTTTAAAGTTTTAAATTGAGGGTTTTTTAGGAATGTTTTTAAGAGTGTTTTATTGTTTGTTTGTTTTTTAATGAATTGTGAGCTGCCCTGGGTCACCTCGGTGAGGAGGGCAGTTGATAAGTACTGTATGACTAATAAATAATAAATAAAATCTTAGTGAGAATAATCTTAAAATAGATAAGAGAATGGCACAGAATGTTAAAAAAAATCCTATGTTCCCAATAATGCCTTCAAATGCCCTTCAAAAGTAACTTCTGAAAATAATCAGAAAATTGCTCGTTAATAAAGTAACATTTCTGTCCGTTACCTTATAACTGTAATTTTATTATACTGTAGTAGTAGAAGTGGTGGTGGTGGTGGTGGTGGTCAGAGGAGCAGGTGTGGTGGCGGTGGCATTGGAGGTATTATCCTCATCCTCGTTTTAGAGCAGGAGAGCTCTTATGGATGATTGAGTCCAGTCCAGAACTCCCGGTCTCTGCGTCGATGGCCAGATTCCTAAACCCCTGAGCTATCCACCAGTCCATATAGTCTCTCTCCCAAACTGACTAGTTGCAATTATAGCCCTTTGCTTCCATGTTCTGGAGAAAGGAGAATCCTCTTTAACATAGCAGTGTGCAAGACGACAACTGTCGCCCGTCTGCCACTGTAGGCCAACATGGGGCCATTGTACTGCATTTACTACTGACATGTGCTGGTGAACGGCCTTTCCAGTAAGTATTTAGCATCCTGCAGGGAAAAGAAATGGTCACTGTACAGTTGGAACACTGTACCAAGAAGAATGGAATAAATAGACAACATTCACCGTAAAGAGCCAGCAGTAAAGTCACAGGCTAGATTAAAAGGGTATTGAATTACACACCAGGTGTTCCACTGACTGATCTTTATCAAATATTGATATCAAAATTATTAGAGTTACTCTAGCTTTGCTGAATTAGATTCTTCCTGGATTCCACCAAGAAAGACATTTTAGGAAGCTCGTGCTGGATATAGCTGATTCCTTCCCCCAAGTGGCATCTGTGATCACAGCCAATGAAGCTGTGTCCGTTGTTGCACATTAAATACCAATGAAACCCCACCAGTAATGACTGTCCTGTCACTTGTCATTGAGAACAGCAGAGGACTGTCAATAGAGCAAAAGGTCTTGACATTTGTCAAATGAACATAGCCATTACTTACCCTGAATCAACCATCAATGTTCTGTCTCTCTCCCTCCACTTTCCCCATTCTTAAACATTTTGCTTTTAAGCTGGGAGCACTAGCAGATATTCATCATCTATTCTTCATCCCATGCTCTCCACTCTACCAGAGCTGGGGTTTCTGCTCTGGAAACGACCATCCATTCGTGATGCAGATATAAATTTTGAACTTCACACGCACAGTCTGTAGAAGAGGAGGGCAGGGAAGAACCAGGTAGAACAAAAAGCCCTCTGCAAATTTAGCTACACATGGAGGCAGCTGGGTGGAGAATTCTGTTTGCTGACAGCACCTTTCTAAATAATACCTAGCTGAACAGATCCACAGAACCCTATGACTTACTGTATTGTCCCAAGGTACAGTTCCATACCTAGCAGATATTGCAGAAACCCTTCGCCAAAATAATCATGAAATACAGAACAGGGTTCCTAAAAGAAAGATAAGAAAATGGATGAGGGTGGTATTACTGTCAAGTTGATGGATGTCTGCAAACTTTTGGAATGTTGCTATGATGTTGAGTTTTGAGGGTCCCCTGGACAGCGAGGAGAACAAATAGGTCAATCTTAGAGGAAATCAACCCTGACTGCTCCTTAGAAGGTCAAATAGTAAAGATGAAGCTAAAGTACTTTGGACTCCAAATGAGAAGAGAGGATTCACTTGAGAAAGCCTTGATGCTGGGAAAGGTGGAGGGCAAAAGAAGAAGGGGACGGCCCAAGATGAGATGGTTAGATGGTATTGTGGACACAATGGGCACAGAGCTGAGCGAGTTGAGGAGGAGGGTGGAGGATGGGGGTGTCTGGCGGACAGTGGTCCATGGGGTCATCGCAAAGGGTCGGAATCGACTGTGCAACTGAACAACAACAAATGATGTTGAGGCATGCCTGCCACATGTCCACAGAAACGTCTACAGATGCAGACAGTGCTGGCTCTTTTGCTGTAAACAGAGATGAGCACTGAACCCTAGAGTCAGATATGATTGGCATTCGAGCAAAGGCAACTGTTACCTTACCTTCTGTTCAATCAACTGATGTGATGTTTCTGATTTAATGATCATTGGGCAAGGAAAAACTTAATGCATTGTAAGTCTTATTTTAAAAACATGAGCATCTGTAATGATTAAAACATCAGTCACTTTGCCTTGCAACTCCCTTTGTGGGTGAAGCGCACTGACTCCATACGCGACATTCTTCTTACATTTGCAGGCATTGGCATTGGCACAGCACTATTGTCTATTCCAAATGGTGCTTCACTAAAAACAATAGCAATAATAGTTGTGTGCTGTCAAGGTAGTCCTGACTGTTGGGGACCCTTTCCCTGCTTTTCCAGGCAGAGAGCGTATGTGGGAGAAGTTTGCCACTTCCCTCTTCTGGGGGTGCCCTGGAACTGTGCGGCTTGCCCATGGCCATACAAGCGGCCTCTTTTCACAGGAGGCATGGCGGGGGAATTGGAACTGTCGACCTCTGGGCTCCTAAACTATTGAGCCATCCAGTCAACTGCTTCAGATGCAAAATTAGCTTCTGTGATTTCTCTTGGAGAAATAACTGTCACGATGGCCCTGTCCAGTCATTTAGGAAATGCGTGGATGTCGCCTGGGTTGAGAGGATTATATTAGCTCTGCCCCCTCCAACAGCCTGAGTACAAATACTTGTATGGAAAGATGGAGACTCCTGTCTTAGGTAAGCTCTCCATTCTCGCACCGCCCCACCCCACACGCACACACACAAATTCAGGTTCACACATAGACAGAGCGCATTACCCTTTTTTAGACTGTTTCTTCTACCTGTTGAGTGTCACCATGGACGGGAGCGTGACTGAGAGTTTACCCTTCTCAGTACATCCCTGTAGAGGCTGAACTACTGAGTAGGACTAGTCTCAGAGAGAAGCAGGATCATCATCAGATTTTTCATTCAAAGACCAGTGGAGTAGAAAGATACACAAAAAGCCCATTTTAGAGACAAGAATTAGGAATCTGGCAAATACCCAGGACATTCATCATTCTTTGCGGGTTTTCTGAATCTTATCATGCTGAGATTTACAGTCTTTTCCCACTAACGCTCCCCGCCGCCGCCGCCGCCGCTGCCCAATTTCCTTCCCTTTGTTATGCGCAGGGAGCGGTTGAATTCTGCTGAAATGCAGGCCCTTTTCTACTGAGTCCTGTATAGGAAAAATGCCAACCTGCACAGGAAATGTACCAATCCTGTGTAGAATGGTGGTGGTGTTTTGTTTTGTTTTTTGCTCTTTTCCAGGTTACTCCAACTCAAGAAAGAGATCATTCTGTGGATATCTTAAAATATTCCTATACAGCTGTACAAATATTGCACTGGTGGTGGGGGGGGGAGAGACTACTGATAAATTACATGAGATTTCCTGTAAGTTTTCTTGGGAATAGGATGGAGGAACCTGTGCAAAAGAATCTCACTGTGGGAAGAAAACTGTGCGGGGGGGGGGGGTCCCCTCTCTGTTTGTGGGAATGAGAGACTAAGAGAGTTACATTCCTACAAAAAGATGATGTTACAGCAGATCCATTGAATGAATGGGACCTGTTAGATCAACACTTATATTTCCCAATGATTCAATAGGTCTGCTTTAGTTGCAATTCACAACTGGATTTAGCCCACCCATAGCATTACTGTTGAAAATTTGCAAACTGGAGTGTGATGGTCCCTCGGAGGACTGAGGGTTGGGTACAGATCTAGCCACCCTGGCAATGCTGATGAGAGCTAGTGATGGCTGCAGTCCACAAACATCTGGAATGTTAAACTGAGTTGAAGTGAGTGAGCCTTCAAAATCTCCCTCAGAATATGGAGCACATGTCAAGGTCTAGATGCCCTCCAGCCATTGTTGTGCTTGGGTGCATTTCACACATGCCGTGCCCTCAGTGTGGTCACTTGTGCTCCTTGGAAAGTCCCACGCTTGAAAGCTACCTATGAATTGCCCTCTTTTAGAAAGAGCATTTGGTCAAACTCTGATTCACATTAAGAATGATAAAACACATTCCACACCATACGAACACCCATTTGGAATAATACCTTCTTGCTCCAAAAATTACAGTCACACCTTCTTCATTCCCTTATTGCCCTGGAGAGAAAACAGTGGAAGTTGTTGTTAAGAAAATGGGAATGTTCAATAAATATTTTGAAAGCTTGGTTTGAATATGAAGTGATAAAGTCAGAGAAAGGAAAGTCATGCGAAAAAACTTCAAAGCTAGGCCAGCACCAGTGCTTTCACAGTGAAGATGGTTTTCATTTTTAAGACCAACTCCCATCACAAGAAGTACAGAAGTACATTTAAGCAGAGACAACGTCAGCGCAAGCGACACGGACATTTATCCCTTTCATCCGCACATGATCATCAGTACCAGCCTTGCTTCCTGCCACTCTTTTGTTTTCCTTGGAGGTCTTCCATCCATTCTCTGATCAAACCTAGGTTTTTCGAGATATAACATGATGACAGTTTGCTCTTGTTGTCGCCTCCAGCTTATGGTGACCAAATAAATGAAATATCTCCAAAATATCCTCTCCTCGAGAGCCCTGCTCAGCTCTTGCAAACTCAAGGCTATGGCTTTTCTTTCCCCCCAGGGAATCATTCTGTCTCTTATTCTTTTCCGGTTATCTTAAACCTTTCCCAGTATTATCCACTTTTCCAGAGAATCCTGCCTTCTCATGGCGTGCCCATGGTGTGCCCATGGTGTGCCCATGGTGTGATGAAGCTGAGGACAGCCTCAGCTTCATCATTTTTGCCTACAGAGACAGTTCAGGCTTCATCTACTTTGGGAACCATTTGTTTGTCTTTCTGGCAGTCCAGAATATCTGCAGAACTCTCCCCAGTACCCTATTTCAAACAAATCAACTTTTCCCATCCTCTATTCTTACCATCCAGTTTTCACACCCGTACATGGTGATCAGGAATACGAGAGTGTGGATGATCTTGGTCTCCAGTGATACAGCCTTAACACTTAATGATCTTTTCCAGTTCCTTCATTGCTGCCCTTCCAAATCTTAATCTTCTTCTGATTTCTTGGTTGCAGTCTTGATTTGGATTGATGACTGAAGCAAGCGATACAAAAGCTTTCACTCTTTCCATTTCTTCACTGTCAGCATTAAAGTTTCATAGTTCTTTTGCAGTCGTGATTTTTGCCATTTCAAGTCATGCCTGTTTTATGTCTTATTGATGCCTCTCTGTTTGGTCACTCAGCTTTCCTAATCTAGGCTTAAATTTCCCTTTGATTTCATGGATCCTCTGGAAGATATCTCTCATTCTCTCATTCTCTCCCCCCCCCCTTATTTCGTTCTCCTCTATTACTTTGCACCAGTTATTGTTCTAGTTCTTTTCATAGTTATGTGCCTGTCACTGAAAAACTCCATTCAGGGCTCTGGCCCAATTTCTGTCACTTTTTACTTTTGGTTCTCACCTTTCCTTCCGTCATCCATCTTTGTTGGTTTTTTTCCTTTTTGCTGCAGGAATTGTCTGTTTGCATTCTTTCCTAGTAATAACTCTGGTTTCAATCCACTAATCTTCTGGTTCATGGTCAATTGAGTTTAGTACTGCAGAACTATTTTTATGTGTACTTTAAATTCATCAGGAATGTTGCTTAAAGTGTATTTTGGCACTGCGGTTCTTTTAGTGTCATTTTTCAGCTTTACTCTAATGTTGGATATTAACAGTTTGTGAGCAGCACCACAATCTGTTACCAGTCTTGTTTTGAAAGAAAGAATATAGCTTCTCCATCTCCTGCTTCCAGCTACATAGTCTTTTTGATTTCTGTGATCTCGTGATGCTCTCATGTACAGCTGTCTGTTTGGTGGCTTGAAGCATGTGTTTGCAATAAACCTGTTGTTGGCTTCAGAGAGCTCTGTGAGTCACTCTCCTGCTTTATTTGTTTTTCCTAGACCAGATTTTCCAACAACCTTTGGTTTTTGTTTTGTTCCATGCTTTTGCATTCCAATTGCCTATAATTAATAAGCATGTCTTATTTTGATGTATGATCAATTTCCTTTCGGATGTTTTCAGAAAAGCTTCCATCTTCTCCAGCATTGGCAGTTGGAGCATTGACTTGTATGATGATTATGTGGCTAGGTTTTCCACAGAGTCTGAACTCTTAGATTATTTGGTCAGACCTTGCATGATAGCCCGTCAGTACCTGTGTTGCATCTTGCCTAATTATCAGTTATTGGATCTGCTCAATTTCTTCTGTGTTTACCATTCCCAGCGTGGAATATTTTGTAGTTGTCTGACGCAAAATACCTCATTACAGATCACTTCAGTTTATTGAAACCAAGCATTGCAATGATTATGGTTCCATTTCTTGCTTTGCAATTTCCAGTTAACTTGTCTTACTTCTCACATTCCACATTCCAATTACATGTCTTGTGAAACATCAGACTTTCCATTCACTTCTGTGCATGTCAAATGTCCTTTCAGCTTTTATCTAGTTGCAGTGTTAGTAACAGAGCTATTCCTGCTTGTTCTTTCCTCTTCCCCAGTAGCTGTTTGAGTGCTTTCTGACTTGGGAATCTCATCTTCCAGCACTACCTCTAGTTTCATTTTGGACTACCTCATCATAGGGTTTTCACAGCAAGGAACTTTCAGCAGGGCTTTACCATGGCTGCCTTCTGCAACAATGCTAGAAAAAGTCAGCTTGAGGGTCATTGTCGTTCCCTCCTCTGCCGCCAGTGCAGTCTGGCCTCCCATCTACTGCGGTTGCCCAGTGCCTGCCTTGGAGAGCTTGGGTGCCTCTTAGTCTGGTACCTCAGATGTGGCTATTCCAGGGCATAATCAAGTCTGGCCTCCTGATCGCATTTGCTTCATTGATACACCATTGATACTCTGAAACCCCTTCATCATGTTATGGCGCATATCTAAGAAGGGGGGTGGTCACAGCATTAAAAAGTGAATCACAGCGGCATGGGTGCTGAATAATTACATTCAAACAGGAAAGATGCCAGAAGCAGGTATGACATGGCATGCCCCTGAACACTGAACGACCTTTGACGCAGCGTGTCCGTAAACACTGAACAACCTTTCCTCATCCTGAACATGCTTCTGAACAGAAGAAGAAAACAGCTTGAGGGGGGGTGGGGGGTGCGGGGGGGGGAGTTGCCAACCTTTTACTGTATCTGAGAGTAAACAAAACTAAATTCAAAACTGCTCTGGCACTTTAAAGTCTAACTCCTGTATTTTAATGTTAGCTTTCGTGGATCAAGTCCACTTCATCAGACGTAAGAGTGGGACTTCAACATTACAATGCAGGGGTTAGTCTTTAATGTGCCACAGCATTTTTGTCTTTGTGTGTGTGTGTGTGTGTGTGTGTGTGTGTGTGTGTTTTACTCTCTGATATGCTTCCACATGCTGACACAGCTACCACTTCAAAAAAAAAAAATTCAACCTTTTGCTGATCGTTCCTCCTCCTCTTCGTTAAGAGCAGCGTAACTGGCAAACAATAGAAGCCAATAGAAGTAACACATCGTCGTTCCTTGCAGAGCCCGCAGTCAGGACTGTATTTTGAACCGGCCCTGTGGTTAGGCAGAGCGCGAGGTGGGAGCCTCCTCCTGAGGCATCGCTTGTCTAATGGGCTCATTGCGAACTCTCCGTCCTTTCTTGTCTCACAGAAGAAGTTGTCGTGAGTTCCACACAATCTGTTCTGCACCCTCTAAACTTACCTGGTTACCTCAGGTGGGGTGGAGGATCCCACCCCAGCGCCAGCATTTGGCTCAGTGGTCAAGGTGCTGGCCTTGACGACTGGAAGGTCAGAAGGTCAGCCGTTCGAGGCCCGAGTGCTGCATGACGGCTTGAGCTCCCGTCTCTGTCCCAGCTCCTGCCAACCTAGCAGTTCGAAAGCAAGACATTGCAAGTAGATAAATAGGGACCACTTTGGTGGGAAGTTAAACAGCGTTCCTTGCACTCACACGGTGTCTAGGCATGCCTGCCACATGTCCATGGAAACATTTGCAGACACAAAAACCAAGATGAGCACTGAATCCTAGAGCAGGATACAGCTGGCTTTCGAGCAAGGGCAACCTTCACCTTTCCCAGCTGCCAATCCAGTCAGCTTTTGCTCAAAGACGAGCTGGTGGCACTTCATCTTTGGGCCTTGGCAGCAGACTATTGGGGGGGGGGCAGCATATAGCTTGGGTGGCACAACTGCCTTTCAGAGCAGACTTGCCCGGTTTTTATCTGACTCACTTGTGCGCCTTCAGAAGAATCTTACAGCGCAGAGTTTAAGTAGGTTACACTTTTTCCATGATGACAGGGCAATAATGAGGAAAGCTCCACCCGCTTAGTTTCTTCCCCGCGTGATATGCTTCGAAGTATAGAAACGAGGCCAGTAAGAATCAGAACTTGCAAAAGTTACTTTTCTGAATACAGTTCCTGAAACCTCCATGCCACCCTGGGCACCAGTAAGAATGGGAGCAACCCAACAATGCTCTACATGAGGGGTGCCCAATCATGTGGTTCAGGGAGCCAATCATGTGGTTCAGGGAGCCAGTCACTAAGCCTCGGGGGCCGGGTGCGGGCCCCCCCCCGATGCCAATTCACCCGGCCCGCAAAGCCCTCATTGCTCCTGGAAGCGGAAGTAAAACACACCTGTACAATTGGCGTCGGGGGGGTGCGCACCTGGCCCCCGAGGCTTAGTTTGGGCACCACTGCTCTACATTATAAACGCTTGCAGCTGTAATTCTTTCCCTTCCAAGGTAGCTGGAAATGGAGAAGTGTTATTCCTGGCCGCATTATGATAATAAAATTTAAGAGCCCTCCTTTTGCAAGTATTCAAACACAAGTGAGGATTAAAATAATTCTTTCCATGTAGAAACACATAATTGAAAGTGCTTAATAGCTATGAAAATTGGATAATTCCGGGCCATGTGGAACAACGTAAGAGCGGGGATGCGTGTTCAAAGGCAATTTAAAACAGCAAAATTTATAATTTCATGGCATTATCTCTCACTCGCAATTTGGTTGAAAGTGCAGCTCTTTCCGCAGGGTAGATATGAGGACAGGATGTTGAGCTAATAAAATCTGATGTGCCTTTACTGTAGGAGGAAGCAGGTTGGTCTCCCTCTGACTGGGCGGTTCAGCCATCACCTCATTCAGCCGTGCTGAAGGAGGAAACCTGGTGGACACCTTCCGTGGCAAGATGCTCAAACTGAAGGGATGTGCTATGTGGCAGACTGCAAAAGCAATCGCCTGACATGGGTTGTCTATGGCCACCTCATTTCAAGGACAGAAAGAGCTATGAACAGTCAGGCTAATGTGCCCCCCCAACCCCCCCAACCCCCCGCGAGGGAGATCAAAGGCATGAACAAATCTCTCCCTCTTTCCCCTACAGTTCAATTTCAGCCAGCAGTTTCTGGTGAAAAACAAACTGACATAAAATTGTCAGGTTCTCCCTCATCTCCAGTCCAATTCCTGTATCTCACCGAGCCTCCTCAAAGATTGTGGCATTTTTGAAGCACAATCGAGCATGCCTACCTTGGCCAATGGCAACCTTGTTGTGCCGGCTAATCGTTCTCACACCAGGCCCGGAGAAAGGAACTGCAGGCTGAATTCACCAAAATGTGGCTTCATTTGGCAGTTTAAAGTCTCACCTAGACATGGAAGAAGAAGAAGAAGAAGAAGAAGAAGAAGAAGAAGAAGAAGAAGAAGAAGAAGAAGATCATCATCATCATCATCATCATCATCATCATCATCATCATCATCATCATCACACAGACATACACCAGTATCCAGACCAGGCCCTACCAGTAGGTAGAGGAGACAAAGTATAGTCCCTAAAATATACTTTAATTGTTTGGATTTGTTTGAATAGTAACTGTGTTAGCCTGTGTTTCAATCGTATCAGAGAATAAAGAAAACAAAACAAAAACACTGTAGCACTTTGAAGACTAACTGTTTTATTTTAATGTTTATTTTCGTAGATTGAGTCCACTTTGTCAGATATGGGAGTGAGATTTTAATTGTTATTTTCTTTGTCTTTTGCCAAAATAACTTTGTTATGCCTTGAGTTCTGAGACCTGGGAAAGGGGGCCGTTTTCTTCCCTTTGCTAAAACTCAAATTGGTAGATAATGTTGCAGAGTTTCTCCCAACAATGGGATTCCTTCTTTTCCCACACCCACATCCACCCTTCTTAAGGAGACACGATAACCTCCAGGAGCCTCCAGAGCAGCAAGACCAATGGCTATGCTGGCCTGGGGATACTGAGAGTTGTAATTTAAAACAGGTAATGGCCAAAATCTTCTTGCTCAGTGTGCTAAATCGCACTGGAGCAGGCCCACTGAATCAATGGGGATTTGGTGAATCAACTCTTACAAGTTCCATTTATTCAAATGGGCCTGCTATTAGTGTAGTAAGTTGCAACTAAAGAAGGTCCGTTTCAACCAATGGAACTTATAATGGAGTTGATTCAATGGGCATACTTTAGGGATTCAATGGGCATAGTTTAGGATGATTTGTTACACTAAGCAACAGGATTTTGACCATTAATAATAATAATTAATTAATAACAGGGAAATTTTTCACAGCCTGATTATTTCCAATGCCACAACTGAGCTGCAAAACAATTATTCATTGGGAACTTTGTCAAAAATTTGTATTTGAATGCAGTAAAAATTATTGGGAACATCAGGTAGATAAAGTTTTGGGAAATGAGAGCATCAAAATCCTGTGGGACTTTAAAATCCAAACTGATAAACATCTGACTCACAACACACAAACTGGTGACAAACAACTGGAGAAAATTACAAAATATTGCGATTTGCAAATTGAGGTTGAGCGTTTATGGAGGAAGAAATCTGTTGTTGTTCCCCTAATGATCAAATCCCTTAGAGCAACACCTAAAGGACTCCCTAGATATTTGGAAATTTTGCATTTATTGGACTTGAACATCCTAACTCTACAAAAAAAAAACACTCTACGAAGAACTGCCTATATATTTAGATGCTACCTTAACAGTTCTTGGGTCCTTGGTTAGGTCTTAAACTATTAATTTTATACCAATCTTTGACTGTGAATCTAATGATAAATTTTTATTATAATAATAATCATAATAATATATAAGTGCTATCTCCCGGTAAATTTCTACAGCTGACCAGGATTTGAACCTAATGCTGACATTCTATCCACAATGTTACATTTCCTCTCATGGCTAAGAAGCTGACTGGAAGGTGGCAGGTCAGCAGTTCGATTCCCGAGTATTGCAGGATGGAATGAGCTCCTGTCTTTGTCCCAGCTCCTGCCAACCTAGCAGTTTGAAAGCAAGAAATTGCAAGTAGATAAACAGGGCCCACTTTGCTGGGAAGGTAAACAGTGTTCCGTGAGCTCCGGTGTCTAGTCATGCCTGCCACTTGACCACGGAAACGTCTGCAGAAGGAGACAGTGCTGGCTCTTTGGCTTTGAAACAGAGATGAGCACTGAACCTTAGAGCTGGATATGACTGGCTTTTGGGCAAGGGAAACCTTTACCTTTACCTAATAGTTGTGCACCATCGAATTGATTCTGATTGATGATAATGTTTTCAGGGTTTTCCATGTTAAAAATACTCAAATTGGTTTCTACCAGCATATTTCTTTTTCCCTTCCTGAGGCTGATTTGCACCTACGTAGTTTAGCCAAGGCCACACAAGCTGGTTGTTCTCCTTCAAGACACAGTGGGGGATCGAACTGCCGACACCTGATGTTCAAGCTCACTCAGCTATCCAGCCAGCTCAGATGTAATTACCTCAGAGATCATCTGGGAGCTCAAAAGCCGGGCATGGTCGTAACAGCCTTCCTTTCTTCCCAGCATGGGGCACTCAGAGCCGTGCTGCTGCCTTTCAGCCATCCATTTAGTTGTCACAGATCTGGCATGCCCAGATCAATCGGTGTGTCATGCATTTGTCTGCTCTTTTCTTAAAGAGAACTTTTGGGTCTCCTTTTTTTTTTTGTTGTTGTTGTTCAGTCGCACAGTCGATTCCGACCCTCTGCGATGACCCCATGGACCACTGTCCGCCAGGCACTCCTGTCCTCCACCATCCCCCTCAACTCGCTCAGCTCTGCGCCCACCGTCTCCACAACACCATCTAGCCATCTCATTTTTGGCCGTCCCCTTCCTCTTTTGCCCTCGACCCTTCCAAGCATCAAAGCTTTCTCAAGTGAATCCTCTCTTCTCATTTAATGTCCAAAGTACTTTAGCTTCATCTTTATTATTTGACCTTCTAATGAGCAGTCAGGGATGATTTCTTCTAAGATTGACCTATTTGTTCTCCTCGCTGTCCAGGGGACTCTCAAAACTCTCCTCCAACACCACATCTCAAAGGCGTCTATTCTTCTGCGTTCAGCTTTCCTAATATTTATTTATTTATTTATTTTTATTTATTTATTTCCTTCAACTTATTATCCCGCCCAATCGGGTAAAAAACCCAACTCTGGGCGGCTTACATACACAATTTAAAAATACATAGCTAAACCACAACTCAATATAAAACCACAAATCAATCTACGATACCCTATTCACAGTTAAAATATAAATCAATACAATAATTAAAAGTTAAGCTAAAAGAAATTAAAACAGTTCCAAGTTATAAAATTATGTAATTATTAAAAAACAGAACCAGGGTAGGAAGGTAAGAACAACGGGTGGCTGTCTCATCTGATAAGCCACCCAACATGAGATCCGGTATTTCCGGATCCCCAAACTTGTCCTGCCAGCCAGGTTTTAAGGCCTTTCCGGAAGGGCAGGAGCTCTGTTTGTTGACGTAGATCGATAGGCAGGAGGTTCCACAGGGCTGGGGCGGTCACGGAGAAGGCCCTCCTTCTGGTGCTAGAGAGGCGAGCCTCTCTAGCTGATGGAATTGCAAGGGAGCCTCTCCGATCCAGCTCTCACAACCATACATTGCCACAGGGAATACCATTGCTTTGACTATGCGAATTTTTGTTTTCAATGTGAGGTCTCTACTTTTCACTATGTTCCCCAGGTTTCTCATTGCTTGCCTCCCAAGAATCAGTCGCCTTTTTATTTCATGGCTGCAATCACCATCTGCAGTGAGCTTTGATCCTAAGAAAGTAAAATCTGTCACTGCTTCTACTTCTTCCCCATCTATTTTCCAGGGACTGACAGGGCCTGTTGCCATGATCTTGGTTTTCTTAATATTGAGTCTCGAGCCAGCTTTTGCATTCTCTTCTTTCAACCTAATCAGGAGCTTCTTTAGGTCCTCCTCACTTTCTGCCATGAGGATGGTATCATCTGCATATCTCAAATTGTTGATGTTTCTCCCAGCAATTTTGATCCCAAATTGTGATTCCTCCATCCCTGCATTGCGCATTATGTGTTCTGTGTATAAATTGAATAAGCAGGGTGACAAAATGCAGCCTTGTCTTACTCCTTTTCCTATTCCAAACCACTCTGTCATTCCGTATTCAGTCCTAACTGTTGCCTCTTGATTCATGTACAGATTTCTCATAAGGCATATAAGGTGTTCTGGTATTCCCATATCTTTAATTACTTGCCACATTTTGTTGTGGTCCACGCAGTCAAAGGCCTTAGTGTAATCAATGAAACAGAAGTAGACTTGTTTCTGATATTCCTTTGTTTTTTCCATGATCCATCTTATGTTGGCGATGTGATCTCTAGTCCCCCTGCCTCTTCTGAACCCAGCCTGCACTTCTGGTAATTCTCTCTCCACATACTGTTGCAGTCTATCCTGTATTATCTTGAGCATCACCTTGCTAGCGTGAGGGATGAGCGCAATTGTTCGATAATTTGAACATTCTGTAGCATTACCCGTTTTGGGGATTGAAACGTATACTGATCTTTTCCAATCCTGTGGCCATTGTTTTGTTTTCCAAATCTGCTGGCATACAGAGTGCAATAATTTGATTCCATCATCTTTTAGGGCTTTGAAAAGTTCAACTTGGATGCCATCAACTCCACTGGCTTTATTGTTTGCAGTGTTTTTTAGGGCCTTTCTGACTTCACTCTCCAGAATGTCTGGCTCATGTTCAGTGTTCTCCTCATTGTGATTATCAGGGGTGTTGAGGTCCTTTTTGTCTCCTGCTGATGGGTAATTCTCTAGGGCAGAGATCTCACACACTTCCCTTTGCTTTGAGGGGTTCACGGTCAGGGCCAGCCCTATTAATGAGCAACCTGAGTGGTTATGCTTGAAGCAGCAGAGTCTATGTGAAGTAGCAATGGTGGGAGCTACCCAGCTATTCCTTCCTAACCCTCTGTCCACTCATTCCCCTTCTTGGGGAGCAAAGCTGTCTATATGCCATATAGCCCTGGTGGCCAACCTTGGCACTTCAATTCCCAGAAGCCCAAATCACCAGAAGCCTACTGATCAGGGCTTCTGGGAATTGAAGTCCAAGAACAGTTGGAGTGCCAAGTTTCGCCATCACTGCTATATAGTCTGTCCTGCTCTCTGGTTGGAGGACCCTAATCCTTTGAAGCAAGTCTGGCCAGGTTATGCTGCTATGGTAATAGAGTAGACCATGCTGCCAGTGACTCAACGCCAAATGTCAGGTGGCAGTTAACTAACCTGACAACCCTAAGGACTAACTGCCTTGGGTGCCAAAGTCCACAGGGAAGGGTGATGATGGTCCCCAAGTGGATTAAATCCCACTTGAATCCATCTGGATGGAGGGCAGCAGCTTCATCAATACTAGTCTGGGGCTGATGAGGACTTTGCATGCCAAAAAGGCTCAGGACCAGAAAGTGACTTGTGGAACCAGATCAGTGGTATGGGAGTCATGCGATGATATGGAAGGCAAATGGAAGTCCACTGCATTATAGTGTTCCCAGGACAATTTTCATGACTGAGCATAATGATGATAGCCAATATTTGGAATTGAATATGGCACTTGAAGAAGAAGAAGAAGAAGAATCCCTTTGAAGCAGAAAGCTAACCTTGCTGGTCTGTTTCAAGAACAATGAAAACCAAGACAAAAAGCATGGTGACACTTTTAAAAACATGCACATTTATTTAAGTAATGTGTCACAGCTGAAACAAACCATGAAAGTGCCAGGCATGAACCCACAAACTTGGGAGGCAGCGGCTGAAGATCACCCAGTTTGGTGCCAAACCATCTCTGCTGCTACCGATCACCTTGAAGGGGAAATGCCGCAGACGTAGAGAGGCTGAGCAACAAGCAGGAAGTGTCGTCAAACTCAACCACGCCCTCCATCATCTGTTCAGTGTGATGTGTGTGGTTGCGTGTTTCATATCAAGATTGGTTTATTGAGCCCCCAGAGATATATCCATCAATGGAGGAAATAATGTCTTTTTTTTGGGGGGGGGGGGAGTATGCTTGTACATGAGTAGATGACAATGACATAGAGGTTAAGCTGTACTTTTGATTTGATCTGTTATTGGCCTTTCGGTTTTAGCTGACTGTCCAGTTGGGTTGTGCTCATGGAGTGGTGGCAAAATTCTCTTTTAGCTCAGATACTAGAATTTTTTGCATTGGCCCCATATCCTGCATGAAAGATCCCCTGCTTTGGATCCTGCTGAGTACATATATGTGAGCACATCAAAACAGGCACTGATCTTTGCAGGTACACCAGACAACCTGACACCACCCTTATTTGTGGTCAGTCTCAGAAATGTGTTACATGAGGCATAAGCCATTGACAGGTGTAGCATGTCCATTATAATAAATGGTATGCATCAGAATTAAAGTCAGAAGGTAAGAAGAGACCTCGAAGAGAAATTATGCAATCTATGACTGTCATTTCCCCTCTTGGCTTATAATCATTTATTTGAGTGGCAGCAACAATGGTGGCAAGAACAAGGTGATGGTGATGGTGATGGTGATGGTGATGGTGATGGTGATGGTGAAGAAGAAGAAGAAGAAGAAGAAGAAGAAGAAGAAGAAGAAGAAGAAGAAGAAGAAGAAGAAGAAGAAGAAGAAGAAGAAGAAGAAGAAGAAGAAGAAGAAGACAGGCAAGCCAACTTTCAACACATGCGTTGAATGGCAGTGATTTAGGATAACCAATCAGAATCCAGTAATATTCAATTCAATTCAATTCAATTCAAATTTATTTTTATACCCCGCCTTGCTCAGGCGAACCTGACTCAAGGCGGCTTCCATGGAACATAAAACAACAGTATACAAACAACATAGAATAAAACAACACAGAGGGGCGCGGCAGCGGCGGCAGCGTTCCCGCGCTCAGCGGCTGCGGCGTCCTTCAGGCCCCCTCGGCCAGGGGCTCCTTTTCACCTCCCGGCCGATGACGGTGGCCGGGAGGGGCGCGGCGGCGGCGGCAGCGTTCCCGCGCTCAGCGGCCGCGGCGTCCTTCAGGCCCCCTCGGCCAGGGGCTCCTTTTCACCTCCTGGCCGATGACGGTGGCCGGGAGGGGCGCGGCGGCGGCGGTGGCGTTCCCGCGCTCAGCGGCTGCGGCGTCCTTCAGGCCCCCCTCGGCCAGGGGCTCCTTTTCACCTCCCGGGTGAAACATTGGCTCTTCCTTTGAAATACATTGGCTCTTCCTATGAAAGACAAGCCATAAACTTCAGAAAGGTTTCAGTTTATTTCCCACATGGAAGCAGATTCTTTGAGTGCCTAACTCCCTTGAGCAGAACTGGCCCTTCTCCTGCACAGGAAAGTATCGTGAGCCTTGTTGTGGGCAAGGAAGGGCAAAACTAGCCCGAAACATGTGCTGCCTGAGCCCTACATAGAAATAATTTTGGGAAGAGGAGCAAAATCTCTCAGCAACACCTATGGATTGTTGACCTGACTAAAGTTGTTACATGCTGAAAAGGTTAATTGATACAAAATGTGAAAGTATACAGTATATATGTATATAAATAATATGGTTAAGACATTGATTGCATTGAAAATAACTGAATTAATATGTTATTACATTATGTTATATTGGCTTGTATTTTCTTTTATTTTCAATACTGTAAGATGTAGTTTATAATTGTTTTTTGTTTGTAATTGTTTTTTGTTTATTTTTAATACTTTTTGTTGTTGTTAAACTCTAATAAAAATATTTTTTTAAAAAAGAAATAATTTTGGGGAGAGGAGCAAAATCTCTCAGCAATACCTATGGATTGTTGACCTGACTAAAGTTGTTACACTTGTTCATTTAAAGAAATACTAAGTTTAGGAAAGTAGTCCATGGGGTCCATACAGTGGTCCATGGGGTTGCAAAGGGTCGGAATCGACTGTGTGACTGAACAACAAAAGTTTAGGATGCCAGGGGAACAAGAAACACCACAACTAACACTACACAGAGGCCTGGCTCCTGGACAGCAAACTGTGCCTTGTTTTATACCGTCAAACCGCGCATAAAGAAGAGCGAAGCCTCCTCCTCGCTTAAAGAGCAGAATTTTCTCCGAAGGTTCGCTTCGCTTAACAAATAAAACCAACCAAAAACTCACTTAACAAATAAATCGGGCATCGCAATCCCCCACCCCTCCCACCAGAAGTCACAATCGGTCACTTTCAATGGGTGTTTCGCTTAAAGAGCAAACTCACTTAAAGAGCAAATCCCGTGGAAGGCATTATGCTCTTTAAGGGAGGTACCACTGTATTTCATTTTCCTACAGGCGCACCATCTGAGCATTTGTAAATGCAGAGAGATTTCATGATGGGCCAAGTTCATAGTAAAATATAAAAGCCTTCTCTTACATATAAGGCATGTAATAGCAGGACTGAGGAAAAATTCCAGTGAGATGTTTGCGATTAATTTTAATAATTCAAAATAATCACATTAATGTCTGATTTTTTTTAAAAAAATAAAGAGTTGGTTTACTCTTCTAAAGTTAAGCACATATTTAGTCATCAATGTTACATTTTCTTTTTAAAATATGCTATTGCTTCCTTCTTTCTTGAAAGTTGCTAATTTGATTATTTTAGGGGTTCTTCAATGTAGATGTTACAGAATTCTGGCATTTGACCCAAAATACTTCCATCTTCCCCAGCAACACTTCAATGCCCAGAACAAAGTATAAGGCACAGCATAAGCCAGTATTTGAACCATTGGATGCCTGCCCCCCCCCTTCACTGTATCATGAAGTCATACTCCAATAAATATCAATAAAATTAACATGTTACTTGTATGTCATGGTAACAGTGCTATTTATTTCGGTATGACTTCATGAAAGGGAGGTGGAGGTGCTGATTTATAAAAGTGGTATAAGTGAAAATATCATTATGTTACAACTGTAATATACAATTAGGTAAAAGTAAAGTTTGCCCTTGCTTAAAAGCCAGTCATATCCGCCTCTAGGGTTCAGTGCTCATCTCTGTTTATAGCCAAAGCGCCAGCACTGTCTGCATCTGCAGACATTTCCATGGTCATGTGGTAGGCATGCCTCGACACTGGAGTGCACAGAATGCTGTTTACCTTCCCACCAAAGCGGTACCGATTTATCTACTTGCAATTTCTTGCTTTCAAACTGCTAGATTGGCTGGAGCTGAGACAGAGACGGGAGCTCACTCCATCATGCAGGACTCAGGTCTCGACCTGCCAACCTTCCAGACATCAAGTCCGGCATCTTAACCACTAAGCCACTGCAGTCCCTTTATGTAGTACAATTAGTAAAGGTAAAGGTTCCCCTTGCTTGAAAGCCAGTCGTATCTGACTCTAGGGGTCAGTGCTCATCTCTTTTTCTAAGCTGAAGAGCCAGCGTTGTCTGCTTCTGCAGAGGCTTCCATGGTCATGTGGCAGGCATGACTAGACACCGGAGCGCGTAGTACAATTACATATTAGTTATTAGATCAAGGAAAATTACATGAAAGCAATTGCTTGTAGCTAATTATTTTCAAAGTCTGGTAATTTGTGACTTTGGGCTAAATATTTTGTTACGTTCCAAATAACAAAGAGATTTCTCTAGACACCAAGATTTATCACTGTTTTTCATTTCATGTCTCAACCCCCTTTCCTCGCATTAAAACCTGACCTTTTTCTTCCTCTGGTACTCCGGCCAGAGAGGCCGAGATGAAAGCTAAGAACAGGCAGTTGCTCATGAGGAGGAGGAGGAGGAGGAGGTCCCATTTCCTTACTTACAAAATCATTTTTTCCCACAAGCTGTGTCAACAGACCTTTAATCAAACAAATTCTCCAAAAGATCCACATTTTTCTGTTTGCAGGGAGAAAAGCACCTGGGCCTTTTTGCTGTCTTGGGAACTTCAGCCAGAAGCCAAAAGAGATGAGTTTTGAGCTTTCACGTGAGCATCCTGAGAATGTTCCCAAAGCAGGGAAAACACCCACACCCTTCTCTTCTCACATGTTCATTCTGGGGAGATGAACTAGTGGAAGACAATGTGTATTTCACATCTACACATGACTGTTATTGCCACAGTGTTCTTTATCAATGTGGGCTTAAATGATAGACTTGCAACCTCCTAGCCTTAAACTAGAGCCCAGTGGCTCTCAACAAGGGGCACACAGCCCACAGGTGGACTTCAATTCCCAGAAGCCTCAGTCAGTACATTGGCTGGTCAGTGCTTTGGGGAAATGACTTAGGGGATTCTGGGAACTGAAGTCCAAAAACCATCATTTGGGAAACACTGCACTAGACAATACCGTTAGTACAGTATGTCATTAGAACGAGAATTCCCAGCAGTGATAAAAGGTGTCTGATTGTCCTACTATAAGGATATCTTACTCCACATTTTGCAAATTAGCTTTCTCTCATGTCATGCTTGGCTGTCAAGTCTGATTGCTCACACATGAAGCTTTGAAGAATTGCTTGCCTGCAGGGAAATCACTATAAATAACAAAAAAGCATGTTTCCATTAAAATCTGTTTTATTTATTTGTATACAAATGCAATGAGCAAACAAACAAACAAAACATTAGGGCCTTTTTTCCATGGACTACTAAGCCTACTTTCTCGGTCCCACTTCCTTGGTCTGTGGAAGTGGACTTGGTCCATGAAAGCTCAAATTAAACTGTAGCAAGTAGTCGCCGCAATGCCTTTGTCTACTTTTGTTGTTGTCGTCGTCTTTAACTCTCATTTGTTTATTGAATAGTCAATGTTTGGGGCAAAATCCTGGATGAAGCAGATTATCTGGACCCTTTTCAGTCAGGATTCAGGCCTGGATATGGGACAGAAACTGCACTAATGGCATTGGTGGATGATCTCTGGAGAGAGCGGGATGGAGGTCACCCGTCTGTCCTGGCTCTTCTCAATCTCTCAGCGGCCTTCGATACTGTCGATCATGGTATCCTTCTGGGAAGGCTTCCTCATTTCTGAGGGGCAGGACCCAGTCAGTGTGGCTGGAGAAGGAGAAGTCCAGCCCTAGGCCCCTGCAATATGGGGTGCCTCAGGGCTTGGTACTTTCTCCTCTCCTATTTAACATCTACATGAAGCCGCTGGGTGAGATCATCCATTCCCACGGGGTGAGGTATCATCAGTATGCAGATGATACCCAGTTGTACATCTCGGCCTGTGGGGACCCAAGCGGTGCGGTGGAAGTCCTTTCCAGGTGCCTGGAGGCTATTAAGGTCTGGATGGGGGAAAACGGGCTACAACTGAATCCCGGCAAGACTGAGTGGCTGTGGGTGAGGGGCCCTGTGCTATCGCGGGAGCTGCCATCTTTGGTTCTGGATGGGGCAGTTTTGCCCCAAACGGACCCGGTGCGTAACCTGGGGGTCCTCCTGGACTCACGACTACTGTTCGAAGAACAGGTGGCAGCCGTGGCCAGGAGGGCTTTTGCACAACTCCGTGTAATACGCCAGTTACGCCCCCTCCTAGACCGGGATGCCCTGCTTATGGTCACACATGCGTTGGTCACCTCCAGACTTGATTATTGTAATGCGCTCTACATGGGGCTGCCCCTGATGACCATCCGGAGACTCCAGCTGGTCCAGAATGCGGCGGCCCGGGTAGTGGTGGGGCGTGGGCGTTATGCTCGGGCCTCACCACTGCTCCGGGAGCTGCACTGGCTGCCAGTATGTCTCCGGGTGCAATTCAAGGTGCTGGTCATTACCTTTAAAGCCCTATATGGTAGTGGGCCAGGATACCTTAGAGACCGCGTCACCCTAAGAACATCTGTCCGTCCCACCAGGGCGGATCGGAGGGGCTCCCTTGTTATTCCATCGGCTAGGGAGGCTCACCTCGCTAGCACCAGGAAGAGGGCCTTCTCCGTGTTCGCCCCGGCCCTTTGGAGCCTCCTCCCAACTGAACTGCGCCTACAGGCGGAGCTCTTACCTTTCCGAAAGGGCTTAAAGACCTGGCTGGCAGAGCATGTATGGGGACCCAGTAACACGGGATCCCATACAGGCTGGTTGATTTGAGGGACAGCCACCCCCCCCTGCCCCGGGTTTTATCCGTTATGCTGTTTTTAATCTTTTCTTATGAATTCTTTCCTATGAATTCCTAAGATTTTAAACATTATTATTTTTATTGGATTTGGTCTGTGTTTTTAGCTATGCTGTAAGCCACCCAGAGTCGGGTTTACCCAATTGGGGCGGGATAGCAAACGTGAATAAATAAATAAATAAATAAATAAATAAATAAAAATGCTAATTTACTTGTGAACCTCCCAGAAAGTGCACTAAGCGCTGTGGGGTGGGGTACAAGTCTTATTATTATTATTATTATTATTATTATTATTATTATTATTATTATTATTATTATTATTATTATTATTATTATTATTATTATTATTATTGTCTGATACATCTGCACAGCCTAACACAGCACCTACTCAAAAAGAATTGAGAACACAAATCACTCAAACAACAAAAGAAAAGGTTGTCTGACAAATGTGGCAGAACCTTATTGAAGTCTTCAGGTCTCCTCCAGGGTAAGCAGAGGATGGAATAGGATCCCAGGATGCAAGCACAAATCTCTGGGCAGTATATTTCAATAAGATTTAAGAGAGCTCTATCAGCCTTTGTAAAACCCTGGAATGCTTTTAATACTGCAGTCTCTCTCCAGAAGTCGCTTCTGATTTTACAGCAATTTCGCTGTGTCCCATTGACCTACAAAACAAGCCAGGAACCCAACAGTCTGCAAAACCTTAGAAAAACATCTCCCCATAGGCACTAGCCAGGAGCGACTGGAGTAACGCTGCCACTTAATCAGTGAGCAAGAGATCCAAAATGAACTTGACAGGTTTGCCTTACTGTACTCCTTTTGTTTGACTTCTCTTCTTCAAATGCTACCTGGCATTAAGGGCATGCCAATCCCAGCCTTACTCATTGGCTTGGAAAGCATGAGAGTCCTCTGCGATGCCAACGAATAACTAACTGAACAAACCCAGGGCTGGTTTTCACAATCTACAAAAATACAGAAGCCTTCCCGGATCTTCCCACAGCAACCAGCAGAAAAGGTAGATCTATTGCCATGTGGCAGCAGTGCCGTGCAACCAGGGCACATGGAGCAAAAGCAACTGTTGTTTTTTAATGGTGTCATTTGCAATGCAACCGTCCACCGTCTCCCCTTGGGTTTCCCATGTCCCTCTGAATTTAGCTGAAATCCTCTACTCATGGTTCCTCAAACTTGGCTCTCCAGATGTTCTTAGACTTCAATTCCCAGAAGCCCTGATCAGCAGGAGTGCTGACTTGGGCTTCTGGGATTTGAAGTCCAAAAACACCTGGAGTGCCAAGTTTGAAGAACCCTGCTTTAGGTCAGTGATGGCCCACCTTGGGACTCCAGGTGTTCTTAGACTTCAATTCCCAGAAGCCCAAGTTGGCACTCCCGCTCTCCAAGCCTTCTGGAAATTGAAGTTCAAGAACACCTGGAGTGCCAAGGTTCACCATCACTGCTCTAGGTATTTAAGAAAGAAAATGGGAATAATGCATTTTTGTCTTTTGATTTTTTAAATTAATTTTTAAAAAAATCTTTTCCAAAGCACCCTTTCAGAATTGTATTTTTGTATTTGATTTGTATTTCGACTTCTGTGCCGCCCCACTCGCACAGCGACTCTGGGCGGCTTAGAGAAGAAACAGTTACAATTGCATAGCACATTCCACAGCATAAAAGCAATTACAAATATCACATAGTAAATTACAAATATTACATAGCAGGAATAACGTCACAAAATATATCAATTGGCCATGAGATGGAAGCAGAGGGTTTTTCCACATTGTTAACAATGTACTAATACTATGTGCCAATGTGTAACTGAAGAGGCCTAGAAGCATGCATAGAGTAGTGTTTAGTGCACCTTTTTCAAATCTTGGACATTGGTCTAGGCATGATGCGTCTGCCTTTGCAGACCGAGGAGCACAACAACCTGCCCCAGAACTCTTCCTCTAGGAGCCTCATCAGTTTGTTCTACTTATTTCCAACTCTCAAAAATATGGCAAACCCCCACCACCACCCAAGTGCCGCTTGGATGTCCGCTAGGATGTCGTATATGAGAGTGTTTTCCAGCCTTGACAGGTTGCTTCTGAAGTAAACATCCAGTGTATTGGATGCTTTCCTTCCATACTTCCCTCGCCATAAAATGAGGCCCAGGCTTCAACATCAAACCTTTGGAAGGGACTTTGGGGAGAGGGCCACAGACATACCAATGGAAAATCTGGAGATTTTATTCCCTGCTGCAGAAGGGTGGGGAAAGTGTACCCTTGCTGATTGTTGTAGCACTGGATCCAGTGAGGGGGGATAGAATGGTTTTATTTCCAGTTCCCCGTTTGCTGAAACCATGACTCTCAGTTGGTTTGCTGATATGAATTTAGGTCCTCCTTTCTCCTCCTTCCCTCTTCACACCTCTGGGGTTGCAACCACGAAGAAGAAGAAGAAGAACGCTATGATGATTTGCTTTCCTTTCATGACGTTTCACTTGCTCTGCCAATGGATGGATTGCTGGATTGTCATCATTTGCAGAATCTCCATCAAAGATTTTTCCATGAGAAGAAAAATGCATTAGAACAATTGCAGGTCATTTCGGGGTGGGGGGTGGGGATTACGTTTTCTATGAAGTTGACACAGAAATATTTGCTGGGCTGCAACTCCCGGTTCTAACATTTCTCTCCATTAGGGCAGAAGGAGAAAGTTAATGGGAGTTGCAGACCAGTGACATCGAGAGGCCGGTCTTACCTCACTCTGTTGGGGTGTATATTTGAAACAGGGGTGGCATGGATTGAAGCATGGAACTTCCTATCCATAAACTGATGAGGTCGTGAAGGATCTTAACAATGTGATTCTAAAGTAAGGCTGCAGCTGTTTCAAAAGGACATTGCACAGAATTTTCCATGGGCATCCATAGGAATGATGGTTCCATTGTTTATTTGACTAGGAGTGTATAATTCTTATGGGACTCTTGCTGGTATTATTAAACAAAATTCCAGAAATGCAAAGACATGTTGGGGCCAGTCCAGGAATGGCTGGTGAACATGCCAATTTAAATTGATATAGCCCTGGAGTTTTTGACTTGAATTTAGAAAAGGCATATGGTTACCCAAGTTTGCATATATTTGCATATTCATCCCAACATGTGAGAACATGACATGCACAATTTCACTTTTTTATACATTTTGAATTATGTCTGATGTAACCCTCTAAGTATTTGAATTTTGAGGGAGCTGCCTCCGCTCTCTGCATAGAACGATGCCCGGGACTCGGCATCAAACATTTGGAAGGGACTTTGGGGAGGAGGCCACAGACATACCAAAGGGAAATCTGGCATTTTATTCAGCTTTAATCACTTTAATGAATTTTACACCTAAAGGACTCTGATTGCTGTACCAGTTACCTGTGAATAAAATCTTGCTAGTGGCAAGTGATAATTAATTCTAAAATCTGAGTAGGCTTTGAGTTTCTGAGACCCCTGAGCACATTTGTATGAAGATTAGACATTGTTTCTACCCTCCCATTTCCCTTTGATGTCAGTTCTTCAAAGATTTTTCAGCTCGCTGCTCAGGCTACATCTGAGCTCTGTTGACAAGGGCTGCTGCCTTGCTGAGCATTCATGCAAGCTTCAGGCATCGTTCAACTTTTATTTAACAAGGGGATGTATCCTAAGCAGCTCTGCCAGAATGCAGTGAATTCTCTTTATAGACCTGGCACAAGGAGGAGATAGGATCAGACCCTGCAAATATGCCAATTGGTCACCTAGGAGGGCGAGATGCTTATCCATCATGATCTTGAGTACAGTCTTCCCTTACCCTACCTACACAGCTGTTTGCATCTGGGAAGGAAATTCTGAGATTTCAAACTCACTTGGAGCTCATTACTCACTGTACACAGTAGTAAATGGAACAAACATAGAATTTGCTTGTCTCTCCCATTCAACTTGGCTTGTCACCTCCTTTTTTTGGTCCCTCACCTCCACTTGGTGCCTCCCTCAGCAAAGTGTAATGCCCATCCTGCTCTGCTTGGTGCCCCCCCCCCCACAACCTTGCAATGGGGCTTCCTCAGTTCAACACCCCAGACCTACAGCACACCAGACAGAGATGTTGTCTTTAGTTACAGAGGGAATGTTTTGGATTGAGAATAGAGGCTCCCCATAGTTTGTTAGTGACCAGCACTGGGAATCCCCTTCTTCTCCAGTCCTTTTGGAGTGAAACTGCCCACCCTTGGTAAGGTCAAGTTAAAGGTCTCTGTTGCTTGAAAGCCAGTCGTATCTGACTCTAGAGGGCGATGCTCATTTCCATCTACAACCAAAAAGCCAGAGCTTTCTGCATCTGCAAATGTTTCTGTGGTCATGTGGCAAGCATGACTAGACACCAGAGTGCACAGAATGCTTCCCACTGAGATGGTACCTATTTACCTACTTACAATTTCTTGCTTTCGAAATGCTAGAATGGCAAGAGTGGGAAAGAGGCAGGAGCTCCCTCCATTGTGTAGCATTCTAGTCACCAAGCTCAGTGCCTTAACTCGGAGCCACCGCAGCCTGCCCACCCTTGGGATGCACCCCAGATATAGACAACCGTCTCTGCTTTGATTTTGAACACAGGCTGGGAAAGGGTGATAACCTTCCTGAGTGTTCATCTGTAGAAAACAGCCACTGCTGGGGATTGTTTGTGCTCCAACATCCCCCCCCCCTCCACCGCATGGCAGCAGACCAGTTGACAGCCAGCCACTGGGAGTTTTGTGTGGCAGAACTTGTTTGAGCATCAGGACAGCAAGCCAAGGAATGTTTTTAAGATGAAAGAAAATACAAAGTACCAACCGAGGGCTCATTGCCCTTGATTAAGTGGAAATGGGGCCCCCGCTGGCTCAAAATAAAGAGCTCCAGGGATGACAAGAAGGGCAAGGAAACGAGTGGCCTTGCCAGCTACAAGCTGGGCCTCTGGCCAGACATTGGAGTCCCTCTCCCCAGCTGTATCAGTGCATCTGTGTGGCAAAGGCTGATTCATGCATTGAAACACAATTTCTTTTAGCCACTCCATAGGGACCTGTTGAATGGCCTGTAAAGCTGGAGGAAGTGCAGAGACTGCAATGAGATCAAGGGGGAGAAACATCTCCAGAGTCCTGAGTGGGGTTCCCTGAAACAGCTTATGAAAAGAAATAAAAGCACAAGAGAATGCGTGAGGGAGAGCAAGCTGTATCAGTTTTTCCCTTGAAAAGCACTGAGGAAGAAATAAGAGAGTTTTCTTTTCCCCCTCCCTTTCTTTTCCTACTTGGATCGGGTTTGCAATAGACCCCAAGGCAGGCAACAGAAAGTCCTTTATCACAAAATGCACAATTAATATTAGTGAGGTGTAATGTCTGAAGCAAGCCTGCCCATGCTCAGAATTACAAGCCCCAAGTTCTTTCTGACCTGAATTTTAATCTCCCTCTGTGGCCACCAAAGTACTGTAGTTTGCAAAAACACCGTTCTATTTTTCTAATTATTCTAAAACATATGTATTTTTATTTTATATGCAATAGACTAAGACAATGCTTGCAATTCATCCTGCTCCTTCTGGTATGAGCAAAGCCATGCACAGAAATATTCTGTCGTCTGTTAACAATACCAATAGGTTCTTGACCTGGTTGTAATTTTTACTTGTATTAGCTTAGAGAAATACCACATTTAGGATATGGGGAAGGGAAGATGGCCATCCTCCCTCATCCATGGATAGCTGTAGCTATTAGATTATAGAATTAGCAGATGCAGTGAAAAACAATTATTTTGAATAGCTCAGGCAGCATTATAAATTAGTATTTTTTTTCCAGTAGCAGGAGCCCTGTACAGCTGTGTGGCTTTTTATAATCCAAGTTGAATATGAACTTATTCCTCTTCCATTTACAATCATCTTATTTTCTAGATATGGATTGAACTTCACATCACTTGTCTAAATGATAACTTTCTTTCTGATTTTTAACACTTCATTATTAATCTTAATTCATGTAATTTGTTTAATGAGGTTATGTTCATTGACTTTATTTAATTTGACTTACTATCATTGCACAGAAAAGCAACACAAATCAGTGAGGCAAAAGGTGGGATTTTTAATTGTGCAATTCTGAGTGATAGACAATTGAAAGCAGAAAGCAATCGGTGGATTGACAGCTTTCCAGTTATTGGTGACTTGAGCTGTGATAGGCACACTATAGACCGCCTCTTCATAAAGAGATTCATCTGCTATTACAGCTCCACATTTGGATGGAATTTATTTAAAAGTAAACATCTGCACCTTCCAATCTATTTTCATTTTGGTTTCTGTATCTTCGGCACTCAGAGTTGAAATGCACACTGCAATAAAAGTTCAGGATGAACCTCAAAGGTACCTTATTTTCAACTTGTAAGTAAACCTTGGGGCAAGCCAGATCAGGCAAATAGATCAGCAAGCCAGATCAGGAGCAAATCGCAAGGGCTTCTAGATCTTGGTAGTAGCTAGTTAAAATAAGATGTAAGAGAGTGCAAAAGCTGGCTTGAGACTCAATATCAAGAAAACCAAGATGATGGCAACAGGCCCTGATCAGTCCCTGGAAAATAGATGGGGAAGAAGCAGAAGAAGTGATAGATTTTACTTTCCTAGGATCAAAGCTCACTGCAGATGGGGATTGCAGCCATGAAATAAAAAGGCGACTGATTCTTGGGAGGCAAGCTGTGAGAAACCTGGGGAGCATAGTGGAAAGTAGAGACATCACATTGAAAACAAAGATTCACATAGTCAAAGCAATGGTATTCCCTGTGGCAATGTATGGCTGTGAGAGCTGGACCATAAGGAAAGCTGAGCACAGAAAAATAGACGCCTTTGAGATGTGGTGTTGGAGGAGAGTTTTGAGAGTCCCCTGGACAGCGAGGAGAACAAATAGGTCAATCTTGGAAGAAACCAACCCTGACCGCTCCTTAGAAGGTCAGATAGTGAAGATGAAGCTAAAGTACTTTGGACCTCCAAATGAGAAGAGAGGATTCACTAGAGAAAGCCTTGATGCTGGGAAAGGTGGAGGGCAAAAGAAGAAGGGGACAGCCAAAGATGAGATGGCTAGATGGTATTGTAGAGACAATGGGGCACAAAGCTGGGTGGGCTGAGGAAGATGGTGGAAGGCGGAGGTGCCTGGAGGGCAATGGTCCATGGGGTCATCGCAGAGGGTCGGAATCGACTGTGTGACTGAACAATATATATGTGTGTGTGTATTTGGCACCACAGAGCAGTAACTTGTAGACTTTAGATATGTTTTTTGAGAAACTAAAATGTAACCATTTTAAATACTTCTGCAAAATGAGAAGATACCGAGTTAATTTATTAATAGTATATACTATTCTAAAAAATGTAACCATAACTACTTGTCTTGGGTGTTTTTGACAAATAGATGTAACTGCTGTTTTCTAAGAGTAATTTTCCAGCCTCTGCTGTTTCCTCCAGGTACATCTTCAATTACTTTCAGTCATACAAGGACTAAAATAGTGGGAATGTTGCCTCAGTTAGCAAAAGTGAAATTATACCCTTTGAATGCCTGTAAACAGACCTTAAAAGCTCTTGAAGAGGTATAACCTTTTCTACATATACACAGAGGGACAGTTTTAGATTTAACCCCAGTGGGTTTTGTTGTGAATAAAACAGAAACGTGAGCTGCCTGCTCCCTATGTGATGTAGCAGATAGAGTCACTCTTCATTACAAAAGCACACAGTTAAGCTACATGTTACTCCACATCTATGGCAAGCACCCTGGCTGAAGGAGCCTCTGTTCAGGCAAAGAGGAAAGGTTTGACACAGGCATCCCCAGCCTTTTCCTCACCAGAGCCCCACTTCATGCCAAACAACCTTTCCACAGACCGGCAAGTGGGGGCTGCAGGACCAGATGGCGCACATTGCGCACAGGTAGGGGAGCCACGCTGAAGCCCAAAACCAAGAAGGGGGGGCCCAGCTGCCACACCACCAGCAGCCACATCACTCAAGTCAAGCAACGAGGTATTGCACTGCACACAGGGGAGAGTGGAGCCCCAGCGCATGTTATGCAATGTGGAGGAGGGACCCAACCACCCACCCGTCTGCTGTGTCTGAAGCCCGCACCCCTGCCCTACCTGCTGGGCAGACCTAGTGGAGCATGCTGAGGGCATAAGGCTACCCCCAGGACTCCCAGCACCACCCACCATCTGCGGCCCAGTTCGGCACAGCCCACAGCCTGGCACCAGTCCATTGCCTGGTGGTTGGGTTCCCCTGGTTTAACCTGTCTCTCTCCAGCAGTAGCCTCAGTGGGAGCAATGTGCACTTCCAGCTGTTTGGAAACATTTCTTTTCTGGAAGACAATTTCCAGACTTTCCAGTCACCCTAGCGATGGGGGTCCAAACTGGGGTCCACACACGCGCATCCCTGTACTCGAATAAGCCTTAGGAAGAAAGCACTGGTAGATACAAAAGGGAATTCCCCTCCAAGCCTCATTGCAAAGCAAGTTACTGTTTTTGTTGCAGATGCACTTAAATTCTAATGAAAAGGGAGAAAGATCCAGAACATTAAAATTTAAAATTCTCTGGCACCAGTTCTAAGCTGTACATGTAACGTAATATCTATTCTGACTTCCAGACAGCAGCTGAATTTAGCAAAAACACTTGCTAGCAAGCAAGTCCCACTAGAAGGGCGCTTGTGTTATCCCCCTGAACATTGGCGGCGTTTCCTTTTCTCTGCCATAAGGACCACAACTATTCAACGGGATCACTAAGCATGGTGTTTTGATAGTTTGTGCAAATTTGGGGGCGAAATAGATTGTTCAGAAACATTCCAGAGCATCTGAAGCATAAGCATAGTTGAGGTGAACTATGACTACCGGTCTGCATCCTGCTGATAAACGAAGATGCTACAAAAACACTGTAATACCCTAGAAAATCTCTCTCACATCGCAGTGCGAGACAAATGCTCTTGGAAGTCATTCCCACTGTTATCAGTGGGAGAAAATAGGTTTAGGATCAGTCCGTTAGAGAGAATGACTCCTCTCCTTTGAAGAAAACAGTCTTTGTGAGTCCAAATCGAGTGAATGACAGCTTTCACATGTGTAGCTTCATTTATTTTTATGAGTTTACACAAGAGGATGAAATCATGAAAGCAATCCCCGGATAAAACCAATGCATCAAACCGAAGCTGTGGCATCTCAATGGATGAATAATTGGTTTTATCTGCACTCACGGTGTGCTGTTTGCTCTCTGTCCACACAGAGATAATAGCTCTATAGTAGAATAATGATCAGCAGGTAGCAAATACGTGATTATTCTATTTCTGTGCCAGTCTTCATCCATCTCTGGCTACAGAGAAGCAGCATCTGTGCTGAACTTTGCAAACAGGTGTGCAACTGGCCATACATACATTATAATGTTTTCCATCCTCCAGTCCAGATAATTGTGAGGGTGGGGTGGGGTGGGGAAGGCAGGACAGGAAGAAAGAACCCAGCCGCCAATATTCGTAGCTGAAAGCCATGTTAGAATATAAGGGTTAGAACAGCAGCTATGAAAGCAGAGAAGCCAGATTCCAATTCATGCTCCGTCATGCTCTGCCTCACATGTTTGTGGTGATGCAAATTTCCTAGACAGTTCTGAAGTCCTAGAAAAAAAATGTATGTCTGGAAACTCAGAAATGCAATTTTTTTAAAAAAAATCAAATTATCTGCTATTAATGTTTCGTTAAATTGCTTTTGCAGCATTATGAAGCCATAAAATCAGTTTCTTAATGTGTTTTGATGTGGTGCATTGAGTTAACTATGGTCAAATTTATTTATTTAAAGTACATTTTCTGTGTCACAAAAACCAGCTAATGTATTTCAAAGTTTTGCTTATTTTGATTATTGAGAGAGGGTAGAAAAAGAAGCATTTTTAAATATATATATATATATATATATATATATCATAGCACAGATTCCACACTCCACCTTCTATCTTGCCAAGCAAATCCTTTTGTCAATTGCCACCTCTGCAGCGCAGATCTATGCACGGCTCCCCAGAAATAATAAGCCTCACTGAATTGGAGCATGTTGCAATCTTGCGGAGGCAGCTGGCACTTTTGAGGAGAAAAGTCTTTGCCAAGAAGAAGGGTGAAATTGTATTGTGAAATTTAGCAGAAAAAACGAGTCTTCCCTTTCTGCACAAATGTGGCCAATTTTGCATCCTAGAAATCAAACCCTACAGTCTCGCGCAAAAGCTCTTTCTCCCCCCCCCCCCGCGCGCGCCCCCATCCAGTCTCCCTCATGAGAGAGCCTTTCTGCCACTGCTGTGGAAGGGATAAGCTGCAGAAGGGCTGTGGCATGTGTGGGCAAAGTAAATATTCTGCATGCAGCGGGCCTTAAGTTCAACCACTAACATTTCTAGGTAGAGCTGAGAAAGATTCATTCCTGAAACCCTGAGAGAAGGAGATTACAGATAGGCTGTGATTAGAAGATCTTATAGACAGGCTGTAATTAGAAGATGAAATTCCTTAACTGCTGGATACCACTGCACCTTACACAGTTCTCAAAACAGCTGGCTTTGGTTTGTGATTAGGTTTTTTAGGGTAGAAGCGTGGTAGGCTTCTCAAACACAAATGCCGACCTGAATCATCCCCCTCCTATACTGAGGTGCTTCCAGCTCTAATTATAGGCAAACCATGACCAGTAGCTTTAGCACCCAGGGCTCCACTGCCCTGTGGATTAAACTTTGCTCAAGTAAGATTGGCATCCATGGGCAGAGAACAAGTGAATGAGTGCATCCAAGCAAACATTAATGATATTGATTCCCTGTTGATCCTGCCAGTTTCTTTTGTTGGTTTGTTTTCTCCTGCACATGGAGGAGCATCTGTAGGTGGTTTGCAAGCTTAGGACAGGTGTGTTCATGCCTTTCCAGCAGCAAATAGAAACAGGCAAGGCTGTCCTCTTTCTGGAACAAAATTTTTGGTGCCCCCAAATTTCACCAGCCTGGTCAAAGTCCCAGCTGATCCCACCCTGGTTACGGCTATGATCATAGACTATCTCCAGTGTCTGTGTATTTCCCTAGCGTAGATAAATATCCGATGCATCTTCATCTGTGCAGTCGAACTTAATATTATGAGTTTCATTACAAAACTGTCTGGTCAGAATCCTGTAGGCTTCACAAAGTATACATAGGCAGGTGTGCAACTGGCCCTGTCTTGCACTCCTGCCAAGGAGCCAGTGCATTCCTTCGCTTTATAGGGTCAAGAAACCAATGGCCTCTTAGGTCATGTGACAGATGGAAAGCCAGAAGAGAAAGACTACTATCCAGTTGGCCTTAAAGAGCACAGTTCCCCCCCCCCCAAAAAAAAAAATAATAATTTTGCCTCTTTGCTAATTCAGGCCATTCTTAATTCTGAGCATTTTAACCTCTGAGGAACAAATGCATTCTTTCCTTTCCTTTGTTACAGTTAGACAGGGAAAGGGTTAGATGTGTTTTGCCACATTCAGACAATTAGCCACACAAACAATGAACCTAAACAAGGGATTTGTGTTGGTGAGTAACTTTTTGCACACCTGAAGAAATGTATGTGCATACATCCTGTACACGGATAGGTACCTTAGGGACATGCTCCAGAAGCAAGAAACATATGAAATTACCTGAAACATTAAATAGCAATGAAAACAGGTCAGAATAACTGTCTTTAACTAACTACTGAGACTAACAAGTTAACACTTGGGTAAACCCTGTTGATTCAATGAGTCTATGCTGAGTAGGACTACTTAATATATTGAGGCCCTTGATGTATTTATTAGGTTTTCTTTTACTTTTAAAACACTACTAATAATGTTATTGTCAAAGGATTCTGTTTATTATTCCAGCTGCAAGATGATGTTATGCTGAATGGGAAACTAAAATGTTTGTATAGGCCATGATGGGAAAACTAACTGATTACATTAAATTAAAAGACGGAAGGCGGATTTCTTCTGTTGTAAAACTAGAAACCTTTTGTTAAAAAAAATCTGGAAAGAAAGAAATGTTCTTCAAAAGATTTTTATTATTATTATTATTATTATATTTAGACTTATATTTAGACATATTATATTTAGCTCAGTTGTTTTAATACTCTGAAATATGCTTTTCTTTGAAATAGAATATGATAATGTGCTGAGAAAGGTGGAGGGCAAAAGAAGAAGGGGGCAGCCAAAAATGAGATGGCTAGGTGGTAGTGTAGATGCAATGGGCACAGAGCTGGGCAGGCTGAGGAGGAGGGTGGAGGGTGGAGGGCAACCGGGGTGCCTGGTGGACAGTGGGGGTCCATGGGGTCATCGCAAAGGGTCGGAATCGACTGTGTGACTGAACAGAAAAAAATGATAATGTAGTTGTTTTTATTTGATAAAATCAGGGAAGGGGTTTTCACTCTCCTCATTGTGTCTCTTTTTCATCTTCATAATGACTTCCCAAATTACACAATGCTTACAACAAATCACAGGATAAGTAGCAGGTGGGATGAAAATAAGCTGGGGTTCATGTTGGGTTACATAACGGCATCACCAAATATCCATACAAAAATCCGTACAAATTGTAATCCATGCAGTCCAATGTCATGTCATTTCAGCACTGAAACTGTGAAGAACATGATACCTGATGGGCCAAGACTAGGTTCTCCCCACCAAATGTGTTCAGACAACCAAATGGAGCTACTCGGAGTAATCACAGGCGTCTGAGTGTAGTGCAGTGGATAGAGGGGCAGACTTAAGACTCAGGAGACCTGGGTCTCTAAGCCTGCTTGGCCATGGAAACTCACAGGGAGCGTGGGGAAATTTAAATTTCTCACTTACCTTGAAAAGCCTGTTAGGGTCGCTATAAGTCAGTTCCAGCCTGACAGCACATCACACACACAAGAAATCACTATTGGACTTGGAGGGTAGCCAATGGTCTATTGGAAGAATACATGCGCTCTACATGGGGCTGCCCTTGATGACCATTTGGGGGCTTCAATTGGTTCAAAATGCGGCTGCCTGCATGGTGATGGGGTGTGGGCATTATGCCCATGCCTTGCCCCTGGTGCGGGAGCTACATTGGCTACCGGTGTGCCTCTGGGTGCAATTCAAGGTGCTGGTGATGACCTTTAAGGCCCTGCATGGTAGTGGACCAGGGTACTTCAGAGATTGTGTCACCCCAAGGACATCTGCCCGTCCCACCAGAGCAGACCAGAGGGGCTCCTTGATAGTCCCATCGGCGCAAGAGGCTCACCTCTCTAGCACGAGAAGAAGGAGGGCCTTCTCTGTGTCTGCTCTGGCCTGGTTGAACCTCCTCCTGCTGACGGAGCTTCATCTCCAGGCAGAGCTTTTACCATTCAGAAAAAAAACCTTAAAACCTGGCTGGCGCAGCGGATGTTGCGGGGGGCGGCTGGGGAGAGAATTGCCACTCCAGGCTGGCTGATATGAGTGCCACCCGGGCTTCCAGCTTTCAGTCTTAGAAATTTTATGATGTGTTTGTTTGGGGAGGGCATTTTAAAATTTTAAATAATTTAATATTTTAATGGGTTTTTTTTTTATCTCATTGTTTTGGAGAGATTATATTTGTGGTGTTTTTATATGTGTAAGCCACCTGGAGTCGCCTAGGACAGGTGAGAGGGCGGCAATACCAATGTCATTAGATAAATAAATAAATCTCACCAAAGCAGGTTGTCAGAGGATAGTATCACAAGTGTGAGCCCAGCAGGGATCAGACAGCAAGGTTCACTGTGGCCGTATAAGGCTTGGATACTCATTCTAGGCAATGCTCTGTTGAAGATTGAACTGCTCTAGAATGCTTTGCCACCAGCCAGCTTTGCATATGCATCCTCCTGGCTGGTGGCCGGAAATATGTTTGCTTCACCTCTGGACCTCCTGCTGTGACAGAGGCTTGTCCAATAAAAAACAAAACTTTATCTAAGGGAAAACAGCAACTAAAAGAGGTGCTCTTAGCGCATGTTTCACATGTTTTATGGTTGGGAGATTATTACTGGAGGCTTTAGTAAAGAGAGGGGGGAGGGGGAAGTGTGTATCTGTCATAATTTGATTTCTGGATCATTTTGAAATCTATATGGTATAGAGTGCTGAAAAGCAAGCAAACAAGTTGTACATAGCCATGGCAATACCATGTCCAGTCAAGCAAGGAAATGAATAAAGAGGCATTTCAATCAATTGGGCTTATTTATTATTTGATGCCATTATTGTGCATGAATAAAGCCTGAGTTCTAGCCATTCCTTATTCCAGGAGAATGAACGTTCAGAAACATTTACAAACTGCCATGCAGAAAATTCAGCAAGCACTGAGAAAATACAGAAGCAGCAGTAAGCGTAGGCCTTTGCTTTGAACTGCATGGACCCCTCTCAGCATGAATTTATTTATTTATTTATTCAGATTTATATTGCTGCCCACTTGTTCAGGCAACTCAGGGCGGCTTACATTCAAAGCAGCAATAGTACAGTAAAAATCATAAAATACAACCTCACAAAACAACCAAAGCAGAACACAGACTAACTCCCCTCTGGCCGTTGTTGTGGGCCTAGAGAAGGGGACAAGGTCCTCAGCCACCTGCCAGGCCATGGATTCTTCTCCCTCAGGCCGTTGTTGTGGGCCCAGAGGAGGGGGCAATGTTCTAAGCCTCCTGCCAGGCTATGGAATCTTCTCCCTCAGGCCGTTGTTGTGGACCCAGAGGAGGGGGCGATGTTCTCAGCCGCCTGCCAGGCCATGGACTCTTCTCCCACAGGCCGTTGTTGTGGGCCCAGAGGAGGGGGCGATGTTCTCAGCCGCCTGCCAGGCCATGGATTCTTCTCCCTCAGGCCGTTGTTGTGGGCCCAGAGGAGGGGGCGATGTTCTCAGCTGCCTGCCAGGCCATGGACTCTTCTCCCGTAGGCCGTTGTTGTGGTCCCAGAGGAGGAGACGATGTTCTCAGCCACCTGCCAGGCCATGGAATCTTCTCCCTCAGGCCGTTGTTGTGGGCCCAGAGGAGGGGGCGATGTCCTCAGCCACTGCTAGGCCTTGGCATCTTCTTCCTCGGGGCCCGTTGTTGTGGGCCCAGAGGAGGGGGCAATGTTCTCAGCCGCCTGCCAGGCCATGGACTCTTCTCCCTCAGGCCGTTGTTGTGGGCCCAGAGGAGGGGGCGATGTTCTCAGCCGCTTACCAGGCCATGGACTCTTCTCCCTCAGGCCGTTGTTGTGGGCCCAGAGGAGGGGGCGTTGTCCTCAGCCACTGCTAGGCCTTGGCATCTTCTTCCTCGGGGCTCGTTGTTGTGGGCCCAGAGAAGGGGACGACGTCCTCAGCCACCTGCCTGGCCATGGATTCTTCTCCCTCAGGCCGTTGTTGTGGGCCCAGAGGAGTGGGCGATGTTCTCAGCCGCCTGCCAGGCTATGGAATCTTCTCCCTCAGGCCGTTGTTGTGGGCCCAGAGGAGGGGGCGATGTTCTCAGCCGCCTGCCAGGCCATGGATTCTTCTCCCGCAGGCCATTGTTGTGGGCCCAGAGGAGGGGGCGATGTTCTCAGCCGCCTGCCACGCCATGGAATCTTCTCCCGCAGGCCGTTGTTGTGGGCCCAGAGGAGGGGGCGATGTTCTCAGCCGCCTGCCACGCCATGGAATCTTCTCCCGCAGGCCGTTGTTGTGGGCCCAGAGGAGGGGGCGATGTCCTCAGCCACTGCTAGGCCTTGGCATCTTCTTCCTCGGGGCCCGTTGTTGTGGGCCCAGAGAAGGGGACGAGGTCCTCAGCCACCTGCCTGGCCATGGATTCTTCTCCCTCAGGCCGTTGTTGTGGGCCCAGAGGAGGGGGCGATGTTCTCAGCCGCCTGCCAGGCCATGGATTCTTCTCCCACAGGCCGTTGTTGTGGGCCCAGAGGAGGGGGCGATATTCTCAGCCGCCTGCCAGGCCATGGAATCTTCTCACTCAGGCCGTTGTTGTGGGCCCAGAGGAGGGGGCGATGTCCTCAGCCACTGCTAGGCCTTGGCATCTTCTTCCTCGGGGCCCGTTGTTGTGGGCCCAGAGAAGGGGACGACGTCCTCAGCCACCTGCCTGGCCATGGATTCTTCTCCCTCAGGCCGTTGTTGTGGGCCCAGAGGAGTGGGCGATTTTCTCAGCCGCCTGCCAGGCTATGGAATCTTCTCCCTCAGGCCGTTGTTGTGGGCCCAGAGGAGGGGGCGATGTTCTCAGCCGCCTGCCAGGCCATGGATTCTTCTCCCGCAGGCCATTGTTGTGGGCCCAGAGGAGGGGGCGATGTTCTCAGCCGCCTGCCACGCCATGGAATCTTCTCCCGCAGGCCGTTGTTGTGGGCCCAGAGGAGGGGGCGATGTTCTCAGCCGCCTGCCACGCCATGGAATCTTCTCCCGCAGGCCGTTGTTGTGGGCCCAGAGGAGGGGGCGATGTCCTCAGCCACTGCTAGGCCTTGGCATCTTCTTCCTCGGGGCCCGTTGTTGTGGGCCCAGAGAAGGGGACGAGGTCCTCAGCCACCTGCCTGGCCATGGATTCTTCTCCCTCAGGCCGTTGTTGTGGGCCCAGAGGAGGGGGCGATGTTCTCAGCCGCCTGCCAGGCCATGGATTCTTCTCCCACAGGCCGTTGTTGTGGGCCCAGAGGAGGGGGCGATATTCTCAGCCGCCTGCCAGGCCATGGAATCTTCTCACTCAGGCCGTTGTTGTGGGCCCAGAGGAGGGGGCGATGTCCTCAGCCACTGCTAGGCCTTGGCATCTTCTTCCTCGGGGCCCGTTGTTGTGGGCCCAGAGAAGGGGACGAGGTCCTCAGCCACCTGCCTGGCCATGGATTCTTCTCCCTCAGGCCGTTGTTGTGGGCCCAGAGGAGGGGGCGATGTTCTCAGCCGCCTGCCAGGCCATGGATTCTTCTCCCACAGGCCGTTGTTGTGGGCCCAGAGGAGGGGGCGATATTCTCAGCCGCCTGCCAGGCCATGGAATCTTCTCACTCAGGCCGTTGTTGTGGGCCCAGAGAAGGGGACGAGGTCCTCAGCCGCCTGCCTGGCCATGGATTCTTCTCCCGCAGGCCGTTGTTGTGGGCCCAGAGGAGGGGGCGATGTTCTCAGCCGCCTTCCATGAGCCACACACAGTGACTGCTCTCTCCAAGCACAAAATTTAATTCTTCCAATAGCATGCCAATAGTTGGGTGCCACGAAAGATAGGTAATAAATAGAACTGAGTAGCCCTGATGTGGAAGCCGACGTGTGTAAGGGTCATTTATCTCAAAATCATAAGAACCACGTAAACCAAAAGGTGAAGAAGTAATTTGAAGTGTGAAAGCAATGTACTCTAGTGTAACAAGTTTCTATTTCAAAACAGTGCACTATATTTGCTAAAGAAAATAAACAACTAAGCAAGTTATCCAGAAGCTGTGAGGAGGAGCATAGGGATGAAAGCTCTGATGCTCAGTCCAGATCAAATAGAAATTTTGAGGGCCCTGTTGATTTGAGCAGTGTTGGCTTTTATGGCTGTTGTCTTTAGTGACTCTGTGGGTTGATTGCTATGCTTGCTTAAGGAACAAATTTAACGTTTTAGGATCAATTAGGCAACAATCCTGGACAAGAAGACTCTTCAACAATTGCAATTATTCATCAGATTTAAAAAAACTCTCAAGGAATCTAGCTGTTGTCATTAATGTTCAAGTAACCTCGTAATACTGAAATCCACCATCCTCATCAGTCCACCCAGCTCTGTGCCCACTGCATCTACAATACCATCTAGACATCTGATCTATGGCCACCTCCTTCTTCTTTTGCCCTCCACCTCCCCCAGCATCAACGCTTTCTCCAGTGAGTCCTCTCTTCTCATTTAATGTCTGAAATACTTTAGCTTCATTTGACCTTCTAAGGAGCAGTCAGGGTTGATTTCTTCTAAGATCGACCTATTTGTTCTCCTTGCTGTCCAGGGGACTCTCAAAACTCTCCTCCAACACCACATCTCAAAGGCGTCTATTCTTCTGTGCTCTGTTTTCCTAATAGTCCAGTTCTCACACCCATACATTGCCACAGGGAATATCATTGCTTTGACTATGCGATTTTTTGTTTGTAAGGTGATGTCTCTACTTTTAACTATGTTCCCCAGGTTTCTCATACTATCTTCATTAATTTTCTGTGGACTTTTGGACTATATGAGGCCAGATGTTCTCTGGAGAACTTAGACAGCAGGCCTGTCCTGAATTTTTAAAATTTCTCCGCTTCTGTTTAAGGAAAGAAAAAGAAAACCCAACCCCTCAAGTTTGAACAGCCATCACTGCTGTTGCTATTGTTGCTTCGAGAAAAAGATCATATTTTGTTCCCCTCTATCTGGTTGAAAAATGCTTGTGGGAGTAAAGATTGGGTTGTCAGGATGGCATGGAGAGGTTGAAAACAGGTGATGGTGAAGTAGGAAGGTTTGGATGAAAGCTTACCCAAGGTTTCTGCATGCCTGAGAATGCTACAATTTGTGTGAAGCTGCTTTGGAAAATCATTCAGTAGGAATAACATGCACCAGCCTTCATGCTAACTAGACCGACCATTGGTGGGGAGGGGGAGGATATGGCAGCCATCCCAGATCTTTGCTAGCTCCCACTACTTTCTAGGTAGAACTTCAAAATACTTATTATTATTATTATTATTATTATTATTATTATTATTATTATTATTATTATTATTATTATTATTATTATTATTATTATTATTATTATTATTATTATTATTATTATTATATGCCGCTCTTCTTGCTGAAGCAACTCAGAGCGGCTTACAATGTTACAATATCAAATATTAAAAAACAGCATAATGTAAATATAATAAATGTGATACAGTCAATATAGTCAACAAATCTTTCATAAAAATAAGAATATAATACAGTCAGAAAAATGCAATACAATAAAAAAATACGCTACGGTCAAAAAATACACTACGGTCAAGAAAATACAGTACAAAACAATCTAGAAAGTCTTTGTCTCTTATACATCTTTCATCGACTTTGGTCAGTCAGCTACATAACTGGCCGAGGAGAGCTTCCAGGAATGTTGAATAGGGTTGAGGATGAATTTTGGTTCAGTTTGTTCTGTATCAACTTTATGAAACATGGATGTATAAGGAAGCAAAACTTGCATTTCCCCACTCATAGCCCTGAACTTTTTAGTCTGTGATACCCAAAATAATGTCTTCTCAAGAGCCTTTCCATATGCTGAGGTCTGGACTGGCCCTGCCCTTAAGCAAGATGAAGCTACTGCTTCAGGAAACAAATTTGAGTTGGATGAATAGGAAGGGGTGCTATTTATTGTTCTGCCTTGGACAACAAAATTATTTGAGCTAGTCTAAACTGGAATAGTCACCTGAAACTCTGATTTGGATGCCATTGCCCAGTGAGCCTCAAACGTTGGCAGAGGAAGAGAGAACTGGGAAAACATTAGTCACAAGAGGGAGGGAAGGAGGCCTGAAACCTTGAGGTGCATGAGAACCATTTTTAGTGAGGACAAATTCATCTTGCATTCATTCTTCCTAGAAGCACTCTTAAAAAAAACAATTTTAATCATGGCCTCTTAACACTGTTGTAAAAAACTGTCTTAAGTGATCAGGTTTGAGCTTAGTTGTTCAAGAGTGGGCTTGAAGAAAAACTGTTAGAAATGCATTAGAGTCATTTAAAAAAAAAAGAAAGCCTTGTGTTCCTCTGGAAGCTTCTTCCCTTTCTTTTTCTTAAAACCTAATGACATGAAACGGGACCTTTTCAGAGGGCCCATCATCTCTCACTGTAAAAATCATTGCCAAGCGGCCTCTCTTATCCATTTTAAATCTGTTTCAGATGACATTGGAGGCCTTTAGTTGACTACTTTTAAACTCCTATAATTTGTTTCATTTCTTTTAAATTTGTCTGCCAATTCAAGTATTACCTATATATGCAATCAATCTGCTTGAATGGTCCTCAGAGGATTAAAAACAATCAGTGAGTATCAATTTAGAGAGAACAATGGCTAATCTGTCAACAGGGAAGCAATATATATAAAAAGCTCATTTCCCTTGGGAAACTATTGAATCTCATCCAAGACTGCTGTAAGACTATTAAAACTGTCCTTCAGGGTACTGTAACACACTTACTTCATGTTTCTCTTACTCCTCCACCACACGAAGACAAGACGGATATCCTGCAATGCCTGGAACTACATCCCAAGGACCATAAAGAATGCCTGCCTTTAGGTGGAGGGATGCTGGTTATTAGAAGCATCAGCTAATCAGACTTTTTCTACTAACCAGGGCTCTCAATGTACAGTTTTTAAAAAACTTTATTTAAAAACAAATTTTAAACAGATTTTTTTTAAAAAAAAATGATGCAGTGAAGAGGAACAAAGTGGCTACCATAGGTAGCATGTTTGAGTATCCTAAAACTGCAGCTAATCATTGATTGTCTCAATTGTTATCTTTATTCCCAGGCACAAGAAAGGGTACTTGTAAGATTTGCCACCTAATGTACCAACTTAACTTGGCCAGCTTTAGTCACGATGTTATGCACGTACCTTAACTTGGGTGCTGGTCAGAACTGGCATTTTCTGCTCTTTCTCAGACAGCAAAATAGACAAGCCAGTCCTCCAGGACACTTTGGGCTAACCCTCCCTTCTTTATCGAAGAGCAGAAGAAGAAATCTCCAATCAAGGCCATGACTTGACTGCCAAAGAAATGTTCTGCCATCGTGGCAGTTGCAATAAAGGAGGGGACGCTGCAGGTGCATTTTCGGATGAGGAAGTCCCCTGGTTCCCCAGGTGTGCTCCAGAAGAGAGCAAAACAATGACATTCATAGAACTTCTGTTTTCTTTTTCTTCCCAAGGGAACAAAGGGGAAGAAAAATAAATATTTTTGTTTAATTTGGAAGGTAAGACATTAGAGCAGGGGTTCTCAAAATTTTTTATCCGGGGGCAGACAGCTGGACAGGCCGGACAGGTGGTCCCTCCCCCCCCCCGCCATAAGCATGGCTGTAAAACACATCCACTTCCAGCGACGGCAGGGCACATAAAATGGTGTTGCAGTCCAAGTCCGATCCATGAGCCGTAGGTTGAGAACCCCTGCATTAGAAGCATTACTTTTTTGGACTAAAATGTTTGATAACTGTTAATACTAAGATCTGTGGAGATATAGCCACAAAATGTATTTGTCTTGTAAAAGTCTGTATTCTGTTTTGTTTTAATAATACGCTTCCTTTTCCCCCTAGAAAGCTAAGATACAAGTTGTGTACCATCTTCATTGGCCTGGTTATATCTTCAAACCTCACTATGACAATTAAAATCTGCAATAACCAAATGTATTTGATCATATATAAAATTGTCTGGTTCATTAAAACTAAAATTTACTTCTGGTGGATTATAAACAGGGGTAACAGAGTTGTGGGGTTTGGATGATAAGAATTTCAATGTTATTCATTTCTGTCAATGCAGCTGATACCATGCTGGGACCAGGTCTGACAAACATTGCACTCCCGTACTGGCCATGCAATCTCTGAATCATTAGTTCCACTCCAACCACTTTGGGTCTGTAACTTGCTGTCCCCAGAGGTGTGTTTCCTAGACTAGATGTTTATGTTTATTACACATATCCACTAGTAAAATACTCTTATTACTAGAAAGCCACTCAATAATTATTGAGATCATTGTTAAGGTTGGTCTTGATCAGGGGTGTCCAAACTACGGCCTGCAGGTCAGATCCAACCTCCGTTACCCATTCATCTGGCCTGTAGTGCCCTCATTGCTCCTGGAAGCAGAAGTAAAACATTTAAAAGCACATTTTACTTCTGGTTCCAGGAGTGACAAGGGTGGCGTGGGCTGGAGGAATTGGCATCAGGGGCCAGATCAGGCCTGCAGCACTGGTGGACATCAAAAAAATTCCCTGCCACACTGTGGGTGTGGCCATGTGACTGGGTGGGCATGGTCTGTTGGCCATTTGACTGCTCTTCACTACAGAGCTATGAAAATAGAAGCCTCGTCTATTTTCATCACTCTATAAGCGAACCTCTGAAGCAATTTCCCCCTTCATCAAAGGCTTTTCCTGGGCTTTGTTTCACCCCGAAGTGCCTTCCCAGCCATTCCGGAGATGCTATTTTTGCTACCGGTATGTGCATACTGGTGTGAACCTGCTGATGCCCATGTGATGAGACCACACTATCCCTCACCTTGCATTGAGACCCTCCAGTGTTTCATTTCATCATTTCATTTCATTTATTCGATGTGTATACCGCCCTACTCGGTACAACCGACTCAGGGCGGTTTACAGAAACCATACATATAAGACAATCAAAAGTAATATAACATAATCAGAGGTCATACAGTATAATACAATGAATATAACAATGCAGTACAGCAGTGCAATAAAACAAACCACACTGCAGAATAAAGTTACAAAAGACAGTGCAATAAAACAAAACCACACTTCATATCATCATAACACAATACAGTTAATACAATCAATATATCTAAACATCAGGGGAAAAGAAAAAAGAAAAAATGCAATGCAATACAATATTACAATCTAAAACAAATATAACATTGTAACAATACAGTTAATACAATAAAAATATAAACATACGGCGGAGGGGGGGACGATAACAATGGTCCTTGGCTCACCGCATGGCCCAAGAGTTCATTTCCCCCCCCTCCCGGTCAGGAAAGGGGACACAAGAAGTAAGAGCACCCCAATAAACCAGCGTTCCCTCAATCCTCTAGCCAGACGAGGCGGGGGGGGCAGTGACAGCGTCCATGCCTGCCTCCCTTCCCCGGCTGAAGGAATGAGCAGCGGGGAGAGGCAGAGGAGCCCCTTCCAAGGCGGATTAGTCCAAAATCCCCCTCTAGAACTCACCCAAACCTCACGGCAAGGAATGTATGATCACCCACTCTCTCTCAGCCACATCCGGCTGAACAAACCTGGGACTTGTCTAGCACAAAAAGCCACACCTCTACTATATTCCAATACCTGATAAACTCCATCTTGGAAATTATCAATAACTTGAGGTCTGTTCTATGACATCCCACCACTGGCCGGAGGGCCTTAGTTTGGGCACCCCTGGTCTTAACAAAGACCTTTTTCATGAATCCATTCCTTAGCTCCTTTGCTTTGATCTAGTGTGAGAAAGATTAACCAGTAAAACAAGGCTGCCATTGCCCAGGGCATGCCAGGTTCTGATTTAAAAATGTAGAGGGGGACCAGAGACCACATCGCCAACATAAGATGGATCATGGAAAAAACAAAGGAATACCAGAAACAAGTCTACTTCTGTTTCATTGATTACTCCAAGGCTTTTGACTGTGTTGACCACAACAAAATGTGGCAAGTAATTAAAGAGATGGGAATACCGGAACACCTTATATGCCTCATGAGAAATCTGTACATGAATCAAGAGGCAACAGAAAATGGGACAGAAATAGGACAGAAAATGGAATGACAGAGTGGTTTGGAATAGGAAAAGGAGTAAGACAAGGCTGCATTTTGTCACCCTGGGATCAAAATTGCTGGAAGAAACATCAACAATTTGAGATATGCAGATGATGCCACCCTAATGGCAGAAAGTGAGGAGGACCTAAAGAAGCTCCTGATTAGTTGAAAGAAGAAACTGAAAAAGCTGCCTTGAGACTCAATATAAAGAAAACCAAGATCATGGCCACAGCCCCTGATCAGTCCCTGGAAAATAGATGGGGAAGAAGTAGAGGCAGTGACAGATTTTACTTTCCTAGGATCAAAGATCACTGCAGATGGAGATTGCAGCTATGAAATAAAAAGGCGACTGATTCTTGGGAGGCAAGCGATGAGAAACCTTGAGAACATAGTAAAAAGTAGAGACATCACATTGCAAACAAAAATTCATATAGTCAAAGCAATGGTATTCCCTGTGGCAATGTAGGGTTGTGGGAGCTGGACCATTAGGAAAGCTGAGCGCAGAAGAATAGACGCCTTTGAGATGTGGTGTTGGAGGAGAGTTTTGAGAGTCCCCTGGACAGCAAGGAGAACAAATAGGTCAATCTTAGAAGAAATCATCCCTGACTGCTCCTTAGAAGGTCAAATAGTAAAGATGAAGCTAAAGTACTTTGGACATCAAATGAGAAGAGAGGATTCACTTGAGAAAGCCTTGATGCTTGGAAGGGTCGAGGGCAAAAGAAGAAGGGGCCAGCCCAAGATGAGATGGCTAGATGGTATTGTGGAGACAATGGGCACAGAGCTGAGCGAGTTGAGGAGGATGGTGGAGGACAGGAGTGCCTGGCGGAGAGTGGGGTCCATGGGGGTCATCGCAGAGGGTCGGAATCGACTGTGCGACTGAACAACAACAAAATACCTACAGTCTTCACAGAGGCTCCTTCTGTGTAGCCCCCCCCCCCCCAATCACTCACCAGATTTATAGAAACTACCTCCACCCCAGATCCACTGCCCTGGTCAAAATGAGCCCATCAGAGTCTAGCAAGTAACATTTCCTGCAGCCTGGTTCCTTCATTCACTGCCCCCAATAAGAGGGTTTCATAAGTGTTTAATTACCTAATTACAGCCAATTTGTTCTGAAGACTTACTGTATTTCTCCCAAGCGGTTGTGAGCTTTGAAGTATGGGTGCTGTGAAACAGTGTTACTAAACCTGAGAAAGAAGCAGTGCTTCTACTGGAAGAGGAAGAAAGGGAGAGAAAAAGAAAGAAAGGATGAGAGGGAGAAAATCTCAAGAGAAAAGCCATGCCATTAGTTCATGCTTGTCATCAGCACCGAGGCACAACTAATGTTGCTCACTAATGGCTTTCCTGATGTTAAATGTAACCAACAAGGCAGCTTAATCTTCCACAAACAGTGGTATGCCTGAAGCTCATTCATACAAGGCTAAGGTTGCACCTTGCTCAGGAGGAGGCGAAGGAAGCACGCCTGCTCCCAAAATTAAATCTCACACCAGCTCAACAACAGCTCAGGACAAAAAGAAGACTACAGGCTCTCCCTTTATGTATGCATGCAAATACTCTGAAGGCTGTGATGACCCCTGCCACTGCTAGAGTTTTTTGCCTCATCCATCACAACTGGCATTATAGTCCACGCTTACTGTAACTTTAATGGACGGAGGGTACTTTGGCATCTCCCGTATTCTGATGATCTCTGCAAGGTACTGTATATGCATTTGGCATCTTTATGAGAAGCAATGTTTTCTTTTCCCAAGCAACTGGAACACAAAATGTATCTATCCAGCCCCCCTTTCACAACTTATTATGGAAAGCGTTGAAGGGGAAATAAGCTAACGTTGGATGTTGGGTCGTTCGCCATAAACAAACCGAATGAAACGTCAAGAGAAGGGCAACCTGAGGGCGATGTTATTTGTGGCTGCGGGTGGGGAAGGGGGAGCAAATCAATTTCATCAAATCTGAGTCTTCAAATAGACCCTGAACAAACTATCCGTTAAAAAAATGAAGCAATATTAGAAGTTCTGGTTGTTTGCTACACTAACAAGTCTAATGGTGATGAATGAAGGTTAATGAAGGATCATAGCCTACCTGACACTGCAAACTCTGCCTGTGCTCTATAGAAAATGTTTATAAAGCCAGCTTTATAATACTATTATATGACATCCCCCTCCAATTTCTGCTTAAAGACTTTGATGCAGTTGCTGATTATTTGCATTGCCCTAAGTCAGTGATGGCCAACCTTGGCACTCCAGGTGTTCTTGAACTTCAGTTCCCAGAAACCCTGATCATCAGGAGTGCTGACTTGGGCTTCTGGGAATTGAAGTCCAAGAACAGCTGGAGTGTCAAGGTTTGCCATCACTGCCCTAAGTCAGGAATTCTCAACCTTTTTAAGCCAGGGGTCATGCTCCCTCAGACAGCTTTGGGGGCCGGGCAGCCTTTTTGCCCTTCCCCACCACATGGCACTTCCTGGTGTGGTGGAGGCAGTGGGGGGGGCACATGAAATGGTGTTGCAGGCCACACCTGGCCCACGGGCCACAGGTTGAGAATCCCTGCCCTAAGTAGTCATTTCTATTCTTGGTGCATGCTCCTACTATGTCTTTTACTTCCTTTTCCACCAATGTTATTCAATGGTTTGATGTGCTGCATGATATAAGGCTGCGCGCACACAAGGCAAAATACTGCCTGCCTGCCTGCCTGCCTGCTGCCCTCAGAATGCCTCTTAGACTGGCACCTCACTCTTCATCTATTATCCAAATAACTCTCTGGAAATAATAGTGTAAACAGCATGCTGTCAATATAATCTATGACTGCTAATGTCCATTTTCTTCCCCTGTCTCCATGGTACCCAGCAGTTGAGTTAAGTGCCTCCTCTTATCGGATTATGGCCACCTGTGGCACTTACAAGTGCCACTGTTGTTGCTATCCGACTTCCAGTTGTTTTGTTTTGCTTTGTGCTTCAAGGTTGAAAGGGCAATGGACTAGGTCTGGATTTAAATGAATGGACTAAGACAAGCAGTCTCCCTTTCACCACAGTAGCATCTTCAATACATATATAGTACATGCATTGCATCTGTACACATGAGAGAGAAGGAAGCTGCATAGGATATCCAAGGATACAGGTGGGCTTCAGAGGTCCGTGGGGGCTTCACAACATAAAGTGCTTATGCTTCAGTAAAGAAAAGCATCCAGTTTGCACTGATCTCCTTTCTATGCACAGTAGACCTCTGTGCTACAGCCCAAATGGTTCCCTTGGGTGCACCGCATCCCAGTAGGCTATCTCCTGGGGCTGCAGAGGGCTGCGATGGGCAGAGGGGATTGGCCAGAATCAGGAGCAGCCCATGAGCATATATGCTATAGATACATTAACTTAAGGACAGGCGTAGGAAAAGGGGTTATGATCAATTTCTGCAGTATCTCCATCTTCAGAAAACCCCTTCTGGAGGTAAGGGTGGATGAATCACTTGGGCGAAACAAACTCTGGGCAGTGAGCAAATGTGATGTGATCCACTATGGCCATCCTGTAGCCATTTTGAAGCAATAAAAATCTTTGTAGAGCCCACCCTGCCCACCCAGCATTCAGAGATGCCTAGGTAGAGCCACCCTGGGGCAAGCTTTGGAAGCTGAAGAACAGGAAAGGGGATAACTCAAAGCCAAAAAATTACCACCACCACCACCACCATTCCCATCCTGCTTCTACATTAATTTGCAATTTTGTTTAAGCCCATACAAAAATCCATACATACCTTTGTACACTGTTTATCGCCTTATATGCACTAATTGCAAGCAATTCTCCTTAATACATGTCTTTTTCTCTGCCTTTTTCCATATGCTAATTTCCCCAATTTTCTATGCAATTTTCCCTAACGTACACTGTTTGATACATATTGTTTTGATCAGAGGACTACACTGCAACATTCTGAGAACAGCAAAACCCAAAGGATAATTGCATTTCTTTATACATATTAGTATGGAAAGATGGAATTAGATCAGTTCATCTTATGAACTAAATGAATTTCTGAACAAGTTAGGATGGAAAGGAAGGGCTCTTGGGGAAGATGAATAATCCAAGAAAATTCACTTAAAATAACACAAGATATTTTGTAGCAGGAAAGTTTTCAGCTTTTCCACCCATGCTGCATCTCAAGTTTTTCAGAAAAGGGTTTCTCAACCTCTGGTTAGCAGGCTGGTTCAGCCAGTACCTGTGGCAAATAGGATCATATCCTTCCACAAACTACCTTCACTTGGCTGTTCCGGGCATCCAAGTAATGTATTGTCATAATTCTTTTATTTCTAACGATTGTTCTAGAGCTGAAAAGCAGCAAGGAACTGGCTCATCAGTTTATGTGTCTATTAAAAGCTCTCACAAAGTTTGATGTGAATGAGTGGGACTCCTTTAAAATGATGAATCCAGGTCATTTCAGCAATTAGTTATTTGGGAAGAAGCTGAGGGTTGATTCATGTTACTGAACCATAGCCTGTGAGTTTCATATTTGGCCAACAATTACAAATCCTCAGATTGGTGTACATGCTTCTGATCTAGGTTTTGATAAGTGCCATTGCTGTGATTCTCCATTGCTACTATTGTAACCCATAGGCTATAAATATAAATATATGTGATCTGATTTTCCACATCTTGGTGTCACTGTAAAATGTGCCATCTGTTGAGCACTTTTGCCCTTTCACATTTCTGAATTTTTTTTTATTTTTTTTTTATTTTTTTTTTGCTGTTTACATACAACCCTCTGGAAGGGGCATTGCAAGTTTTGTTACCATCTGTTTGCGATAGAAATTGAGCCTGCAATCCTGTGGATATTTGCAGCATAACTGTCTATAGACACAGTATTTCTCAGTATTTCTGTGGAAGGGGTTCTCACATCCCAGCACAATACTGAAAGAGAGAGAAGTTCTCTGGAAAACAGTGTGAACATTCTGGTGGCTGAAATCCAGTAGTAAGTCACAACTAGAGTAAACCCATTGAGTCAACTCTTCCATCAGTTCCGCTGATTCAGTGACTCTGCTCTAGTTGTGACTTACTACTGGATTTCAGCCATTATGTCTTATAGAACACAATGGAAGCCACTGAGAACTGAGCCTCTGTCTATGCAGATAAATGTTAGGTTAGTTGCTGTTGCTTGCTGGATAGCGCGATGAGTTTGAGGATCAAGAGGCAAGAGTTCAGTTCTCGCCTTTGCCTCCCAGGAGAAGAGTCATCCTGTGGGCACTTTGACAAGCTGCAATAGTCCCAGGACAGCCCTAGGAGAAGGGGTCAGGAAACTGTTTCTCTACCTAGAAAACTCTTGAAAGGGTTATCCATTCATTTGAATTGTCTTGATGGTGTGCAATTATTATTATTATTATTATTATTATTATTATTATTATTATTATTATTATTATTATTATTATTATTATTATTATTATTATTATTATTATTATTATTATTATTATTATTATTATTATTATTATTATTATTGCTAGTTTGTAATGGAGACTATTTTGCATAAATGCCCATTTAGTATTGTCTAAAGCAGCTTAGGTTTATACAAGAAGAGAACCTTGATTGGGGCACCAGCATCCAGGATTAAGAGAGGCGCATCTCTCTAGCACCAGAAAGAGGGCCTTCTCCGTGGCCGCCCCGGCTCTTTGGAACCTCCTGCCAACTGAGTTACGCCTACAGACAGAGCTCCTGCCCTTTCGGAAGGGCCTAAAAACCTGGCTGGCAGGGCAGGTGTGGGGCTCCAGGAATATGGGGTCCCATGTTGGGTGGCTGATATGATGGGACAGCCACCCCTCCCTCACTCTTTTAAACTTTTAAAATCTTTTTAAACCTTTTAACCTTTTTAAATCTTTTAGATTTTTGGAAATTCAGCGTTTAATTCTTTTTTAATTGACTTTTAAGTAATTTATGAACCTTAAGGTTTTAATTTATGAATTTCTGTAAGCCGCCTAGAGTCAGGTTCGCCTGATTAGGGCGGGGTAATAAATCTAAATAAATAAATTAAGGAGAGCTCCCTTTCCCTGATCAGCCATGACTGCTACAGTTCAGCAGAATTAAAGCAAGAAGGACCCTTTCATTCTGTTCTTTTGTACCTCCCTGGTTACTCATTTATACATTTCTCCTTAAGATCTTGGATTAGAATTCATAGTTGAAGTATACCAGATAAACTTCACAAGGTCACTGTTCTTATCTGCGAGTGTTTCTGCGGTGCCATGCTGAAATACAGATTTAAGAAGTACTTAACATGCTCCTCAACCACACTGGCATTTTTGTTCCTTTTTTTTAAAGTCTAAAATGACAAAATACTCTTCAGGTTTCATTTGGGAGCTAACTTTGATGTTGTTGGAAAATAAAACTAAAATAACTGAACAACATTTGACGATGCTGCTGCTTAATGTGTTTACAATCAAAAATCATGGCTGTCTTTCCAATTCTTCCCACATGTCTATAAAATGTATATTATTCTCTAGAGTAAAAATCTGATGCTATCTTGGAGATCCTGTTTCTGAAAGAAAAGTAGCCATTCTAGTAAAAATTACATAATTTCTATAGCACAGTAGAGAATGTAACCTGGAGTGTCCATCACAGGAATAACACAAGGGAGTAATTGACCTCTAATCTATACCTAATAGTGTGACTGGGTTATCTTTGTCTAAAAATAAAGTTTCACTAGCGGAAACAATTCTTTCATTTCATTGGGCAGAATCCTGTTGCTCACACATAAATCTGAGTGGCAAATAATTAGAAAATCAGCACTTGTGATGTGATCTGGTAGGCAACATGAAAGGACTTCTTCGCTGGAGGTATTTTTCCAGTGGTAATTTATACCACTTGAATTATGGTATCACAAATATACAGTAGAATTCTGGCCACTGTAAGGAAAAAGTTTCAACCCTTTTATATGACATTTAGAATTACAGTCTCCTGTAGATAAAACCATTTTTCATATTGTGCCTGCGTAGGATAATTGTAGAGCAATCAACAAAGTTTTTGTTAACTTAAACTGGATAAGCAAACATTGATTCCTTAATCTGAGACTGATGAACAGGCCAGCCTCGAAACCACTTTTGCTCTGGTGTGCTACAGTTTTAAAAAAATGATATTAAATCTTCTTTGAAGAAGCAGCCCCTATACCTAATTAGGTTCCAAAAATAAATTACTTTCCTTCAACTTCCCCAAAATGATAAATACTGAAGTTTTGCTTGCTTGCTTAATTAATTAATACAACAGCAGGTAATTGAGATATGGAGAGAGTTATTGGACTGTATACAATCCCACCACCACCACCTGTCAAATGTCAATGTCTGTATTTATGTTCTCATCACATCCTTCAAAATACTTTAGATGTTTTGCCTGAGGAAGAGCTTCAAGTTTCCTTTGAAGGTTACTTTAGGCAAAATTTCAAAGGCAGCTCCATTACTTTATTTTTATTCAAGCATTTCATCTTTGTACAGAAAATCTTGGACCAAACTGTTACAGAAGACGCCAACGAGGGGTCTGAAATCAGCAAACAGGCTGCTTGCTGTCCATGGTGCTGACTTTTCTTCACGGACCAGATGCACAAAAATCCATAGTCAATATAATGTAAAATAATTTTTAAAAGGTCCAAGAAAGCAAAAAGCTTTCAAGTAATTATAGTACAGAAATCTAGCCCACCGTATAGCATTTTCTTTTCAATGCCTCATAATCTGTTTTCTCTCATTCCCTACGGATGTGAAAGAAAAGTTCATATTCTGCAGATGTAATGAGTATTTGGGTTTACTCTTTAGTCGTTCTCTGGAGTCATTTCTGACAAATTGGGCTGCTCTGAATATTCAGTGTGACTTTCAAGCATAATTAGTTTGATGTTTTCATAGAAAACATTCACTTCTACAGCCAGTTCATGTATCAATCCATTGGGCTTGTCTGCATCCATTATTCTCTTCCTTTTGCTTGTGACTTTTGGATTAGTCAGTAATTTGAACCGCTTGTAGGCAATGACTGTCCTACAGGCTACATGCATCCCTCAGAGATGTTTAGCATAGCCCACCATGGCTCCCCAAGCCTCTTCAAAAATTTCCCCCACAAAAATGAGTATGTGTCTGTGTGAATGGGAGGATGGGTCTTGTAAAGAAAGTCATCATCAGCTGCACCCAAAAATAACCCAGCCTTTGCACATTCACTAGGGCAGTGACGGTGATCCTTTTAGAGACCAAGTGCTCAAACTCAACAGGCTGCCATCCAGGCTGCAGAGGAGGTGGGTGAACTCTGTGTGCTGGGGGAGGGAGGAAGTGCTCCCATTTGGCTACTGGGCAGAGGAGTGGGGTGAACCCTGAGCTGGGGCGATGGCGCATGTGCCCACAGAGAATGTTTTGACTGCCCCCTCTGGCATGTGTGCCACAGGTTTGCCACCACTCTGCTAGGGGGAAGAATTGACTAAAAAGGCCCAAAATAAACTATGGGACCTCCAAGACTACAGCAAAGCTTGGAAAAGTTGCCTTTATTAAGTACAATTCCCAAACCTTCCAGTCTTCCAGATGTACATACTAGGCTAGTTATGCTCAATTTATAATGAGCTCCTCTTATTTACAAATCTACTAATTGGCTAATGAACTGTGGAGTTACTTAGTAGTCTTAATTGCTTGAACATTTGTAAAGTCCTTCAGAGTTATAAACATTCTGGCTTGCATCTCTTTATGGGAAGTACTTAATGGAAATTAAGGGGAGCATTTTTTCTAAAAAAAAATCATCCAGTTTACCAACTCAGACAAATATTCAGTATTCAATAATTTGTTCTTAATGCATTTTGCATTGGGAAGACATCATCCTAACAATAGAACCAGAAAGTGGATTGTGTAATTGCTTTCCAAATATTTTTTTTTAAACCATAGCTCTCCAAGCAGCTCCCAAGCTTTAAAAAAAATTCACGGCACACTGTTGACCTGGGCCTGGTTATTAGAATGAGCCAGCTGGTCATTTTGCACAAGAGAAAGAGAGATTGAGAAGTTTGTCTAACCAGGTGCTAAATTCTCTGCAGCTGAAAGACTTTGCAAAGATTTATAGCCTAGGGCAGCTCTTTGTTGCCAGCCAGTTTCCGTGACATCAACAATTAAAATATACAAGCAAGCCAGTGTGATCCGCAATCCCTTATGCTTTATTAATGGATCTCTAATATGTGCCACAGTCCAGGAACCACCAGGTCATCGGTCAATAGAGCTGCGACAAAAATCAAGCAAACCGTGCAATGTAATTTGCTGCAGCTTTTGCTCGCTTGCAAAACACTTGCTTTGTTAATTGTGATTTCATGCACCATTGACTGTTGTGGCCTAGAGGGGAAACATCCCTGCGATGGAATAGTTACCGCTCTGCAGTACGTCACTGGGTGTTAACTTCTGAGAGAGGCTGCCCCAGTTAATTCTTAGAAGCCCTACAGACACAAACTGCGATCAGCTGGCAAACCACATCACTCTTTTTTGATTAAAGCACCAGTCCTGTGCTCACACATCTGGAAGTTGAACCTACTGGAGTCACTGGAGTGTAATTCTAAGTGAACATTGGAAAGATAAATAATGCCTCAGATATAAATCACAATGTTTGATTGCAAAGATTTCAGATGGAGACCTTGATCTTGACCTTGTCCAGCCATGGCTTTTGTATTCTTATAGAAACGTGACAATATAAATATATCAGGAGTGCACAAACTTTTCAGCTATAAGAAGCACTTCAGGTAACATGTGGGGGAAGGAATCCAGATATAAGCACACATCTGGTTTCCTACACCCATAAATTCCTATCTCCACTGAGGTCACTTATCACTATTGCTAGCAGCAGGTAAGCTAGATGCCTACATTCCAGCTACCACCATTAGCCCAGATCTCAGCTGACCTATAGGGGAAAAGAGGGTGGGGTCCCATCAGTTAACAGGGGCTGCAAGCAGCAACAGGTTGGCACTCCTGATAGGCTCAGGTAGGATCACCAGAGGACAAGAGAGGACAAGACTCTTGTACATTTCATAGTTGCTTCTTCTTCTTCTTCTTCTTCTTCTTCTTCTTCTTCTTCTTCTTCTTCTTCTTCTTCTTCTTCTTCTTCATCTTCTTGTGCTGTTTCCATTTCCGAATATTTTCTATATTTCCAAATATTGACTATAATCATGGTAATCCACCATGAGGATTATCCTGGGAACAATATAGTGCAATGGCTATCCATTTGCCTTCCGCATCGCAGCATGACACTTGAACCACTGATCCTGTTCCACAAGTCACTCTCTAGTCCTGAGTGAGCCCTTTTGGAACACAAAGTTCTCATCAGCCCTAGGCCAAAAGTCATGGATCTGCTGCCCTACATCAAGATGGATTCAAATGGGATTTAATCTGCTTGGGGACCATCTCCCTTCCCTGTGGGTTTTGCCACTAGTCCTGAGGGTTGTCAGGTTAGTTATCTGACCATTGGTGTTGAGTTGCTGGCAGTATGGTCCATTAAATAGACTTTAAATAGTTGCTAGGAAAAGGACATTTCAGGGATGCAGCTCTTAATGAGAGCTACACTTGCTGAGATTTCCTCTTCCACTCAGCTGAACGAGATCAAAAAGCCTGTCCCTTTTTCATTCATTCACTCTATACCCATTGCTGTAGAGACCTTCACAATGTCCCATTAAAATTAAGAGAGATCCAAGTCAGTCAAGATAAGTCTGTTGATGCCAGTGACATTCTAGCTCAATAGTTTAGGTATCTGGATGCAGAGCAGAGCAGTGGTGGGGTGTCAAAAAATTTACTACCCCACCGTGATGTCATCACAGTGTGGGCGAAGCTAATGTCATGATGTCATGGGCGGGGCCAAAGAAATAAAATAAAATAAAATAAAAATAAGCACACACACACACCTCAACCCACCCACCAACCCACCCACAACACAAACCCATAAATAAATTAAATAAATTAAATGAATAAATAAATAAAATAAAAATTACATTAAAATACACCTCCCCACACCCAAACACCCCCCCACCCCAAACACAAATCAACCCACCCACCCCAAACACAAACCCATCACTTACCTGTTAGTATAAGTGCCTGGGCAGCACCATGTTGCAAGATGGATAGGGTCATCGTACCACTTTTCTAGGATAATATGCCTTAATGTAAATGTAAAACAGCTGTACCTCCTTAAGGGTTCTCCAAATGGAATAGCAATTGGAACAGCACAGGTGTAGCTTATTGAAGAGGTAACTCCAAAGACTTTGCTTAAAAACCCCAAGGCAGGCCACTAGGCCTGCCAGCCGCCAGGCCTTTTTAGGAACTGTGGTAGTACATCAATATAGGTACATGTATTAAATACACATTAAAATACACACAGACACACCACATCCAAAGGTGAGTCACTTACCCTAGGGAGCTTCAGGCTATAGGGAGCTTCAGGCTAGCAGCTTCTCTTCCTCCTTCCATCTTAGGAGGACAGCAAGGAGGCTGTACATATGCACCAAGCACTGTAGGCATGCATGCACACAAAGTGCTTGGCGCGCATGCACAGTGAAAAGGTAAGCCCCAAAGGTGGTTCCCCCCAAAAGCTGCTACTAGTTCTCCGGGACCCTGGGAAAAGTTACTACCAGTTCTGGCGAACTGGTGTGAGCCTGTTACATCCCATCACTGGAGCAGAGGTTGGGAGTTCAATTCCTCACTGTGTCTCCAAGGAGAAGAAAAAGACTCTGTGATCTTGGGCACAGAGTCTAAATATTTGCCCAGAATTTTGGAACTGTGTGCTTCTTCTGTATATAGAACCAGTCCTCCTCAGGCAGAATGTAACTTGGCCCACCTTCTATATCCTGAGGAAAGAAACGAATCTTGGCAAAAATGCTAGGAAACCTGGCGGTTATAATATTGCTTCTTCAAGGGCAGTATGAATATGCAAAAAAAAAAATTCCTGTGTGGAATGAACAGATTTCATGGGGAATTGGGCTGCTGAAGATTGGAGGAACCTTGCACTTTCCCCACTCAAACTGCAACTAGGTTTATAAAAGATGTGGTTTTTAACATAAACTGGAACTATGCTACAGAAGTGAAATAAAACCTAGTTAAAACTTTGCCTTTGAAAATAATTTGTGGTTGCAGAACTTTGGCCATAACATGCTAGAACATGGAAGATTGGAAATGGAATTGGGGAACAATGGAGAACAAACCATCAGAGGTAAAATGTTCACACAATGGGAGGTGTAAAAATATCTGGTAGGGATCCCAGTTTCACTCATTCCTCATTAGTCTTCCATCTTCCTGTCTGGTCATTAAACATTGGGGCTTTTATGACTACTATGTTCAGTCCTTATTATTTTGAGGATTCTTCTTTAATCAAATAATCACATTCTGGCCAGCCTTGAGGTTCTCTCAAACCTGGTGATATCTCCTTCATACTACAATGTAAGCCACTATTTGAATCTTGGAAACAGGGAAATATTGCTTTACATTCCAGCAGGTCCAGTGTTTGCCCTCCTCACACCCAGAATTCGTTTTCAGTATTTAAGAAGTAAATCAGAATGTACGGTTTCACATGTTTGCTGACTGCCTGAGAGACATACAGTAGTACTTGAATGTGTCATAGATGTTAGGGTCACAGGCAGGGCTAGTTTCAAATCCCCTGGTTGCAATATGCATACAGTTATTTTCAGCTGCTGGTCATTCTGTGCCCACTAATTAAAGAAAGAAAATCAAATGGAACTGTGAGAATTAGCAAGGTGTGAAAGCATTAATTTAGATCTGCATTAGTTCTGACAGCATTTTAGGACTATATAAATAAACCTGTTATGTGTATTTTCACAATGTTTTCAGGTGATCCTTTTGAACAAAATGAAGCCGTGTGGTATTATGGAAGAAGGCTCTTCCATGGGAGGAGGTCAAGGGAAATGTATAAGAGGTGTAGCCAACATGTGGACTATAAAATAGGAGTCCTTTGCTCAATCTGTCTGGGTTTGATCAGTTTAAGAACCCATAGGTTGAGTGCTGGAAAATATGTTATAGGTTTAAAAAATTGTCTGAACCTCCCACTGAAATCAAAAGGAGAGAATGAAAACAATGCCAGGAAACACAAAATGGAGCAAGTGAAACTCTTTGAAATGTAAAGGAATGAAAAATTGAATGAGCCTTCCTTGTCTGCTAATCTACTGTGATCGCCAGAAAATGTACCACACTAAGACAGTGATAGGTTCTTCTAGGAAACTCTCTCACAAAGCAAGTCATCAGACATTAAAAGCATTTTGAAATGGAACATTTCAGCTTCAGCCACAGAATTGCTCCCAAGTGTGGAAAAACCATTGTCCCAGTCCTCCTCTCTAAAATATCGATTTCCTATATATAAAGCTATTTATTTTTCATGGGAAAACATTCAGTATCCCTTGCTTGCTGCCTGAAAAGCTTAAGTGGAGGAATGTTGCTGCTAGAGGACTGGTTTGTTTTTGAATGATCTAAACTCAAGGTCTAAAAATTACCAATGATAAATTTGTTTTCTTTATTGATACTTTAACATTTGATTTGTAATAACCTTTGGCTGCAAGAGCTAGAGTTGACTAACTGGACCTTCACATGACTTGGTTTTGGAATTCTTCCTCTCCTTTCATTTAATAGTTCTGCTGATTAAAGGATGAGTTGGTCAACTTGAAGAGGAAACATACTGGATGGGACACTTTCTATCCTACTTATGAATGTACCTCCATGTAAAAAAACTACGGATGAGGCTTTCACGTGCCCATGAAAGGGGAGGAGGACAGAAAAGAAGCTACTTTTTTAAAATGTTCATTCCTCCCAAAAGAGAATACACATGATTAGTAGTCATGAAAGAAGGAAATACCAAAGGGATGGCTTGATTCACTTGTTGCTTTTCTCTCGTGTGTGTGTGTGTTTTCGGAGGGAGGGCTGTGCATGGGCTTGTTCATATTTTCCCCTATGTGAAGAGGGAGTGCTTTTCCTGTTTCATTTGTTTTTTCCTTCAAAATTCTTCTTTCATTAATTTGTTTTGTATTGGTTCTACTAAAGATGTATATTTTGGCAGGGTTTTGATTATTTTTCTTTCTCATGTGCTGTTGCCAGCTTTTGGAGTACACGTTCTCTCTTACCTTGCCTCTGTGCTTCTTTTGAGTAGTTTTTAAGGAGTGCTTCTGAAGCAGGAGGAAACATGAAATGGAGACCAAAAAACCCAAAAGAAACTGAAAGAGGTTTTCCCTTTCTTGATTAATAAAAGGACGGGTACAAAAAAAATACAAAAAAGAAAGAGGCATTTCACACACGCACACACACACACACACACAAAAGAATCCAAAATGAAAGAAGCACAACACGTTTCCCATTCACATCCCTATAAAATGTTCTCTGCAGTAAGGAGCGCAATAGTAATAATATTAAGTTAACCCTCTCTGTCCTACGGAGACCTCTGTAATATGTCATATGCAATGTCAAAGAGAGGACAGATTTCTTTCCAGATTTATTTGTTAAGTGAGTTTTTGGTTGGTTTTAGTTGTTAAGTGAAGCAAACATTCAGGAAAAAAAAATATGCTCTTTAAGCGAGTTAGTCTCTAAGCAAGGCACTCTTTATGTGAGGTTTTATTATTTATTTATTTATTTATTCTTCAAATTTATACCCCACCTTGCTCAAGCGAACCTGACTCTAGGCGGCTTCCCTAATATACAAAACAATATCACAATTTACTATCAACTCCCACAAAGAGACTCCCACTGTATTTTAATCCTCAAACACTAAAGGGAGTGGACTGTGCCTCATATGCACTTATTGTTCCAGAAAGTACATTATTGTAGGCTTGCAAAATATCTCTCTAGGACACAGTAAGCATTGTCCTCAAATTACTTCTACTTGCTGTTTTTTGCTTTCATTATATAAAGAAGAAATACCAGAGGCAAAACCATATTTAAATAAACTCACTGGGGGAGGGGGGGTTCCTACTTGGGGTGTTTTTTTTCTCCTAAACAATGTGATAAAAATGTGCAGTGCAAAATATGATGAAGAGGGCATTTGCCTCATTACAGACCGTTCTGTTACCAGGATAGAAAAATGCCCCATAGTAGCATCAGAATTTGTATTTTAGCAGAGAACAATAGGATGTTTAGATAAATGGGTGGCTATGAGTTAGGAACAGTCTTTTGGAACAGTTATGGCGAGGTGTAAGGAAAAACGGGCTTTTCTTGTTCTAAGCAATCCATTCATGATAAAACAGAAAAGCACCTGGAGTTGAGTCCAAAAGGCCCTTGGGCTTCTCTGTGTACCTAAGTCAATTCCCCAAAGCACTGATCAGCCAATGGACTGACTTAGGCTTCTGGGAATTGAGGTCCCCCTGTGGAGCATGGGCCCCACATTGAGAACCAATGTTGTAGACCAAGACAGATGCCTCACCACAGCTGCCCTTCCCTTGCAGAGGAAAAATAAAGAACACAAACTATTTCCTTGAAGAAGGGCTCAGTGACAAAAACGGATAAGATCCTCAACCACTTGTCTTGCTGTCATTTTATAGCCTTCCGGCCCCCCTTACTATAAATATAATTCTGCTACAATTAGTTTCATGAAGCTGAGTAGTAGTTTTATTTTGCTTTGCCTACCTTTTATCTCAGTGTATTTTCTGGCTCTGGATATAATTCAGTTTATTATGAAACACATGTTCTTAAAATACAAAACACTCCCTATGTTGTAGGACTGTTTGTTTGTTTTTAAAAACATTGCAATAGAGCTCAAAGAGATCAGAAAACACCCTGAAATTCTAACATTGTGAAAGATTTGTAAGTGGGTTTCTTCTTATTACTACTTGAATGAAAGTTATACAATTCAAATTTCCACCATTAGTTCTGCTTTCCTTCTGCAAAATTGGAGTCCCTTTCCTCTAAGGCCTTTCACAAGTGATCTGGATGTTTTGAATAGGATTTCTCATCTCCTGCTGCTCAAAATGGTTTTTTTTTTTTTTTTTACATATATATATGAGTTCAGATCAACTGTAAGAAATCAGGACGTATTTCACAAAGAATGCATGCAAACCTTTTAGGTTACAAGGAATTGAGAAAAATTACGTCAACGATCCAGATTACAGGATTTGTAAACCAGAAAAGTTGTCATGCAAAAGAATCATATGCACATTGACCATTTGTGTACACTTTATTTTGGCTACAGAGTTTTGTTTCCTAAGCCCAGGATTAAGGCTTCGTTGCCCATTCCCCACATAAGCAGAGGAGAAGCTATGGATGAAGGTGTTTCCAGATAGCACTTCCACTCTACAATACGACTGCCTCTTTCAGAGAGTCTTGTAAGAGGCTGAGGTTTCTCTCCTGAGCAGTGGCAGCAACCTCTGAGATGGGAAACAAAATGCTGCCCCCAACATTGTGCAGCCAACCCCACTGTGCTCTCTTTGTTGTTCAGTCGCACAGTCGATTCCAACCCTCTGCGATGACCCCATGGACCCCCACTGTCCGCCAGGCACTTCTGTTGTCCTCCACCATCCCCCTCAACTCGCTCAGCTCTATGCCCATTGTCTCCACAATACCATCCAGCCATCTCATCTTGGGCCGTCCCCTTCCTTCTTTTGCCCTCCATCCTTCCCAGCATCAAGGCCTTCTCAAGTGAATCTTCTCTTCTCATTTGATGCCCAAAGTACTTTAGCTTCATCTTTACTATTTGACCTTCTAAGGAGCAGTCAGGGTTGATTTCCTCTAAGATTGACCTGTTTGTTCTCCTCGTCATGCTCCCATTCCTCCAGCAGGAGAGGGAGACCACCACCCACCCCACACGACAGGATAGGTGACCTCAATGGGACTGAGGACCATTTTCCAGATTTACCAACGGCCTGAAATCTGCAGTCCCAGCAAAGACTAAAGGTCGTAATCTTATTTGACTTCTTTTTAATGTAGTAGTTAGTTCCTGTAAGGACTGCTACGTTGGATTTTTTGTTAAGTTACAAAATTAATTTTAAAAGTTCATTTTCATATATATATATTTTTTTAAATTTTATTAGGTATGTAAAACATTACAAATCAAGACAAATACATAAAACAAGAAAAAAGAGTTACATATCTCTAGAATATATAAAGAGAAAATTTAAAAAGGAAGATAGAAATTCACATAATTATCAATACTACATTGATATCATCAATCAAATATTATTACCTCGTTATAAACCAATATTTAAAACTTCAAGCTACAATCTATATCTCCACCTATCACCTCATAACCGATATATGTTGTTCTCTATCTCTACTATCCTTTTTATCTTTAGTACCACCCTTGTGATATATACATTGTCCGGGGATTTATGTTTACTTATATTTTCCAAAAATCATTTTGCTCAGATGCAGGGGGTATGCCTTTATTCTTAACCATTGCATGTTCAATGAAAGGTTTCCAAATCCTCCAGAAGTTATTACCAGTTACTTTACCCTTTTTAAAATTTATCTCCCAGGTGAGCTTTTCATTGAGTGCCAAATCCCACATTTCCTTATACCAATCCCTTATTTGTAAGTTTTCATTATTCTTCCAATTTCTCGCTATACATTGTCTGGCCACCGATAACATTATCGCCATCAGTTCGTTGTTATCCTCACTCATTTTATATTTATCCATCTCAGTTAACAAGACTATATTTGACCCCAGTTCAACCTGCACACCCAATATATTCTTAATTTCAACCTCAATTTTCCCCCAAAAGTCCTTCAAAGCCTCACAAGACCACCACATATGCTCATATGTACCTCTAGCTTTTTTGCATCTCCAACATTTCTTACTCACATCTTTATACATTAGGTGCAGTCTCACTGGGGTTCTATACCATCTCCAAATTAATTTGTAATTATGTTCCTTCACTCTTACCGACATAGATCTCATGATACGTCTTCTCCACATTTTTCCCCATGTTTTCTCAGTAATTGTTGTGTTCAATTCCTGTTCCCAACTATCTTTCAATACTTGTTGAGCCTTCCCCCCTTTGTTTAAAATCTTATATATTTGACTAACTATCCCTTTTAATCCTATGTCTCCTTTTCTTAGTTTGACCAGCAATGTTTCAATGTTACACAAGGGTTATTGAAAAACGTAGATGAAATTAAAATAGGGACATTTAGAGAATCAGACCATGCTAAGATAAGTATAGATATAAAAATGGATGAAGGTGATAGGAGAAGATATGTTTGGAGATATGATTCAAAATTATATAAAGAGGAGAACATGAAAAAAGAAATCATGGAGAAATGGAATGAATATTGGACATGGAATGATAATAAAGAGGTCAGCTCTGGAGTGTTATGGGATACAATGAAAGCGATTTTTAGAGGAGAATCCATAAAGTTAAGTAGTTGGAAAAAGAAATGGAACATTAATAAAACTCAGGAATTGGAAACACAATTGAAACAACTTCATCGGGAATATATAAGGGGTAAAGATCAGAGGATATTACAACAGATACAGAGAATAAAGAAAGAATTGGAAGCCCAGGATATGGAAAAGGTAAAAAAAGATTTGATATTTCTAAAAAGAGAATACTTTGAGTATAGTAATAAAAATTCTAAGTTACTGGCAAAAGCAGCGAGGGATAAAAAAAATAAAGGTCAGGTAGGAGTCTTGGTAGATGAAAAGGGAAAGAGATGTAATAAAAGAAAAGAGAAGGCAGAGATAATAGAGGGCTTTTATAAAGAACTATACTCAAAGAAGCAGGTAAATTTGGATAAATTGGAGAATTATTTTAAAAAGAATAATACAACGCTAATAACAGAAGAACATAGAAATAGGATGGAGGAACAAATATCGGTAAAAGAAATTGAGGATGTAATTAAGAAATTAAAACTGGACAAAGCACCAGGAGAAGATGGACTTCCTGCTGAATTTTATAAGGATTTCAAACCTTGGATTGTTCCAAGACTACATAAGTTATTTAATGGGATTTTAGAGGGAGAAACAACACCGGAATCTTGGAATAGATCCATCATTGCATTAATCCCTAAGCCGGGTAAGGACTTACAGAAAATAGAATCATATAGGCCGATATCCTTAATTAACCAAGACGCTAAAAAATTTTCTACAATAATGGTGACTAGGCTAAATAGTTTCATAGCCAAATACATAAGAGACGACCAAGCAGGGTTTGTAAAGGGCAGGTATATGTCGGACCTTACAAGGAGGGTTGTGGATATATTGGATACAGCTGAAAAGCAAAAGGATAATGTAGGTTTTTTAGCCCTGGATATTTTTAAAGCATTTGATTCTCTGCAATGGGCCACAATACATGAGGTAATCAGACTATACGGATTTGGAGACAAATTTCAAAAAGTCATTAAGAATTTATATAAACAGGGGATAGCGATAGTGAAATTTAATGATAGTTATACAGGAGAAATAAAATTGGAGGCTGGAACTCGGCAGGGATGCCCTTTGTCACCTACACTATTTGTATTGGCTATGGAACTATTGGCGAATTTAATTCGGCAAGATAAAGCTATAACTGGAATTGAAGGGAATAAAATAAGTTTATATGCCGATGATACATTAATCACAATTAAAAAACCAATACAAGCAATACCAAAGATTAACAAACACCTGAAAACCTTTGAGGAAATAACAGGATTAAGGGTGAACTGGGATAAATCCGAGATGATTTTAGTTAATGGGAGTAAGAAGGATGAAGAAGAAATAAAGCAAAAATTTAATATTCAAACTCCGAATAAATTAAGATATTTAGGGGTAATACTAGCTAGAAAAATTGGAGAACTTAAAGAATTGAATTATGGAAAACAAATGAAAGAGATAGATAAAAAAATATCACAGTATAACAAGTTGAACTTATCATGGTTTGGCAGGGTCGCAATGTGTAAAATGATGTTGTTACCTAAATTAAATTTCTTATTTGATGCCCTGCCAATAAAACATACAGAAAAAGAACTGGAAAAATATCAAAATATTATAAATAGATTTTGTAATGGGAAACGAAGAGCTAGGATACCTAAGATTTTGTGGTATATATCGCAAAAAGAAGGGGGACTGGGTATTCCGAATATTAGCAAGTATTATAGAGCTTTTCAACTACGAAATGTTATCAAATTATTAATTAGAGAAGAGCCAATATGGGGAGAATTAGAATCAAAAGAGTTTTCTAGGAAAGGGAAGGCATTTTTTCTATGTGGGGACAAGGATAAAAAAAATGAGAATTCAGGGTAAGATGATAAGAGCAACAATAGAGGAATGAAACAAAGCAAGAAAGGATCTTATTCCAGGGATCTCATTGGTTACAGAATTAGAAGATTTTAATAATTTTCCGATGAAAATAGATGGTAGGATTAAGGATATCTTATTAGAAAATGGGGTCTTTTTGTTGAAAGATTGGATCAAAAGGTAGGGATCTAGAGAGGAGAAAGGAGCTTTATCGGCAACAGGAGTTAGACTGGTTCAAAGTCCTCCAGATGAATAACTTGAATAAGAAAATTTTTTTGGAAATGGGATATATAAATTTTTTTGAAGGGTCTTTTTTTTCTTCAATTAATTTTCTTGGTTGTAAGGGAGCAGGGTACTGGAAACCGCTAGACCAGTGGTTCCTAACTTCTTCTTCTTCTTCTTCTTCTTCTTCTTCTTCTTCTTCTTCTTCTTCTTCTTCTTCTTCTTCTTCTTCTTCTTCTTCTTCTTCTTTTTGCCATGTCCCACCTAAGCATCTCTAAAATCCTGATCCCACCCCCCACCCCCTTGGTGACATATAATTCTTATTATTCAAAAAGTGAACATGAAGGAAGCCTAAAAGCAGGGCTTCTGGATGTGGGTGGGTGAATATTTTTTCAGGATGGGCAACAATGTCATATATGGCCCTGCTCAAGTGGCTAAGATGCTGACTGGGAGGCGGAAGGTCAGCAGTTCGATTCCCGAGTACTGCGGGATGGAATGAGCTCCCGCCTCTGTCCCAGCTCCTGCCAACCTAGCAGTTCAAAAGCAAGGAATCGCAAGTATATAAATAGGGACCACTTCAGTGGGAAGGTAACAGTGAGTCCATGCACTCCGGTGTCTAGTCAGGCCTGCCACATGACCATGGAAACACCTGCAGAAGCAGGCAGCGCTGGCTCTTTGGCTTTGAAACAGAGATGAGCACTTAACCCTAGAGTCAGATACGACTGGCTCTCGACCAAGGGGAACCTTTACTAAAATGCCATAACTTGGTCTAAACATTCCTGCCCCACTTAAAAATCAAATTGCCCCCTGTGGGAACCACAGCCCTAGAATGTGATAAAATTGCCCCTATACCTATTAGAGGCACAAGTGGAACTTCGGGGGGGGGGGTGTTGCTGGGGTTTCCCCCCCCAACATATCATATCATATCATATATATATATATATATATATATATATATATATATATATATATATATATATATATATATATATATATATATATATATATATATATATATATATATATATATATATATATATATATATATATATATATATATATATATATATATATATATATAAAATTGGATGTGGAAATGCCAGAGGGGAGGGATGCTAAAGGGGCAAGGTACAAAAAGGCCCCTGGGGACCACATATTGCTCACTGGTGTTATCGGACGCCACAGTGGCAAGTCAGTCCTCCCCCCCCCATACACCCCCATACACCCCACAGGCCCAGAGCCGGAAGGTAAAGGGGGAAGAAAAGGGTGAGCTGCATATATCTCGGGTGTCATTCCATGGACAAGATGAGAGGGAGAAGAGGGAGCAGAAGATGATTGTGGGAGGCAGGAGCAAAGAAGTTGCAATGATTTCAAACTCCCCCCCCCCAAAAAAAAAAAACTTAACCCCAGAGCAACAAGAAGGCTGGAGCTACGTAGCACGCAGCTCCTGCAAGGGCTTGATTCTGTGCAGAACCCATGACCTACCTACCTACCTATCTATTACAGATATACTTTATTTATTTATTTATTTATTTATTTATTTATTGGATTTCTATACCGCCCTACTTGGTGCAACCAACTCAGGGCAATGTTCAAAACAAGTAGAATACAATCACCAACACAATACAATAATAGGGCAACAATACTGTGATAGAACGCCACACAGCAAAGCAGCAATAATGTGGCAATGCAACCAAGCATTAATGGAACTGCCCAATCCAACAATACAATGTAGAGATATAATCCAACAATATACTACAGCATACAATATAACAATATAATGACAAGAAAATTCAATCTGGCAATACAAAATAACAACACGATCAGATATCATAGATACAACGTCCTCTCAACTGACGGCAGTCTTCTCTTCCGGGCCAAGATGCCGGGGGGGGCCCGGGAGGGAGGGCGGGAGCCATCCTCTCACTGCCTGCAGCTGCCGGTAATCTTTTCCTCCGGGCCAAGATGGTGGGGGGGCCCGGAGGGAGAGCAGGAGCCATCCTCTCACTGCCCGCAGCCAACGGTCTTTTATTGACCTCCGGGCCAAGATGGTGGGGGGCCCGGAGGGAGGGAGGGAGGGAGGGAGCGTCCTCTCACCACCCGTAGCTGCCAGTAATCTTCTTCTCCTCCGGGTGAGATGGTGGGGGGGCCCAGAGCCCAAGGAATAGATGCCCAAGAAACAGAGCTGCCTGTCCTCTGCAGTCACCACTCTTGCCCTGAGCAGTTTTTCATTGCCTTCCTCTCCGTCCCATTCCTTGGTGATGTGACTGCCTTTTTCACAAAGCTCCTGACAGCTGCCCACAGTGACAGTTTCTCCACAACATTGGCAGACATCCTGGACTGAGTGGCCTCTTGACCACCTTCCAGTGCTCTGTCACCTTAGGTGACTGCCGCATCCAGTCTAACAGCACAGCCCTGCTCCTGAGATTTCCTGTTGGGTTGTTGTTTCATTTCTTTTTTGCCCCAAAGAAAATCCATTTAATTTTTTTAAAACAACCACTGAACAATATTGTGTAAATGGGAATGTACGATCCCTCTCCCTGGCAGCAGTTGAAGGTGCATTTTCTACAGAGCAACTTCATCTGAACTCACTGAACATATTTCATACTTAAGTTCATATTCACAGTTTCAAAAATATGTTCATTTTGGCATAGAGGTTTAGAAATACAGCAGCCCATGACCTTTCATGTGACCCTTCCCCCCCCCCCATTATTTAGGGTTGGAATCTGACCCACATTAAATACTATTGATTTCCATTGCTCTGAAAGAAACAATAGCGCTCAAGTTTAAATTCAACTCTTAGAACGATGTTTAGCTGTAAACATAATAGACTCCCCAGCCTTGCCTTTTTGCTGACATTCAAAGACTTTATTGCTTGTGGATCCTGGTGGTTGAATACTTAACAGTAGTTAAATAAGAAGCAAATGAACACATAATGCATTGGATTAGGAAAGCAGGCTGCACATAATAAATAGAAAAGACATTTGTTTAGAGCCAAGATACCACTTATCACCCATGAAGACAAGGCTCTGACTGCTTAGATGAGCTACAGCCGGAGCTGGACGTCAGCAGGTCTATTTTTAAAAAGTGTCTAACCACTTTTCTGGGATTTCTACAATTTAAAACCTGCAGATCTTTCTCCTATACTTTCCAGTCACGTGTGCAGAGCTGTGGAAGGGGGCGAGGAGAGAGTGAGGGGAAAGCTGCAGAAGGAAACAACCTTTTTCCTCCTGCTTTTGGTGTTAAAATTTTAATTTTTCTCTCCTTTAAATGTCTGAGCACCGCCTTTTAAAGAATGCTAAGTGTTTCTAAATTATGCATCGGCTTGCAAGCATCATCATTATAAATTCTGCTTTAAGGTGGGGTTGGGGGGGAAGGTAAGTACATTTATAAATTATTAAAGTGCTCTATATAAATATTACCATACTTGATATACTTTGAGGGCTAACGTTCCAAACACACAGTTGAAAGAAACAGGATCAAGGGCAAAACTGAAAAGCCCAAACACAACCTGGAATGATGATCCCCATTGGCCGAGATATCCTTCCCTGGTAAAAGATTTTACACTTGCTTCCAATGTAGTCAAGAGGCCTTGTGGTCCTATGCAATTTCCTGGGGGGCGGGAGGGGGGCTAGGGAGGAGCATTCTGGCTAGGACCCAGTATCGTCAAGATTGGCCCTACTGGAGTTGACTGGAAGAAACAGGAAACATGAAGAATATACCCAGTGTAGACTATCCCTTCAGGATCAGACCAAAAGACCTATCCGTCCTGTTTCTTCTAGCAGGCATCGGCCAGATCGGAGAGCAAAAGTGAAGGTGTGGAGTCAATCCCCTCCCCTGTAGTTATGTGTAATCCCAGCAAAGATAATAGAAAAGTTCTCTTTCAAGATTGCCACTCCAAATATCACCCATAACCCAAAATTATATGGCTTTTCTTTCAAAAGTACCTCTGAGCCATCAACATACCCATTGAGCAGGGCCAGCTTGAGTCATTAGACTGCCTAAAGCAGAGCAGGTAGTCCACCTTGGCAGGGCAGCAAAGTACCTCCAGCTTATGAAGCTGTTTTGGCAAAAATAAAAGCACAAAATTATCACAGAGACCTCTTTCCTTGCCTGACAGAATAATAATAAATCATGCAACTAGCAGTTTGCTAGCATTCCCTGGCAATGGAAGAGTCTATTTCACCGTGCTTAATGGTAGGACTGGTCCTGATGGTGACAAGGAGTTCCATTAAATAGATACTATCATTTATAAGAAGAAAGACTGTGTTGACCTGTTCTGAACCAGCTACTGGTCAGCTGTATCAGATAATTTCAAATTCAAATAATATGAGAACAAGGGGACAGATTCATCTCCTGTCTCCATACATTTTCTCATTGTGATCAGGTGTCTTTACCCCTAGTTAAAGAAAGATCCAAACGTAGTGCTTTAATTGGGGGAACGGGTGTCACAGGAAACTCAGGCCTATTACCTTGCAGATGGCAGAGCTTCTAAGCCAAGGTCTGAGAGGTTTCTAGCTACTGGCTTGGCCGGCTATAAGGGTAAGGAAGCAACACGACTTGTCTCACAGTCAGGACAACTTGAAGGCACCTTTGGTGTGATTCCCAGCCTTCAGATGCAAGCCATTGCAAACCACCAGGCAGCCTGACATGCAAAGCGGTCTCCCAGTCTAAGAAACTGGAATGGCGCAAGCAGGGATTGTAAGAAGCAAACGTAAGGGTCATCTCTGCCTCTAGCGCCTCATTCTGATTCACAACTGCCCTTCTCAGTTTTCTCTAGCAGCAAGCTCAAATTTAATATAACAGTTAGTCTTTAATGTGCCTCAACTTTTTGTCTTCTGAGATGAGCACTGAACCCTAGAGTCAGATATGACTGGCTGTTCAAGCAAGGGTGACCGTTACCTTTGCCTTAACCAAGTTATTCATTACGTATCTACATCTTGTTGATTTCATTGGGTCTGTCCTAAATATGAAAGAAGACATATTCAGGCATTCCTTCCCATGTTGAGCAAAAAGAGGATCATGCTGGTTCAACTCCTCCCTTTTCAAATCAATCATCCTTCAATCACCTTCCATGGGTACAAGAGGCTGTTCTTTGAAGACTTCACATGCTCTGCATGTAGGAGGGGAAATGAAAATCGAAAGGAGCGGCTAAGTTGAAGGCAATATTGGTAGCAATCTTCTTCAGACCTATTGCCCTCCAAATATAGAAAACAACAAAACCAGGGACCAAAGAGTGACTCTAGAAAGCTCTCTTTCCTTTGTGTGTTTGCTAAATGCAAGAAGAAGAGTTAATTCTGAATACGAACCCAACCTCCTTGTATCCACCCTAAGTTTTACTTTAGCCATTTCTAACCCTACTTTCCTCTCTTTCAGATACTTAATAGAAGCTCTGGACTGGCTTGCTCCTGCCTTGTGTTTGTGATGCCACCTCCCACCACAACAAGAACATGGGCTGGGAAGAATGAAGGTCTCTAGCACTCCAAGAGATGTTTGTTACAGCTGCTAGAAAAGGACCAGTGAAGATGTTGGCAAAGCTCCACATGCTTGCGCTGGCTTTCTTCTCTAAAGGAGTTTTCCTTACTCTGGGTGATCACAATTTTATAAGGAAAGAAATCAAATTTGAAGGAGACCTGGTTTTGGGTGGTTTGTTCCCAATTAAAGAGAAGGGCAGTGGCGCGGATGAATGTGGAAGAATCAATGAAGACCGAGGCATCCAGCGTCTGGAGGCAATGTTGTTTGCAATTGATGAGATCAATGGAGATAGCAACCTGCTCCCAGGAATTAAACTTGGCGTTCATATTTTGGATACTTGCTCACGGGACACATATGCATTAGAACAGTCACTGGAGTTTGTTAGGGCTTCTTTGACTAAAGTGGATGAAGCAGAGTATATGTGCCCTGATGGCTCATATGCAATTCAAGAAAATATCCCATTACTCATTGCAGGTGTAATTGGAGGTTCTTACAGCAGTGTCTCCATACAGGTGAGATATCCAGTTCTTTAAAAGAGATCACCAGCTTTGGTAGGGAATCTAGTGGGGAAAATTATCTTCCCTGGTGTGTGTTTGCCTCTCACTCAAGTGGAGAACAATGTTACTTTCAGTTGAAGCCAACTGACAGTGGAAAGTGCAGCATGACTGCTAAACAAGGCAATACAGTACTTTCCTCTAACTTGGGGCTGAGGAAACTGTGATTGATCCATTGTTGTTAATTCCCGTAATCCATGACCACAGCGGATACAGATGAGAGTCAGAATTTATCAATATTTGGAGGGCTAAAATATCACCGCTCCAATCTAACTGGTGATCTCCAGATACTTGGAGTACCATTTCCATCTGTCACACTTAGTGTTCTATCAGGAAAAGGGAGCATGACTCTTGGATTTTGGTGTCAGGTAGAGACTCACCAGTGAGTCTTAGGTCAAGTATTCTGGGACATAAAGTCCAAAATATTACAAAAGATTTAAGGACCGTATGATTGATTGTCAATGGATCCCCATTTTGGTACCTTGATCACTTTGGAAATGATGCTATCATATCCAGGTTCATTTTTGTGCAAAAAGGCCTTTGTGCAAAAAAGCCTGCAAAAAAAATTGTACTGGGGAAAATCAACCTTATACTTTGTGCAAATCCTTTGCATTTTGCACAAATGCAAGGCATTCTACTCAGAATTCTTTTCTTTTTTAGTAAAAGCTAAGGTTTTTTTGAGTTTTGGTTTCATATATCTGTTTTATGAAGTTTCATTTTGTTTCTTTGTTATTGTTTTGCATATGTATTTTTTTTATAACAGTACTCCTGAAGAAAGATGTGCTAATCCTTTTGCTATCATGAAAAGCAAAACCAAATCTCAGCGCAGCTGGCAGTTTATTTGACAGTGTGCTTTGGCAGGTTGAAGTGCCCTATTGAAACAACTGTCAGCCACTTTGAACTTTTTATGCTACTACACAGGAGTTAAAAAGCCAATGAATAATGCTTTGTCATAAAGTACAAAACCCTTTGTATTTGAAACATCCTTTCCCTCTAGTACCAAAAGCAATTTGCCTTGTAGTTCCAGTTGCTGAAGAAAATGTGTTATAATGTATGTGCTATACTTTTTGGGCTTCTGACGGATGTCTTCTTGGCTCCGGTGGAAAACAGGGTGCTGAGCTAGAGGAATCTTTTACCTGATCCAGCATGGTTTTTTGTATGTTCTCACCAGTGTCAGAGTGATGTCCTGCAGCCAGTGGTGGGATGTCAAAAATTTTACTACCCCACCGTGATGTCATCACAGTGTGGGCAGAGCTAATGTTATGATGTCATGACATCATGAGTGGAGCCAACATCATGATGTCATGACGTTGTGGGCGGGGCCAAAGAAATAAAATAAAAATAAAATAAAAATAAAATAAAAATAAAATAAAAATAAAATAAAAATAAAATAAAAATAAAATAAAAATAAAATAAAATAAGCATGCATGCATATGTGCGTGCGCACACACACTTCAACCCACCCACCCACCCACAACACAAACCTGTAAATAAATTAAATTAATTAATTAATTAAATTAAAAATACATTAAAATACACCCACCCACCCAAACACAAAACAACCAGAGCTTTTAAACCAGAGCTTAAATCGTATTCTGGTTAATCTTTCTCACACTAGGTCAGAAGGAAGGAACTACAGAATGAACTCACCACAAGATGGCTTCATTTTGGCACTTTTCAACTTTTCAACAGTTAAAGAAGTTAGGTACTAAGGCTTTCCCTAACCAGTTATCTAGGATAATATGCCTTAATGTAAATGTAAAACAGTTGGAAAAGCAATTGGAACAGCACAGGTGTAGCTTATTGATGAGGTAACTCCAAGACTTTACTTTAAAAACCCAGGCCTTTTTAGGAACTGTGGTAGTAAGTCAATATAGGGAAAGGTATTAAATACACATTAAAATACACACAGACACACCACATCCAAAGGTGAGTCACTTACCCTGGGGAGCTTCAGGCTATAGGGAGCTTCAGGCTAGCAGCTTCTCTTCCTCCTCCCCGCTTGGGAGGACAGCAAGGAGGCCGTGCATATGCACCAAGCACTGTAGGCATGCATGGACACCAAGTGCTTGGTGTGAAAAGGTAAGCCGAAAGGTGGTTCTCCCCAAAAGCTGCTACCGGTTCACTGGGACACTGGGAAAAGTTACTACCGGTTCTGGCAAACTGGTGCGAGCCTGTTACATCCCATCACTGCCTGCACCCCCCAGAGCATGCTGGGAGAAGGAAGGAGCAACCAGAGAAGGCAAATGTAGAGTGAGGAATGTCCACAATGACCAGCCAACAACAGTCTTGAATATACATTCCCAAACTAGGAATATATGTTTAACAAATATGCAAAAATAACACCAATGGAATGGAGGCACAATGAAAAATACAAACTCTATTATCTCTTTTCTTGTTTTTAAAAATGCCAGAAGTAGATGGGCACAGAGATGGACAGGTTGAGGAGGATGGTGGAGGCCAGAGGTGCCCGGCAAGCAATGGTCCATGGGGTCCCAAAGGGTCAGAATTGACTGAACAACAAAAAATTGCACTAAAAATCTGCCACCCAAAGCTCCATTATTTGCCTAATAAACTATTATCAGTGTGTGCTTTTCCTCTGTTGAACATTAACATGCTTCATTTTAATACGCTGTGCACATGCCTCGCCGCTACTTCGGGAGCTGCATTGGTTGCCAGTATGTCTCCGGGTGCAATTCAAGGTGCTGGTTATCACCTTTAAAGCCCTACATGGTAGTGGGACAGGATACTTAAGAGACCGCATCGTCCCAAGGACATCTGCCCGTCCCACCAGAGCAGACCGGAGAGGCTCTCTGGTTGTTCCATCAGCCAGAGAAGCACATCTCTCTGGTACTAGAAGGAGGGGGGCCTTCTCTGGCCCTCCTAGGGAACCTAGGGAACCTCTGGCCCTCCTAGGGAACCTCCTGCCAACGGAGCTGCGGCTCCAGATGGAGTTGCTGTCTTGTAGGAAGAATTTAAAAGCATGGCTGGCAGGGCAGGGTATGGGGTATGGGTTGTACAACGACCCTAGCCCATTGGCTACCGTGAGCTCACTCTTCCTTCCTTCCTTCCTTCCTTCCTTCCTTCCTTCCTTCCTTCCTTCCTTCCATATCTGGCTACAAAACCAGAGCCTGGGAATTCAATTCCCCACGGTGCCCTCCAGGAGAAGAATTAATCTATGGGGTCTTGGGCAAGCCGCACAGTCACAGAATGCCCCCAGAAGGAGGGAATGGTAAAACAAATACCTAAGACAAGGGTGCCCAAACTTTTCAGGCCATGAACCAGTCACATGGTCAAACATGCCAGTCACATGGTTCCTCCAACCCAGAAGTGGTGCAGGTGGTGAGGGCTGGATTAACTAGCGCCATGGCGTGGATCTGGCCCATGGGCCATAGTTTGGGCACCCCTGAGCGAAGATGTACTTAAGAATGATGTTTGACTGCTATATATTTTCTGGAAGAAGTTTCAGAAGATATTCAGAACAGAGAATCAAAAAGTGAGCAAAATATACTTTTTGCATAGATCATCATCATCATCATCATCATCATCATCATCGCTTGCAATCAAGTCAGTTCTGACTTATGACAACCCTTTCCAGGGTTTGTTTAGGTACAAAATACACAAAAATGGTTTGCCATTCCCTTTTTCTGTACAGCTTGCCCAAGATTACACAGGCTGGATTTTCTCCCTGGAGACACAGCAGGGAACTGAACCTCTGGCTCCACAATCAGATACCTAAACCAGCCGTGAAACTGCCAAAATGAAGGCACCTTTTGGTGAGTTCATTCTACAGTTCCTTTCGCCTGACCTAGTGTGAGAAAGATCAGCCAGCAACACAAAGTTACTGTTACCAGGGTATGTCTGATTGTGGTTTTAAAATACCACAATCTCAGAACAGGCTCTTTCTGTTTACCTCAGCCACAGAGCTTTCCAGCCATATATCAAATTAGACTCTACAAATTTCGGAACGTCAGGTTATTGACAAGGCTGGATAGAGATGGCTGGTATCAAATTAGAATATATCATTCACATGCTTGGTACTAGATGGGCAAAATTCCATAATATCATTCAAAGAATGAAAAAGGGAAAAAAAGGTATGTGTAGAAATGATTAAGTCAATAAATTTGCCAAAACCCTCAGGGAAGAAGAGAGATCGGATAACTGTTTTTTTACAAACTGGAATTGATGGCTGAAATATTAACTGTTGCTGCATAAGGCCAATAATGACATTACTGGCAGCTGCAATTTTCAGTAATTAAAGAGTTCCTTGCTCTGTCCTTCAGCTCCCACAGCTTCCCCACAATAAAAGGCTTTACATGCAAGCCTTGAGAGCATCAGGACAGAAGTCAGAAATGTTTAATTTGTGAAATATCACCACTGCTTACTGATGTCATCAGACTTACACAGCCTACATTACACCAACAGGATTTCAGCCAAAATGTTGTTTCTATTTTTAATTATATTTTTATTTTTTTGAGATCTGTGTATTGCCTATCAAGCTAGAGCTGTGAGGAGAATCTAAAGGCACTTGATGTGACAACATTGAAGTACGCAAGGGCTCTGGCAGTCTTGGGTATGCCGTCTTGAGTTCTATGAGGTAGAAACTCAATTAGACATTGGGTTCTGTGATAGAAGAAACAGAAAACATCTTGCAACCTAAAACAGAACAACAAGTCCCCATTTCTTGGTCCAGAGTCTAAAAATGTCTCCATTATTTTGGCAAAGGAGGAAGAAAATCGGGGGGGGGGGGTGTAAAAAATCTTGACAAAAACCTTGTTCAGACAATCAGAAAAAGAGTTGACTTGAATTCAGGAACAGAGGGGATTGTTCTAGCCTGCTCCTCCTTCACAGCTCTTCACCCTCTTTTCATACGACATTTCTTCCAGATTAGAAACCAGCTCTTGGCCACATGAAATTGTTCAGAGGTGCCCTTCAGTCTATGAGGTGTGCGAAACGGTTTATTAAATGTCAGAACAAGATCTATGCCAGTGATAGAACACATTGGGATGTTGAGATACCTGTGCTTATAGGTAGAGGACTATATAGTGTGGCTTGGGGACCACCTGGCCATTATAAGGGGATGCGTGTGTCAGGTATTTGACACCTGCCTTGCATTCTAGCCCTCAGCTCCTCCCTCGGATGCATGGTGATCTCCAGGGTCATAATCCCTCCACTCTGTCCTTCATGTTGCTGTTTGCTAGGTCAGCCGTGAATAAGAACCACCTTAGCCTGGATCTTATCCAAGAGAGTAAGGCCATCCTGGCCTGCATAATTGAGACCTAAGGGGACACTCCCCTCTCCTTATCATGCCCACCCAGGTTCTCAGTCAGATATCAGGGCAGACTGAAGGGCGAGGTTGCCATCATCGTGAGGGACACCTTGAATGTGTGCAGGATCTCTGGCTTGTTGAGTTCAGGTCTAGAGTGCTTACATGTGGAGGTGGGGGACTGGGATTGTGTTGGTGTATCATGCTCCCTGAAACCCAACAAAGTCCCTCCCAGGGTAGACAGATTTCATCTCTTCGGTGGCTATGAAGTCCCCCAGAACTAAATGTTTGTGAAGGGGGGGGCCTTTCTGGGCCACTGTGGGTTTCATGGGAGCCGATGGGACTATGCCACAATGTCATCGCTCCCTCGTGTATGGTTTCTGGACTTGGTTTTCTCAACAGAACTGGCATGGCAGGTGATCTGAGGGTGAGAAAGATCAACACCACACCTCTGTCATGAAGTTCCTGAGGGGGAGGCAAATAGTGAATTTACAGTCGATGGTTGCCAACTGTAATAGGCTGGCAGCACATTTTAAAGCCAAGGCGGATGGATGTCATCCTGTACAGACCTCGAGTGCAATAAATCAGAAGGAGATATCCAATGTGGTGTCTGTATCATGTATTTTGGAGCTATTTCAGTCTATTTATTTTATTTTATTTTATTACATTTATATCCCATCTATCTGGGATATTTTCCCACTCTGGAAACATATTTTAAAAATCTTTACTATATAAAATTGAATAAATTATAAATAAGAACAAATATAGCACTCCGCATTCAAAAAATGCCAGCGACAAAAAAGTGAATCAGCCTGCCACACCTCAAGAGGTTTCCAGGGTGGGCGCGGGCTGCGGGGGCCCCTCTAACTTGCCTAGATCCTTGCCCATTTTGAATTGTAAGGGCAGCCGGTGATGGGGTTCTGTATGGGTTGGGTAGATTGTTAACTCTTCCTTTCGTGAGGGCATTGGGCCCGCATGACTGAATTAAATGATCATCCAACCCATCTTGAAGAAATCCATCCTACTACCAGATGATCTTAACAACTATTATCTGGTTGCCAACATCCCGTTTATTGGCAGTGTGGTGGAAAGGGTGGTGGCAGGTCAGCTGTGGATGTTCCTGGAGGAGACTGAATGCCTTGGTTCACACCAGTTCTGGTCTCAAGCCAGCCATGGCACCAGGATGGTATAGGTCACCCTGCGGGATGACTCCTGAGACAAGCCAATGGGTAAATCCTCTTGGATTATCTCAGTGGGCTTTGATACCATCAACCATAGTATCCTTCTGGACAGGATTGACAGGATAGGCATTGGGGTTCAGGCTTTAGTGTGGCTCCAGTCCTCCCTGGAGGAGTGTATTGAAACAGTACAGCTCAGGGAGGAGTTGTCTGGTCTCTGGGTGCAACAGTATGGGATACGATACCTCAGGGGTCGGCAATTTCCCAGATGCTCTTTAGCATCTATATGAGGCTGCTGGGAGAAGTCATCTGAAGAATTGGAGTCTCCTTTCATCAGTACCACCTCAGCAGTGGATGCCACCCAGAGCCTGGAGAGGTGCCTGGAGGCAGCCATGGTGTGGATATAGGATAACAAGCTGAGACTGAACCCGGGCAAAATGGAGGTGATGCTGCTAGGGTGTGACCGATCACAGGTAGAAAGGAGTCCCGTTAGCTTTGGGGGGGGGGGAATATCATTCTCCCTTTGAAGGAGAGCGTACATGATCTGAGCATCCAACTTGACCAGACTCTGACTCTGGAAAATCAAGTGTCATTTTTTGTCAGGTTTGCATTTTCTATCTACAGCGCATAGCCCAGCTGTGCCCTTTCCTGGATAGGAAATCACGGATAGCCTTAACCTATGCACTGGTAATCTCCAGAATTGACTATAAATAAATAAATAAATAGATAGGTAAAATATTGAAATGTCGTCTACGTAGGGCAGTGGCTCCCAACCATTTTTTGGCCATGCCACACCTAAGCATTCCTGAAATCCTGAACCCCAATCCTATCCTATGACATATAATTCCTGTTCAAATATGAACTCCTATTCACACGGAGGAAGCCTAAAAAGCCATTAACATGGTCTAAACAAACTTCCAAAAAATTCACTGTTAATAACACAGTCTCAAATTCTCCCCTCCCACCCCCTTAAAAATCAAGTTGTCCCCCTGGAGGGGCGCCCCACGTTGGGAACCATGGACATACGGCTACCCTTGAGGTTGGTAGGGAAACCACAGCAAGGGGTGGGCATTAGCAGGTTCACACCCGTTCGCCAGAACCGGTAGCAGAAATTCTGACTGGCCTACCTTCTGCCCATCCAAGTTTTGAAATAAAGTAGTCCTAATTCAGGTGCAAAACAGGGCTTTCCCCTGGCCACGCCCACCATGCCACGCCCACAGTGTGGTAGTAAAAAAAATTGAGCCCACCACTGCATATCACACTCGTCCTGGCTACTCTGCATTGGTTGCCTGTGGTGCTCCGTGCCAGATTCAAGGTGTTGGTGTTCACCTATAAACCGTGCAATGGTTTTGGACCAAACTATCTGAGGGAGCATGTCTTCCTCAGGAATGATACCCAAAGCAGCAGGTAAAGCAAAGGGGCATGGAAGCGCTGAGTTGTCACACCTAGAGAGGCCAAAAAAAAAAGAGAGCAATAACCCTATATTCTTTGGTATAGCCCCCCACCCTCAGGAATGAATTGCCACTGGAGATTAGAACGGCGCCTACAGTTATTAAAATTTCATATGTCATTAAAGACTTACCTGTGTCAGCAAGACTTTTGAGGCTTATAAGATCATTAGAATTCTCTCTCTGTGTGTGTGTGTCTCTGTCTCTGTCTCTATCTCTGTATCTGTATCTGTATCTGTATCTATATCTATATCTGTATATCCATATCCATATCCATTTTTTTTGTTCTGTCGCACAGTTGATTCCGACCCTTTGCGATGACCCCATGGACCACTGTCCGCCAGGCACTTCTGTCCTCCACCATCCTCCTCAGCCTGCCCAGCTTTGTGCCCATTGTGTCTACAATACCATCTAGCCATCTCATTTTTGGCCACCCCCTTCTTCTTCCCAGCATCTTCCCCTCCCCTCTTCCCAGCATCAAGGCTTTCTCAAGTTAATCCTCTCTTCTCATTTGATGTCCAAAGTACTTTAGCTTCATCTTCACTATTTGACCTTCTAAGGAGCAGTCAGGGTTGATTTCTTTTTTTTCCTTTTTTTTCTTTTTTTTATTATATACAACATAATTGTCCGCATTAAAGAAAATAAAAAACAAATAGAAAAACATTCAATATGACAAAACTAAACAACGCCAGAACCAATTAGATACATACATCAAAAAGACATACAATAGATAAGTAAATCACCCACATCTAACCCCTCACCTCCCACGTTCCCGGACCAATACAACATAAATCCCCATCACCCACCCCAAGCCCCTCACCACTCTGTCATCTTCTCTCCCCCATCCTTCCGTCAGGGTTGATTTCTTCCAAGATCGACCTATTTGTTCTCCTCACTGTCCATGGGACTCTCAAAACTCTCCTCCAACACCACATCTCAAAGGCATCTATTCTTCTTCGCTCAGCTTTCCTAATGGTCCAGCTCTCACAACCATACATTGCCACAGGGAAATCCATTGCTTTGACTATACGAATTTTTGTTTGCAATTTGATGTCTCTACTTTTCACTATTATGTTCCCCAGGTTTCTCATCGCTTGCCTCCCAAGAATCAGTTGTCTTTTTATTTCATGGCTGCAATCACCATCTGCAGTGAGCTTTGATCCTAGGAAAGTAAAATCTCTCACTGCTTCTACTTCTTCCCCATCTATTTTCCAGGGACTGATAGGGCCTGTTGCCATTATCTTGGTTTTCTTGATGTTGAGTCTCAAGCCAGCTTTTTCACTTTCTTCTTTCAACCTAATCAGGAGCTTCTTTAAGTCCTCCTCACTTTCCATATCCATATCTATAGCCATATCCATATCCATATCTGTAGATGTAGATATAGATAAATAATATTGTGTTGTATTGCAAGCCACTCTGTTGTATTGCAAGCCACTCTGAGTGGTAATTGCATCAAAAGGGTGAGGTCGAAAGAAAGAATGAATGAACAAACAAACTAATGAAAGAACAAAAGAAAGAAAGGAGGAAGGAAAGAAAGAAAGAAAAGAAATGCCATTTATTAATATGCTATATATATCAGACTGACAATGCTTAAAAGGTGGTGTAAACAGGAGAGGGATCTAGTTCTCTAGTTTTGAAGAAAAGAAACTCCACTCTCTCTGTTCTGCTTTGCTAAGGCTCTTTAAGGTACTGCTTTCCTTGGGGGTTATAATAGTAAATCATGAATATTTAGCTAGATTTTTTACAGTTTAATTTCCATGATGCCTGGCAGGCGATAACTTTTAAACAGGCATTGTTTCTTTTTATATATTTTTTAATTTTTCCCCTCCCTGTTTTTAATCATTTCCCCTCTAGGCACAAATGTTGTTAGAGAATCTGTTTTAAAGGAACACAATAAAATCTTCTTAGGATATCCAACTGGTGCAATTAAAGGATTTCACTGTCGCATTTCCAGGAACAGACTGTAATTTGCATATTTATGAACCAGGGGCAGGTGAATACTTCCAACTTCTCTTCATATCCTCTCAGAAACAATCCCTTTTCTAATGTATAAACTATATTTAAAGATTTTACATATTATTCACAGTCCAAAATTAATCTGGCAGCACACAACACAAATAAGGTCATTGAATCAGTACAAATAGCAGACTTTTCCCCTCAGATAATTCATAACTAATCAAAGATTCAGTTGGCAGTATCCCGTTCAATTTCAATGTGTGGGAAATGGCAATGGCATTTGTGTTCTTGGTTTGTTTGTTTGTTTGTTTTTAATTTCCCAGGGCATCCTATCAAGTGCCCAGTCAACAGTTGTATAACTGGGTATATGACAGATGTCTTGGAAAATGGGGAAAACACAATTGCAGTTCTACATGTGGTAAATGGAACCGCGTACCAACCAATGTAGTTAATGTTTCTAATACTACAGGAAAGCAGAGTCTTACATTATTGCCAGGTCATGTCTTCTAAAACTGCAAAGCCATAGAGCTGCACTCAAGCAAAATGGCAGGCCGTGTTTGCATCGGATCCTGACTTACCATTCATGAGCAAAGTGTTTGTACGCACTGCTGGAGCTGGCCTGCTTGGCTTCTCCTCCAGCTAGAGCAGTTCTAGTTGGTACCAAAAACATACCAGCAAGAAAATCCAGGGTAGAATAGCACACACATTGTGCCATTTTTGGAAGGAAATGTCCCCAAGTTAGGAAATCACCGTAGACCTTATTGATTGCATATTGAATTGTATGACTCAGCTTGCCACTAATCTTACCTGTGGTGATTTCTTGACTTAGAGCAATTAGCCTCCAAATTTTGCACATTTTGTGTAATTGAGCAAGGGGATTTCAGCCAGTTTGTTCGGCACCTTTTTGCAGCGGTTGGTGCCTCAGCTGATGAAAGACAGTTACTCGTCATAGCATGTCTGTGTGTCTTGTTTTTGGGCTACGGTTTCCCAAATCTCCCAGCCAAGACTCCCAGTAGCCATATTGGCTTGAGATTCAGAGAGTTGTAGTCCAATAAAAGGACCTTTTTCCAAACACTGCCTGCAGAGAGAGACTTAGTCGCATAGCAGGCAGCTCCATAGCAAGGATGGCTATAGTTGTTCTGGTTTATTCATAAAAGCAACTTTATATTTTCTTCTTCTTCTTTTTTTGCTCTAGGTTGCAAATTTGCTTCGGCTCTTCCAAATTCCTCAGATAAGCTACGCCTCCACCAGTGCCAAGCTGAGTGACAAGTCTCGGTATGATTACTTTGCACGGACCGTGCCTCCTGACTTCTATCAAGCGAAAGCTATGGCCGAGATCCTACGGTTCTTCAATTGGACTTACGTCTCTACAGTTGCCTCAGAAGGAGACTATGGAGAAACGGGGATTGAGGCCTTTGAGCAGGAAGCCCGCCTCCGAAACATATGCATTGCCACCTCAGAGAAGGTGGGCCGTTCCAATATCCGAAAGTCCTATGACAGTGTCATCAAGGAGCTTCTCCAGAAACCCAATGCAAAAGTTGTCGTCCTTTTCATGCGCAGTGACGACTCCCGGGAGCTCATAGCTGCTGCCAACAGGTTTAACGTCTCCTTCACGTGGGTTGCCAGTGATGGCTGGGGGGCACAGGAGAGTGTGGTGAAAGGCAACGAGCACGTTGCCTATGGGGCAATAACCTTGGAGCTTGCTTCCCACCCAGTAAAAGAGTTTGGCCGATATTTCCAAAGCCTCACCCCTAGCAACAACCCTCGTAATCCCTGGTTCAAGGATTTTTGGGAGCAGAAGTTTCAGTGCAGCCTCCAGAACAAGAAGCCCCACAGCAATGCTTGTGACAAGCATCTCTCCATCACCAGTTCCAACTATGAGCAAGAGTCCAAGATCATGTTTGTTGTGAATGCGGTCTATGCAATGGCCCATGCCTTGCATAAAATGCAACGGACCCTGTGTCCAAACACAACCAAACTCTGTGATGCCATGAAGCATTTGGATGGCAAAAAACTCTACAAAGACTACCTACTGAAGGTCAACTTCACAGGTAATGCCCTCGCAACCTCCTCTTAAATTGTCCCTGCAGAAATGTGGCTGCAAAGGAAAACTGGCTTTCTGGTAGCAGCTTACAGTAGATCGGCTAGCCGAGATGAAAGGATGGGTTCAGAAGTGCCCCAGGCATGTTCTGTTCAATCATTCTGTTCCTTCTAGTTCAAGACCCCTTTGCTGGCATAAAGGAATGGGTTGTGATTCAGAAACGGAGATTTGTATAGCAGGAGTAGGGAATGCATGCTTCTCTAGGTTCTGTTACACTGCATTTCCCATAAGCCCAAGGTAGTAGAGTGTGAGGAGTTTGAGTTCAACCATTTCTGGAAAGCCACACATTTCCCATTCCTATTCTGTACCGATGAATGGAACCTAAACCTTCACAGGCATGTCCAGATGCCTTGCCCAGATGCCGTGCCCTGTGTATTCAGAAAGCTCCTGCCAGCAAACAGTCTTCCATATATTTATGAGAAGATAGCTTTGAAGGGAAACAGCACACAAATCCTGCATCACTGCCCAAGGGGCACAGCAGAGCCTGCTGTCAATAACTTCTGTTTCACAACTGTATGCCAAGAGGGCAAAATCACAAGGAAAAAATAAAGATGTGGAATCACTAAAGGTAAATAAGAAGTAGAAAACCTGCAAAAATGTGCTTGGATCAGCAGTTTTACTTCCGTGCAAATGTAAACCATCCCTTCCCTATGCAAAAAGAACAGGAAACTAGGAGGACCTATGGTAGCTTAACATGCTATGCCAGGGGTCCTCAAACTTGGCTCTCCAGGTATTCTTGGACTTTAATTCCCAGAAGCCCATGCCAGCACACCCTGCTGATCAGGGCTTCTGGGAATTGAAGTCCAAGAACATCTGAAGAGCCAAGTTTAAGGAACCCTGTACTGTGCTCTGTTATTTTATGAATTCAAAAAAGGTCATTTTTCATTTTAGGTCTTTCTCCTAGATCGGGGTGGCCAACCTTTTTTTGCTGCAGGCCTGACCATGTCCCCCGCCCCCCCGGTACAGCTGAGCAGGCCTGACCATACCCCCCAGAAGCGGAAGCGGACACATTTGTGGCTGTCGTAAATGTGCCACTTCCGCATTTACAACAGCCGTGGGCGCATTAACACCTGTGCAGGCATGTTTTATGGCTGATGTAAACATGCCCACTTCCACTTCTGGGTTCAGTGGCAGCAAACCAGATGGAATGGCCCTGCTGGCGCCAGGTCCAGCCCACAGGCCATAGGTTGGGAACCCTTGTTCTAGATTAACCACTTCTATCTACCAAAGCACAGAACAGAAAGATAAACCATCATCCTCTCACTCCCCACTGACCTTAGGCACTACCTATTAAAAGAAAAATGTGTAGTAGAAGAGGACGAGTGCCGTGTACATTCTCTTCTCATCCTCCTGGAAGGAGGCATTTCCTCCTCCACTGTTTCAGTATCAGTCTTTTGGCTAGGAAATTCCAGGATACGAGCCATATGAAGTCAACTGCTGTCGTCACAGCCCAGGCAGATGAGGAGGTCCTCTTTTGTCTTGCTTTCTTCCCTGGTGTGTTTTTAACAATTCTTCCAGGATAAAGCTCCATGTGGAGCATTGAATACTCTGTTTTCAGAGGGTTGTAAGGCTGTTTCCATGTATCTATGGCTACTTCGGTGGTAGATTTTGGGTTGCCAGGTATGAGGCATCAGCCATTACATGCAGGTTTCAGGGGTCCGTTCTCCAGCTGTGAGACTTTAGACCTGAACGTGCAGAGAAGGGGATGCTGTACCTCTGGCAATCTTCGATACTGGGGCTTATTCAGGAAACACAGATCAACACATGTGTCTAGTCACTCTTGCTTTCTTTTACTATTCTACCCAAATATATAATAGTCAGCCTATTGCCATTTACTGTCTTGCTGGGGAGCATATTTTTTTGTCCTGGCAAATGACAGTTCATTCAGCAAAACAGTTCTCCATAAATCTGCATAATAGGGGGATTCAGGTGTTGGATTAACTAGCATGGACAATTTATTATGGATCATTTTTGCCATTTGATTCGGTGTTGCTATGTAATCAATATTTCACAGCAGAGAGCAACTGGCAGGATAGTCTGTAATGATGAAATCTATCGATTCAGTATGCTGACAACATCCGACATTATTCTCACCACTGGTGATGAATTGGTGGTTGCTAGTTGCTTCTATGATTTGGTTTTGCACACTGTTATGCATACAAAAGTCCCACTGATTTACAAAAAACATCCATAAGAATTACTGGTACTAACCTTCTATAGCACCGTTAGATATCTGTGATATAGCCTAAAATGCATATGGAATATAGCATGAGCATCAGAGTTGAATTGAATTTCTCACAAACAACCATATACCACACAGTCAGGCTTAAAAATAACCATACGTCTGTCTTCAGAGAAAATTCATTATCAGAAAACCAAGTGATAATGCTTTTGTTGTTGTTCAGCCACACAGTCGATTCCGACCCTTTGCAATGACCCCATGGACCCCACTGTCCGCCAGGCACTTCTGTTGTCCTCCACCATCCTCCTCCTCAACTCACTCAGTTCTGTGTCCATTGTCTCTACAATATCATCTAGCCATCTCATCTTGGGCCGTCCCCTTCTTCTTTTGCCCTCCACCCTTCCCAGCATTAAGGCTTTCTCAAGCGAATCCTCTCTTCTCATTTGATGTCCAAAGTACTTTAGCTTCATCTTTACTATTTGACCTTCTAAGGAGCAGTCAGGATTGATTTCTTCTAAGATTGACCTATTTATTCTCCTCGCTGTCAAGGGGACTCTCAAAACTTTTCCTCCAACACCACCAAGAATAGATGCTCAAAGGCATCTGCGCTCAGCTTTCCTAATGGTCCAGCTCTCACAACCATACATTGCCACAGGGAAATCCATTGCTTTGACTATACGAATTTTTGTTTGCAATGTGATGTCTCTACTTTTCACTATTATGCTCCCCAGGTTTCTCATCGCTTGCCTCCCAAGAATCAGTCGCCTTTTTATTTCATGGCTGCAATCACCATCTGCAGTGAGCTTTGATCCTAGGAAAGTAAAATCTGTCCCTGCTTCTACTTCTTCTCCATCTATTTTCCAGGGACTGATCAGGGCCTGTTGCCATTATCTTGGTTTTCTTGATATTGAGTCTCAAGCCAGCTTTTTCACTTTCTTCTTTCAACCTAATCAGGAGCTTCTTTAGGTCTTCCTCACTTTCTGCCATGAGGGTGGATTCATCTGCATATCTCAAATTGTTGATGTTTCTCCCAGCAATTTTGATCCCAAATTGTGATTCCTCCATCCCTGCATTGCGCATTATGTGCTCTGTGTATAAGTTGAATAAGCAGGGTGACAAAATGCAGCCTTGTCTTTTCCTCTGTCCTTCTGTATTCTGTTCTGACTGTTGCTTCTTGATTCATGTACAGATTTCTCATGAAATGCGTTACGGAAGGGCAAATCTTTTTCTGGCCACAAAATAAACAACAGAGTTTTGAGCAGACAGATGGAGTACTTAATTTTGTAGATCTATTTCAGTGACTGATATTCCTCCATATTTTCCAGTGACTAGTAGAGGAAAATTGGAGCACATTTCAGTCTTAACAACTGCAGTGACTTACAATATACAAAGGACTAATGAGTGCTTAGTTATTATTTTATTTTAAAACTGAAAGAGGAGGTCATAAGCCCTTTTTTGATCTGACAATGCCCATCCAAAGAAAATATTTGAATTAGTAATTTGTTTGAATGAAGTTAAGCTGTTGTTTTCTATATTTAATGCCCTGTATTTAAAAGTACAAGTCAGAATTCTAAAATGCTGGTTATAGAGTCTTATTTTCCCTTGGAAAACCAAGCACACTAGTTATATATATTTTTATTTATGCACATGGAAATATTAAAACAAAGGGAACCCACAACAAAATGTTGCTGGAATATCCCTTTAAAAAGAATCTGTTTGGAGAGGGATGGATCTCATTTTTTTTCCTGTTCCACAGCAGTTTCATACGTATTCAGTCACAGATCTGTCCCGTCCCATTTCCGCTTCAGTCTTGCACTTTTCCCTTCTCTTTTATTGAGAAGAAAATGGCAGTAGCAATAAAGCAAATACCCTTAGATACTTCCCCCCCCCCGCCCCCCAGTGCTTAGGGCATTCTCTGGGTGGCTCACGAGGTAATCAGCATTTTGCTCCCAACACGCTAGGCACTCCTTTTACCAAGAGTGTAAGGCTGAGTCAACCTTGAGCCCATTGGGATCAAAATCCGATTGTGAGTAGAGTTTTGGCTACAGTATTGTAGTTTATCCACTGCACCACTAGGGCTCTGGACTCGTCATATTTATATTTCTATGCAAGTTTCTCTAAAATCTGCGCATTTTGTACAGAGTTTATCTAAAATACACACTTGTATTTACATTTTGGTTGAAATCTTGTTGAGGAAGCGCTCCCATTGGGCTGCTGGGCAGAGGGGCGGGGCAAATTCTGTGCTGGGGGGAGGGAGGAAGTGCTCCCATTGGGCTGCTGGGCAGAGGGGCTGGGGAAAATCTGTGCTGGGGGAGGGAGGAAGCGCTCCCATTGGGCTGCTGGGCAGAGGGGCTGGGCAAATTCTGTGCTGGGGGAAGGGAGGAAGCGCTCCCATTGGGCTGCTGGGCAGAGGGGCTGGGCAAATTCTGTGCTGGGGGAGGGAGGAAGCGCTCCCATTGGGCTGCTGGGCAGAGGGGCGGGGCAAATTCTGTGCTGGGGAGGGAGTAGGCGCTCCCATTGGGCTGCTGGGCAGAGGGGCGGGGCAAATTCTGTGCTGGGGGAGGGAGGAAGCGCTCCCATTGGGCTGCTGGGCAGAGGGGCGGGGCAAATTCTGTGCTGGGGGAGGGAGGAAGCGCTCCCATTGGGCTGCTGGGCAAAGGGGTGGGGCAAATTCTGTGCTGGGATGAAGACATGCATGCCCACAGAGAGGGCTCTGAGTCTCCTCCCCGCCCCCCGGCATGCCGGCCATAGGTTCACCATTACTGAATTAGGGTGTGCCACTTCACGGTCCGTGGAGGAAAGAGCAGCACATCTTTAGAACAAACCATTTAGTTTGTGGAAATTGTTCTGGCATTTGCTCTCCAAAACCGGAATGGACTGCAATTGGAAAGCCATGCAATCAATTGCTCTGTTCTATAACTCAGGTGAGATTCTTATGTAAATCCTCTCGATGTCAAGGCATGCCATTGTGCTCAGTGTTTGGTGGGTGGGTGCTGGTTGTCTCCTCCCCAACTCCAGAGAAATGTCTATGGCAGTGATGGCAAACCTTGGCACTCCAACTGTTCCTGAACTTCAATTCCCAGAAGCCCTGATCAGCAGGAGTGCTGACATGGGCTTCTGGGAATTGAAGTCCAAGAACAGGTGGAGTGCCAAAGGTTCACCACCACTGGTCTATGGCATTGGCACTTGTTCAGCTGCCTCAATCCAATGCATTTCCCCCCAAAATGTATCCCAGCAAGACAAGCAACAAGACAAGCCTTGTGTGACATCAAGTCAGGCTTGCCTGAGCGAGGCGGGGTATAAATTTGAAGAATAAATAAAAATAAATAAATAAATCATTTCCCTGAATGCTAAACTGGAGATGAATTGGCCTTAGCATTCTTAATTCTTCTCTGTCTCTGCTGTAGAAGAATCAGGTGAGGGAGGAAACCACGCAAAAAGCTCACAGGGACTGAGAATTGCTGAATATTTTAAAACAACAAGGGAAAATTACAGCCTGGCCATCTGTGCAGGAAAAGTGGTGTACAGGTGGACAAGACTCATGAGCCAAGGGTACTGTGGCAATCCTCTTCCCTTTTTGCTTTTCCTCCCCACAAAAACTCAGGATCAGATTATTAGGTGCCTGAAGCTTCAAAGGGAAAGGATGGGAAGTGGATCCCTGGACTTCTGCCTCCTCATTTCTAAAGCAAACAATCCCTTGCCACCCAGAGAGACAAAAAACCCCACTCACTATCATCTCTTTGACAGCTCATAGATCTACCTGTCCTTTCTAATCTTGACTGCTTCATTGCAAGCCCAACATCTTCATTTGTTTCCTTGACATTTCCTTGGATTTCAGTAGAACTGCCGGGGTGTCTCTTGAATTATATGGCTGAATTTAAAAATAGCACCTGTGGCATTTGCAGTTCTTTGTCTTTGTGTGATGCAGTCAACAGAGGATGGTGAGAAGGCTCTGCAGTACAGCTTCTGCCTGAATTGAAATACGAATGCTTTCATTAACACAGGTCACTAATCAATTGAAATTAGAGGGAAGTGTTAAAAAAAATTGGGTTGGGTGATTGATCGACAAAGAAATCCAAAAAATTCTACATGTCAATAACAGTTCTAGGTGAGCAAAAGGCAGCTTTGTTGAAAGATTTGACAAAACGCTGTTATGAAGACTAGCTTTGGTAAACAAATGCTCTCAAAATCTATATGGTTTTGCTCCCATGAAGTCTCTTCTTTTATATATACAGTATATAAGTTCTGTTTTGGAGCTCAGAAAAAAATTCAAAAAAAGTCTTCTGTCTATTCAAAACTGTGTGTAAACATGGTGCACTTTATTATTATTATTATTATTATTATTAAATTAGATTTATATGCCCCTCTACTCACCTCACTGAGGCGACTCAGAGGGGCTCACATAACACAAACATATACAGTATCACAATCTCAAATATAAATACAGCATAATATAAAAATATAACAACAGATGCAGCACAGATAACACAATAAATTTTACATAAAAGAAAAAAAACAATACAATAAAATACAGTGTAAAAATACAATACAGTCAAGAGAGACAGCAAGGTCTTTATGGCTGAGCTAGCTGGTCCACACAGTTGGCCCTCATTCCCCCTCTCCAGCAGGCAGAGAGAGTTCTGCGATGTTCCTGAGGTGGTCATGGAGGCAGCAAATGAGCTTTGAACAGGAAAAAATGATTTCTTTGGTTTATTTCTGAAATTGAGAACATTAAATTGGCTTTCATGCATTCCTATGGGAAACCATGCATTGTGCCCTCTAGTGGTCAGCTCTGGTAATGACCCACCAGTCAGCTGTTCCTGGGGGGGGGGGGGGCATCACCAGCCTGCCACTTCTAAGCAGTCGAAAAGTGGCAAGAAGCCAAAGAAAAAGCACTGGGAACAACCACAGCTGAGTCCGCTGTCGGAAAAAAAACACCAGTAAACCTGTCTGTATAGCAATTTTCCCCCTTGAAGTGGATCATCATTTCCTATGGATTTCTTTTCCTGAAGTGAGTTTTCCGGTAAGCGAGCCATCCATAAAGTGGGGGGTTCAACTGTAATTCAAACTAAGGAAGTGTAACCCTGTTGACTACTGGGTTCCGAGAATTATAGTCCGAAACAGATGAACTTTTGCAAACACACACAACACACACTCTCTCTCTGGATGTGTATTTTAATTATGTTACAGAAACACATCTCTATGCCCAGGACTTTTGTTCGTTATGCCCAATTTATCTTCCCATGGCTAAAGCTTTGTGTCTTGCCATCGGTTTTAGGAAGATGCTCAAAAGAAGTAGCCAATAGTTAACATGATTATTCCCACTTGGTATAGAAGACTTAACTGGCTTTTACTGCTCCTTATTCCCTTTTTTTATGAATTGTCTCATATAATAGCATAATAGAATATCCCCAGGATTCAAACAGCCCTCTTGGTGACTCCACTTCAGGGTTGAGCCAGTTTTTTTCTGCAGTTTGCCACAAAAGCGTCACTTTATTTATTTATTTATTTATTCACATATTTATACCGCACTCCTCACCGGGGCGACCCCAGGGTGGTTTACAACATTATAAAAGCATAACATAATACAACCCGAACTCATTATCTAAAACTTCAAAGTTACAACCATAAAAATTCAAAAAGTTTTTCAAATTTATAAAAATCAACAGATTCCAATAATAATTTTAAAAAGTTAAAAACAACTTAAAGAGAAAAGATTAAAACATCACTTCCAGAGATAGGTCATTTTCTCAAAGTGCAGTGTTCCCCTAGGGCCGTGATGGCAAACCTTGGCACTCTAGATGTTCTTGGACTTCAATTACCCAAAGACCAAGTTAGCACTCCTACCGATTAGGGCTTCTGGGAACTAATCTTCTAGAAGAGTTGGAGTGCCAAGGTTTGCCATCACTGCCCTAGGGAGAGTGAGGTGAAATCCATATTTCACTTTGCAAATCAATCATCAAGAAAAAATGGGAGACCCCGTGGAGCCCATAACTTGCTTCTGTTGAAAATGGCATCACCCGGTTGAAGGAAGTGATTTGCAAAATGACGTTTCATTTCATTTCATTTCAAATTTATACCCCCCCCCCCCGCCCTACTCAGGTAAACCTGACTCTAGGCGGCTTACATATTATAAAAGTAACAGCATTACAATCACAAATTCCACATTATCATAATCACAATCATCACAGTGTCAGAATACAGTGTATGTATATAAATATCAATAACACAGTAACAATCCAAAAGTGTTAACGTCACAATAAAATGTTACAAGAAAATATTACAAAAAACAACAGCAAAAACAAAAATCACATAGACCGAGTCCCACAAATGTTTATAAGCCAAATCCTACGGAAGGTGGCTGGGAAAAGTCCAAGACAAGTCCGAAAAAGAAAGAATCCAGTCCCTATGGGGTCTTTTTAAGCCAACCCGGGGCTGGGTGGGGAGCCGGCGAGGGGGGGGCTGGTGCCCCACCGCCACGGTAGCCTCTCCGCCGGGTGGAAAGTCCGGAGGTGAGGGCGGGGAGGTCCGAGCATCCGCTGCCGCCACGTCCCACTCTCTGCCCAAGTATTTTGCTTTAAAAAATGGAAGCACCATGAGCCGCAGGTTAATGAAATGAAGGGCCCACTTCTGGAAGAGAGAAATACTTTCTTTTCCCATCACCGTACTTGATGGGTCGTACAACGGCCGACGGAAGACGAGTACTTCGCTGTACACAGTGAATGCAATACAAAAAAAGAAGCTGCCACACCGAGTAATCAGTGGGGCCAAGACTGCCCTAGCCATTAACGTGCGCACTATTCTCATACTGTTGTGTTCTACCTGGCGCAGCCTTCACTTGACTTGAGCATTCAGAGCTTTGGAAAATTTAATTTAATTTAATTTAATTTTTAGACTTGTATGCCGTCCCACTCACAGAGCGACTCTGGGTGGCTAACAAAGATACGAAATATACAGTTGTAAGTTCCACACAGTCATATTAAACATATCAAATACGGGTTCCACAATCATAATAAACATATCATTATCAGTTTCAGAAGACAACAATAGACTATAACAAAGCAATGGGATAGAACACCATACAGCAAAAATGGCAATAAAATATAGCAACACAGGCGAGCAAGACAATGTAAACAATGCACTCAGATCCCACACGGCCACAGCAACACAGTTCTCCACAGTTCTGCCACTGTTTTTGGACTGTGGTTCTCAGAGTTATCATTCGAAAAAGAAAAACTTCCAAGCTTTATAGTCAAAAGAAATCCTTTTAGGTACAATACATTTACTCAGCGGGAGTAAAGGCCAGTGCTTAACAAACCAAAGGAAGCAGTTCAAGACCCAGGTTTGAGTGCCTGTCTCTGTCCCAGCTCCTGCCAACCTGGCACTTCGAAAGCAAGAAATTGCAAGTAGATAAATAGGGATTACTTCAGTGGGAAAAGATATTGAGGGCATGAAAGGAGCCTCATTCGGGCGTCCCCTGAGTGGAGTTTCTCCAGCAAAAATCCTTTTAACCCAGAATAATTTCTGACACAAAATTATTATTATTAAAAGGTAAAGGTTTCCCTTGCTCAAAAGCCAGTCGTATCCGACTCTAGGGGTCAGTGCTCATCTCTGTTTCTCAGCTGAAGAGCCAGTGCTGTCTGCTTCTGCAGACGTTTCCATGGTCATGTGGCAGGCATGACTAGACACCGGAGCGCATGGAACGCTGTTACCTTCCCACCGAAGTGGTCCCTGTTTATCTACTTGCAATTTCTTGCTTTTGAACTGCTAGGTCGGCAGGAGCTGGGACAGAAACGGGAGCTCATCCCGTCCCGCAGTACTCGGGAATCGAACTGCTGACCTTCCGCCTCCCAGTCAGCGTCTTAGTGACTTGAGCCACTGCAGTCCATTATTATAACAAACCAAATTTACCTCATATCAAAAAACAAAACAAAATAAAATAAAATAAAAAAACATTGTAGCACTTTAAAGACTGACTGCTATATTTTTTTATTGTTAGCTTTCGTGGATCAAGTCCACTTAATTCAAATTTACCTCAGAATACTTTTTCAAAAATATGTTGTTTTTTAAAATGTGCTTGTGGCATATTTTCTTCATTATCCCTCACCTCCGGACATTTTGTGCTATTCAAAAATTACAGCTCTTTCCTTTTACTTTTTGGATTTTCAGAAATAATAATAATAATAATAATAATAATAATAATAATAATAATAATAATAATAATAATAATAATAATAATAATAATAATAATAATAATAATAATATTTACTATCCCGCTCCAATTGGGTAAACCCAACTCTGAGCGGCTTACAAATTACAAATTACAAATTACAGGAAGTGGGGGGTGGGGGGGTGGGGGGAGAGTCACATGACTTCAGAGTCCATTTCTATGGTTACCACTTCATTCATGTAAGAAAGCACATAGAAGAAAGTGGTCTGCAGCCCATATATCCCGGGCTTCACTTCCGAACACAACAGAAAATGTTCTATGCTCTATCGGCCAAGGGTTCTCAACCTTTTCAAGCCACACACCCACAGACAGCTGAGCAGGCCAGACTTGGGGTGTGTCCCCCCCCCCCCAGCCATAAATGCTGCCATAAAATGTGTCCACAGTTGTCATAAATGCACCCACTTCCACTTTGAGCGGTGGCGGTGTGGGCCACGTGAAATTGTGCCACGGGCAGGGGCCGGCCCACAGGCTGTAGGTTGAGCACCATGTTCTATACATTGGCTCAACTCTTCAGCCGCACTCCCCCCCCCTTTTTTTTGGATCCCCCTCCTTCATTTGTAATAAATACCAACTATATCAAATGGAATATGAGGTAAAATCAGCTCCTGAAACCTATTTTTCTACACCCGAAAGGAGCTGACTTCCAATTGCATATGGGACTGAAGTCATCATACCAGAAGGATGATTAGCCACAAGACATAAGTATTTGCTGTTATGTAAAATGTACATGCAAATGCGCATGCTTTCCATACGGGTAATCCCAAATTCATTCCCCGATAGCCCCCTTTGGGATGTCCCAGTTTCCAACTCAATGCATCTTCCCTCAGTAGTTCATTGGATCTAAGAAGTCCCAGGATCACCTTCTGCCTCCTCCCTCCTCATACATGTTTCATTATTGTCATTACAATATGTTGGCAGAAAACCTGTTCCTGACCATGTAAGCTTTCCATAACTTATTACAACTAATTGTGGCTAACTAATGAGATGCGAGAGGCATCTTGGTTTACAGATCAGATGCATGGCAATACATGCAATGAAGACACACCCCAACAACTCATGGATTAGTGAAAAATAGCCACAACAATTGACACAGACTTTGCACAAAAAAGTCCAATAGAATTCTGGTCATCTTATTCTCATTTCCCTGGCAAATGGCATTTTCCCTGGCTCCTGGGGGAAATATTTTTTTTTCCACATTGTGCTTTCTGTTCAACCTATGGCTGATGCAGATCATGCTCTTGGCTGTACATTGTCAAATCCATGTGGCTCAGACAGGGGGAAAGTGAGGTAAAGAATTTTAATTAATTTTAAGATGGTGTCACTAATGTCTTTTTTTTTTTTTAAAGAAAAATCTGCAGCTGTTTCTCACCTTCCAGCCTCTCCTTAAGTCTGCTGCCCTGCTTTTAAGGAAAGAAATAATCCATCCGCAATCTGTTCCTGTCTTTCTCCTCCTGAGGTCTCCTGGTTGCTGCCGAACTGATTCAGTGGAGCAAAATATTGGGAAGGGAACTGCAGTGGGCCTTGGTGGCTCCGGGGGCTGAGAGGTTCACGCGGGGAATGGCGGAGGACATCCTGCTGCTGATATGTTGTAGAAGAGGATAAGACGGGAATCGGGCCATCAGGGACCTCCACTTGGGCTTTTCCCTCAAACTCCCAAGGAAGGTCCACCAGGAACCAGGTGGATCAATCAGGTGTCCTCATGGTACAGGAAAAATTAATAAGCAAAATGCCCTTTCACAGAAAAATCTATTTCTGCTTTTTTAACCCCCAGGCAATAGTTTTTCAGTAACTTACTTTAGTACCCTAAACCTTTAAAATTTTTATTATCAAACAGCTGGCAGTGGGAAACATTGTCAATTTGGTTTAGATCCTGCAGACATTAACCAATTGATCCTGAGCAGCCGTCCATTAGAAACGAAGCAGAATTTGGCTCAGTACTCATTTTGAAGAGGACCTACTAAATTCACTGCTCCTGGTTGTTGAATCAGATGCTACAGTCAGCAGGTCATTAGAAGAAAACACTTTTATTGTATCAGCCACACAATCTGCTCTCAGCTTGTGGCTGGCGACACTTCTGATCGCTAATTGCAAAGTGAAGCTTTCAAATTTGCAATTTAGAAGAGATCAGAAAATTATGAAACTATGACTTTTCATACTTAATGGATTACAAGTTCTTACTGTTCTGATGTACGTAGTTTGGCTCTCCATCAATAAAGGAACCAGAACCGAGTTATCCTTTAGAATTCACACGGCTTGGGTTTTGCAATGTAGCTCTAGCCAGTAAAATATGTTTACAAGAATGTATACCTCAGGGGAAACTGTCACAGAAATGTATTTATTAGTGGAAAAAATATGCAAAGAAACCATTACATAATGGCAAACAGCTTGCAAAAATCAATACATTAAGCAAAAATGTATATGTTGGAGAAAAGGCACATAGAAATGCTAGCATTATTTTTAACAGTATGCAATTATGAGGGTTTTTTGAGTTACAACAGTACAACAAATCATCAGAGATCCCCAGACTATATAACCCGGCTGTTGTTGTATGTGTTGTCAAGTCTTCTCCAATTAATGGTGATCCTATGAATGAGAGAGCCCCAAAACATCCTGTCCTCAACAGCTCTGCTCAGCTCCTGCCAGTTTTACCCGGTGGGTCCCCTTAGGGCAGTGTTGGCAAACCTATGGCACGTGTGCCACAAGGGACACTCAGACACCACCACCCCCTCTCTGTCGGTATGCACACTGTCACCCCAGCACAAAGTTTGCCCCACCCCTCTGCCCAGAAGCTCAATGGGAGTATTTCCTCCTTCCCCCAGCGCAGAGGTCATCCTGCCCCCAGTGGTGGGCAGTAAAAAAAATTGCTACCACACCATGGGCAGAGCCTATGTCATGGGCGGAGCTTACATCATGGGTGGAGCCTACATCATGGGCGATCTAGTCATGCCTGCCATATGGCCATGTATACATCTGCAAACCAGGCAGTACTGGCTCTTTGGCTGTAAATGAAGATGAGCACTGCACCCTAGAGTCAGATATGACTGGCTTTTGAGCAAGGGAGACCTTGAACCACTTGCAGGGACAAAACCTGACGTCAGATTTGAATACCAATCAGGGATCTTCTGTTACTAGGTAAAGGTCTCCCTTGCTCGAAAGCCAGTCGTTACCAACTCTAGGGTTCAGTGCTCATCTCTGTTTATAGCCAAAGAGCCAGTGGATTTGATCCACAAAAGCTCACATTAAAATACAGCAGTTGGTCTTTAAGGTGCCACAACATTTTTTTTTGTTTACTCTCTGATAGGCTTGCAGAGAATAAAACTTTTTAAATGGTGGCTGTGTTAGCCTGGGCAGGGCAGGGAGGTGGCCGTGGCCACCCAATTTCGCTATTTCCCCCCCACGCCCAAAGGCCACCCAGTTTTACTTTTTTTTTTTTCCCCGCCGTGGGGGTGCGAACCTGTTGCTGCCCGCCACTGCCTGGCCCTCTGCTGCCCAGCAGCCCAATGGGAGTGGGCTTCCTCTCTCCTCCCTGCACAGAGTTCACCGCGCCCCTCTGTTTGGGCACTCATTCTCTGAAAGGTTTGCCATCACTGCCTTACGGAATCAATCCATAGCGTATTTGGCCTTCATCTTTTCCTGTTGCCTCCTTCCTTTCCCACCTCAATGTTTTTTTTTTCCAGAGAGTTTTGCCTTCTCATGATATGCCTGAAGTAGGACAACCTCAACTGCATCCTTTTTGTTTCCAAGCTTGACTTGACTTGGACCTGCTTGGAGTATCTGCAAAGCTCTCCTCCTGCACCATATTTTAAAACAAATCATTTTTTTCTGTCAGCTTTCTTTACTATCCAGCTTTCGCACCCAAACATTGTGATCGGAAATATGATAGTGTGAATAATCTTGGTCTTCAGTTACACTTGATGATCTTATTTAATTTTTTCATTGCTTGGAAGTCTCCGTCTTCTTCTGATAACCTGGCTGCAGTCCCCATTAGGATTGATTATTGCTCAAAGATATATTTAAAAATTACTATCTCAATTTCTTCATTGTCAACATTAAAGTTGTGTAACTCTTCTATACTTATAATATTTGCCTTCTTAATGTTCACTGCAGTCTCCTTTCACTTTTTAAAAAGGTTGTTTGAAGTCATTGATGTTTTCTGCCAATAAGATGGTATCATCTGCATATCTTTAAATATTGATGGTTATTTCACCAATTTTATCTCCCTTCATCTGACTCTACTCCAGCTTTCCATTTGATATGTTCTGCATTGGCAGCGGCTGCAACTCATATCCGAGAATGCCTTTTTTCCTGAAGCAGGAAAAATGCCATTGGTGTGAATTTGTTTAAGGTAGATCCCAGCTTGCCATGAAGTGACCGACATACACTATAATCATGAAGTCATCTCCTACAGAACATAGGAAGCGGTGTAGGAAGGGGGCGAGGGGGGTGGTTCGCCCCGGGCAGCGCGTTTTGGGCTGTGGGTATTCTTCGACTACAGTTCCCAGAAGCCCTAGCAAGAGTGGGAGCCAGCGTCCACCAGGGGGCGGAAAATTTGGCTTATGCCCTGGGTGGCTGAAATCAATACACTACTCCTGCATGCAGGATTTAACACCAGGACTGCAATGGGCTACCATAGCCTTGAGGATATGATCAAGGTGCACCTTCACAGCCAGTCCGTCTGGCATGGCCTCTTCCGCCTCCACGGCCATTGGGAATCAGAGCTCCTCGTCCACTCATTTTTCCATTGGGCCTAATATGATGGTTTCCAGTGGCGTTTAGTCCACTGATGGGACCATTATCCCACCTAATAAAGATAATAAAGATTATCTCAGACTAATAAAGATTGAACCATTAAAGGAACAAAAAAGTGGCAGGTAGAGTCTAAGGACACTACCATCAGGGATTTAGTGTGTAAATTCAAAGTGTTGAATTATGCTCATTAGTTCATTTATTTCTTTTATTTCATTCATTAATTAAGGGTGATGTTTCAAATGGGGGGGGAAATAAAGACATTATGTTCATAAAATTAAGGTTTTCATAAAAGTTCATAAAATCTAAGGTTTTTTGAGCTAAGGTTTTAAACCTTCATAGAAAATGTTTCTGAAATCCAATCCAAATTGTATAAGTATCAAAAGAAAGGTTATTCTGTCTTCTTTCAATTGCACTTTAGATCACTTTGATCGGTTGATCGGTTTTTTGTTGGATCACCGCCAAACAAACCCCTGCCCAGAAATGTCATTTCAACGTGTCACGTTTTTCCTCAATATCTTTTTTGTGGATTCCTGCTTTGGTGTCATTTTTCTCCACATGTTGTATGCAAACTGTATCCACCTCGGGAAGTTGTCATATTCATTTTTAAAATTGCTTTCCCCTCCTTTTTGGGGGTTTGGGTGACCTCTTTTTAGTGGTTTTTTGTAAAACGCTTCATAGATTATGCTTCTGAACTCCAATTCCAAATCTGAAAGTCTCCTCACAAAGGTTAATCTTTCCTCATTCAAATGCACTTTGGATCATCTGAGTTGGTTGGGTAGTTTTCTCACTGGACCCCCAACAACTGACCCCCCCCCTAGCAAAATTATCACTTTTCCAATGCTGCTTCTGAACGCGATGACGCCATCACTTTGCATTTTCGGCTTTTGTGTTCTACCAATTCTTAAAATCGCCAAGACAATCTTTCAAATGACATAACCCTTATTTTCGTGGGTGCCTTAGTTTTGGTGTTGCAGCTTCTCAAAAGTACATGATTTTCGTTACACTGCAAAAGCTGTCAGACCAGCCAACCAAAACGTAAGAGATTCATAGAATTCAAAATGAACCCTAGTTGGACCCCTTTGCCAACAGGAAACGATTTTGTCTCTTCATACTCTGTCCTAAGGACAGCTTCTTGTCTACAAAATAAGTGGACAATCAAATGTTGAGGAACCCCATTTAATTTAGAACTACCCATAGATTCTCATGAGCCATACAATCGAAAGCTTTGTTGTAGTCTATAAAGCATAAACTGATCTTCTGAAATTATTTGATATGTTCCAGTATCCACTGAATAGTTGCAAAAAGATTTGAGTGCCTCTTCTTTTTTTGAATCCAGGATGAACATCACGACTTTTAAGATAAAAGTCTTTGTTACAACACCTTGAATACCACCTTGCTTGCAAATGGTCCTACTGCAATAGTCCTACTGCATTCCTTGGCATCTGGTTTCTTGTAGATTAGAATGTATTTTGAGCATTTCCGGTCTGCAGGCCACTGTTTTGTTTTCCAGGTTTGTTGGCATATCCTTTTTAAGATTTTAACAGATTCAGTCTCTCTGGTTTATAATAATTCTATCAGTATTCCATCTAGTTCTAGCGATTTAATTCTTCCTAGTACTTTTAGAGCAGGTTTCACTTTGCTTTCTAGAACTAGAGGTTCTTCATCGTAGGATCCTTCTTGAAAGACATCTGTCATCATTTTATCTTTCTGTATAGTTCTTCAGTAAACTTTTTCCACCTTCTCTTTATTTTCTCCTAGACAGGAAGTGTGCTTCCCTGTTGGCCATTCAGTAGTCCCAATCAAAGTTTAAATTTCCCTTGGATTGTCTGGATCTTTGGCAAGAAATCTCTTCTTTTGTCCTTTTTTTGTTATTCTCTATTTCTTTATATTGGATTAGTTCTCTTTGTCTCTACACGCCAGTTACTGAAAAACTGCATTCAAGGTTCTGACCATATTTCTACCACCTTTTATTTTTGCTCAAAAGCCAGTCATAGCCGACTCTAGGGTGCAATGCTCATCTCTACTTACAGCCAAAGAGCCAGTGCTGCCTGTGTTTGCAGATGTAGACATGGCCATATGGCAGGCATGACTAGACTGCCCATAACGTAGGCTCCGCCCATGATGTAGGTTCTGCCCATGATGTAGGCTCCACCCACAACATAGGCTCTGCCCACAGTGTGGTAGCAAATTTTTTTGCTGTCCACCCCTGGGTATAGCTCATATTTATAACACCTATTATCCATCTTAAAACATATTATGTCTATACATTCTCTTTAATCCATATAAAACTATATTGTTTATCTACCCAATTCTTATTTTAATAATTCAAAATAAACATTTTCACCCATTGTTACCTACAATGCCCTGGAAAAAGACGTATTTGTCATACAATACATTGTTACTTCCAAAAACTCATTTGATCTGGTACAGGGCAGCCACCTTTAAGTCTTAACCAATGTATGTTCCACACACACAAAAAGGCTCCCAGATATCCTAAAAATTATTTTCTTTAATTATACCTTTTTTAAAATTCATTTCCCATTTAAGTTTATCATTTAAAGCTATTTCCGAAGCATTCCTCTCTTGGATGTAGAATTTTGGGTCATGTTCCCAGGGCAATGAAATACTAAAGGAAGGCACATGGGTTGACTATGATTGTTATCGTTTCTGTTCTTCATTCCCTTACCTACCGTATTTGCTGGTGTATAAGACGACTTTTTTCACCCTGAAAAACATGCCTCTAAGTGGGGGGGGGGTCGTCTTATACGCCGGGTGCACTTCAGTTGGGATATTCACAGCTGCCCATAGTGGCCTCCCGATGCGCACCCGGTGCCCATAGTGGCCTCCCAATGCCCGCCCACCTCATTCTACATACCATCCAGAATCGTGCGTTATCCAACGTGGCCGTGGGGGGTCATCAGTGTGGCTTCAGTGAGGATCAGCCACGAGACAGGGGTGCCAGCCTTTTCAGCTGCTCGGCGGGAAGCAGTGGCGCTCCGCCCCGCCCCTTGTCTACGCAGAGCTCACACATGCGCACTTGCGCACTAGTGCTGGTCACAGGGAGATGCAGGGGCAGGCCAGAGGCGCTGTGGTCACGCTGCACCCATACACTGGTGTGCGGAAAGTGTGCAGAAGAGGGGGTAGTTTTATACGGCGAGTATATAACAAACTCTATATTTTGAGTGGAAATGTTGGGGGATCGTCTTATACGCCCAGTCATCTTATACACCGGCAAATACGGTAAGTTGTGTTTAAAGAAATATAACAACTGGAGCAAAGGCCTGTGCTTTCTTTTCAAGTCACCCAGGACCTTTGTTAGTATAGAGATCTAATTGGGCAAATCATCCATGCACATATGTTACATTTTTACTTCTCTCAGCAAATGTGAAGAGTAGCTTAAAAGCAGAGACTGAGAGAGTATGTCGTGTGTGACCTGCTGCTGGTAGAGCATCTCTCACCTACAACCACAAAAAGTTCACCAGCATGCGAAAAGCTGCAGGCCTGGGGCCAGATCTTTGCATCCATTGATCCATTCTGGATAAGCAATGCTGGGCAAGCAATATGGACCTTCCTCTTGCTGTTGTGACAGTAGGGGAATCTACCATGCCTTGGTGCACTTACTTGCAGCACATTCTCAAGAATGTTATACCTCTACAGCAGCAACAAAAATGTTTCCCTATTTCCCTTCTAAATTATCCCACTGAAGTCCAGGAAGCTTAAAATAAGCTGGGGAAGCAGAGGTGATCTGGGGAGGAACAAACTCGGGCTTAAATGTCTTGATTCTAAACCTTTTTTTATCTGAGACCCTGATTGCACTGTGACTAGATCAGGGGTCCCCAACCTAAGGCCTATGGGCCAGATATGGCCTGCAGCACCATTTCATCTGGCCCCTACCTCTCCAAGAAACAAAATGGCCACCCATTTGAAGCTGTTGGGGCAAACTGGCCACCCCCATCGTGTAGGCATGGCAAAAATGGCCATCTGGCCCTCAAAGCTGGCTAAGAGTGTGTGATCCAGCGCCAGTGCCGCTGCCGCCGCCGCCGCCGCCCCCCCCCCCCCCCGCTTGAAAAGGCTGGGAGCCCCTGGACGGACTAGAAAGATAGTCCATCAGATGCGAGTAGTAGAGCTCTCTCTCTCTCTTGTGGTCCTTGCCTCAACCCAGCACCCTCTGACCTCCAATGGGCAGGGAGAGCGCAATGGCTTCGGACCTTGTTACCTGGCGCAGCTCCAAGCACCGACACCAAGAAATGGAAGGAAAGCCAGAACTAGGAAAAGAGCCTCCACGTGTGGTCGAATCTGCTTTTTGTAATCAGCTGCCGGCGGAGCTGCAGCAAAGTCCCTCTATAGCTGTTGTGGTTTTATTTTGTTTTTAATCTGAAAACTAGTTTATTTAAGGAGGCTTTTAATGATATATTTCCCCAGGGTGCCTAACTAGTTTCATGTCTGGACTCCTAATTTGTACTTAATTATTACTGCTGTTGCCATTGCGGTTATTATTTTTAATATATAATTGTATTTATACGCTGTGAGCCACCCAGAGTGGGGAACTTTGGTTCTCCATAGGACGGACGGATGGACGGACGGACGGACGGTTGGTTGGTTGGTTGGTTGGTTGGTTGGTTTATTAATATACTGTCCTTGTGGAGAATTAAAGTTCCCCACTCTGGGTAGCTCACAGTGTACAAATACCATTGATTGATTGGTTGCTTGGTTGCCTGGTTGCTTGAACCAGTATTGTGAGGGTTCAAAGGGTGAACACTTTGAACTTTCATGTCACCTACCGTCACCACTCCCAATGGTGAACTTTGAGGTAATCCTCACAGTAGCCAGGGGAAGGGGCGAAATGGGTTAGGAATGCTGTATTTTTTGGCAAACTATCTGTGTTGTACTGCCAAGCATTCAAGCACATTTTTGTTTTGAATGAGCAGTTAAGAGTCATTAGCATTGCAAAGGACCTGCTTCTGGTGGAATTTTAAAAACTGCTAGAAATCTTCTGTTGATAACTTTCAACCCAGAGTAATCTCTGACATGAAATTATTATAGATTGGTCCAGCTTTTTTTAGTTTTAGGTGGTGGCTGATTATGGAGATTGTTGTGATGAGTACCTTCCAAATTTACAATTACACCACTCGAGGGAGCTGATCCATTAAAGTAAGTGGAGCACTCACTGCTCACCTGAGACTACTCAAGCCTATCTCTTTCCTCAGAGGGAAGGTCAGGATGCCATCTGTACTCCCATCATGCTAACATGCTAGTCTTATGCTCCATGATTGTTATGGAAGGAAGGGATAAACTGAGAGAATGTCTGTTATTAATCAATCCAACTGCCCACCTTTGTAACCTGACATGGAGAAAACCTCTGGGAAGTAGGAATATTTCTCATTTTGGGGGAAGATTCTCCACCCCGCCCCACCCCTTGCCCTTCTCCTTAGTTCAGTAATGGAAATAATAGATGGGGTGGAAGCGAGGCACCGTCTGAATGGATGTCTCTCTGCTTCTGTGTACAAGTGTGCACCTGAATACTTGCCTGTTTGTTATGTATGAAATGGGCACATGGGTATATAAACATGAACACGCAGTGTGCCTCCGTGGTTAAGATGCTGAGCTTGAGAACCAGAAGGTTGGTAGGTCAGCAGATCGAGACCCAAGGGCTGCATGGTGGAGTGAGTCCCCATCATCTATCTCAGCTCCTGCCAACCTAGCAGCTCGAAAGCAAGAAATTGCAAGTAGATAAATAGGTACTGCTTTGGCGAGAAAGGTTGTTCCATTTATTCCAGTGTCTAGTCATGCCTGTCACATGCCCATGGAAATGTCTGCAGATGCCTGCAGATAGTGCTGGCTGGAGATGAGCACCTCCCCCTAGAGTCAGACACGACCGGCATTCCAGCAAAGGAGGCCTTTACCTATATATGAACTTGACCCCGGTCCTCTCCACTATCCAATGCTGTGCCTTCCACCCCACCAGCCACAAAGGTCGCCACTGGCATCCCCCACTGTAAGCCACTTACTATACAACCTGCTTAGGCAGAACTCCTGATCAGAGTTTAAAACCATGGTTCCCAACATGGGGTACATGCCCCCCTCGGGGAGGGGGGGTCAATTTGATTCTTAGGGGGGGGCAATTTGAGAATGAGTTATTAACAGTTATAGCCTTGTAGGGTTCCTCCACCTGAACAGTTCACTTTTTGAATAATAAGAATGATATCTCACTGGGGGTGGTATCAGGATTTTAAGAGACTCTTAGGTGGGACATGGCTAAAAGGGGTTGGGGACCCCTGGCTTAAACTGATGTCATCCCCATGAGCCAGAGATCTGCCAATCCCTGCTGTACATGATTGCTAAGAGCATTGACTCGAGGGGCATTGAAATATAGTGAAACAAATAAACATTTGGGAAAGGTTTACTCAAAATTGCTAGCTATACACAAGGCTATTTCAAAGAACAAATCAGGGCTCCCTTTTTTCCTTATGAAACTCATTCACACATTACAGTCTGGTTGTTGTTCAGTCGCACAGTCGATTCCGACCCTTTGCGGTGACCCCCCAACGTCCCCCAGGCACTTCTGTTGTCCTCCACCCTCCTCCTCAACTCACTCAGCTCTGTGCCCATTATCTCTACCATACCATCTAGCCATCACATTTTGGGCCGCCCCCTTCTTCTTTTGCCCTCCACCTTTCCCAGCATCAAGGCTTTCTCAAGTGACTCCTCTCTTCTCATTTGATGTCCAAAGTACTTCAGCTTCATCTTTACCTTCTAAGGAGCAGTCAGGGGTGATTTCTTCTAAGATTGACCTATTTGTTCTCCTCGCTGTCCAGGGGACTCTCAAAACTCTCCTCCAACACCACATCTCAAAGGCGTCTATTCTTCTGTGCTCAGCTTTCCTTGTGGTCCAGCTCTCACAGCCATACATTGCCACCGGGAATACCATTGCTTTGCAAGTCTGGTTACTTCACAGAATCATGCCCAGTAGAAGTGGAACTTTTTAATGCAGACTACATGTAACAGTCAAACATAATATGTGAATGCCCCACAGCCAAGTGTACATGGCATGGAGACATGATTGTCCACAGCTTCCAATTAAGTCTGCCTTCTTTAGCGAACAATAAACCATGATTAATTTGCTAGCTCAGTTTTGCAACTCCCAGAGCTGCTTCCCCTGCTTTTGTTCTACTGTGGATTTTTATTAGACAGCATTGGTGTTGTACTCTGTGTGCTTTGCTGCCATCTATGGGCTTGTGGGCTGCACTGTGTTGTGTGCACCTGGTCCAGCCACTCAGAAAAAGCCGACTCCACCTTTGCTTACCTCCACATTTGCTTGTGCTCCCTCTCTCATTTAATTCTCCCCTCATGTAGATTTCCCAAACTCTTCATCAAAAGAACTTTAGTGCTCCCAAGTGTCCGTTTGGGATCAACCAAGTCCCCCAAAGAAGCCCCAAACTGGTCAAGATGGGTGTCATTTGTCTCCAGTTGCTGGTATTGGGGAAAGTGCGTTGTCTTTAGACATGAGGAGTCTATGGAACTCTCATAGCTAATAAATGTTGATTGCCTTATCCTTTGTCAAGATTGCTTTTCAAAAAGCTATCTCGGCTAATAGCCATTCCTTGTGCCAGGGTGGCTAATCTGGTGTTCTCTAAATGTGCAGTGGCTCAAATGGCTAAGAGGCTGACTAGAAGGTAGGAGGTCAGCAGTTCGATTCCCAAGTTCTGCAGGACGGGAATGAGCTCCCGTCTTTGTCCCACCCCTTTCAACCTAGCTGTTCGAAAGCAAGAAATTGCAAGTAGATAAACAGGGACCACTTTGGTAGGAAAGTAAACAGTGTTCCGTGCACTCTGGTGTCTAGTCTTGCCTGCCACATGACCACAGAAAAAGTCTGCAGAAGGAGACAGCACTGGCTCTTTGGCTATAAAACAGAGCACTGAGCCCTAGAGTCAGATACGACTGGCTTTCAAGCGAGGGAAACATTTACCTTTACATGTGCTGTGTGCACTTACAGTTCCTATTAGCCAAAGGTGGCAAACTATTAGTTGAATAATACAGATTTATCACCAGCGCTGTCCTGAGGCTACTGGGCTCAGGTCCAAGCAGTTCCACTTGCTTTGTTCCTTTATCCCCTTAGTCCTGGCTAGCTCAAAGGCACATCACTGCCTGCATCAGTGCCCACATCATTCTTGACTGACCATAAACTGCCTCCTACTCAGTCCAGGGGATGAGAAGAAGGTTCTGACATTTGACTGAAGTGGCAGTTTCAGGACTCACTCATCAAACAGTTTTAGTAGCATTTGCTCTAGGTTGCTTCCCTAGGTTGTATGGATCTTGCTGTAACAAGTCACTCGTTTCCATTTTAAATCACCCCTGGAGCGATTTCTGGGGTTTCTGCAATGATGTTCTGGCAGGCAAAGTTACTGGAGGCAAAATTCAGTGGGTGACAGAAAGGTTAAATTTTACCACCAGCGTAATGTAAAGTTTGAGTATATCTGCCCAGCTCTGACAATTACACCTCTGGGTTTACATCAGGGGTTCTCAATCTACAGTCCATGGCACCAAATAATCCGGCCCCTGCCCTCGCTCCAGCCACTTCCCCCAGAATCAGTGGTGAACTCATTTACGGCCATTGTAAATGTATTTGCAACAGCCATGGAGTCATTTACGGCTGTTGTAAACACATTTACAGCAATAAAAATAAAAAACAAGAGCCATACAACCTAGGGAAGCAAAGAGCAAATGCTACTAAAACTGTTTGATGAGTGAGTCCTGATCGGCCATGGAATTGGCCATGGAATCATTTAAGGGCCGATTCCGGTGGCGGCGGCAGTGGCGGCTGGACCACCAGTCTGGCCCACCAACTATTTGAGGGAGTGTGACCCGGCCCCTGACATGAAAAGGTTGAGAACCCCTGGTTTACATGCTTGATTCCTTGGCCAAAGGCATGTTTCACATAGGCCTGCTGTGGCTTTGTAGTTTCCTGGTTAATTTTTTCTTGCCTTCCTCTGTTGCTCTGTGGATGTTTTGACAAAGTTCCTCTGTTGATGGCGCACCCTCTGATCTCTTCAGAGCCAGTCTTACTCTCAGTGGGGAATTCTTCCATGAAATGGGTTGATCTTACTAAACTGCATTCTTCTGAGACTAGAAACAGTACAGACATTTTGCAAAGATTATATATCTTAGAAATATGCTATATGTATGCATATACTGTACCATTTTGTGACCTAATCTGCAGTCTGTGGGTGAAATATTGTGCTTGAGGCATTGGTACCGCAGATGTTCTTAGTTTGTGCTTGTGGCAGATTTTATTTTATTTGTTTATTAGTTATATTTTATATCAGACTTTTTCCTCCAAAAAGATCCGTGGGACATACTTTATCTTAGTTCATCCTATCTTACTCCCTCTTAGACTTCTCTGGGCTGAGTGGTGCTTTCCTAGCACGGGATGCCTGGCACTTTAAATAGTCCGACATCCTATTCACTGGAGTGGAATATGAATCACAAGTACAGTTTAAGCCTCACTTTGTGGTTTTCTAAGAGGAACAGAGGTGGGAAGGACAGGTTTCACTTACCAGTAACTGTCGTTCTCCGAGTATGTTGTTTGGGGATGCACACTGATGGGTTCTGCGCCTGCGCTGAATCCTGAGCGGAGCTGGAAAGCTGATTGGATAAAGAGTTTTGAATGTGGGACCGCCCACCATGCCCAACCCCTTTAGGCGCCATTTCGCGCTCTCCCCTCAGTTTGATATTAAAGCTGCCCGCTAAGCATAAGGCCATCTCAGGCCGGCAGCCCTGAGGGGAGGCAGGGTTGGGTTGTGTGAATCCCCAAACAACATACTCGGAGAACGACAGTTACTGGTAAGTGAAACCTGTCCTTCTCCTTCGTGTTGTTTGGGGATGCACACTGATGGGTGACTAGCAAGCTCACTTACTTGGATGGTGGGCAGCCGGCGTCCTGAGATGTAGGAGAGCGCGATGGCATCATGGATGGGCGGTCATCAGCGAAGAGGATCGGAGACCAGCCGTCAGGATGGACCTGCCCCGTCTGACATCAGGAGCAGACCTTGTGTCAACCCGGTAGTGGGTGATGAAGGTGGAGGACCTGGACCAGGTAGCGGCCTTGCAGATGTCCTCCATCGGGATGCCCTCGAGGAACGCAGTGGAGGAAGCCAATGTCCTGGTGGAGTGAGCCCGGACATGAGGCGGGGGTGGCAGAGATGACATCTCATAGGCCAAGTAGATGGTGCTTGAGATCCATTTGGAAAGTCTCTGGGCAGACAGAGAGTGTCCCTTGGACCTGCCACCATAGGCCACAAACAGTTGTTTGGCTCTCCTGAAGGACGCAGTCCTTTGTGTGTAGAACAGCAAGGCCCTCCTGACATCCAGCGAATGCCACACTCTCTCTTGTGCAGACGAGGGATTCAGGAAGAAAGCTGGAAGCGTGATGGACTGGGCCAGGTGGAATTCAGTCAGGACTTTGGGTAGAAAGGTCAGGTCCGGGTGCAGTACTACCCTATCGGGGTAGAACTTGAGAAAAGGGGGGTCAGACCGCAGGGCTGCCAGTTCTCCTGCCCTCCGGGCAGAGGTGATGGCTACGAGAAAGGCAGTTTTGTAAGAAACAAACTTAATGTCCACTGTAGCCATGGGCTCAAAGGGCGCCTTCGTGAGCGCGGTGAGCACAGCAGTGAGGGACCACTGAGGAGGTGGTATCTTCACTGGAGGGTAGGCATTACGCAGTCCCTGGAGGAATCTTTTAACAGTCTTGTCTCTGAAAGCGGAGGACAATACTGATGAAGGTGGGGCCTTAGCTACCACCGCAGCCAAGTGTACCTTTAGGGATGAGTGTGCAGATCCTGACTCAGCCAGGTGCAGGAGGTAGGACATGACGTCCTGCAGGGATGCCGAGTCCACGGTGTGGTCACTGGATGCTAGAAAGTCTATGAAGCGACGGTACTTGGCATCATAGGACTTTCGCGTGGAAGGCTTCCTTGAAAGTTCAAGGATCCGTGTTATGTCGGGCGGATAAGCCAGGCCGTCAGGTGTAGGCTTGGTAGATCCGAGTGGAGGATCCGACCGTCCTCCATGCGGAGGAGGTTCGGATCGGTGGGTAGGCGGAAGCGGTCGCAAGCCAGGGTTTGGAGTAGCGGGAACCACGGCTGGCGCGGCCAGGACGGAGCGATCAGGATCGCCCAGGCGTTCTCCGCACGGATCCGTACCAGGACCCGTTGGATGAGAGGGATCGGAGGAAACATGTACAGCAGTTCCTGGTGCCACGGCACCATGAAGGCATCGCCCTCCGATCCATGGCCGATCCCGGCCCGGGAGCAGTAACGGCGGCACTTGGTGTTGATCTGTGACGCGAACACATCTAGGCTCGGTGTGCCCCACCGTCGGCACAGGCGGTCGAACACCGATCCGTCCAGTTCCCATTCGTGCATCGCTGTCCCTTTGTGGCTCAGGGAGTCCGCCTCTAAGTTCAGCGTGCCCTGGATGTGGACACCGATGGGGAACACATGTACCTTCAGGCACCACTCCCAGACCTGGACCGTCAGGTGAAGGAGGGAGAGGGACTTGGTCCCTCCTTGCCGGTTGAGGTAGGCTAGGGTCGTGGTGTTGTCCGAAGCGATCTGCACCACGCGGCCTGCTAGGGACAGTCTGAAGGACCTCATCACCTTCCATACCGCTAACAGCTCGAGGAAGTTGATGTGGCGGTCGGCTTCCGCAGGCATCCAGATGCCGTGGACCCGTAACCCGAGGCAGTACGCACCCCATCCGTGCGTGCTCGCGTCGGTGGTGACCTGGACGGATGGCGCGGGGAGGGTGAAGAGCTTCCCGGCGGTCACATTGCGGTCCGTTGTCCACCAGTTCAGCTGGTCCCGCAGCTCGGGGGTCGGTGTGAGCCACTTCCCGAGGTTGTCGTGGGTGCTGTCGAAGGAGGCTAGGAGCCACGACTGGAGTGACTGCATTTTGAGCTTGGCGTGCGAGATCACTGCTGTGGTCGACGCCATGAGTCCTAGTAAGCGGAGGGTGTCCCTGGCACGGACGCGACGACTGCCCTGGATCCGAGCCACTACCGTGCGGATGTCGAGCAGACGTTTGGGGGGAGCGTAGGCTCTCAGAGCCAGAGAGTCCAATACGGCTCCGATGTAGTCTATTCGTTGAGTGGGGGTCAACTGAGACTTCTTGTAGTTGACCCGTAGACCGAGACTCTGCATAAGGGCCAGGCAATGGGCAACATCGTCCTTGGCTTTCTGTTGGGTTGGGGAGCAGACCAACCAGTCGTCTATGTACGGGAACACTTGGACGCCTTGCAGCCGAAGATGAGCAGCCACCGGCGCCATGCATTTCGTGAATACCCTCGGAGCGGTGGAGAGGCCGAAGGGTAGGCAGGTGTACTGGTAGACGTCGCCGCCGATCTGGAAGCGTAGGAATCGGCGGTGTTCCCTTCTGATGGATACGTGGAAGTAGGCATCCTTCAGGTCGATGACGGTGAACCAGTCCCCGTGGTTGATCAGTGGGAGGATGGAATGAAGAGTCACCATCCGGAACTTCCTCGCGTCGATGTGCTTGTTGAGGAGACGGAGGTCCAGGATTGGACGTGTCCCCCCGTCTTTTTTGTCCACGAGGAAGTAGCGGGAGAAGAACCCTTCGTGAGACTCCGACGCTGCAACCGGTTCTATGGCGCCCTTCTCTAGGAGAGCTGATAGTTCTTCCTGGAGCAGTGGGGACGGATCGGTGACGCGGACCCGTCCGACAGTAGGGCATTTCCTGAACTCGATCGCGTAGCCAGAGTCTAAGATGGTTAAAACCCATCGGTCTGTGGTGATGGCAGACCAGGCCGATAGGTAGTTGGCGAGGGGGCGGTAGGGTAGAGTCTCGGTCACGGAAGAGTCAAACACGTTGTTTGCCCTTCCGTTCCGTGCGTTTACCAGTCTGGGGACGCTGCTGGTAGCGTGGGCGGCTGGGTTGTGGTCGTGGCCGGTAGGGCTGGTACCGGGAGTAGTCGCCTTGCCTCTGCGGTGGGCGAGGTTGGTAGGAAGGACCCGCCTGGGACGTCGACGGTTGGTCCTGCTGGTAATGGTGGGACCCACGGCGTGGAGGGCGGAGCTGTTTGATGGTGGCGTAGTCCCCCTTCAGCTCTCCCAAGGAGGTGTCGGTCTCCTTGGCGAAGAGGCCCTCACCGTCGAAGGGGAGCTCTTCCATCAGCCGCTTCACGTCGTCTTGCAAGTCAGCGGAGCGGAGCCAGGCGTGGCGACGAAGCTGGATTGCAGAGGCCAGATTCTTCGCTTCTGACTCTGTGACGTGGCGGCCCGTACGGATCTGCTGGAGGGCGAGTTGGTTTCCTTCCATGCAGACCCGCTCGAAGTCCGCTCGCTTGTCCGGCGGTATCAGTGACTTGAAGGACTCCGCTTGTTCCCACAGTCGGCACTGGTAGCCCCCCATGGCCGTCGCGTAGTTGGACGCACGGAAGGACAGGGAGGCATTGGCGTAGACCTTCCTGCCCAGTGCGTCCAGTTTCTTCCCTTCTTGGGTCGACGGAACGGGGGTGCTACTAATCGGTGTCCGGTGTTGGGAGCCTTTCACCACTCGGGAGTTCGGCGCCGGGTGGACGTGTAGGAAGTCGGAGTCTTCCAGCAGTCTGTACATGGAGTCCACCCTGTTGGACACCGAATGGGAAGAGACGGGTCTCTTCCAGATCTCCTTGGCCGCCTTGGCGATCTTCGGGAGTAGTCCCAGACGGACGGGGACTAGCTCCTTCCGGTCGGCCAGGCCGCAGACGACATCTTCGCATTCGTCCAGGGGAGCCTCCGCCCGGATCCCCAGCGTGGATCCAAGGCGGGTGATGAGGGCCGTGTATGTTTTCTGGTCCTCCGGTTGGGAGCCATGGACGGAGCCGATGTTATCGTCCGGGGATTTGTCAACCGCAACCGGTGGTGGCCGATCCTCCTCCTCCTGGTCCGACGAGTCGTCGGAGCCTCCTGACCGCACCGAGACGCTGGGCGGTGGCAGGTAGGCCTCGGGGTCCGAGTCCGACCAGTACGGCCTGGCGGATCTCGGATCGCTCCCCGGCAGAGGCAGCTGGTACGGAGGGAGAGAGGCCTCCGACCGCGCCTGTTCTACTCGTTGCCGCTTCGGTGCCGGACCCTCGTCACGGAGCGGTGGTGCCTCCGTGGCTGGTTCGGGAGGCAGAGGGTGCTCCACGAACTCGGATGGTGCCGGTCGAGGGCCTTGGAGCTCGGCATGCAGCTTCCGCACCATCGCCTCGATAAACGGGGCGATGAGGCTCAACTGGGGTGGCGCTTCGGAAGCCAGACCAGGAGCCACGGAATGGTCGCGAAGAGAGGTAGAACGTCGCGGCGGTGGAGGTGGAAGGGCCTCTGGCGACGGCGGAGGGCTGGGGGCCCTCTCCGGTGTGGTTTCCCGGGCCTCGACCGGCATCCTGCCCGGCGTAGGTGGGGCTGCAACCGGGGCGGATGCTAGGGAGCGTGGCGGCGAGGGGTGAGCCGGTCCCGGGGTCGGCGGGAGAGAAGAGGTAGAGCTGCGGCGCTTTTTCTTCTCTTTTTAATCTTTTTTCTTCTTCTCCTGCTCCTTCTTCCGTCTAAACAGTTCGGAGGCCGACGGCCGTGAAGAAGGAGCAGAGGTCGAAGGAGCAGACGTTGAGGCAGCGGCCTGCTCTGGAGCTGGGGGAGGCGGTGGTGCGAGGGCGGCCTCCATGAGGTAGGCTTGGAGGCGGTATTGGCGGTTCTTGATGGCGGCCTTCGAGAAGCCTCTACACACCTCGCAGGTCTGGACCTGGTGGCTCTCCCCGAGGCAGCGGAGGCAGCGCACGTGCCCGTCCGAACTAGGGAACTTTCTCTTGCAGGACGGACACTGCTTGAACGCTGCCGCTGAGGCCATCCACCGAAGTAGATGGCCGAAGAGAAAAAATTATCCCGGCCGGGAGGCCCCGGCACGAGATTACAGGAAGGAACGGTTTCCTTCTTGGTTTTTTTTTTTTTTTACCGGCGGCTGAGGGCGAGCCCCAGCCACACGAGGACCAAGGGAACAATTCCCCTAGTCCGAGAAAAATTGTAAGGTAGAAAAATTGGAAGATTCTGAGACAATCTCAGTAAAGTACTCACAGCTTTTTTTCCAGGCTCCTGCTTGCGCAGCGGAAAAAAGCAAACTGAGGGGAGAGCGCGAAATGGCGCCTAAAGGGGTTGGGCATGGTGGGCGGTCCCACATTCAAAACTCTTTATCCAATCAGCTTTCCAGCTCCGCTCAGGATTCAGCGCAGGCGCAGAACCCATCAGTGTGCATCCCCAAACAACACGAAGGAGAAGAGGTTTTGTGGAAAGGTAGACATTTAATTTTCTTTCTAATTAGAATTTGATTGCTAATATAAATTAACTTGCAATGCTTGCTGCCTTTTGTAAAAACAGTCTCCCAAAGTGAATAACTTCAAATTAAATGACTCTTATCAACCCTAAGGCATCGGTGTTTAAAATCTTAGTAGGTTCCTGGAACTTGGAATTATAATTTACATAGAATTAATTTCTTTCTTACTTTCTAATTATATTCTTCCGGGGCGGGGGGCAAATAAATGACAATGAAATTGAAACAGCAGTCAATAGAAATGAAAGAAGATTTTAAGATCACCCTTGTCAAGAGTGCATTTTCCAAAAGTCAATGTGTTTGAATTAGGGTGTATCCTGTTGCATGTTTTACACACACACACACACACACAGTGATGGGATGTGAAAATTTTTACTACCCCACCGTGATGTCATCACAGTGTGGGCGGAGCTAACATCATGTCATGACATTGTGGGTGGAGCCAAAGAAAAAATAAATAATAATAATAAAATAAAATAAGCACACACACACACACCCCTCAACCCACCCACCCACCCACAACACAAGGACAGCAATGTCCAATGTAAGTAAGACATCTGAATTATACCTCTTTGGGTTTGATGCTAAGATTTAAATTAATCTAAAACAGCAGCAAATATACTTCAGCCTGTAAGAAATTGCAGCAAAATTACCGGTAACTGTTAAGTAAGATTCAGCTCTTTGGAGCTCAAATGGGGAGAAGCTGATTAATGGGCAAATAGTTTGGCTTGTGTGCTTTGTGACTGGTACTGAAAATATCCAGCCAAACTCAGAGGATGAGGAGGGGGGGGATCGCTGAATTATTATTATTATTATTATTATTATTATTATTATTATTATTATTATTATTATTATTATTATTATTATTATTATTATTATTATTATTATTATTATATACACATTTATACGAATGAATATTTTCTCTGAAAATCACAAGTCCTTCCTTACATTTCCTGTCCTTAGTTTAAAAATCTCCACCTAAAGGCCATAATGCAAAAGGATAGGTTGAATACCTCGTGTTACTTAGAAGAACACAATTTTGAGAGCCAACCTCTGGGATGAAATATAGGAGCTATCCCAAAATGTTTGTTTTTATTTCAACAGAACTGCTGGTTATTAGGGGGAAGAATGGGGTCTTCCAAATCTTTCAGGAGGAGACCCAAATCAAGTCGTTTTTCCTCTCAAAGAGCCCAGAAGTTCTTGGGGGGAAATGCTTCACACAGATGCATGGGCAGAGGATCCTTCGGTAGCTAGAAAGGCCCAGTTGCCAGTGAAGTCACTTTCTGTACATGGAGTTGAAGGATAACTTTGCCTCGGGTCACTCAATGCCTTTGGCTGCCCCTAAGGGCACTGTTGCCAGTTCTTTGCCCTCAAGCACAAAAGCCAGAGTCCCAAGAGGGTTCACTTCAGGTTTGCACAACTTGCTCCGGTTAATTGATGAAGTGCCAGGATGCATCTGTTTCATGCAGGGTAAAGGCTTTTTGGGTGGACCCATGCTAGGAATTGTTAGCAAAGCATAAGTGGCGCATAGGCTGTCTCTCCCCCCACCCCACCCCACCCACTAGCTGGCTGATCCAACATCAAGAAAATATTTATCTGCCTTTAAATTCCACATTTTCATTTTAAAAAATCAGGTCATGGTATTCATGAATGTATTCAAAGAAGCTTTCCATATTTACCTCATGTCTGGTTTTTTAAGCTACAGACAATCAAAAATAACTATTTACAAGGGTTATGCAAGCTCTCTATTGTGCTCTTAACTGCAAGCTTATCTTGTCAAGAGAAAAGGGTCACCACTGTTTCCAATGACAGTCCCATTTGCATGCCTGGTTGTTGCACCCAGCTGGGGAAGTAACATAAATCCTAGCAACTCATTAGTTAGCCACTATTATCTGCGGCAACTAATGCAAATCTATGGATATAAGTAGGACTGTGGACAAAGAAGGTGGCACGGAAACAAGGGATTATGCATGCATAATCGGACAGTATTAACATGTATACTAATGGATAAATGCTACATTGTTAAAAAGAATATTTCTTAAACTTCATCTCTTTGTGGGTTTATGAAATAATTCATCAAGCGAATTGCAAATAGAAGTTGTTAGATTTTTAAAAACTCATTCACATTATTTAAAATGGTCACCACTGCCCTAAAACAGCATTCCCCCAAAAGTCATGGATTAAAACTCTGTGTGTTCGTTGTTACTTTTTTAAAAAAATTAACATTCTTGGTATTTAACAATTAAAAGAAATGCAGTTTAAATCAATTGCTGGACATTTTGAATGAAGTAGGGGTGACCAATTGTTTAGTAACCGATTGTTTCTGCCGACTTGACTGTGTGAGGCTTTAAAAAGATGGACAACTTTTGAAAGATACAGCCTGGGCAGATTTTGGCATGAAGAAAGAAGAACATGCCGAACAGAGTTTTGGGAAGGAATATCCTTTATTAGCAACTATGCATTTCTTTCCTGACGGAATAGTGACCTCCAGTTGTGTTACTGTGGTAGCGTGAAGTAAACCTGGTGGCACCTATGATTATGTATTCCCTCTGATGACAGGCTGCAAAGAATTGCTACCCTAGGCAAAACTAAAGACAGGGAATTAATGAGGTGACTGAAAGATGATTGATTGTAGCCGGAGTAACCTTGGACATAGTCCACTGCTGTACCTGTTCTTACATCAGTCCAAGAACTTTGCAAGCAACAAGTGGGTTAGCTTTGGATTCTCCAGGCGAGACATTTATTGAGCAAATGCTTTATCTCACAGACCATTATGGTGGGAAGCTATCTAGAAAATGCTCTCATTGGTTAGTAACTTTTCATGAACTCCTCCTCCTGCTGGAAACGGATTACAGTATAACAAAGGAGGGGAATACAATACTGTACTCGCAGTCATCAAAGTACCCTTCCAGGATCTCATTGGAATACAGTACTGCCATTTTCTTGTCAATATAAAACCAATTGGCTGGGAAGGGGGTAAATATCACCTGGCCCAATTCTTACTCTTAGGGAAGCCCCCAAACACCTGTAATTAAATGGACTGCAGTTGGTCCTTGTCAAACTGGACTTCAGTTTACAGATTATGTTCTTACACTGCCGGTTACACAGAGCCACTTACAAGACTCTCCAGGACTAAGGCAGCAGGAACTAAAGGAGCCGAGTTTAATGGTACTGTATAAAGTATTCCCCATGCCAGGTTCTCCCAGTGGCCTTTACAGGTGAATGAAGATTAAAAAAAAAAAAAATCCATTATTTATTTATTTATTTATTTACTCACACTTGCTATCCCGCCCCAATCGAGTATACCCGACTCTGGGCGGCTTACAAGATAAAATGCGATCATAAGCTAAACCAATGGAGTACTAATAATTAAAAACTTTAAAAACTTTAAAAGTTCATAAAAAACAGGAAATAAAACAGCCCCACAGGATAAAACCGAACAGAAAGGGAGGCTGTCCCTTAAATTAGCCACCCTGTGTGGGATCCCACATTCCTGGGTCCCCACACTTGTCCCGCCAGCCAGGTCTTTAAGCTCTTCCGGAAGGACAGGAGCTCTGTCTGCAGGCGCAGCTCAGTTGGAAGGAGGCTCCACAGGGCCGGGGCGGACACGGAGAAGGCCCTCCTCCTAGTGCTAGAGAGATGAGCCTCCCTAGCCGATGGAACAACAAGAGAGCCCCTCCGATCCGCCCTGGTGGGACGGACAGACGTTCTTAGGGTGACGCGGTCTCTAAGGTATCCTGGCCCACTACCATATAGGGCTTTAAAGGTAATGGCCAGCACCTTGAATTGCACCCGGAGACATACTGGCAGCCAGTGCAGCTCCCGGAGCAGTGGTGAGGCACAAGCATAACGCCCGCACCCCATCACTACCCGAGTTGCCACATTTTGGACCAGCTTCAGTCTCCGGATGGTCATCAGGGGCAGCCCCATGTAGAGCGCATTACAGTAATCAAGTCTGGAAGTGACCAAAGCATGTGTGACCATGAGCAAGGCGTCCCGGTCTAGGAGTGGGCGTAACTGGCGTATTACACGGAGTTGTGCAAAAGTCCTCCTGGCCACGGCTGCCACCTGCTCTTCGAACAGTAGTTGTGAGTCCAGGAGGACCCCCAGGTTATGCACCGGGTCTGTTTGGGGCAGGACTGCCCCATCCAGAACCAAAGCTGGTAACTCCCGTGTTAGCGCAGGGCCCCTCACCCATAGCCACTCAGTCTTGCCGGGATTCAGCTGTAGCCCGTTTTCCCCCATCCAGACCTTAACAGCCTCCAGGCACCTGGAAAGGACTTCCACTGCACCGCCTGGGTCCCCACGGGCTGAGATGTACAACTGGGTATCATCAGCATACTGATGATACCTTACCCCGTGGGAACGGATGATCTCACCCAGCGGCTTCATATAGATGTTAAATAGGAGAGGAGAAAGTACCGAGCCCTGGGGCACCCCGTATTGCAGGGGCCTAGGGCTGGACTTCTCCTTCTCCAGGCACACCGACTGGGTCCTGCCCCTCAGGAATGAGGAAAACCAGGACAGCACTGTGCCCTGGATCCCCAGGCCCCGGAGCCTTCCCAGAAGTTATTTAGAATGCTGCTGATATAAGCCCTACTCCAAAAATAAGCCCCAGGAAGGATCATCAGCCAGACGGATGCATTTACCAGTAGTATGTCATGTCTGACTCTAGGGTTCAGTGCTCATCTCCATTTACAGCCAAACAGCCAACACTGTTTGCATCTGCAGATGTTTCTGTGGTCATGTGGCAGACATGGACTTCTCATTCTCCAGCCACACCGACTGGGTCCGGCCCCTCAGATATGAGGAAAACCAGGACAACACAGTGCCCTGGATCCCCAATCCTTGGACCCTTCCCAGAAGGATACCATGATCAACGGTATCAAAGGCCACTGAGAGATCAAGAAGAGCCAGGACAGACGGGTGACCTCCATCCCGCTCTCTCCAGAGATCATCCACCAATGCCATTAGTGCAGTTTCCGTCCCATATCCGGGCCTGAATCCTGACTGAAAAGGGTCCAGATAATCCACTTCATCCAGGACTTTTTGTAGCTGCCACGCCACTGCCTTCTCTAAGACCTTGCCCAAAAAGGGTAGGTTGGATACCGGTCGGTAGTTGGTAAGTACCGTAGGGTCGAGGGATGGCTTTTTAAGGAGGGGGCACACCAAAGCATGTTTAAACGGTGCTGGAAAAGACCCCTCCTTCAGTGATGAATTTATAATCGCCTCGACCCAGCCACCTGCCACAGCTTTAGATGCCTTAACTAGCCAGGCAGGGCATGGATCCAGTACACAGGTCGTGGCACGAACAGATCCAAGAAGCCTGTCCACTTCCTCAGGGCCAACTGGATCGAACCGATCCCAGACAACATGGCCAGACTGTGCTCCAGACATAGCATTCACGAAGCCGTCTCCCAGCTACTGCATTGCTCCAAGGGGAGGTACATTTTTCTAAATATACTTAACCCATAATTTGGAGTTGAGAAAATGCTCTTCTCCCTTCAGACATGGGCAGCTTCCACCCATGATTGGAAAAACCGCTGGTTGTTCAGTAACAAAATGTATGGCGAGCTCTAGGCATTTCTTAAGTCACAGACCTGTCAGGAAGCCAATTTTTCTCCATTACTGATTTAGCAATACAATTAAACTTATAGATAGATTTATTGACGGTCATGTGGATGTACCAGATCTGTCAGTGAAGCAATAGCAGAACTTGACAGAGTTACAATTCTCAGGCTACAACTCTAAAGACATTTCAACCAGCCAAATATACCACTTTTCAAATGGCCCTCTAGCCATCTCAGGTTTATTTTTATTTTTGCATCTGGCTGCACATTTATTTTGCACTTTGGGCTGCACAAGGATCTGGCAGGAGGTCTAGGCTATAACTGCTCGGTCTCAGGTTATCTGCAGGTAAGGAGGGTTCTTGGGGAGACATGGGTCAAACAGAATATTTCAGATTAACAAAGGCTAGCAAGCACAGCTGGAAAGCCAGAAAATTTGTTCTAATGAAAATAGCATGTTGCTGTTTGAATGGCATTTCCAATGTAGGAAATGACAGCATCCGCCCAGTGACATGTTTAGGAGCATACCAGGTTAGGAACATCTTCTATCCATAAAATACTAAAAATACTAGCTCACCCAACATTACTTCACAGTTTTAAGTTTGCGGAAGTTGTATTGATTGTTCATATATATATATATATATATATATATATATATATATATATATATATATATTCCAAATATGGAAAATTTATCAAACTCTTGTTTTCTTAATTTCTGGCAGCTCCATTCAGTTCTTCCAAATCTGCAGATAACATTGTCAAATTCGATGCTTACGGAGATGGGATAGGCCGATACAATGTCTTCAATTTCCAGCACAATGGAGGTAGATTCTCCTACGTAAAAGTTGGCCAGTGGGCAGAAACCTTGACCCTCGACGTGGATGTCATTCATTGGCCCAGAGGCGTTGCCCCCACTGCCCAGTGCAGTGATCCCTGTGCACCCAATGAGATGAAAAACATGCAGCCTGGGGACGTCTGCTGTTGGATTTGCATTCCCTGTGAGCCCTTTGAGTACCTGGCTGATGAATTCACCTGTTCAGACTGTGGCTTTGGGCGGTGGCCCACTGTGGATCTCACCAGCTGTTATGACCTACCAGAAGATTACATCAAGTGGGAAGACGCGTGGGCCATAGGGCCCGTCACCATTGCCTGCCTAGGCTTCATTTGTACTTTCCTAGTTGTGGGAGTCTTTATCAAGCATAACAACACTCCCTTGGTCAAAGCCTCGAGTCGGGAGCTGTGCTACATCCTTCTCTTTGGCGTCTCCCTCTCTTACAGCATGACCTTCTTCTTCATTGCCAAGCCCTCTCCTGTCATTTGCACCTTGCGGCGTTTGGGCCTGGGGACCTCCTTTGCCATTTGCTACGCAGCCCTTCTGACCAAAACAAACTGCATCGCCAGAATATTTAATGGGGTGAAGAATGGGGCCCAGCGGCCGAGGTTCATCAGCCCCCGCTCTCAGGTCCTCATTTGCCTGAGTCTCATCATGGTGCAGGTGGTGGTGGTGTCCGTGTGGCTGGTTTTGGAGGCCCCAGGCACTCGCCGGTACACTGTCCCAGAGAAGAGGCAGACGGTCATATTGAAGTGCAATGTCAAGGATCCCAGTATGTTGATCTCTCTAACATATGATGTCATCCTTGTGGTCTTATGCACTGTCTATGCCTTCAAAACAAGGAAGTGCCCAGAAAACTTCAACGAGGCCAAGTTTATTGGCTTTACGATGTATACAACGTGCATTATTTGGCTGGCCTTTCTACCCATCTTTTATGTGACATCGAGTGACTACAGGGTAAGTCTTCCACCTTCACTTTACTTACAGTCCTTATGAGATTAAATATGTCATCAGTCATGATTTAAGCGATTTGTGTTTGAATGGAAAATTATATATGCTAAAATATCATGTTTCATAAGTCAGGGTAGAATAAGCCAACACAAAACAAGCAACACAAAGGGCAAAAAAGACAGAGAAGAACCTTCAGTAGCTTCTTAAAGACATGCCACAGGTGGGTGGAGCTGGAGGGCAAACCTCAAAAAGATGGACAATGTCCTCTTCCCTTTCACATTTTCTAACTTAGTCAGTTATTACGTCCCTGGTTCATTCCAAATATTTAGAGGGGGTGCATAGCCCCTCTTCTCTCTGTTGTTATTTTCTTCACCCAAGGAGTGACAACTCTGCAGGAGAGAGATTTGTGTCCATGCATAAGCGCTCAGCATGAGCAAAACTCTGCACATTATTAGGAACCTTTCCTTTGCAGATACATCATATAGAAAGACAGATGACAGAGAGGGGAGGGGCCAGGTCAGCTTTTCAAAGCGTGCTCAGGGACTTAATGACTAAATGTGCCCCATAGGATTACATCGACTCATACACACATCTGTCCCCAATGTACACCATTCGCAGCAATGGGATGCAACAGGTTATCACCAGTTCACCAGAACCGGTAGTAACTTTTCCCAGTGTCCCGGAGAACTGGTAGCAGCTTTTGGGGGGAACCACCTTCGGGGCTTACCTTTCCACTGGTTCCCCCACTGCGCATGCGCATCAAGCACTTGGTGTGCGTGCATGCCTACAGTGCTTGGCACGTATCCATGGCCTCCTTGCTGTCCTCCCAAATGGGGAGGAGGAAGAGAAGCTGCTAGCCTGAAGCTCCCCAGGGTAAGTGACTCACCTTTGGATGTGGTGTGTCTGTGTGTATTTAATACCTAATGTGTATTTAATACCTTTACCTATATTAATGTACTACCACAGTTCCTAAAAAGGCCTGGTGGCCTGGCTTGGGGTTTTTAAGCAAAGTCTTGGAGTTACCTCATCAATAAGCTACACCTGTGCTGTTCCAATTGGAGAACCCTTAAGGAGGTACAGCTGTTTTACATTTACATTAAGGCATATTATCCTAGAGAACTGGTTAGGCAAAGACTTAGTAGCTAACTTCTCTAACTGTTGAAAAGCTGAAAAGTGCCAAAATGAAGCCATCTTGTGCTGAGTTCATTCTGTAGTTCCTTCCATCTGACCTAGTGTGAGAAAGATTAGCCAGAATCAGCTTTAAGCTCTGGTTTAAAAGCTCTGGTTGGTTTGTGTTGTGGGTGGGGGGGGGGTGTATTTTAATGTATTTTTTATTTTATTATTTTTATTTATTTTATTTATTTATGGGTTTGTGTTGTGGGTGGGTTGGTGGGTGGGCTGAGGGGTGTGTGTGTGTGCTTATTTTTATTTTATTTTTTATTATTTATTTTTTCCTTTGGCCCCGCCCACAACATCATGATGTCATGATGTTGGCTCCGCCCACGATGTCATGATGTTAGCTCCGCCCACACTGTGATGACATCACGGTGGGGTAGTAAAATTTTTGACATTCCACCACTGAGTCCCCTCGCCCCGCCAGCCACAGGGCCATGGTCCAAAGTGCTCCCACAAGCCAGTCCCATGTGCTTCAGACCGCTCCTGTGGGCAGCCGCAGAGTTTAGTGCTTTCTGCTTTTGGAGCTCCTCGGGTAGAGGTCATCATGTCGTCCTCCCACTGCTGAGGAGCTGAGTTCCCAGGACTAGTCCCTCTGGCTGGCACCCATTTATCCTGCAACATCTCCCAGCTAAGACCCCTGGGCGGGGGAGAGGGAGCATCCCAGCTCACATCCAACTAGCTCCTCTCAGGAAGAAGTAAAGGCCGCTGGTCAGTAGATCGGCTTCAACTCCTCCTGAGGCTGCTACCTCCACCTCTCTTTCTAGTGTTTGCAACTCCAACACCAGCACTAGCTTCGGATCTGGACCATGGGATCTTCTGCCAGCTTCTTGGCTTGCAAAGTAGATTCGGGTTGAAGTGGGGACTTTGTCAGAGTAAATATGGGAGCACCAGTACTTTGCCCTTGCCCTTTAGCTTCTGCTACCTCTACCAAAACATCTTTTGAGGGGGCTTCCTCCAGCTGGTACTCAAAATCCCCTTGACTTAGAAACATGATGGTGAACCTTGGCACGCCAGGTGTTCTTGGACTTCAGTTACTAGAAGTCAGCACTCCTGCTGATCAGGGCTTCTGGGAATTGAAGTTCAAGGACACCTGGAGTGCCAAGGTTCGCCATCACTGACTTAGAATATCAGCTCCTATGCAACTTCTCCCCAGGATTCTTCACTGCTCAAAGTAGGGCTGCTATCTTCTTCAGCCATCTCTTCCTGCCCTCTCGCCCAACCCCCAGCTTTTGTACCTCTTCCCTTTCAGTTCTCCCTCTCCACCTTCCACATCTGGGCCATCACCTCAATTTGGCTTTACGGAGAGCTCAGGGAAATCAGGTTTCTTGGGCTCCCAAAATTCCCCAGTCAGCATGAGCAGAGCTTGAACTTGTTTCCATCTGGTCCAGAGAACAAGACCAAAGACCATGGATGATGGGAGTTGGAATGCAAGTACCTCTAGAGACTCCATCCTGAGTCAAGGGTTTCTGTCCCTGTAAGAACCTCTCTCTCTCTCTCTCTCTCTCTCTGTGGTATGTTTTGTGATATTGCAAATTGAAGGCTTCTGTGTAGTTTCCTTGTTGGGCTCACTAATTTTGTACTGGTTTCCTCCATGCAGGTTCAGACTACGACTATGTGCATTTCTGTAAGTCTGAGTGGCTTTGTTGTCTTGGGGTGTTTGTTTGCCCCCAAAGTCCATATCGTCCTCTTCCAGCCACAGAAGAATGTAGTGACTCACAGGCTGCATCTCAACAGGTTCAGCGTCAGTGGGACAGGAACTACATATTCCCAAGGTATTTAACAGAGAGCAACATGAGCTCTCTCCTTACCCCCCCCCCAAATAGTCACTTCTGTATAATTTCCACATTCATAATTTCCTCCAGCATTTCCCATTAAAAAGGAGATCTCCAAGGCCAATTAAAACATAATGCATACCATTTACATGACATGTAGAGATTTTAAATCAACTGAGGTTTGAAACATATTTTTAATGGCAATTAAGATAACCAATACTGAAAGCAAACAATAAAAATTAAGCAGTGGCATTTTAAAATTACATAAAGCACAATTCAAAAGCAACCAAAATACAGTATTGAGAACTGCAGAGGAATGGGACACAGCTCATTAACAGCTATGTGTTCAGTGGAAACTCAAGGGGTGTTGATTTATTCAGGCATTGGTACAAGGAAAACATGTCACTTGCTGAATTTCAGCCTGGCATGCTGTTAACAATGCAGGAAAATTGGATCATTACTTCCGTCAAAACCACATGGGTCTGCAAACAACTAAGGAAATTCGGTGTTTCATTTTCTTTTAATCTTCAGGCACGAGGGATGGAAGACAATATAATAAAAGCATTTTTAAAAATTGTTATTTTGTAATTGCTCAAATTCAGAGACAGCGTGAACCAGCAGGTAAAGGATTAGCTGTAGATTTAATTGCTTGAACTTTCAAATTGCAGCTTATCCAAGAACTCATGGAGTGCGTCTGGGCAAGTATCAGTCCCAGTTTATATCAGTTAAAGCTAGGGCAACAGAAGCCATAGCCTCCAGGTGAGGAGTAAGCCACATCGAATCCCATAAGGCATGCTGCTGAGTAGGCAGCGTCTGTCAATTGATCAAAAGAGTATTGTTTGTCTATTTACAGCATTTTGTATCTCTTTTTGTAGCCTCCAGAGAGTTTCAACAGGAGACATGGTTCACACAGCTGGTTTTTATGCTTTTTTTTAATGTGATTTTTATGCTTTTATGAATTTTTAAAGTTTTAACATCGAGTCTTAGGATGTCGATATTTTAGTCTGTAATTGCCGCTCAGAGTCGGGCTTGCCCGATTGGAGCGGGGTAGCAAGTACGAATAAATAAATAAATAAATAAATAAATTTTTGCTTACTCAACAGGACTCGTGAAAGCTTTTCACCATAAAATGGCGTGCAAATGTAGTACAGAAAAAGAAACCACATGAGTGAATGCCCCATATAAAATTAGTTTAATGTCTAAAATTTAACACCAGGATCAGTTTGTGTCTTAGTGTGGGTGCTTGACTGAGGTGGGATTAATGCTTTGGGACTCAAATTCAGATTGAAACTTATTTTGGTGAAAACATGGATATGGGATCCCTGGTAACAAATGTTACCCACCAATCCACTGGACACACTTAATCCACCCTTTCCCTCATTCCTAAAGAATTCCAACATCCACAAGCAACATATTACTGTGAGGTATTTAATTAGCTTAGCTACTAACAAGACATGCCATTTTCGTGCCAATTGATCTGTTCCATCACACAGACATGTGCCAGCGAAGTGACTCTCTTTGACTCTGAAGTGCATTCACTTTTCTGAGGAATCCTGAGCGTCAACACAGATGGCAGTATTTAACCACTTCATAAAATCACCATTCAACATATTCTTCCCTTTGGCGCTATAGACATTTTCATGGTTGTCCCACCCATGGTTTGGGGCTAAAGCCTGCTACCTCGGTCTAGAATCCAAAAGATAATTTTGAAGATTTAAATGTGCGCCGTTTCTATGTTAGATCTTTGGTTGTAACACAATCATCTTCTATATTCTTCCCCCACCCTTCATTTCAAGGTCAAGAACAGCCATACAAAGAAGTAACTAAGAAATTATGATTGCTAATGTGGCTTTTCCTCTTTCAGCTTCAGCTAATGTGTACGTCCCAACTGTCTGCAATGGAAGAGAAGTTCTGGATTCCACCACTTCCTCTCTGTGATCATTCTTTTGGTTCCTGCGTTCCTAGACTGTTAGGAGGTGTAGCACATTTCTTGTGCACTGGGGGAAAGAACATTTTTAAAAGGACTAGCATTTTTTTCCCTAGAAGCAGTGTAATAAATTATTTTTGAGGACTGTACTGTATATAGTTATCTTCTTTTTAGGGCAGCTTTAAAACTACTCTGTGATTAACAGTTCTAAGGGATGTGTAAATAACCATGATTTCCAGTGCCACCATGTTGACTGAGCAGTGAGAAAAGGACCAGTTGCCATGTTGGGTGGCTTTCTTTTTAATGACTTTTTTTTAATTCCTTGTTGTAATTTACTTAGATGGCATTTCTATGTTGTATATTATGGTTACATTCTGTGCAACAGATGGTTTTCACAACAGTATTAATTAATGTAAAGAGGTGAATAATAAAATTTCAAAGGTTTTCCAGCATTGCTTGCTTTCCCCCCCCCCCCACCTCCAAAATATTAGAATTACTTACAGAGGGACAGCCTGGATCTCCAGTATATGTAATATTAACAAAGTCTTTTGTTAGCCGAACAATTGGATTCAGACCTAAAAAACAAGCATGGTTAGCAGAGCACATACACACTCCTTATTAAAACAATAATATCTGTACTGTAGTTCTTATTTTAAGAAAATGAGAAAGCTGATGTTTATTAGCAAAACAGATTGAGAAAATAAAGATGATGGAATCCTAATTCTTGCTAACTAAGACTGAGATGAAGAGACTCAGGATGTGGCACCAGCAACTCTAGAAATACCTGTCTAGGATGAAGGGATATCATCATCATAACGGATCTACAGCCGTGGTTCTCAGCGTGGGGCCCACAGGGTAACTTCAATTCCCAGAAACCCAAGTCAGTACACTGGTTGATCAATACTCTGGGGAATTGGTTCAGGAGGGGCTTCTGGGAATTGAAGTCCAAAAGCCAAAGGATGGGAAACGACAGTCTAAAGAACATGAGGAAGTCCTTCTCTCTTTATGTACCCTTTCCCCCACAAAGACAGGCACCTTCAGCTAGGACTTTCTAAGTCACCTGGAGCTCTTTTCAACCCCTGCCAGCCCTGGTCTGTTCTGGCGGGACTTCCCTTTTTGAGTCTTTATTTCAGACTCACAACACAAAGGGTGAAACATAACAACAAGGTTTGGTGGAACTTTGAGTGAGGTAACAACAGCCAATGGATATACAACAGGTTCACAGTCATAAGTCATAGCTTACTGCACTACTAGTGCAATGTCTGGCTGCAAAATCTCTCGTCTCTTGGTTCCCTTCACTGGGAGGCTCACCAGTTCTTCAGCACATCCAGTTGCCATCACTGGGGCCTCAGACAGTCCACTCATTTTGGTCATGGGGTTAGGACACCTCAGATATCATGCTGCTCCTATAAGTGAGAGCTGGTATGCCCACAATGAGGCCAGGTAGGATGGGGTGGGGTTTCTCCATAAAGACATGTGCCTGCCCTGAAAGATGCAGTGGAAGGTTCTCATGCAGTGGAAGGTTCTCATGTGGCTATTATTATGTGAGAACTGATAAACAAAATGACACAGTTTAAAGTAAATTAGTTTAACATACATAGATATTTATTAGTTAAAATAAAGAGTCCCCACCCACAACCCCATAAACTGAGAAAAATAGGCGCAATTTAATAACCAATATGGTTAAAAATATACAACAAAGGTGCCAGCTACACAATCAGAAGGACATTTGGAAGCGCATTAGACAAAACATTTGTGGAAATCACTCTAGAGACATGAGGGGTTATGGTCAATTCTGAGAATGTCCCCATTTTATACTCTTAATTTCAAGATGCCCAAGGATTTTATCTAAACCAAACAAAAGTGGGTTATTTCCTTCCTTGCATGTTTGGTGTGTGGATAAGACAGATATAGCTTGTAAGGTTGATGCTTGTAAGGTTGTGAAACAACCAATTCCGTGATAAACATTGGATGTTTCTTGTAAGAAGCATGAAGGTAGTTCAGAGAGGAACCTTGAGACGACTCATAGCAAGGACGGCATTTCTTTTTCCAACCTGGATCCCGCAAATCCCAGCTAAGCAGAATATGAGGCGATACCATTTGACAAGAATGTGCAGTTTCCTGAAAGTGCAGCATAATAGGGAGGCAATTGGGTGCTGGTGAAATCAGAGATCATGGACCCAACTCTGACACACCCACGAGTGTGGTTGTGTCCCTGCCACTAGGTCTGAGGGGGTACATGCAGAAGAGGAAGGAATGGCCATTCATCTGTTCTAAACCATGAACTATCAACCAAAACAGGGATTCATACTAACTGTGATGATGTCAAAAGGCCACATACTCTAATCATATTTCTACTGTGACTAAACGAAGTTTGGGATAAACCTGATTATCAGTTCATAACTTCTTTGGCAGAATTGGGATGAATCTCTCTCTGTTAAAGATGCCTGGATTGCAGTTTCCGGGCAGGGGGCTGAGAGTTTGAATCTCCACTCTGCCTCCCACAAGAAGAGCCAGCCTGTATGACCTTGAGCAAGCAGCAGAGTCCCAGGGCAGCCCAAGAAGGAGGAGGGAATGGCGGAGAAGACACAGAAAACGCTGGAAAGGAAGCTCACAAACATTGGACTGACTTGCTGAGATGCAATTATTATCTCTCCGCTAACACAGCTGTTTTACCTAATTAAGGTGCAGGATCTGTTTCATATTTTCAATATTGACATTTAATTAAGATGGAATTATTTGTTTGGTTTTGGAATTGATACATTTACATTAAGATTTGTTTCAGCATGTACAGGTCGTGTTAGGCCAGCAACCAAACTAGCTAGAGGATTCTGGGAGTTGCCATTCAAAATACCATCTTACAGACTCAGAAGAACACCTGGGCACAAGGACAGAATGGAGCTACAATGCAGAACGATGCGCTTTGATGTAACACATTGTGAGCTGGCTTAGGAATTTGGTTTGGGGTCTCTGAAGATGCAGAACCTGTCCAGACTGGGTAATTTGGAGTGGTATGGTTGGTACTTAAGAGATTTACCTGTAGTGTGATATGTTTTCTCTCTCACTTGAGCGACCCTTCCATCCACACTGATCAACATTTCCCCCCCCCCCCTTATAACAAGGGTCTAGAGGGGTCTTAAGATTGCTCCAAATCATCCCCCTTTTGATTAATGACAATCCCCTTCCCTGCACCATTTCCTGCCTTCTTCTACAGCCCATCTTTCTAGTGGCTCGTGGCAACTTTTCTGGGTTTTGATTGTTTGTTAAAGTGACATAGTGAAGAAGAAGTGCATCTAACGGATGCTACAGAACTAATATCAGATGAATATATATCATTTATCTAGAATAGGACAGCATCAGTAGGGAAATATTTTTTAGAATTTAAAATGATGAAAATGAGTGGGGGAGTCTCTGTTGTCCTTTACAATGCCACAACCCATCAAACGGTCACAGGATAGCCACTGATCACAGTTCTATTTTGGTGTGAACTAACCATCAGCATGGACTACTGAACAGGATAATTGGGAACGCTCCAAATCACACCATGTAGCCTTAGTGCGGTGCCAAAACGAAGTGGGACAGTTCTAAAAAGGGGTGGGATGGATTTCTCTGAATCAAAACACATGTGAATGTCATAATCTGGTTTAAAAACAAACAGGCCAGAAGGGATCCATATGCTGAACTGTACGTCTATCTGGACGTGCCCTCAGAGAGCCCACAGAAAGTGGGTTGTGCAAATGGGGAAAAAAATCATAAAAGAAGATGGCAGTATTAGGATGGTGGCGCCTTCACTGGTTTTGGCAGCGTCTGGAAATGGCTCTATAAATTTAACTAGAGTGCATGCTATAAAATCTGAATATTACCCCATGGTCTTAGTACATGACCAAGTATGCCTCTGATGTTGCTCATGAGGAAAGGTCTGACACTATAACAAACCACTCGGACATCAAAATGAGGCCGTGGCCCTTTTTTAAAAGCTGAAGCTGTTAACAGAAGACAGGATCATCATTCAACTTTTTAAGGCACAAGGACATAACATGGAGGACAATCCTGCAGGGGAAGGAACTGCCTCCGCTGCAGTACGTCGGCCAGACGGGCATAAGAGGGAAAGGAGAGGAGGTTGGCAGTTAACACAGTTACATCAAACTTTGCCCCTATTCCCCCCCCCCCATTTTCACAGATACCCATGGTTTAGAGGTGAGGAAAGCAAAAGAACAATACACATACAGTTGCAAGAAAGTCATTTTTGTGCTCCAGCAATCACTGAAGAACACCAACATTTTATAACTACCAGGAGGGAAGAACATGTGTCACTTCTTATGAGGAATATAGATGAGATCCCTTTGGAATTATGACTCATGAAAGTTTAAATAAATCACTTACAAAATAAATCCCAAGGGATGGTTTACATGGTGCAAGGCGGATTCAGAGCCATGTAGCAAAACTAGTGATTTGCATGCGAGGATATGTTTTCAGCCCCCCCCCCCCCCCCGAGACCTCAGAAGCCAGAGAAGGAGAAAACCTCAGGTTAAGATTTTGCTGAGCTACAGTATAATACACTGGATTAGACTACACAGTCGAAACACTCTGCCTTAATAGGCCATGTTTCCATAGAGTCAGGGCAGATTCTGCAAAAAATTATCAAGTAACTGCTTACCCTACTTGGATGCCTCTATATGCCTGCTAGATACAACTCTCGTTGCACTTAGCCAGCATGGATGTTAGTCCAGGATCGTGAAAACTGTGGTGAACACCATCTAGACAGCCCCAAACTGTAAGCAGGCTGACCTAAAGCAGTGGTGGAGTCTGGCCCATGAACCAGACATGTTCTGCTAGGTAAAGATAAAGGTCGCCCTTGCTCAAAAGCCAGGCATATCTGACTCTAGGGTTCAGTGCTCATCTCTGTTTATAGCCAAAGAGCCACCTTTCCGTGGACATGTCACAGGCATGCATAGACACTGGAGTGCATGGAACGCTGTCTACCTTCCTACCAAAGTGATGCCTATTTATTTACTCGCGATTTCTTGCTTTCAAATTGCTAGGTTGGCAGGAGCTGGGACAGAAACAGGAGCTCACTCCAGTCTGTTACTAGTTCCCACCTAAATTTAGCTCTTTCCATATTCTACACAGAAATAATTGTGATGATGATGAAAATAACTGATCTGTAACAGAATTCGCATCAAATGAAGAAAAGCCCTAAAATAGAAACAGTATTTCTAATAGACAAAATATAATTTTAAAAGCCATACAAAATGCACAAAAAGTAAAGAAGATTTACAGGCACAAACCTATGCATAGTTACTGGGGAGCAGTAGAAGTAAAATATTTACTTTTGAATAAACCGACATGAGATTGCTTTGTTAAGCATTCAGTTGTAGGGAAGTGTGTTATTTCAAACCCAAATCCTAGTTATGTTTTTGCCTCAGTAATAACCAACGTTGCATAACTATTTGAATTACCTATAAAGCAAACCAATAAACCAGAAGAAAAGCCATTTTCCAGGTACTTTTAGCAATAAACCAATGCAATTAGCATACTCAGAGTAAAAGCAAGTAGAACTATGCAATGGATAAAGTCTGTCATATCCTGTAGAAACTTGCAGATTTGGTATTAATTAAAAGATGAGTTATTAGTCAAGTAACCTCTGTAAAATTACATCCACTGAATATTTTGCATAACATTATCACCACTTCTACTCCGTTTGCCTCAGTGCTTTACATCAAAGACTGTATTCTTACATTTTAAATGTATGTGGGATTCCCAATGCACAATTTCTTTCACAGCTTATATAAAAGTTTACAAAACATAATTTCTCCCCAATAGCCTCCCCCTCGTTGCTGTTCTCCTCCTAAGGAGTACTGTTTACTAGTCACCAATAGCATGTCTTGTTCCACTTCAGAAATTCTGGATTTATTTATTTTTTTAAAAGCATATGCTCTTGTAATCATGGCTTACTACTCTTGCTTCACTGTGTTAGGCAATATGGTAGGGCCCAGGCCAAGAAGACCCGTAATACGTACCAACCTGGCCTACCAATATTTCTCTACTCTAGTGCAAGCAACCCTGGATCTGTGGCCCCTCCCTCACACAGCAGGCACATGGCTCAGGGGCTGAGGGAAACTTTCATGGCGGATCTCGCCCATGGGTTTACAAACTATACAATCTTCATGCAGTAGCATAGCGTGGGATTCAGCCACCCAGGGGGGCGTAAGCCAAATTTGCTGCCCCCTGGTGGGGGCCTAGGATAATGGTGCCTGCTCCCGCTAGGGCTTCTGGGAATTGTAGTCAAAAAAGACCCATACACCCAAAAAGTGCTGCCTGGGGCGGGCTGCCCCCCCCCCACTATGCTACTGTCTTCATGTGTACTGTCAAACTAGAGTAGCCTGAAAATGATCCTAATGGGAATTTCAAACTAAAAGATATTAAGGAGTGATTTTACCGCCCCCTCAGTCAATTTTTGTGTCTGTGTGGGGATTTGAACCCAGGCCGCAAGAACCCTAGTCCATTACTTTATCCATTGCACCACACTAGGGTTTTCCTTGTGTTTTTATCTTAACAGTGAGGAACTAGGAAACTCACATCTTTACCTCAAAGTAGTTTTCTAAATTTCTAGTCTTCATCTTGGGGAGTTAGTTTAACTACAGATCTAAGATGGATGATTTTTTTTTCTCTTTCTCTACCCTCCCTGCCCCAAATTTCATATCACACAATTTGAAGGGTCCGGTAGGAGTTGAAAGGTCACTTGTTTAAGACTTATGAATGGTCAATTATCTACAATAAAAATACCAGCCACCCTTGAATTGGGACACAAAAATTGTGATCTTGAAAAGGTAACAGAAACGCAAGGACACGCGCATAATTCCACTGGTTCTTTCCTTCTTGTTCCATGAACTCCTTAGAGGACCATTCCTGTCTTGTTCAAATATTATACCACTGGAAGTGGTTTGTCTCTTTGGGATTTTCCTCCCTCCACACTCCCTCCCTATTTGATTTCATTAGGAACTATTTGTTTCTTACAACCCACTGGGTGGTCACTATTTATGATGAGATAGGACGAAGGCCGTTCCTTACAAACAAGTCTATGTGTGGTTGCTGCAATATTCACCACCTTGTTGCAAACTCATAGGGATGGGGTTACTCGTAGAGTGTGATTACCGGCAGAAATACCAAGCAATACGAAGGGGCTTCCCATGTGAATCTGGCTCTCTAAAACGACCGCTCTCTAAACCAGACAGTTGGCACTCGTTCCATCAGTCGAGTGGTCAAAACTGTGAGACGAGAACTTTAGAAAGCTTTTATTTATTTTTTTGCTTGTTTCTTTTTACTCTAACTGTCAGGATCCCTCAGGTGTCCAGTGGCTCACCTGAGGAGAGAATTCTGGGAGCTGTACTTGGGGGGGGGGGAATCCTTTATAAGCTCTGACCAGACCACGGGGAGCTGGATGACCATCCCACATACTCTTAACGCAGGTGCCATTGAGTAGAGTGCAACTTCCATCTGAGAAAATGCAAGTTTACACTCAGCCTTTCAGCAACAAGATCGGTGTTTCTGTCATAGTCCTCTTTTGCCTCTGAAGTTTGCAAATGATACTGGATTCCTAACATATCAGAGAGTAAACAAAACAAAACAGCAAAAAAAAAAAAAAAGAGGGACAGAAAAATGTTGTGGCACCTGAAAGACTAACTGCTGTATTTAAATGTGAGCTTTGGTGGACCAAATCCATTTCATCAGACAACTTTATGCAAAAACCACAGATTTACGTGGCCAGTGTTCTCTTATCCATGAATGAATAATTGGCCACGGTTTTTCAGAACCCACTCTTTTTTTTTTATCTCTGTGACAGAAAAGATGGGAACCAAAGGCGCACAAATAATGAAGCATCTGGCATGCCAAAATAATGCACAGATAAGTGTAAACTTTACTTCACGATAGGTAAGACCTCTCTATTGGGACGGAGCAAAGCAGCTCACCTCGCATAGCCAACAATGGGGCAGAGGGCATTAAAGGGCACAAATGGTCAAACTGTTTTGCTTCCTGTTATATTGGTAACTGCTCTGGGAGGTGTGGCTCACATTTTTCATTTGAGACACCAAAATGTCCTGGACCGTCTCTGCTCATCCTTCCTCTCTCCCTGAGTTTTGCTTCCACTCCTTTCTTATGATCCAAACCACTAACTTTCCTCTTTCTTTCTTTTTTGGCAAGTTACTCAGTCTCATGATAAGGCAAACTTTCTCTGTTGTTTTCTGCCACTTTCTCTTCCACCTCAGACTGCTTAACATTTCTTGCCGGAGGCCACTGGTCAGGTAAGTGCCGGTTCATGTTGGAAATGTGGCCCCCTAAAAACAGAAATTCAGTTTTGCCAATTCAAAGGCAGCCTTCAGTCTTCATATATTTTGAGACCTTGAGGATTTCAGCTGAACAGATTCAAAGCGGTCCTCTTTTTCCTGCATTGCAAAGGACAACAGTTATAAAAGAGATATATAGACATAAACCTTGTAAATGCCTATTGTGAGAAACAGTAAGGTTGATATGATATTCAGTGATGGCGAACCTTTTAGAGACCGAGTGCCCAAACTGTAACCCAAAACCCACTTATTTATCACAAAGTGCCAACACGGCAACAGAGGGGCAGGGTGAACTTTGTGCTGGGGAAAGGGAGGAAGTGCTCCCATTGGGCTACTGGGCACAGGGGTGGGGTGAACTCTGTGCTGGGGGATGGAGGAAATGCTCCCATTGGGCTACTGGGCAGGGCAAACTCTGTGCTGGGATGACTGCACGGAAGCCCACAGAGAAGGCTCTGAGTGCCACCCCTGCCTGGCTCGCATGCCATTGGTCTACCACCACTGTGATATGATAGTGACACAAGCTCTCTTCAAATGTTATCTGTAAGGATGGACTCATTACCCTTGAAGCGGAGCACTAGATCTATCCTTTCCATCATCACTTTTATAAACAATTTTATAAACACATTTACAAAGGAGAAGATTCTGCTCGTGTTGACCAAGATCTTTGGTTTTCCAGGGTTCTTGCTCATGTGTAGAACCTACGCATAAAAGGAAACTTTCTTCTGAAAATATACTACCTTTTCCATGTAGAAAGCAGTGACAGAAGTGGAAGTACTAATGGCTCCCCTCAAAGCATGATGAGCCCATCCATGAAAGTAATGCCTTAATAAGGCTAGACAAATAGTCAATCAGTTATACTCCCAGGGCAAAACCCTGGGACAGGATAATGCTAGTCTGCCACATCAAAATGTACTACATGTTTCCATCTGAAGAGACAGATTCTAATAAGACCATTAGACCCAGAATCCAGAAGTTCTTAATTGACCTGCAAATGCTATATCATCTGTTTCTGACATTTCCATGGAAACATGGAGTGAGTGCCTGGATAAGAAAGCTGAGCCATCCTCACCAAGCTTGGGGGAAAAAAGCTGTAATTGCTTCTAGACCAGTGATGGTGGGCCTTTTGGAGACCTTTGAGTGCCCAAACTGCAACCCCAAACCCACTTCTTTATCGCAAAGTGCCAACACAGCAACAGGGGAGGAAGGAAGCGCTCCCATTGGGCGGAGGGGTGGGGTGAACTCTGCTGAGTGGAGGGAGAAAGTGCTCCCATTGGGCTGCTGGGCAGAGGGGCGGGGTGAACGCTGTGCTGGGGGAAGAAGGAAGCACTCTCATTGAGCTGCTGGGCAGAGGGGTGGGGCAGACTCTGTGCTGTGGTAAATGCACGGGTGCCCACACAGAGGGCTCTGAGTGCCACCTCTGGCACGCATGCCATAGGTTCGCCATCACTGTGCCCATTCTGAAGACAGGTTTCAAAAAAGTTCTGCTTTAGCAACTATCTTTATCCACTCAGAATATAAATAATCAGATGTATGACATGTCTATTCCACACTGCTGTTCTCCATGGTACTGCTTCTTTGGTTTTCAGCCTCTAGTCTTCTGTTATTTAACTTAAAATTGTATAGGATTAATCTTAAATATTGTACAAATGGCTGCCAAATTATAAAAGTGCGGACAAGTTGAATGATTGTCACAGTTGTCACTGGACATTGCGTGAGGGGGTTTGCCATAGGTCAGAATTACATTTCTGCCTGATTTTGTAAGCTGAAGGATATAGAGGCCATCTGTTACTTCTAATTCCATCATTTTACACCAGTGGTGTACAAACCAAGGCCTGGGGCCGCACCCGGCCCCTGGGCCTTAGTGACCATCTCCCTGAACCACATGGTTGGCCCACGGCCCAAAAAGTCTGGGCACCTGTGTTTTACACACTGATCTTGGGTTAGCAACGGGCTTGGGAGTCTGGCCGCCATTTTGCTCAGGTCACTGTAGATACATGTTGCCACTGCTGTAAATGCTGACAAATGCGGCTCCCTCCCGGGATTCTTTCCAGGGGGATATTTTAATACATAGCCCACAATATCCAGCCACACACAGTTTTATAATGGCTTAGAAAGTCACCTTCTGTTCTTTAGCAAGCATGAGGAAGAATCTTTGCTCAGCATCTACATCCTGTACCCAGTGGCAACCCACCTCAGTGTAAGCCACCATGAACTTTTGGAGATGTTGGGATAAGGAATTTTAAATAAGCAAAAATAGTCTTATATCTAACGGTAAAGGAGGGGAGAGAAAGAATGGGACTGTGTGGCTTTAAGAACAAAACCATTAAAAAGAGTGTCAGAATTATAAAGACAGAGAAAGTGGCCGTCAAATTGACAACCGTGCTCACCTTTGTTGCTAGTGATTTGAGTTTTCCTAGTAATGACTGTTTATTTGAATATACGATCTCCTCTTCATTGTCTTCCCCTTCCATGATAGCACAGCTGTCAGCGGCTGGAAGTTCACACTCCTTTGAATTTGCCGTCATCACCAGTTTGGAATATTTGTACTCCAGTCTGAAGGAACAAATGTAGACATTGAGTAGACTTCACCTCCCTCTTCACAAACACACTGGATGAAACCTTGTTGTGCAGTTTCATAAACGAGGTAGCTTTTGGAAGCAAATTACCGTAAATTAAGAAATTTCCATAGCACTCTGCAGCATGCCAGAAATGACGTCTACCAAGATTTCTTCATGGGCAGCAAATCACATCTAAAACTTAAACTATTTGCATAACTGCTCAGCAAGATTTCAGCCACTATGTGTAGTATATCAAAAACTGTGACAAAATCCTTGGGATGCGCTTTAAATAGGAGTTATTACAGATGTAAACTAGAAGTAGGCAACTAAAAGTTATGACTCAAAAATCATCATGTTATAACACACTAGAACAAAACAACACCAGTATCACGCATAGCAAGATATACCAGAGGATATACCAGAGTTGACGAGTCCCAATTCTACAAGCAGAATCTAAGCAAGCAAGCAAGCCAGCCAGCTAGTTAGTCATAAAATATTTAAAACAATTTAAAGTCAAATCACACAAAATTAAAATACTCACACATTTAAAGACATTTAAAACATTGCTTATTCAACTTATACACAGAACACATAATGCGCAATGCAGGAATGGAGGAATCACAATTTGGGATCAAAATTGCTGGGAGAAACATCAACAACTTGAGATATGGCAGAAAGTGAGGAGGACCTAAAGAAGCTCCTGATTAGGCTGAAAGAAGAAAGTGAAAAAGCTGGCTTGAGACTCAATATCAAGAAAAGATCATGGCAACAGGCCCTATCAGTCCCTGGAAAATAGATGGGGAAGAAGTAGAAGCAGTGACAGATTTTACTTTCCTAGGATCAAAGCTCACTGCAGATGGTGATTGCAGCCATGAAATAAAAAGGCAACTGATTCTTGGGAGGCAAGCTGTGAGAAACCTGGGAAACATAATTAAAAGTAGAGATATCACGTTGCAAACAAAGATTCGCATAGTCAGGGCAATGGTATTCCCTGTGGCAATGTATGGTTGTGAGAGCTGGACCATTAGGAAAGCGGAGCGCAGAAAAATAGATGCCTTTGAGATGTGGTGTTGGAGGAGAGTTTTGAGAGTCCCCTGGACAGCGAGGAGAACAAATAGGTCAATCTTAGAAGAAATCAACCCTGACTGCTCCTTAGAAGGTCAAATAATAAAGATGAAGCTAAAATACTTTGGACATCAAATAAGAAGAGAGGATTCACTTGAGAAAGCCTTGATGCTGGGAAGGGTGTAGGGCAAAAGAAGAAGGGGCCGGCCCAAGATGAGATGGCTAGATGGTATTGTGGAGATAATGGGCACAGAGCTGAGCGAGTTGAGGGGGATGGTGGAGGACAGGAGTGCCTGGAGGACAGTGGTCCATGGGGTCGCAGAGGGTCAGAATCGACTATGCGACTGAACAAAAAAAACAAAAACATTGCATTGAAACTCACTTAACATAGAGTGGGCATCACATTCAGATCAGTATAAAATGTTTATCACCATGAATCATCCTTTTAGATTATTGTGCAAAACAATATCATTCTGCTGCGCATGTTATAATGTCAGGTTTCAACCCTACCGAAACAATTACCTATGAGTGCCACTTCACATAAACAATGTGTACTTCTGCCAAGATCCTTCAAAATTTCTCCCCATTGGCAGTGAAAGGCACATTATGGGATGTTATCCTTCAGCAGGAGCAGAAATTGTGTTCCTCTAGTTTGATGAAGATGACTGGATGTTAGTTTATAGTGCAGATCAATACACTCTGCACAAAAGCTGCCGCACCCATGAGCAACAACCCCTCTTCCCCTCTCCCCCCTCCATGATAGCCAAGAATGATAAAAGCACCCACCAGCCAACAGCTGGAGGGGATCCTCTTTGAGAAGACCATTATCGACAGTACCTGCTTCTCTGTGATTAAGTAAATTGATCCAAAGATGGCCAGTAATACATGGGCCAGAAAAGGTTGGTATACAGTATATTTACAATAAAGCCGCTTTGTCAGTTAAGTATTGCAAACAGAATCCTTTGTGACATGCAGTACTTACTTCTGATTCTTCTTCCAGAAGTAGCAAGTCAATGCAATTAGCAGGACGCCTGTGAAAGCACCAAGACCAGCTCCAACTTTTAGCCAAAAATCCATGGTTTCACAAATGGCAATCTTTTTCTCAGGCAAGGACACCCCTTTCATGCACACCTTTGGTTCATTCCATACATACAAGGTTTCCTAAAACAGAGACCGACACATACTGTCTTTCACTATGAGAAAAGAAAAGCAGGTGACTCTCACCTTTTTCTATGAACCCACATCCTGCCCCCGTCTTAATTCAGGGCAGCCGAGAGCACCAATCGCATCCAACTTTATTCCCCAAAGACCCACCACGTATGTCAGGGGTTCCCAACCTACAGCCTGCAGGCCAGACCCGGCCCACAGTGCCATTCTATCCAGCCCATCGCCACCTCCACCACAACTGGACGTGGAACCAGACGTGTTTACATAAGCCATAAAAAGCACCTGCACATGCGTAAACGCACCCACAACTGTCATAAATGGTGTTGTGACAGGCATGGGGCGGTATGGCGGGTGCCGAGGGGCGGGCCGCACTCGGGGAACGCGGGACAGATGCTTAATATCTGTCCCTTGTTCTGGCCCCACGTATACACCTCTGGTTCCTGTGCAGCTGGTCCAGAGTGACACCCCCCCCCCCCTTTTAGGCTGCTGCTGATGAATGCCAGGTCAGTCTGTAACAAGGCCCCCCTGCTCAGAGACTCCATCCAGGGGGAGAGGGCTGACCTGGCATGCATCACCGAAACCTGGCTGAGACCAGAGGATGGGTTACCTCTTTCAGAATTATGTCCAGCCGGGTTTGGTATTTGGCACCAGCCTAGAGCGGAAGGGAGGGGCGGTGGCGTCGCCATTGTTGCCAGAAGGTCACTGGGACTCACTAGAGCCACTGCTCCGCAAGTCCCGGGTTGTGAGGCCCTGCTCCTGCGTGTGGGCCCTAAGGGTCAGTTGGGAGCCCTGCTCCTGTACCTGCCTCCCTGCAGTGTAGCGGACTCCCTGCCCGAGCTCCTTGAGGCCATCACCATGTTGGCATTGGAGTTCCCCAGGCTTATGGTCTTGGGGGTCTTTAATCTGCCTTCATTGGGGGTGGGCTCTGAGGTAGCTTGGCAGTTCATGGCTTCCATGGCAGCCATGGGCCTGACTCATGTAATTCAGGGCCCAACCAGGAGCACACTCCAGACCTAGTTTTCTTGTCGGAGCAGTGGCAGAGTGGTCCAAAGTTACAGAAATTAGAGATTACACCTGTGCCATGGTCGGATCATTATCTGGTGGCTCTGGACTTTCTGGGGGTGAGGCCTAACCACAGGGAGGTAGGGCCCATTAGATTGGCCCAGGCCTAACCACAGGGAGGTAGGGCCCATTAGATTGGCCCACTCCCGGCGACTGATGGATCCGGATGGATTCCAAAGGGAACTGGGAGATATTCCTCTGGATCGGCGACACAATTCGCCTGAGGCGCTTGTTGATCTCTGGAATGAGAGGGCAACAGCAGCCTTGGACGTAATCGCTCCACTACAGCCTCTCCGTGCTCATGGGCACCGCTCATCCCCATGGTTTACAGAGGAGTTGAGGGTGTTCAAACGGGCAAAGAGACGCCTAGAGCGCCGCTGGGTGAAGACTCGGAGTGAGTCCGACCAAACACTTGCTAGAGCTGCTATTAAAGCCTACCTTGTGGCGATGAGGGTGGTGAAACGTCAATATTTCACCACCCTCGTTGCCTCTGCAGATAATCGCCCGGCGACCCTGTTCCGGGTGACCAGGTCCCTCCTCGGTAGAGGGAGGTCGGGCCCCAGTTGGCAGAGTTCGGCTGAGGCTTTTGCTGACTATCTGGCAGAGAAAATTGCTCAGATTCGCTTAGAGTTGACTCCCGGCATGGAAACTGCAGATTTGGGGTTGACTGAGGTGCAATCTGGCCAGGTTATCTGGGATCGGGTTGATCCAGTTGTCCCTGAGGAAGTAGACAGGCTCCTGGGATCTGTTCGTGCCACTTCCTGTGTAGTGGATCCATGCCCCACCTGGCTAGTGAAATCAGCCAGGGCGGTGACAGGCGGTTGGGTCGAGGCTATTATCAATTCTTCGTTGCAGGAGGGGGTTTCCCGGCTACCTTAAAACATGCTTTGGTGCGCCCCCTCCTGAAGAAAGTATCTCTGGATCCCACTTTGATGACCAACTACCAACCTGTGTCCAATTTACCTTTCTTGGGTAAGGTCTTGGAGAAGGCAGTGGCAGGGGAGTTACAGGAGACCCTGGATGAAGCGGATTATCTGGACCCCTTTCAGTCAGGATTCAGGCCCGGATTTGGTACGGAAACTGCATTGGTCACACTTGTGGGTGATCTCTGGAAAGAGCGGGACGCGGGTCATCCATCCGTCCTCGCTCTTCTTGACCTCTCAGTGGCTTTCGATACCGTCGACCACGGTATCCTTCTGGGAAGGCTCCGAGGACTGGGGATCCAGGGCACTGTGTTGTCCTGGTTTTCCTCATATCTGAGGGGCCGGACCCAGTCGGTGTGGCTGGAAGGCGAGAAGTCCAGTCCTAGGCCCCTTCAATATGGGGTGCCTCAGGGCTCGGTACTCTCTCCTCTCCTATTTAACATCTATATGAAGCCGCTGGGTGAGATCATCCGTTCCCACTGGGTGAGGTATCATCAATATGCTGATGATACCCAGCTGTATATCTCGGCCCGTGGGGACGCAAGCGATGCAGTAGAAGTCCTTTCCAGGTGCCTGGAGGCTGTCAGAGTCTGAATGGGGGACAACGGGTTACAGCTGAATCCCGGCAAGACTGAGTGGCTGTGGGTCAGGGGTCCTGCATTATCACGGGAGTTACCATCTTTGGTTCTGGATGGGGCAGTGCTGCCCCAAACAGACCCGGTGCGTAACTTGGGGGTCCTCTTGGACTCACGACTCCTGCTCAAAGAGCAGGTGGCAGTTGTGGCTAGGAGGGCTTTTGCACAACTTCATGTGATTCGCCAGTTACGCCTGGTGCGGGCTTTATGTTCGTGCCTCACCATTGCTTCGGGAGCTGCACTGGCTGCCAGTGTGCCTTCAGGTGCAATTCAAGATGCTGGTTATTACCTTTAAAGCCCTATGTGGTAGTGGACCAGGATACCTAAGAGACCTCATCACCCCAAGGACATCTGGCCGTCCCAGTAGAGCAGACTGGAGAGGCTCTCTGGTTGTGCCATCAGCTAGAGAGGCTCATCTCTCTGGCACCAGAAGGAGGAGGAGGAGGAGGAGGGCCTGCTCGGTGTCCGCTCCGGCCCTCCTGTGGAACCTCCTCCGGCCAACTGAGCTGCGCCTCCAGGCAGAGCTGCTGCCTGGAATGGTGTAAAAACCTGGCTGGCAGGGCAGGTCTGGGGTACTGGAGGCACAACGACCTCAGCCTGCTGGCTGGCTTGACCTCCTCCCCTGCTCCCTTAAGTTCTTAAGTTTTTTAATCATACAAAGTTTTAGTCGTAGTTTTAATTGGTTTTAACTGTGGATTTTGAGAACTTTTAGAATGTTAGCCTTTTTATGTGTTTTAGGATGTGTTAAACCACCCTGGGTCGCCTTCGGCGAGGAGGGCGGTATAGAAATATAAATGAATAAGATAATAATAAATGTGGAAGTGGCCTCATTTACGACAGTCATAAATGTGCCCGCTTCCACTTCTGTGGTGTGTGGTCTGGCCTGCTCAGCTGCCCGGAAAAAGTGGCCAGGCCCACAGCATAAAAAGGTTGCCCATCGCTGATGTATGTAAAACTGGGGGCACTGGTGAAGTAGTAGACTGCAGGTTTCCTTCTGTTCCCTCCCCCCCCCTTTCTACTATATCTTCCCTTTCCATTTTCCTCATTCAGATGAGCACCAAGTTTCATTTCAAGGCTGACTGAATTGTTATCGTGTAAAGGACCTTGATGAAGAAGAGCAATAAAGCTCCTGCTCTCTAAAATCATGTGATTTTCCTACTTAAAGTCTGCAGGTGAAATGTTTTCAATAGGTGATGTCCAACAGGAAGGTGCCACAGCCCTTGAGTCTCACTTGTGGACATCTCAGAAGCATTTGATTTGTCACTTTGAGACCACCAGGTGGCAGGTGGACCGAAGACCAATTCAGTCTGATGGGAGTGCAGCCTTCCTTCTTTTCTCCCTCTCCCCAACTCCTAGGCCCCGAGGTCCCAGCCCTAAGAAGCACCAACTTTTTCAACCCACAACAACAATATGCAACCAGCTCTTTACCTGCTGTCCCTTTTTACAAGCACCTTCAATTTCATGATAGTCTTGCTCTGTGCACATGGGACAGGCTTCTGCACTTTCCCACAAGAAATAGAATGTACACCCATCGCAAGTACCTGCAGAGCAAGAGCTAGAAGAGAAGGAACAATCAATTTGATATTCTACTAGGAAACCAAAACAAAATAACCTTAGTAAGGTCGTGGCCAGGAAGACTTTTGCACAACTTTGTGTTATTCACCAGTCACGCTCGATCCTAGATCGGGACTCGTTGCTCATGATCACACACGCTTTGCTCACCTCCAGACTTGATTATTGTAATCCGCTCTACATTGGGCTGCCCTTGGTGACCATTCAGAGGCCTCAGCTGGTCCAGAATGCGGCTGCTTGGGTGGTGATGGGTCACAGGCGTTATGGTCGGGCCTCACCACTGCTTCAGGAGCTGCACTGTTTGCCAGTGTGTCTCCAGGTGCAATTCAAGGTGCTGGTCATTACCTTTAAAGCCCTACATGGTAGTGGGCCAGGATACTTAAGAGACCGCATCACCCCGAGAACATCTGTCCATCCCACCAGGGCGGATCGGAGAGGCTCTCTTATCATCCCATCAGCTAGAGAGGCGCATCTCTCTAGCACCATGAGGAGGAGGAGGAGGGCCTTCTCGGTGTCCGCCCCGGCCCTCGGTCAGACACTTACAGAGAGAGCTCCTGCCCTTTCGGAAGGGCCTAAAAATCTGGCTGGCAGGGCAGGTGTGGGGCTCCAGGAATACGGGGTCCCATGTTGGGTGGTTGATTTGATTGGACAGCCACACCTCTCTCTCTCTCTTTTAAACCTTTTAATTTTAAAAAAATCTTTTAAATTTTTGAGTCTTTTAACTTTATAGTTTTAAATTTTAAATCAACTTTGAACTCTTACGTTTTTAATCTCTATGAATTTGTACGGGTATGGTTGGGTTTATGGATGGGTTCATTGGATTGCTGTCTTCCAATATTGTGTTAGCCACCCTGAATCGCTTGCAAGTAGGGCGGCATACAAATGTGATAAAATAAATAAATAAATACATAAATAAGGTCACCATGAGATACAGATCTGAGCATGTGCAGATCAACACACCAAAAGACTACTTCACAAAAAAATGACAAGAAAACATAATGATGTAAAAAGCTGAATTTCTTACAAGTTATTATATACTAGGCTGATTCATACTTTTACAGTACTGTGCCAAAAAGTCTTAGGCCACCCCCAACTTGCTTAGGAAAAATCCCATGAGTAATGGGGGACATATGTAACTTGGACACTCTAGCTCCAAACTTCGCCAAACTTGGAGAAGATTGAGAGGAGAGTCAACAGAAGATTCTCTCCTATTTCAATCTGCCTAGGCAGGTGCTGAGTTATAGCCCCACAAAATCACTCGTTGAATTTTCCCCACAAATCAGCTGATGGTGGCCTAAGGCTTTTGCACAGTACTGTGTAGTATATAAAGTTCTTGAAACGGCAGTGCTCCCTTCCAAAACACTTGTACTTAAACGTGTGAATTGATTCCACCAAAAAGAACAGTATTTCAGTTGTTGGGACACGAGGGTAGGAATATTTGGTAGTGTTTATTCTGTGTTTGAAAGCTTCGTTCTTGCAAACTATTACTCTCTGTTGTAGTCACAGAAAGCAATAGTATAGACATATGTGAACTTCTTCAAAATCAGACACGAGACCATTCCTTCCAGCTGACAGATGGGCTGCAAGCCAGCCAAGTCTTCCCTCCAATCACTGTAACAGGACTAGCTGTGTCAGACAAAAGAATCATGGAACAATTTATTCCAGGATGTTTAAGAAGGTCTTTTGCAACCTTATCATCATAACCTTAAAGCATACACTGGAGACCAATCTACCTGGGCAGGTGCTAGTTTTGAGAAGCTTCTCATACCTTGATATTTGCTGGTTCCTTCTTGTTCGTGTCACTTACTCTGGGTTAGCACTTGGTAGACCAAACAACAAAGGTGCATGAGGTCCACATTTCACTCAGACATTGTGAGTGTGCACTATCTAATCACTGTTGTCTCTTTAAGTTTGGTTTACATATAGGTAAAGGTTACTCTTGCTCGAAAGCCAGTCGTATCCGACTCTAGGGTTCAGTGCTCTTCTCTGTTTCAAAGGTGAAGAGCCAGTGCTGTCTGCTTCTGCAGACGTTTCCATGGTCATGTGGCAGGCATGACTAGAGACCGGAGTACACAGAACGCTGTTTACCTTCCCACCAAAGTGGTCCCTATTTATCTACTTGCAATTTCTTGCTTTCGAACTGCTAGGTTGGCAGGAGATGGGACAAAGACGGAAGACTCAAAACGCTTGACATGAAGAAATATAAATTTAATTTGATAAATCCTACAGGTTCAACCTAAAACTACAGTCAAACGTTCCTCTGAAGTAAAATTCAATGTAAACTCCATGTCTCTTCATCAAGAAGAAGAAGAAAAACAAGTCTTCACAGGAAGCCAAAAGTATTTCCATTCACCAGGAATGAAGTTTATTGAGGAGGACTGAATATACTTCATGTAACCACAGAAGGTCTCTAGATGCACCTTAGCTTTAAAATGAAAGCAAACATGGAAATTCTTCCTCAGCTGAGGTAACTAGAGGGATTTCCAAGAAGGGAAAAGCCAGGGTGTTGAGGAGATTTGCAAAACGTAGCGGAAGAGGATGCTATCCCACACTTCTGATTAAATCACAAACCATTGCACTTACCTAGGGACTGAAATTTCTCCTTGACCAGATTTTGCAGGGTTACATCTCATTGTTACAACAGAAGCACGGCCATTTTCGCAGGTGGCCGTAGCTCCTGAAGACCTGCATTTAAAAAAATTAAAACAATTGTCCTACAATCTATTTTCCATTGCTATCTTCATTATTTTTATACAGTGCTCAGTTTTGGCCTCTGTCTCACATAATGAGCTCCCTTGCTCCACAGGGATAAATCAGGCCTTCTAATGACATTAGTTCTTTTCCTATATCCAAAGTTTTCTTGATTCTCTCTGCTGTAATTAGTGAATCTCATGAGCAGATTGTAATGTTTCTTTTACAATTACAGTCAAGCCTCGCATAAAGAAGAGCACCTCGCTTAAAGAGTAACTCGTTTAAAGAGCAGGATTTTCTCTGAATGTTCGCTTCACTTAACAAACAAAACCAACCAAAAACTCGCTTAACAAATAAATCGGGGGGTCACAATCCCCCCCCACAATTGGTTACTTATAATGGTGTCTCGCTTAAAGAGCAAACTTGCTGAGAGAGCAACCCCGAGGAACGCATTATGCTCTTTAAGCGAGGCACCACTGTATTATTATATTGGTTATGGAGTCATTGGCCACAGCCATAAGGAAAGATGATCATTTAAAGGGAACTCAACATACCGTAAGGGCAAGATACACAATAAACAATATGTACCAATACACACAGGCGAATACAGCGGTCTGCAAATCAGCCTATAATAAATGGCTCCTACTAGGTAGTTTAGAATTAACCATGTTTTGGCAAGATAATGGGCACCCCAGCTGTGTGTCATTGTATCTGAATTGATTCCAAAATGGACGCAAACGTATGATTATTATTTTTTTGCAAATCAAGACGCTCCCTCCTAAGGCCATCTAGTCAGTTTGCAACTGAGGTAAAACTGCCAACCAGGAATGTCCAGATTCACAATTCCATTCACATGCTCCTTTTCTTCATGAACACACATGGCAAAATTCAAATAAAGAAATAAATGTCTGTTGAGAAGTAAGCAGCACTGAGGCTGCCATCATATATACAACTGTTTAAATATTTGTGTGGAAATAAGTTAACATAATGGGACCTCCGAGCAGAGTATGCATAATAAGGAGCATTTATCACGCTATAACAGTTCACTGAAGACAGCATTGGGACAGGGAATGGAGTCTAATCTACCTACTTGTAATAGAAATGTACATCAGGTATTTTGTTCCCAGAGGGCTCAAAGAATTCTGGCTTAACATTAATATTTCCTAGTTTTCTTTCAACAGTAACTCCTGCAAGAAAAGAAAAAGAATAATATTACTCCCTTAAACTAGCAAGCCCAGGGTTTTTTGTGCAAAGATGCTCAGACAGCCAATAACATAGAGCCCACAAAATGCAATAGGATAGGGATAGTGAAAAGTAGAGACATCACATTGCAAACAAAAATTCGTATAGTCAAAGCAATGGTATTTCCGGCAATGTATGGTTGTGAGAGCTGGACCAGTGAGGAGAACAAATAGGTCGTTCTTAGAAGAAATCAACCCTGACTGCTCTTTAGAAGGTCAAATAGTAAAGATGAAGCGAAAGTACTTTGGACATCAAATGAGAAGAGAGGATTTGCTTGAGAAAGCCTTGATGCTGGGAAGGGTGGAGGGCAAAAGAAGAAGGGGACGGCCCAAAATGAGATGGCTAGATGGTATTGTAGAAGCAAAAGGGAACAGAGCTGAGGGAGTTGTGGAGGAGGGTGGAGGACAACAGGAGTGCCTGGCGGACAGTGGGGTCCATGGGGGTCATCGCAAAGGGTCGGAATCGACTGTGCGACTGAACAACGAAAACGTGACCTCTGATTTGTGACAAGCATATTTATGTAATGTCAGAAACAGTAATTTCTGAAATAAATAAAGTTTCTGATTTCCACTGAACAGTCACAAGCCAGTGTATTTTCTCCAGTTTTTAAAAACAAGTATTTGAAGTTGAAAGGAAAGGGGGGAAATTCATGGGATCAAAAAGGAATAGGACTTCATTAAGAGCAATGATGTTCATGGTACGCAAGGAGCCTCCAATGCAAAACCCCTGGAATAAAAAGCATTCACTTTTATGTTCATTGTTTAAACCTGTTAATTGCTGAAGGTTTAATGAAAGAATTTGCAGGGACAAATTTTAAGTAATAGAGATGAGCTAGGTAGATTTGATTTTTGAAGACATTTGGCTTTGATCCTTTATAATAATAAAGAATTTTAAAAGAAACTACTAATGAAGGATTTTCAAAAGGAAATTAGTAGCTTCCATGTTATTAAAAACAAGATTTGAGAAGGAAATGTGAGTAAATAAAAATCAATTATTCAGTAAAAATTGATCAATTAAGCAAAGAGCTTTTAAATAATGAACAGCTTTCTGAAGAATATGTCATAACTAATAGTGCAATCCTGTTCTTAGCCTATATAGAAGTAAATAGGGGAGGCCCTTCTGTTGGTCCTCCTACGCTCCCAAGCTCATGTGGTGAGGACATGAGAAAGTGCCTTCTCAGTGGTGGCTCCTCGGCTTTGGAAGGCACTGCTTGGAGAAGGCAGGTTGGCCCCCTTGTCCTTCCATCGCCAGACAAAGACCTTGCTTTTCAAAGAAAGATTGGGTTCTAGAGAACACTTTATTTGTGAAGTTTAAATATTGTAATGGTTTTTAAATGTTTTCACAATTATGATTAAAAATAATTTTGAAAATATATGTATTATAATCTCCAGCTGGCTGAATAGCTCAATGGTTAAGTCTCTGGCTGAAGAGCCAGAGATTGGGAGTTTGATTCCCACTCTCCCTCCTGGGAAAAGTCCCAATCTATGTAGTCATGGGCAAGCTGCATAGTCCCAGGACAGCTTCCGAAGAAAGAAAATGTTATACTATTTCTGTGTAATCTGTACCTAGAAAACTCTGGAAAGCCACTTAACTCAGAATTGATGCTAATATATATGTCCAATGTAAGTAAGACATCTGAATTATACCTCTTTGGGTTTGATGTTAAGATTTAAATTAATCCAAAACAGCAGCAAATATACTTCAGCCTGTAAGAAATTGTAGCAAAATTACCGGTAACTGTTAAGTAAGATTCAGCTCTTTTGAGCTCAAATAGGGAGAAGCTGATTAATGGGCAAATGGTTTGGCTTGTGTGCTTTGTGACTGGTACTGAAAATATCCAGCCAAACTCAGAGGATGAGGAGGGGGGGGGATCGCTTAATAATAATAATAATAATAATAATAATAATAATAATAATAATAATAATAATAATAATAATAATAATAATAATAATAATAATAATAATTATTATTATTATTATTATTATTATTATTATTATTATTATTATAGCATTTTAACTTGTTATTATTGTATTAATTTAATTGTTGTGAGCTGCCTTGGGTACCCTACAGAGAGAAAGGTGGCATAATGAATGAATGAATGAATGAATGAATGTGAGGAGAGGAGAGGAGAGAAGTGTTATAAAATTAGAGGCTACAATTGCTTTGGCTCAGTGCACATAAATATATTAGGAGCTGCTTTCAATAAATATATCTTAAGTCCTACTTATTAAAGCGAACCAAACAAGTGGTGTTAAGCAGCCAATTAAGTGAGTTTTGTCTTTACCCTTATTTTATTTTTATTCCAACTATTGTGTGGCATTCAACTGCTATTGCCAGGTGTTTATAGGTAGAGGCTTCAGGCTCGGTGAATTTGCAAAGATTTTCCAACATATTCCAAAATAGCTGCCTGAGGCTTTTAATACCATGTGGCCGCCTCACAGTACAAAATGCTGAACTCCCCATTATACAGCCATAAGAAACTGATTAATTTTGGCTAGCTCATGTTCCTATCATAAAATGGATCACAAGCATGTTCTGGAGACAGAAGGAGCAAGAAATGGTTTGTGTTTTGTTGCAAGTGGTATCGTGCCCGGGGTGTGCTGAGCACCTTGGGAGGCCGGAGGACAGAAAGTGATCGGGGTGCCTATTGGGGCGGTTGGGGGGGGGGGGAGAAATCTCATACATTCCCATTACCTCTGCCTGCCTCTGTCAGTCACTCGGGCGCACCAGGATGAGTCCCTGTATCCCTGTGGGCCAGCACACCACTGATCATGACATAGGGTTGAGACATCTTATATATTTTGATGACAGGATCGGTGGTGCAAGCTCTGATTTGAGATCTCAGACTGGGACATTTCAGTGTAAGAGAGGTCCAACTGAAAGACAGCCCAGGTTACGAAGCACCTTTCAATAGGCTACCTTATAATTTTCTTCCTCTTCTAAAAACCATAATTCTTAAATATTTGGGAAAGCCTTTGGAAAAGATCAGAAGTATTTGTTTTTAGAGAGCCTGTTTTTTGTCTCTCCTGTGTGGAATTTCTGAATCTTCACAATCATGAATCAGGCTCTTGTGAAGAGTGTAACTACACAGCGAGGGGAAATCCAAACTAATATGCTGGGAAGATGTGCTGGGGCATGTGGTTCTCTTCAACATAAGTAGCCACACAAGCAGAAAGAGAGACAAAAGCTTTCTATTTGCATTTCCATTTGAAGTGCCTGTAGTTGGTGCAATTCAAGGGACCGGCCTTAAGAAGGCTTTCCTCCCTTAGCTCCCTCTCTTAGCTTAACCTTTGTGAAGCTGTTTACATCAGGCGTTCTCAACCTTTTTAAGCCAGGGGGGCCATTGGGGGGGGGGTCACGCTGCTCCCTCAGACAGCATCGGGGGCTGGACAGCCATTTTGCCCTTCCTCCACCACATGGCACTTCCTGGTGTGGTGGTGGCAGTGGGGTCCACATGAAATGGTGCTGTGGGCCACATCCAGCCCACAGGCCACAGGTTGAGAATTCCTGGTTTAGATAGATAGATAGATAGATAGATAGATAGATAGATAGATAGATAGATAGATAGATAGATAGATAGATAGATAGATAGATAGATAGATAGATAGATAGATAGATAGATAGATAGATAGATGGATGGATGGATGGATGGATGGATGGATGGATGGATGGACTGTCAACCTGAGGGAGGCTTTTTTAAAAAAAGAAGTTTCTTTGAAGAGGAGAAGCTCTGCAGAGAGAGGAGTTGGCACTGCTTGTCTGTGTATGTACAATTGTGAGGAGGCCTTTCAATAGAGCTCACAGTTAAAAACAGTATTATAAGGGCTACCTACCTAAGCCTATGAGATCCTGGAATTATCCCATTGGACATTATTGGGGTAGTCCTTCCTTCTTACATTGATAGAAGTTACCGGAAGAAGCCAGCCCTCTTACCATGCTAAGGGCTCCTGATCCAGGCAAAGTTAGACTACATATTTAGATTTGACAGACTTTGTGCTATAATGTGCTGTGAGTAGGGTCATAACATGGTCTTTAGATTTAGAAAGGCATCTCCCATCTCCCAAAACGGCAAAGCTAAATGCAGTTGAAATGTCATCACTGGATTATCCTATGTAACAACTTCATCACCCCCATTCTTTCTTCCCTGGGCTTTGGTGCCGTCCTGTTGTTACCAGAGAAAGCGGAAGATTAAAGTGCTTACCAAGAAATGTGTCGGCGAGGCTGTTGGACTGAAGTGCCAAAGCAGTTCGGAATCCCTTGCTGTCAGGTGGAATGATAGTAGACTGGCAGACAAAAGCCCTCACAATGTTGGAATAATCTTCTGATTCAGCTACCATATCCTTTAGTGTGATATCTGTTATGTTGTCTGCACATATTGCTAACTTTTCCCCCTGTGAGCGTTAAATGGGGAAAAAAGGGGAGGGGGAATAAGCATGTGGCTTTCATGCAGGATTTCTTAGCATCTTGAAAAACAGAAAGCATGGGTTTCTTACTACGACTTAGTGGTAATTTGCCAAGGAATTAAGAAAACAATCCCTAAAATCTGTGCTATACTGCTGTGAAAGAACTGGTGTGATTCCTTGCAAAGAATGTCAAATGGCCACCTCTCCAACACATATTTAATCAGAGCTGAAGTAGAGAAATGGCATTAGCAATATCCATCAAGGTGCCATGCTGCTTTCTTGCTGCTCATAATAAATTGCTTTCCAATTTAAATGCATTTTGGAGTTTTGCTAATGATACACTACTTCACATAGACTTAATGCAGGAATCCAGAAATTGGAATGAATATCTCTAATGGATGGTACTGATACAATGGCTGGCATGTAGTGTCAGACTGTGTAATTACACACCAATTATAAACCTCATTACTCTTCCAAATAAATGGCTGGTAAATCACTTAATCTCCTTGGATAACAAAAACTTCATGCAGTTTTTAGATAGCCACCATTTCACATGAATAGAAATGAAATTATTTCACGCAGTTTAACTTGGGCTGAACAGAATATTTCTCCAGGTTTGGTCTCCAAGTTCAAAGCAGTGATCATGAGCAGGAGAAATACTTGACCATTTGTGTGGCTAGTTACTTTTAAATATCTTGTTTGATGCTATGGGCTATGATCACATTGGTCCTATTTTCACATGATTTATTTTCCTTTCTAGGACATACACCAGTCTATAAGCTTTATGATAGGAAGTTGAGTGGACAACCTGAAAAGAGCTAAGAGCTGTTTTTGATTTTATTTTATTTGTTATTAATTTCTTTTGCCCCAGTGGTGGGCTCAATTTTTTTTTACTACCCACACTGTGGTGGACGTGACCAGGGGGAAAGCCCTGCGTTGCACCCAAATTAGGACTACACTAGTACCTCAGATAACGATGAGACTTGGTTCCACAAGTCTCGTCGTTATAGTTTTTAACGTTGTGCGATGCATTGATCGCACAACGTTTTTTTTTTAAAGCCCTGTTCCCTTTCCAAAGAGGAAAGGGAAGGGGGGGGCGATCAGCCTCCCTCTTTGGAAAGGGCAGTGTCGATTAGCCATGAGTGGGATCCCCCCCCCGCCCTTTCTAAAGAGGCAGGCGGATCGCAGTGTGGGATCAGCTGCTTGGGTTGGGGGTTTAACCAGGTGCGCGCCCGTTCAATCCCCTAACCCAAGCGCTGATCGTATGCTGTGATCACAGCGCCCAGGTAGGTTGGGAACAACACGGATTGGTTCCCTTGACCTCCCCAGGGCAGGGGTGTCAGAGAGCCCGAAATTTCAGGCTCCTTGCTGCCCCTGCCGCCTCTGGGGAGGTCGGGGGACCCGATTGGCGCTGTTTCCAAAGTTCCCCCATCTCCCTGGTGGCTGCAGCAAGCCAAAACATCGGGATTCAAATGCCAATGTTTTGGCTTGCTGCACTGGCCGAGGAGGTGAGGGGACTCCAGAAACAGCGCAGATCGTGTCCCCCGACCTCCCGGGAGCCGGCAGGGGGGTCAGAGAGCCCCAAATGGGGGGGGGAGATGGCTTTTTTAAAACCCATTTTGGGTTCTCTGACCCCCCCCTGCTGGCTCCAGGGGGGTCAGGGGACCCGATCCACGCTGTTTCCCCACCTCTCTGGCTGCTGGCCTTTTTTTTCACCCATTTCGGACTCTCTGACCCCCCCCCCAGCTGGCTCTGGAGGGGTCGGGGGACCCGATCCACAGCTGCAGGGTGGCTGGAGAAGCTGAGGGGGGCTCCCTGTCGGCTTCCCTAGCCACCCGCCCTTGCCTCTGCAGGTGTGGGGTGGCTGGGGAAGCCGACGGGGGAGGCCCCCCTGGTCAGTTTTCCAGCCTCCCCACCCTTGCCTCCGCAGCTGCAGGGTGGCTGGGAAGATGAACGGAGAACCCCGTTCAGCTTTCCAGCCACCCTGCTGCATTGGATAATTCTAACAGATCGTTATCTGTTTGCATCGTTATCCGATTTTAGCATTATATGATGCAGTCATTATCTGAGGTATTACTGTACTTTATTTCAAACCTTGGATGGGCAGAGCCAGCTGGAATTTCTGCTACCAGTTATGGCAAACTGGAGTGAACCTTCTGAATTCCCCCATTTGGGAAATTTCCCACTTTTCAGATTGTTCAGCTTCTCTGAAATCCCCAGGCAACATGAATGAAGTAAAAAGGGGCACCTGCAAAGGACAATTAAGAGAGGAAGCAATGCTTCTCTGGGCCAGCTAACCAGGATTCATGTTCTCAAATGGGATAATGTCACATGTTAGGTTGGGATGGTCCCATCCTTACCAGAATTAAAAATAAATAAACAGAATAGGTAGGCAAGGAGAGTTACTTAGGTGGTGATAGCAATGAGAGTGACAGTAGATTAGGGCAAGATATAGTATCGTTTCTTAAGTACAGTAAAACCTCACATAAAGAGCGCCTCTGGGCAGGGGTGGTGGTGGCGAAATTGGGTGGCCACGCCCACCTCCCTGTCCTGCCCCATCAGGTTTTGTCCCTACAAGTGGTTCAAGGTCTCCCTTGATCAAAAGCCAGTCATATCCGACTCTAGGGTGCAGTGCTCATCTCCATTGACAGCCAAAGAGCCAGTGCTGCCTGTGTTTGCAGATGTAGACATGGCCATATGGTAGGCATGACTAGATCGCCCACGACCTAGGCTCCGCCCACAACATAGGTGCCACCCAAGATGTAGGCTCCGCCCACGGTGTGGTAGCGAAAATTTTTGCTGCCCACCCATGTTTCAAACTGCTCGGTTGGCAGGAGCTGGGACAGTTGAACTTCTACATCTTCGTCATAAGATTCAGGATCATTTGTTCTGTGCTGGGATATTTCCGGCCTATTATGTTTTCCCCATCCTGGGCAGTTGGAGCAGGAGCAGCTCCTACGGAAGGCTTGTTTCAGGCTGCAAGTGACAGTGGGGTAGCTGCCAAATTACTCCTCCCTCCCTGCAAGATGGTGGTGAGGCATGTTGTGGGATTCTTGACAAGAGAAGGAAGGAAGCCTGTGAGACTTGAAAATTCCTCACTGATGTGCCCTGCCAAGTCAAGATTGCCTAAAACAAGACAATTGTCTTTCTTTTTTAAATTTTTCTTTCTCAAACCAATTCTAGCAGTAGTTAACAAACCTGATGTAGGACTAAGTAAAATGAATGTGGTGACCTCTCAGCCTAGAGTAAGCAATCCTAACGATGACAAGAGTCAGGAAATGCCACGTTGTCTTGGCAGCCTCATGTGCTCTTTAATTCCAGCCTTACAAAAGTAGAAAACTTACTTGATTTCCACACAGGCTGATGTTGAAGAAATGGAAGAATTTTGTCCCTCTTGCTGTAAAGCTTGGCCCCTTCATTAATGAGCCTACTCGGCTCAGGCTGCTAAAATCATAAATCAGGCTGTAATTGTCCTTGGCGTATGAAATCATGCAGTCGCTAAAGCAAGCAGAATGATCCTTGGAGAGAAAAGCAAAATTAAAATGAATTCTAATGAGACATCTAGTTAGCCAAGTTATAGCAAGGTGCAGTAAAAAGATGAAAGTTAACCTTTGCAAATGATCGTTGTAATTCTCAGCCTGGCATTCTCCAAACGTAGCCCCCCCCCCCCCCTTAGCACCTCTCTAGCCCAAATAACCAGAAAGGGGATCGTGGGATAAACGTTACGGAAGCTGGTCTAGCCATTCTACTGTCCAGCTGCTGCCCCTTCTTCCCATAGGGATTGTTAGAAGGCTATTCTCAGGAACCATCTCTCCGTCTCACTCACTTCAACTTTCTGCCATAGTTCTGCAAGGAGCAAACATGGATCATGGATCTGTCTAATTAGGACTAGGGCTTAGGCTTTTTTGTTTAAAATTTAACTTTATTTATTTTATTTATTTGTGGATTTTTATTGCTGCCCAATTCCAAAGACTCTGGGCAGTGTACAGACATTAAAACCATCACAATTTTTTTAAATCCCAATTAAAACCCCATTAAAAACTACCACAAAAACATTCCCCTACCCTACCACCAATTAAAAAAAACTTTTCTCGATATAATAATAATTTCATGTGAGAAATTATACTGGGTTGAAAGGTTTTTTGCTGGAGAAACTCTGCTCAGGGGACACCCAAATGAGCCACCTTTCATGTCCCCAAGATCTTTTCCCACCAAAGTGGTCCCTATTTATCTACTTGCAATTTTTTGCTTTCAATCTGCTAGGTTGGCAGGAGCTGGGACAGAGACAGGCAATCAATCCATCATGCAGCACTTTGGTCTCGAACTGCCTACTTGCCGGCCTTCCAGCTAACAAGGTGAGCTTCTTAACCCCTGAGCCACAATAAAAGTTTATTTCTTTGATTTTCAACTGCTTCCTCTGCTTTATTGCAGGTCTGCACCCAAGTATCTACACTGTACCTATTCTGCTAAAGAGAAGGAACATTAACATCTTTCCCATCTCACTTTGTGTACTCTCACAACAAAACACATGGGCGGGAGAAAAAATATGCATAAAACAAAGAATGGTTTTTGTTGTTCATTCGCACGGTTGATTCCAACCCTTTGCGAGCCTATGGACCAATTGCCCTCCAGGCACCTCCGTCCTCCATCATCCTCCTCAGCCTGCCCAGATTTGTACCCATTGCATCTACAATACCATCTAGCCATCTCATTTTGGGCCGCCCCCTTCCTCTTTTGCCCTCCACCTTTCCCAGCATCAAGGCTTTCTCAAGTGATTTTTCTCTTCTCATTTGATGTCCAAAGAACTTTAGCTTCATCTTTATTATTTGACCTTCTAAGGAGCAGTCAGGGTTGATTTCTTCTAGGATTGACCTATTTGTTCTCCTTGCTGTCCAGGAGACTCTCAAAACTCTCCTCCAACACCACATCTCAAAGGCATCTATTCTTCTGCGCTCAGCTTTCCTAATGGTCCAGCTCTCACAGCCATACATTGCCACAGGGAATACCATTGCTTTGACTAGATGAATTTTTGTTTGCAAGGTGGTGTAGACACAGAATAATAAATGAAAGGGTATGCCCTTATAACATCACAACACAGCCATCATGGCCGCTCCTTGTTTTGGAGGACATGAAAAATTAGCACTCCTGCTCTTCGTTTCAACTTTGTATGGGCAACTGGGGTGAATATGTGTGGAATGCATCATTCTTCAGACTTGACTTATTTTGCCACAGTGTGGGAAGTGAGAGTTTTGAACCAGTCTACTGACTACTCTGGAGAGCATGACCATTTAATGCCAGCCTTCTCATAAAGATTGTGGTAAGGTAGAAGCTGAAACTACACAACCAAAAATGTCATCTAACCTTCAGAAGGCTTTTAAAAGACCTAGACAAATTCAAAAATAATAATAGGTCTATTAATCGTTGTCTGCCATGGCAGCCAGCCCTTGGGAATCTTGGAGATTTGGGACTACAATTCTCAGGGTGTCACAGCCATTGGCCATGGAAGTGATAGGATTTTGAGAACTGTAATACAAGAAAGCAAGGAAGGCCACATGGACTGGGAGCATACCCCCAGCTTCCTGTAGGAGTGGCATCCTAACTCCATGAAATATCTTGCTGTTCTTAAGATGAGAGCCTGGCAAACCACCATGCCATGAACATTTTAATACATGCCTGAAGAAGTGGTCTTGAACCATGAAAGCTCGTGCAACATTTAGGTTTTTCTTAGTGATCCAATAAAGGCATCGCCTGTTTCCTTCATCTTTTGCATCTTTACAAAAAAGCAAGGCTTCGAAGCCTGACTGAGAATGGCAAACGGTATTCTTGATATTGGGGCACATAGCAAAGTACTTCACTAGGAGATTCGTAGACGTTTCTTGGGGCATGTGACTTGCCATTGCTAGAAAAGTCACACTGGAGTAGTTCTGACCCAGGGCATTTTAACGCATGTTTGTTTGCCGATATCACAACTGCTGAGAACCTGCTCTCTTTACCTTGGTGCTGTGGCTACCAGGGCCACAAGGGACACATGCTTCTTGGCCATACACTTGATGCATGGACAGATAGGTATTGGGAGGACATTCCTTGCACTGGTTGGTTTCCTTTTCTACGTAGTGGCCAGCGGGGCAAGGGACACAAGAGGAGCCAGACTCTTCCAACCCAATGGCACAGGCCTGGCAAGACGAAGCAACACCATCAAGAGCATTTGTCACTGTGATCGAGTAGATCTTTGCCACATCGTTGATGAGCTTCCTGCTCTGCAAAGACATAGAAAAGGTGGATAAAAGCACAAGTTCTACAAATTAGCCCCATTAATTGTAAGATAACACGGGAAAACAAGTTAGCCAAAATAACTCTTTGGGAAAGAATATGATAGCAGATAGAATACACTATCACCAGCCATTCAAAAGAGTTCATCTAAATCATTTGTAGAGTTTATTAATTGGCTACACCAGTGTTTCTCAACCTTGAGCCCCCCCGCCCCGCCCCCCGGCTGTTCTTGGACTTCAATTCCCAGAAGCCCAAGTCAGCACACCTCCTGATCAGGGCTTCTAGGAATTGAGATCCAAGAACATCTGGGGGGGGGGGCATGGTTTGGAAGAACCCTGGGCTAGAGGATACTGGCCTGACCAAAAACACAGACTTCCTACTGATTGTTACTTCTTTGCAACTTTGTTTAAATCATTAGAGTAGAGTATGCATTTTTTGGTATTTAAAATCAAGGAATATTTCTCTGTATTACCTAGGCCAGTGATCCCAAACCTTGGCACTCCAGCTGTTCTTGAACTTCAATCCCCAGAGGAAGCCCTGATCAGCAGGAATGTTGACTTGGGCTTCTGGTAACTGAAGTCCAAGAATGCCTGGAGTGCCAAAGTTCACCATCATGGATGTAGGCAGATGCCAGAATTTGGGAGAAAAGGCAACAGTTGTGGTATAAGACTCTATTTTTGGAGAAAAAGATGCTGATAGATCAAAAAACAGATTATATGGTAAATGCCTGGAAGCTCAAGGGATTTCAAATCACAGGACAGATTGATATATGGCAGGTACTGTGTGCCCAGAACAATATTTTTAATAAGATAATAGTTACGTTTTGTTGGTCACTTCCTTCCTCAAAACTGGCTTTGGTTTGATGGGGGGGGGGGGGAGATAGTATAGCTTAATTCTTGGATAGGGAAATAGGCACCGCATTCAGTTTGAATATTTATTTATTTATTAATCCGCCCTACTCGCACAGGGCGGAGCACAACCAGCATGTAATACACCACCAAATACACTAAAAGAACAAAATAAAAATATAAATCTTCTTGCCTAAAATGTCCTATTGCTCTGCTGGAGATGCCATTTGTGTTTCTTATGAACACACAGAGAGAAAAGAAATGAAGCAGTCTGTCTTGCAAGAAGTGGAACTTGGGAAGTGAAGTCTAAGAGATGTCCAGGCTGTATGTATGGCCACATTTTTTTTATTACAACACCACTTTGTGATCATATGTTCCAATTAACAAAAAGAGTGATTAAATTTAATTTCTGTGGCAACTTTCATTGCATAGAAAAGAAAAGAAAACCCAAACCCTTCATAATTATTGCCACATAATCCACAATGATCGTGTAGTTTGTGAGACAGTAACACGAACAATGTGCTCCTGCCTCTCCCTGGGTCTTTTCCACCTTGGCCCGGGGAAGGAACGAACTGCCCCAGCTGCGGCCGGTGAGGACTCGCCCTCGCCCTCCCTCCGGGACCTCCTTCCCATCTCGGCCCGGAGGCCGATAAAAAGACCACCTGCAGTGGCGGCGGTGGTGAGAGGATTTTTGGCGGGCGTACGTTATATTTGAGAATGTTTGATGGTATTTGTATTTGTGATATTTACTATTTGTATTTATGATATTTGATTATATTTGTAATGCTGGATGGAATTTTTGCTATTATTATTTTGTTATTATATTGTGATATATTTTTCCCCTCATATTGTATGTTATTTGTGTCCTATGTTAGGACTTTATTGTTTGACTGTATATTAATTGTGTTGTACACTGCCCTGAGTTGGTCATACCAAGTAGGGCGGTATAGAAATCCAATAAATAATAATAATAATAAATAACTTTCACAATCGATGTGGCCTTTTGGTTTTATGGCAGGGCAGCCTCTGCCACGGATCTGCTGACCTGGAGCTCTAGAAAGGAATGCCTAATAACTTTTCAACCATGCAGAAAAGAAAGTCCAAAGAGAACAGCTTGGCTTCTGTGAGACAAAGGAGAGGAGCGCTCTGTTGAGGGAGGGAAACTTCACCGAGGCCCCGAAGGCAGATGCCGCCTCAGTTAAGAGGGAGGACGTGTGTCCCGTAGTAGAGACCATCAGCCAACATCTGGGCTCCAGACTTCCAATATTCTTCCACCAACAGGACCACTTTCTCCCCTTGTGGCTTCAAGTTGTTGTTCTTGTTATTTTCTATTGAAACAGGGGGTAGTACTTACCTCCTGTGCTTGACTTGTTCTCTGGAAGGCCCAGGTGAATGTAAAAGAAGCATTTTTGGTGATGATGTGGGTGTAGGACTGTTTCTCCCTCCTTCCACTCCACGATTCCACTACATTTGTGTTCTTTTTATTGATGTCCTGTAAACAAAGTATAAAATATGCAGAACCTGTACAGCGATAACTAATAGAGTTGGAGCTGTTAACTAATGCCGGCACACCAAGACTCTTCTTTGCAACAGGAAGGGACACAGGCTTGCTCCTGCTTTGGGAAAAGCCCTAGGGCTATTCTACTAGAGAGAATAAGGCACTACCAATTATAATGGGGAGGAATTGGCTTTTGGGCATCTTCCTACTTCATGATCACCAACAGGAATAGGGAATAATCTAGGAATAATCTGGAAACACAAACACATTTGTGCTTGATCACAGCATTGTATAAGATGTTGCTCCTTAGAAAGGGCACGGAAAACCAGTCTCTCGCCGACTGGCTAGTCAAATGTTTGGAATGGGAACAGACACGTTAACTCAAGCCTGGGACCTCCTTTCTGGAGGAACAGTTATGGAAGCTGATATTTCAGTAAAGGTAAAGGTCACCCTTGCTCGAAAGCCAGTTGTATCTGACTCTAGGATTCAGTGCTCATCTCTGTTTATAGCCAAAGAGCCAAATGTCTGCATTTGCAGGTGTTTCTGTGGACTTGTGGCAGGCATGACTAAACACCGGAGTGCATGGAATGCTGTTTCCTTTCCCACTGAAGTGGTACCTATTTATCTACTTGCAATTTCTTGCTTTCAAACTGCTAGGTTGGCAGGAGCTGGGACAGAGATGGGAGTTCACTCGGTTGTGCAGTACTCGAGTCTCAAGCTGCTGACTTGCCGACCTTCCAGTCGTCAAGTTCGGTGTTCAGATATTTCAGCAGCCAATAGAAAAACAATGAAATATGAAATTATATTAAAGATAAGAAAAATGGAGTGACTCCTGAGATATTGTTGGGCTGCAGGACTTCCCTTCCCACAAAAAGACAAGGACATTTATTGGGGGGGGGGGGGATATAGTTGCCAGTATGCCCAAGACAGAAATACCAATGGCCACACTGAACACGGGTATTATGAGCCCTGGTAGTGAAGTGGTTAAACTGCTGTCCTGCAACCAAAAGGTTGTGAGTTCAATCCTGACCAGGGATCAAGGTTGACTCAGCCTTCCAACCTTCCAAGGTCAGTAAAATAAGTACCCAGCATGTTGGGGGCAAAATGTTAATTAACTTGTGAACCGCTCAAAGAGTGCACTTAGCACTATGGGGCAGAATATAAGTGTCATTGCACTGCTTTATTTTGAGAGCTGTAGTCAAAATAAGTAACTTTTCCTATCACTGTTCTCAGTGGCCATCATTATGTACTAAAGAGATTTAGGGAAGCAAACCAATTGTTTGTTTCAGGAACAAACCTTTACTTGCAAAAAAAAAAACCCTCACTTCTAAGGGCAATTAAACTGATAGGGGAGGGAGATGCCTAGGAATGAAAATGGCATGTGGACATGGCAGGTGCGTTCGCTTTGCCAACCCTGGGCATGATGTTTGCTTACCGCCATGAAGTACAGCACACAATCAGCTGAGCAAATGGTCTCAAACACAAAAGTGATCCGTCCAAGCTCTGAACCGGTGACCCCTGTTACTGATGTAGGAGGCCTGCTCAAAAAAGGGGGAAAGTAAGTAAATAAATAAATAAATGGTATTTTTAAAAGACACTTGACAGCCAGGAACGTTTTATACATCCCCAAAACATTTAGGAAACATAAACAGACTGCAGCACGCTAACAGAGTTGCCCATATTATTATTATTATTATATTCCAAAGCGCTCACTCTCTCTCTCTCTCTCTCACACACACACACACACACACACACACACAGACACACCTTTTTACTAAATTGTTTATGTTCCACCACCATGCTTCAGATTTACAAAACATGCCATTCACAAAATTCTTTTTAAAATTAAGGCACATCTGTGCTGGACGAAGACAACTTGGATCTTACTTAAGGATAGGAAAAATACATGCCTTGCGTCCTTGCAGAGATCCCCATAACCACGAGGTAGAGGGCAAGAGTAGGGACTCAGCAACTGACTAGCAGGCTCTTACTTTGGTTGTTTACTGACTCTTAGCTCCTTCTTGGGATCTGTGCAAGGCTGACACATTACCTTCTAAATGCTTCCTCTCCCTTCTCTCCATTGAGAACCCAGAGCCTACTTTGTTTTTTCCTTGTCTACCATCATTCTCGCTACACCTAACCCAGTGGTGGCAAACCTATGGCACGCGTGCCAGAGTGGGCACTCAGAGCCCTCTCTATGGGCATGTGCACCGTCACCCCAGCACAGAGTTTGCCCTTACCCTCTGCCAAGCAGCCCAAGAGGAACACTTTCTCCACCCCCCAGCACAATATTTGCCCCACCCCTCTGCTCAGCAGCCCAATGGGAGTGCTTTCTCCCTACCCCCAGCACAGAGTTCACCCCGCACTCGGGCACTCGGTCTCTAAAAGATTCACCCTCACTGACCTAGCCTTTTTCTTCAGGTCTCTTCTAAACCCAACCTTAGACTCAAAAACCACCTGTGTTTCTTTTTGGTTTCTCTCCAGTCAGGGCCGGATTTACATGAGAAGAGCCCCCCCCCCCCCCCGAGGCTATTCCACTTATGTGGCCCTTTCACCTCCCATTTTTAAGTTTGTAAATTACATGAGAGATAATAAAATACATCAATCTAGAAGCCCCTCTTGATCTTGAGGCCCTCGGCTGAAGCCTAGTTAGCCTATAGGAAAATCCGGCCCAGTCTCCAGTCCTAAAGGCCACCAACGCATGATCCTTTCATTGTTCAGACTAGGAGACTACATGGAATTCTCTGTGGAACTGAGTTAAGGGTAGAGCCAGAACCAACTGACCAGTGACACAAATAGGACTTTTTTTAAGGTAAGAAGTATAATTAAGCAGTGGTTTTGATAGTGCCAACTTCCACCATCCTCCGTGGGCGTTTAGACCTATTTCTCCTGAGTTCTAATCTGTCATTCTATCCGTAACAACACATTGCATATCTAGGGGTACCACATAGGTTGCCATATTTCAAATGTCAATTAAAAATGCTGCATGAGGCTGCCCATGGGATTGGGTCCTAAATCCAAACCGAGTCTTACCATTTGAGTAAGACATCAAAGGGCAGACTAATGTGTTAGGACATTTTTCATTTGGGGGTATTGTACAAAGATTGCTGCCCAGTGGAATAGTACAACTTTAAGGCCCTCCATGTGTTCTGAACACAGGTGTACATAATAGAGCCTCAAACTGATGGCCAGACTGTGCATGCTTGGTCCATGTGCTCCTGTAACAGCCCAGCTGTGGCTGATTAGAGAATCTGCCCAGCAACACTGGGGTATAACTATGGCCCTCTGGGAAGGGTCTATGGAGGAGGCTATTATTATGGAGGAGATTACCTGTGAGGAGGTTGCTATTCTGAAGGAGTCTATATACTGAGAAGGACTGAGACACTGAAGGAGGTGATGCTGCTGTTGAGAGCTTTTCTTCAACTGAGAAGAAAGAACTGCTAAAGGATCACCAGGACTCTTTTGAGTGCTCCTGGAGTTGGAGCCAACTGAGGACTTCAAGCTGTCTACCTACTGTGGGGCTTGGAGAGAGTGAGAGACTGTTGTATATAGTCCTGTGTATGTCTGTCTTCCCCTCACTGTAAGTAAAGCGCACCTTGTTTCCACTGAAGGCATATGTGTGTGTGTCATTGCACTAAGGCTTTCGCTGCGTAAGAGCTTAAAAGTGCTACTCTGCTATCGAGCCACACATATTGCCAGGGGAATCCCTGATATAATGGATCGAATGGCAGCCTCCAGTGTCGTACTCCTCACCACACTATTCTCCATTATGTGGACATCTAGATTTCTGTTCCTGTTTATAATTTTATTCCCATATTCCCATAAGACCAGTATGAGAGAAGTTACGTTGCACGAGAGAGAAAAGAAACTGAGAACATTTTTAAAACCCAGAAATTAAACTATTCCTTACTTAAATCCTGGTATGTGGAGATTTACAATGAGGTAATCGTTATCTGTGCCTCCTGCCCCGTTACGGATGTGATCACCAGCCACTACCCAACCTGAAAAAGAAAGAAAAAAGATTTTAAAAGATTGATTAGATATAATTTTCAAAAAAAATAAAGAAAGAAAATCCTGGGAGGAAAATATTCTAATTCACCAACCAGTTGCATAAATTCAAGTCAACTAAATTGAAAGCAACTAAATGGTCCTACCCTGACTCAGTTCTAAGGCCATCAACATAACTAAGTGATTTCTTCAAACCTAAAAAAATAAAATCCAGGACAAGTAGGGTTTCTTTTCTTCCTGTGTTTCAATCTATATAATTTAGTATATCACAATTCCTATTAAAAGTGATTGACCTTCCCTTCGACAATGAAGATGTGTTGAGGTCAAAGGATTAAACTATTTATTAATCTGTACATGCAAATCAGCAAAGTTTAGTATTTATACAGAACATTTCCAGTTGCACAGCATCCATTCCTTTATTTATTTTTTATTATATAATTTTTTATTAAATTTTCAAAAAAAAAATACAAACAAGACAGAAAAAGAAAATAAAAAATTAAAAGTATAAAAAAGAAATACAAACAAAATACATGCTTAATAATCTAATATATCCCAGAATTACATTATAGCACAATAAAAGCATTTTAATATGTTATAAAACTCCACAGTATTCAATATAGTGTATATTTCTTGTTCTTTTAATATATTCTTCTTATCAAAATATTTATCTGATTCTAAACTCATAAATGATTTTGTATATATATGTTATTGTTGTTTTGTTTTTGTTTGTTTTTTTCTCCTGATTGTAAACCGCCCTGAGTCGCCACGGCGAGTGGGCGGTGATATAAATCTAAATAAAATAAATAAATAAATAAATATTTATATATGCTTATATTTACTATATTTAATATAATTAAAACTTATTATATTTCTATCACAATACTGCATAACCAAAAAATAAAAAATAAAAAATAATAATACACACCCAGTGATATATTCCAGCCCCCTGATGCCAATTCACTCGGCCCATGAAGCCCTCATTCCAGGAGCGATGAGGGTTTTGTGGGCCAGATGAATTGGGGTCAGGGGCTGCATCCGGCCCCCGGGCCATAGCCACTGGCTCCCTGAACCATGCAACCGGCCCTTGGTCTGAAATGTTTGGACACCCCTGAGATACACATTTCCCGCCTAGAGAGGATGCAGCATGTCACCGTCATCTTTCACTATTTCCAAAAACTCAACTGGTCTGGTGCTGGCCTGCCTCCTTCACCTCTAGTCAATGTAGATTCCGCAAATGGTTGCCAAATTTTCCAAAATCTATTTTCAATAATTATAATTATTTTCAATAATTATATCTATTACTTTAGTAACATTTACAGCAGCCATTAATGTGGGGTAGTGTTATTCCTGTAATTAAATGAAAACAGTATACAGACACTATTCCTAATGATGAACTAAACCTCAAATGCAATGGGGGGGGCCTTAATCACCAGCAACAATCAAGAATTGTTTTTCTTTTTTTTCTTTTAAAAATATGTATTGTGTTTTATTCTGTATGATTTTGCAGTGCATTGTAATTTGATTTCTTTTTATTACTGTAGTTTTTATTTGTTAATTATTTTAAAAACTAAATAAAAATTATAAAAAAAAGAAGGAAAAGCTAGGTGTAAGATAAGACTAGCTCACCATTCATTCCATCACATTTTGAATTTCCAACATTGAAGCAAGAAGTCTTCATATTAAGGGGCAGGACATTCCACCATTTATACTCCAGTTCCAGCACTGGTTCGGTGCCTGCAGGGCAGGTCTTGCAGCCTACAAGAACCAAAAAAGAGTTAGATGTTATTGGAATGAATTAACATAAAAAAGCAATTATTTGTTAGATGTAGCAACAATGACAAAAGAATGTGCCATCCTTGATTGCTTATTCATGCTTAAAGCAGCATGAGAATCAGACCAGAATACACAAAAGTATCAGTTCTTTGTTTCAAAAAAATTGACACATGAAGATCTCATAATGAATACTTTAAAAAAAAAACCAATCAAATATGGATGAGAGGACAAAGTGAGACTGGAAAAATCCTGAATAAATATAGCACTTTGCACTTGATACTTTCGATAGATATCTGCTAAATCCAGGCACTTATGCTAGGCAGCAATGATATAAAACGAATTACTATAAAAACAAATTCATGGGCAAAAGCAGTTGTCCATACAGTTCATGCAATGGGTTATATACAGCGAATCAACTGGTCCAGAGAATAATCAACCATGGCTTTGGGTTTTGTAGATTTTTAAAAGAGTACAATATTCCACTTTGTTATTGGTAATAGTTGTGTGGGCATGTAACACCATAGGATATAGATCTCCAAGGAAGTCTGGATAAAAAGGACTGTCTGTTTTCAACTCAATAAAAACCCAACCAATTGTTAATACAGAGTTTGAGCACTCTCACCCTGTGTGCCATCAGAAAATGTGCCCGGAGGACAAGGGGTGCAAAAGGACGATCCATTGTTGTAGAAACCAGGGTTGCAAGGCGGGCAGTCCTTCCTCTCTCCCGAAGGAGGCAGCTTCACAGCTTCAGGGGTATCATCCCTACAGATCTTGGGTTGTACCCATTTGTACATGAGCTGAGTCTGAAATTAAACGAAACGAAATGAAATGAAATGTTTTTGCTTGGTCTGGACTGAAGCATGTGTATTCGCCACACTTCATATTGTTTTCAGGCTGAAAGGAAAGGAAGAAACACTATCAAGACAGCAAGGAAAAAGCAAGAACAATGTTCTATGAAGAGCAATGAGAATGCCAGCCTGGCAAAACTCTGGCTCCAAAACTCATTGTGAGAATCAGCTTGGTAAAGACCAAAGAATGCCTCTTTGTTGCAGCACAATCCGCCTCATCCCTTTACCCTGGAAATTAGCTTGCTTTGCAACTGGCCACTAGGAGATAAACATAGGCCATCATATTTCCTTGCAACTCTGATTATTCAGCCCTTGTCACATCGATAATAGCTTTCAACATGAAAAGAGAAGCACTCTTTAGGCATTCTCTTTTCACACAGTTATCACATGAAAAGTAAAATAGGGCCATGCTACTTGACCTCACTGCCTCAACCATCATGCCTTCTGCCAGTCCTGCCAACCTCCCTCTCACACCTACACTGATGACATGTCTGGAGAGGTGATTCTCTGAGTTTCAGGTTCAAGGACGTCCCTTCTGCAGAGTTTCAAGGCTACTTAGCCAATTCTCTGCTTTCCTCCTGCTGCTCCGGCTCCTGCTCCTCCTCCTTCTTCTGCCATATCCAAATTCAAATATTGGAGATCCTCATGGTGATCAGCCATGAAGACTATCCTGAGAATATAATGCAATGGCCCTTCATCTGCCTTCCACATCGCAGCATGACACCCGTACACTGATCCAGTTCCACAAGTCACATTCTGGTCCTAAGCCCTTTTGGCACGCAAAGCCCTCTTCAACTCCAGGCCAGTATCGATGAAGCTGCTGCCCTCCATCAAGATGGATTCAAGTAGGATTTAATCCACTTGGGGACCATCACCCTTCCCTGTGGACTTTGGCACCCAAGGCCATTAGTCCTCAGGGTTGTCAGGTTAGTTAACCACCACCTGATTCTTGGCGTTGAGTCTCTGGCAGTATGGTCTACTGTAATACCATAGCAGGATAAACCTGGCCAGACTGGTTCTGCTTCCCTATCTTCTACAAATGGGTTGGGTGGGTACACTACCTTCTCCCCCCTCCCTTTAGTCACCCCCAAATTTATCAAACTGAAGGCTGCCTATAATTGGACAGTTACTCTCTCTCCAATTACTCTCTCTCTCTCGCTCTCTTCTTCCTCCATGGCTTATCTCTGGAAAATAAAAGGCAACAGCAGTGGGAAAACACAGGAAGGCTGCAGGAGAGAGAGCATGCTATCTGTACTTCACACAACACTCCATGGAAGAGGCAGGTCAACTGTGCAATGAAAGACTCATCTGATACTCTAAGTTACTGTACCGAAAATGGCATGGCTTTGCCAAGCCAGCTTTTAAAAATAATTTTGTGACCACATCCAAGATATTACACTCAAGGCAAACTTACTAAGAGACAAAAGAACCAGAAATAGTAGGCTTGTTGCCCTGAGAAGACAACACTTCAATGAGCATCGTGAGGTCCCCTGTTCTACTAGGTACTGCCAGCTGCCACTCACCTTCCCATCTCGATCGCACGGCGTATGGATTTGGAAAAAATCTTTGTTTGTACAGGGAAGACGTTCCTTACACTGGCTTGACCCTTCATCTGAAAGCAAAACACAATTAGCAAAACAATCACTGAATGCAATAATTTATCAAAGGCCATTAGTTCATTTTTCAGCTGCATCTATGTGTGGTCACTAGAGTCTTAACTTAGGAAAACTCTCTTCCCAGGAAAGGCTTCCACTGCACGACTTATCCTCAGAAGGCAATGAAAACGGTCCTATATACTAGAAAAGGGTTTTGATACTGTTACCTGGCAGGTTACTTTTGTGTGCCATACTTCCTTGTTGTGGTGTGGCTTAATCTGCAGCATTGATTTTAGGTAGTTAGACGTGGCTCCAGGTTGACTCAGCCTTCCATCCTTCTGAGGCCAGTAAAATGAGTACCCAGCATGTTGGGGGCAAAAAGGCTAATTACTCTCTTAACCTGTGCCTGACAAGAGGGATATATTCTGCCTCCTATGCAGCCCAGGGCAAAATACACAGTCCCAGAGCATTACCAACAGAGGTAAAGGAAAAGGCTGCCCTTGCTCAAAAGCCAGTCATATCTAACTCTAGGGTTCAGTGCTCATCTCCAAAGAGCCAAAGAGCCAGTGATGTCTACGTCTGCAGACATTTCCATGGACATATGACAGGCATGACTAGAAACCAGAGTGCATGGAACACTGTTTACCTTCCCACCCAAGTGGTCCCTATTTATCTACTTACAATTTCTTGCTTTGGAACTGCTAGGCTGCCAGGAGCTGGGACAGAGACAGAAGGTCACTCTGTTGTGCAGCACTCGGATCTCAAACTGCTGACCTGCTGACGTTCCAGCTGTCAAGTTCAGCATCTTAACCATTTGAGTCACTGCAGTCCCTTTTATTACCAACAGAAAGGATCACTAGATCACTTCTGAGTGGAGATATAGCTAGAAAACCCTGTGGAAGGTCACCATAAGATCCAACGGAATTGACAGGCCATGGTTTATTATTATTATTATTATTATTATTATTATTATTATTATTATTATTATTATTATTATTATTATTATTATTATTATTATTGCACAACTTCGTGTCATTTGCCAATTACTCCTGCTCCTGGACTGGGACTCCTTGCTTACGGTCACACACGCTCTGGTCACCTCCAGACTGGATTACTGTAATGCGCTCTACATGGGGCTGCCCTTGGTGACCATTCGGAGGCTGCAGCTGGTCCAGAATGCGGCTGCCCGTGTAGTGATGAGGTGGGGGCATTATGCCCGTGCCTTACCCCTGCTACGGGAGCTGCATTGGTTGCCGGTGTGCCTCCGGGTGCAATTGAAGGTGCTGGTGTTAATTACCTTTAAAGCCCTACATGGTAGTGGGCCAGGATACTTGAGAGACCGCATCGTCCCAAGGACATCTGCCCGTCCCACCAGGGCGGATCGGAGGGGGTCTTTAAAAATACCAATAGGTAGAGAGGCTCACCTTTCCAGCACTAGAAGAAGAGCCTTTTCGGTGTCCGCTCCGGCCCTCCTGGGGAACCTCCTTCCTGCCAGATGAAAAGGCGTCTCCAGGGAGGAGCTGCTGCCCTTCGGGAAAGAGCTGAAAACCTGGCTGGCAGGGCAGGTGTGGGGAGGCCGAGAGGGAGCAAATCCCCCTCCCCCTCACTGGCTCATTTAGAGGAGGCTCACTCATGCTTTTAATAGTTTTTAATTAGATTTTTAATTGGTGTCGGTGGGAGGTAGTTTTTCAGTGTTTTTTAGAAATTTTAAGGGTTTCTAGAGTTTAAATGTTGGAGATTTTATGTACGCCACCCAGAGTCACACTTTGATTGGGGCAGCTATACAAATTGAATGAATTTATTGTTGTTGTTGTTGTTATATTTCGTGTTAGAAATTATTCTCAATTGAAAGAATTTTTTTTATGGAGAAACTCAATGAGGCTCATGTCCCCAAGAGCTGGGACAGAGACGGGTGCTCAACCATCATGCAGTTCCCCAGGTCTTGAATTGCCAACTTGGCAGCCTTCCAGCTAACAAGGCAAGCTTCTTAACCACTGAGCCCCTCCAGCCCCTATTTATTACAATGTCTGAGAATTATAGTTTTTACAATTTTACTGTATTGCACTGTGTTCTCAAAGGGGCCGGTCCTCCCTGTTCATTTCACAAATTGGAGTGGGAAACACATATTAAGTAAGTAAATTAAACAAAAACCAGTCTTAGCTTGACTGCCTTGAGGATGTTTGTGGAAGAATATAAAGTCAAAGTGTAAGCCTTCAGTTCTCTTTGGTACCTGCACAGTACCTGCGTAGTGTGTTTCTTCTTCACACTTGGTGCATTCCTTAGCACCTTTTTCCGAGTAGGTATTTCTAGGACACACCTGGCATGTGGAAGAGCCTGGTGTATTGCTAAATGCGCCAGGCTTGCAAGGAAAGCATTCAGATGTATAGGCCACCCCTGTAAAGCAAAAACACAAATGTAGCAATTTGAGAAGGATAGAAAACACATGGAAGTACATTCTAGTAGAGGGGTTCCCCACCTAGGTACCTGGGGCCAGACCTGGCCTGTAGCACCATTTCATGTGGCCCGTGCAGTTGCCGCACCCGGAAGTGGACGTGGCTGCATTTACATCAGCCATAAAATGTGCTCACACATGCATAAACACACCCACAATTGTCATAAATGTGGAAGTGGCCGCAATTATGATAGCCATAAATACCTCTGCTTCCACTTCTGGCGGGCATGGTCCAGCCTAGTCAGCTGTCCGGGGGGAGGGGGAGACATGGTCAGGCCCACAGTGTAAAAAGTTTGGGAACCCTGTGCTAGTACATGCAGTGGACCAAGTAGGAAACTAGAAAATCTCTAACAGGATCAGACTATTTCTGCTTCTGAGTCACGAGTGTTTCTTCTTGATTGGAAACAGGTATCTTTGCACTTGCAAAGGGGTCTTTTGTATCACCTGCTGCCTGATAACTGAATATGATCTCAGAGACTGAACATGGGACTTGGCCAATAAAACATGGTTTTCATCATTGGGAAACGTTTCCTGGTTCCTTGGGGGAAGGGCAGACTGGACTGGAAAGGTGACAAATGAGAAGACTGTCAAAGTGCCAAGTATTCATTACCTTAACTGATGCACACAGAATTGACTGTTTCTACAACTGGAGAAGTTAATTGTTTACAGCTGAATACAAATATAGACAACTGAGAGAAATATAAATATGGGGGGAGGCAAGAAACACTTACATACAACATAACATGTTGCCATGTCACACATACAATATACCAGCTACTCTAATACTAGGGAGCATTAGGCACCTTGTAGCAACAGCAACCAAAGTAACATCAGATGAGGGCCTCAATAGATTCAAACTGGCTTGGTACAGTAAACACATAAAATAATTGTGTGTGTGTGTCCATATAATATGCTTAATAGCTCGAAGTGATAATGCTTTTTATTTTTGAAATATGTATTTTAGAGATCAATTCTCTGCTATTTCAATGTGTCCTTTGTAGGGTATACACTCCAGCATTTTTATAATGTAATTAAATCATTTCCTGTTTTATTATTATTTTTTATTGTACCATTTATGTTTCTGTATTTTGGACTGAATTCTGACTCAAGTATTTGCCTGCAACTTAGGTTTAGTTTTCATACATTGTTAAGTGTTGGTACCTACAGTTTTCCACAGTTCTAAGACTTTTGGATGTTTTCAACATTTGGGTTTTCACTTAGTGCATAAGGAAAGTGGAAGCAATGTAGATAAATAAAGCTTATGGAAGTAGACAAGTTGATGTTGCGTGAAATTATTGCAACAATGCACTTTAATGATTAATTTTGATTGGAAATGGCTGTCTGATTTCATCCTAGAATTTAACCCTTTCTGAGATAAATACCAGCTGTGATTAACACAGGCTTCTGATCTGTTTCTTAGAGGTCTACTATGCTCTATAGGGCTCTTCGGGAGATGTTCAGGCACTAGACTTTCTAATCTGACTGTTCACTCTCAACAACCGAGGGTATCATGTGTCATTATAAGTATCCAGCTGGCAAACCAATATTATCCATACAGAGATGAGCAATTTGTAACCCTCCACATGTTGTTGGAGTAAAGATCCCATTATCTACGACCATAGGCTATGCTGGCTGGGGCTGATGGACACTGAAGTCCAACAACATCTGGAGGGCTACATGTTGCCCATCCTTGACCAGAATTTGGAAGTAATTCACTGCAAAAAAAAAAATGAACAAGTAAATAGCATTATTATTTTTTAACATACCAAGGCAGGGAATTACGGATGCTATTTCTTCAACAGAACAACTGCTAATACCATTACTTTTTTTAGTGACAGAAGTAATACTTGTTCACTGATGCTAAAATATTGAGAGACTCTTTTACCATTTTGATAATTTTCCAATTGTACTTTTTTTTAATGCAATAAGTAACTAAAGCATAACATGTCAGTAACATGTCACAAACATGGTATGCTTCAACTTGTAAATAACATGTAAAGCCAATCAACTATTTTTTAATTATTATTTTTTAGAAATAATGACTAGGAAACGACAAATTATATTTTAAAAGGAACATTCTAAACATGATCTTTAACATCAATGAATGAGTTATAAGTGATCTAGTCATCATGTGCAGTTCCCCATCACAGGTGAAATATCTTAAATAATCTTTCCTTTCAACTAATTAAGTAAGAGAATAGGCAGGACAGAGAAAAATGCAGCATAAATGTACAGTAGATCCTTTTATCGAGATAGATAATCGTTCTCACTGCACATCCTGTTATTCCCAGCAGATGTCACCCTTAAACCTGCCAGGGAAGGATCTCCTGAAGAGGTAACACGGGAGAGCCACACAATTTTTGCATTCTTTTGAAGCCAACCTAATCATATCAGCAGAGAGGAGAGTGAGAAAGGGAAGGCTAACCAGAAGCTAATAATTTAAAACTTAAAACACTCTATTCTCCCAAAATAAAAATGTTTACTGTGAAAAGGACACATACTATATAAAGGTGCGTAATGACCATCAGATACAATTGACAAATTGTCCTTTTCTTTTAGGAAAAATACCCAAATTGTCTTCTTTTCACTTGGGATTTAACTAATCCCATGTGCCATACAGGCTCTGTGGCTATTGTTGAGTTTGGTCTTTCATTATGATCTTACGAGAATGCACACAGAAATATATGCACACAGTAATATTGTAAATCAGTGGCGATTGGGTGGGTCATCTCTTCTGTAAATTCCACAGATTCAGATGGACCCAGTCCACCTACTATTAAAGTAAGTCACACTAGAGTAGGTCCATTTAACTCACCAAATTCTCCATTGATTTACTATGCTAAGCAACAGGATCTCAGCAATACAGTGGTACCTCAAGTTACAAAGTTAATGCGTTCCAAGCCATTTTTCATGTTATGAAAAATTTGTAACTCGAATTTTCCATAGGAATGCAACGAAAACCAAAATTCTTCACTTGAAACATGGTTTCCCATAGGAATGCACTGAAAACCAATTAATCTGTTCCGGAAAAATTCGCAACTCGAGCCATTATTTTCAATTGGTTTTCATTCGTAATGTGAAGCTTTTGAAACTCGAACCATTTGTAACTCAAGGTATCACTTGTATGTATAACAAACACCACTGAACTATAACAATACTGTTCAAAATCTCCCATTCAATTGTGAGTAAATGTACTGTATTTTACCTTCAATTGTGATGTTTTTAACTAGTACAGGCTTCACCACCTGTGAACCCATAAGGATCCCTGTCGTTCTCCAGTATAATATGTTGGTACCTGATTTCAGTGTTACCTTTTGGGAAGGGGGAAAAAGATGAAAGAACCATTATACAAATCTCATACTGACAAATATGAATGATAAAACAGGCTATGAGGTATAAGAGAATGATTGGGCTGACAGTACAGGCCAAACCGTGCATTACAGACAGCCTACCACAAGAAACTACAATCTGTCAGTGTTCCAGAGAATTAAGAGTTTCAGACGTGAAAACCATTCCTGTTCCACTTCCAGATAGTTCCACTGGATTATAAAGCTTTCTGACAACACAGATTTACAGAAACAATCAGTGATTTGGGAAGTCACATAGTAAAGTTACATGGCAGAGCCTTTTGTTTATTGTACCAGTTCAAACAAAGGATTGTGCATATGCGTGTTATGTATCATCTTATACAGCAAGGTATCACATACGGTACTATCATTTGCTGGTTATTTTTTTGGCAATAGCCAAGAATTAAATGAAATCATTAACTTTTGCTGTAAATACTAGGAAGAGGTAAAACAAAATCCCTGTATAATATGAGCAATATGTGGTTATAAGTACTTTGGAAGACACCACGCCCAGTTCGTCTGAAGGAACTGCTGAGCAAACAGGTCCGCCAAACACAGTGACAGACCCACGTTTAACATATTGTACACAGAATCATTCCCCTCACTGCCCCAAACAAGCTAAGCAAAGTGGAGCTATTGAAAAAGAAAGTCTCATTCACATTAATAAACTCACAAGTTTAACAAAGAGTTTTTCAAAAGGGAAATGAGACATTTCTGTGCAAATAAAATGGATAATTCTTTCTCAGAAATGATGGAATTTCATACCATATTGTATTTTCTGCTTTGTTTTTAAAAGGGCCTGTTACTTAAATCTTTAAAAGCCAAATTGACAGGGAATCCACTAAAACTGACTTTTGAAAACTGTGCACTATGCAGGAATGTAAAGAGACTAAGCCAGTAGTCTGTAGTAGCCAATAAGATACAGTGGTACCTCGCTTGAAGAGCATAATGCGTTCCACAGGATTGCTCTTTAAGTGAGTTTGCTCTTTAAGCGAAACACCATTGGAAGTGACCAACTGTGACTTCTGGTGGGGGGGGATTGCGAACCCCAATTTAGTTGTTAAGTGAGTTTTTTGTTGGTTTTATTTGTTAAGCGAAGCGAACATTCAGAGAAAATTCTGCTCTTTAAGCGAGTGACTCTCTAAGCGAGGAGCTCTTTATGCGAAGTCTGACTGTATTGCAGATTTTGAGCTGTTTGTGATCAGACTATTAGTAAACCCAAGGTAACCCAAGAAGGAAGTTCACTAGCAATCTTATTTCTTTTCAGAATGGTGTGTCGGGGTGTGGATCCCACTTTCCCTGTCTATTAGGAAGAAATCTTCTGAACTTTAAGTCATAGCATGGCTCCTTTTCCTATGGATGGTGTAATGTGTAGCTCTACATAGGCCTCCAGCAACTGGCATGCATTCACTACAAGCTCAGTATTTTAGACCAGTGAGTCCCAACTTGGTGTATGCAAATCCTCAGTGGTGTGAACCAGGACATTTAGAAGGGGGGGGTGAATAGTGGTGGGAAAAGGCACATACATCAATAGAATCTACAGGCATAACTGGATTTCTGGAGGGTTTCCATGTCTCTAAAGACAAGAGAACGGGACGCCTTGCTTAAGGTCACACATGCGCTGGTCACCTCCAGACTTGATTATTGTAATGCGCTCTACATGGGGCTGCCCTTGGTGACCATTCGAAGGCTACAACTGGTCCAGAATGCGGCTGCTCGGCTGGTGATGGGGTGCGGGCGCTATGCTCGTGCTTCACCACTGCTTCGGCAGCTGCACTGGCTGCCAGTATGTCTCCGGGTGCAATTCAAGGTGTTGGTCATTACCTTTAAAGCCCTATATGGTAGTGGGCCAGGATACCTCAGAGACCACGTTGCCCCAAGAACTTCTGCCTGTCCCACCAGGGCGGATCGGAGAGGCTCTCTTGTCATCCCATCAGCTAGAGAGGCACACCTCTCTAGCACTAGGAGGAGGAGGAGGGCCTTCTCTACGGCCGCCCCGGCCCTGTGGAACCTCCTGCCAATTGAACTGCGCCTACAGACAGAGCTCCTGCCCTTTCGGAAGGGCCTTAAAACCCTGGCTAGCAGGGCAAGTGTGGGGACCCAGGAATGTGGGATCTCATGCCGGGTGGCTGATCTAATCAAGTCAGCCACCCCTCCCTGCTCTGGCCTATTGTTCTTTTAAAACTCCTGTAAGTGTAATTTTTAAAGTTTAATTTTAACTTAATTTTTAATATCTAATTAATTGTAGTCTCGATTTTAACAGATGAAGTGAATTTTAATATGTATGAGGCACGTTGGAGTGTCATATTGGCTGTGTATTTACTATGTACTGTTGTTTTAAGCCATGTCTTTTCTGGTTTGTGTTGTAAGCCGCCCAGAGTTGGGTCTACCTAATTGGGGCGGGATAACAAATTGGACAAATAAAATAATTAAATAAGAGAGATCAGCCTGCAGTCATGCCAAACTCTGAAGAAGCAGAAGGAGATGGAATGGAAGAATATGTTTACAGACTGGCATTCAAACAAAACATGTGAGAGGTTCCCGGCAAGCATCTACAGCCATCAATGGGTGGGTCCATTCGCTCTCCAGAAGAAATGCCGGAAGGGCAAGGTTGCACTCCTGCAGATTGGGCCAGGCCAGTTACTTCACATTTTAAAAATGTGATCTGTGATGTATTTACTTGAATTAATTGTATCTCTTGAGTTGTTAATTTAAATATACATGCACTGTCTATTTACCTTACTACTCCATTGATTCAGACTGAATTTGTGAACAATTTCAGAGGACTGGAAGGACAAAACAAACTTTTCAATACTAGCATTTTGGCAGTCTTAAGATAATCAGGATTCTACTGTATCAGTGATGGTGAACCTTTTAGAGACCGAGTGCCCAAACTGCAACCAAAATACCCACTTATTTATCGCAGCGGTGCCAACATGGCAACAGGGGAGGGAGGAAGTGCTCCCTTTGAGTTGCTGGGCAAACTCTGTGCTGGGGTAACCGCATGGGTGCCCACAGAGAGGACTTCCAGCGCCAAATCCCCTTTTGTTCGGAAGGGGCGAGGGGAAGTAACCTCTTCTGCATCACCAACCCCTGCCAACCGCTGGCCCAGTAACATCTGCCCACCACAAAAATTGTACTGGGCAACAATGATAAAACACTACCCATAACCCTTGGGAAAATGGGCATTACCATCATCCCAGTAACCGAGATGCAGTAACCCCACCACACTGGCTCATATGAGGACCACCTGGGGTTTTAAATGGGGTTTGTTGGAGGCGATATTTTAAGGCATTCTTAATGGTTTTAATGGTTTTCTGATGGTTTCTAAACAGGGTTTTTATGACTGTCTGGTAACATGATGTGTTTATACCTGTGAGCTGCCCAGAGTCGCTTTGGTGAGAGGGCGGCAATACAAATCAAATAAATAAATAGGTTCGCCACTACTGTTCTATATCCGTTAACCAAACCACACATCATGGTACTTACAAAGTGGGAGCCCCATTCCCCATTATCAGTCAGTTTCACCCACTTATCACTGGAAGAATCCATCTCCTGGCACTGGTCATTTTGAATCTGTTGATTAAAAATAATGGAGACAATCAGATTGATATGCTATAAACAAAAATAAACAAACAGAATTTATATTGTGTGCGTTTTAACATATTCAACATACAATCATACCTCGCATAACGAATTTAATTCATTCTGCGAGGCTGCTCGCTATGCAAGCTTTTCGCTATGTGAAACAAACTCGCATAGCGAAAATTCCTATGGGAAAACTCGCGTAACGAGCGTTTCAAGGGGGGAAACTCGCATAGCAAAAAAATTTCGCTATGTGAGTTTTCCCCATAGAAACGCTTGTTATGCGAATTTTTTCAATGGGAAAGTCTGACTCACATAGCAAAATTTTTCATTATGCAAGTCGGACCGCTTAGCAAAAAAATCACTTGTTATGCGAGTTTTTCGCTAAGCAAAACGCTCATTATGTGAGGTTTGACTGTATCTAATATGCATGACAACAATGCTTCCAGCATGTCAGAGCTATTATCTCTAAGTAATAGCTGGGCCAATTGAATTCCTTCTCATTCATACTCTTACCCATGCACTACACCAGTTATCAGGTTCCTAAAGGAAGTCTAACAGAGAAGTGGTTAGCTACCATGGCCCTCCAGATGCTTGAGGACAGAAATTCCTAGAGTCCTTGGCTATAATGGCTAGGGCTCAAGGGATTTATGCCCAAAAAATATTTGGAAGAGCTCAGCTGCCCATTCTCGCACTAGACCTACAGGGTTAATTTCAAAGAAACATATCCCACTAAGCCAGTGGTGCCCAAACTCTTTTTCACAGGCTGGTCCTGCCCATGACACACAGCTGTGGGGGCTACTCCCACTGCTGACAGTTTTGAGGGTGGCGGCGGTGATCGCGCTTTGTCCTAGCTGCTCCGAGCAGCCTCTGGCTCAGTCCCATCCCCTCTGCAGCCTTTGCCAAAGCCGATCGTTGTGTTGGGGAAATTTTCGGAGCCTCCTCTGTTTCAAAACCTGTGGCGCTGAAAGAGTAAACCTGGTGCACTGTGGTGATGTCATCCCAGGCATGCCAGGGGGCTCTCCTAGTGCCACAGATTTTGAAACGGAGGAGGAGGCTCCGAAAATTTCCCCAACACAGCGATCGGCTTTGGCAAAGGCTGCAGAGGGGATGGGAACGAGCCAGAGGCTGCTCAGAGGATCCGGGACAAAGCACGATCGCCGCCACTGACGTCAGGCGGTGGGGGCGGGTGGAAGGGCGGTCCGCAGTGAGCCCGGGTACTCACTGCAGGCCACATTAATGATATGCCCAGGCCTAATTGGGTCCACAGGTCGTAGTTTGAGCGCCCCTGCACTAAGCACATCTTTAGCACTTTTTTCAAGCTAAGTAATGCATTTTATCCATGAATTAATTAAATCGTGGTGTTCACTGCCACAAGATGTGGTAATAGTCACTAATTTAGATAGGGAAATGTTAATTAAAAGTCTATCGAATGGTACTGCCTCTGGTATCTAACAAGGAAACCTCTACATCAGAAGATGGTCTGTTTTTAATTACCAAGTGCTGCAGGCAAACTACTAAGATGGGTATCCCATTGCGATCTGCTTGCCATGTTTTCTGTAGCTTAGTGACAGATCAAGAATCACAGAGGAAATCAGTGATTTCATTTCAAATGACATATTATACCTCATGCCTATCCACCTGGTAAGCACCTGGTAAGCACAGCCAGCTCAGGCGATCATTGGTTGTCATTCCTTTGCCATGTATGAGACGGACAGCATCCTGCAGGGCAATCTTTCATGGCCCACAAGCCAATCACTCTTCCCAAAATAGCAAAACTGTTCAGCAGGGGGGGGCAGACATGGAGGGCCTTTCTCTGCCAGCAGAACTGTTAAACAAGTGATAGGTCGCCCTTGCTTGAAAGCCAGTTGTATCTGACTCTAGGGTTCAGTGCTCATCTCTGTTTATAGTCAAAGAGCTAGTGCTGTCTGCATCTGCAGATGTTTCCGTGGCATGCCTCAACATCGGGGTGCACGGAATGCTGTTTACCTTCCCACCAAAGTAGCCCCTCTTTATCTACTTGCAATTTCTTGCTTTCGAACGGCTAGGGTGGCAGGAGCTGGGACAGAGACAGGAGCTCACTTCATCATGCAGTACCCGGGAATCGAACTCAGACCTTCCAGTCAGCGAGTTCACCGTTTTAACCACTTGAGCCACTTCAGACCCTTAAACGTGATAATAATATGCTATTGTGATCGCAGCAATTGTGTGTGAGGCTTCCATGAAGTATTTTATTTATTTATTTGTTTATTTAATCAGTAACGACTCTGGGTGGCTAACAACAATTAAAAACAATATTAAAACGAACTAAAAACCCTTAAAAACCCAATTAAAAATCAAAATAATTTACCACACACACACACCCCATCCATTAAAAGAGAGAAATAAGTAGCCCTTATGGAAAGATCCAGAGGCTCACATTTCAGGCATCTGCAGCAAAACTCCTTTCAACCCAGAGTAATCTCTGACAAGAAATTATTATCATCTGCAGCACCTAAAGAAGGCTAAATTGGCAGAGGAAAGACATATTTCTCCAAGGCAGCCCATGCTCCCCCCCCCCCGCCCTCTGTGCCCGGGGGGGGGGGCTGCCCTCAGGACCTCACTCAGAAAAACAGGAGAGATTGGGCGATTTGGGAGGGCGGGGGGGAGCATCTCTGGCCCCAGGGGAGACAAGTGGGTCCAGAAGGTCCCAAAAACTCTCCCTAGACTTCCTAAAAGAAACAGGGAATGTTTCTTAGTTTTAAAATATCCAATTTTGGGAGGAATCAGGTATGTAAGCAATTGGAGGTACTGTGGGGTCTTCCATCTCTAAGCCAGATGTGAAACTGTCAAAACGAAGCCACCTTTTGCCGAGTTCATTCCGCAGCTCATTTCGCCTGGCCTAGTGTGAGAAAGATTAGCCAGCATCACAAGGTGAACACTGCCTGCGGTACGTCCAATTGTGGTGCAAAAATATCACGATTCTTCGAGGAGGCTCTTTGCTGCACTGAGGACTCAAGAGTGTGAATGCAACCTGTTGCTTACACTGCCTACGCTTTCTTTAAGGCAGGGATTCTCAACCTGTTGTGCCTGTGGGCCGGACGCAGGCTGTGGTGGGCCATTTCATGTGCCCCCCCCCTTCCACTGCCTCCACCCAACCAGGAAATGCCATATAGTGGAGGAAGGGCAAAATGGCAGTCCAGCCCCCGAAACTGCCTTAGGGAGCGTGACCCAATAATGGCCCCTGGCTTTAAAAGGTTGAGGTATACAAGGGGAAAGGGGGAGAAACCAGGGCTACTCATTCCACCTTCAATATGAGTGTCATAACTTATTCAATCCAACAAGGTGTGGTTTCTTCCAAAATTCTTACGGCCTTGTTCCAATGACAAAAACATTTCCACCACTTGAAAAAAGTTAACTGACTTTGTCTCATAGGCCAGCTCCACAGGGACAGTCTCCTGTGAAACCCTTACCAATGTGAATAGTCGTCTTTTGAA